>JAUIMM010000112.1:11755000-12955000 GCA_031769625.1 Taudactylus pleione
ATCCACCCTCCTGCAATCATACTCTGAACTTTATTCATTCATCATATTTAAATGTATGTGATATCCACCCTCCTGCAATCATACTCTGAACTTTATTCATTCATCATATTTAAATGTATGTGATATCCACCCTCCTGCAATCATACTCTGAACTTTATTCATTCATCATATTTAAATGTATGTGATATCCACCCTCCTGCAATCATACTCTGAACTTTATTCATTCATCATATTTAAATGTATGTGATATCCACCCTCCTGCAATCATACTCTGAACTTTATTCATTCATCATATTTAAATGTATGTGATATCCACCCTCCTGCAATCATACTCTGAACTTTATTCATTCATCATATTTAAATGTATGTGATATTTTAAATTGTTGCAATAGTCATTTCCTATTTTTGTGATGTTGTTGTTAGTGAAGCATAGTTTATGATGGCAAACTGGGCTGTTGTTTACATAATCAAACACAAGGCAATTTAACACCTTAGGTCAGCTGGACATGTCTCAGATGTAGCCTATGTTAATCAGCCACAGTATATCTTACTAGTCAGATCTAGAGAGCTGGGCTCGATTGAGCTGGGCATCCCATGCATGAAGTATCCTATGCATAAAGTATCAAAATGAACAGTTAAAAACCAAATTACATTTATCTGGATCTAACCATCTTCTTTTCTCATCTCTCAGGTATGTGATATCCACCCTCCTGCAATCATACTCTGAACTTTATTCATTCATCATATTTAAATGTATGTGATATCCACCCTCCTGCAATCATACTCTGAACTTTATTCATTCATCATATTTAAATGTATGTGATATCCACCCTCCTGCAATCATACTCTGAACTTTATTCATTCATCATATTTAAATGTATGTGATATCCACCCTCCTGCAATCATACTCTGAACTTTATTCATTCATCATATTTAAATGTATGTGATATCCACCCTCCTGCAATCATACTCTGAACTTTATTCATTCATCATATTTAAATGTATGTGATATCCACCCTCCTGCAATCATACTCTGAACTTTATTCATTCATCATATTTAAATGTATGTGATATCCACCCTCCTGCAATCATACTCTGAACTTTATTCATTCATCATATTTAAATGTATGTGATATCCACCCTCCTGCAATCATACTCTGAACTTTATTCATTCATCATATTTAAATGTATGTGATATCCACCCTCCTGCAATCATACTCTGAACTTTATTCATTCATCATATTTAAATGTATGTGATATCCACCCTCCTGCAATCATACTCTGAACTTTATTCATTCATCATATTTAAATGTATGTGATATCCACCCTCCTGCAATCATACTCTGAACTTTATTCATTCATCATATTTAAATGTATGTGATATTTTAAATTGTTGCAATAGTCATTTCCTATTTTTGTGATGTTGTTGTTAGTGAAGCATAGTTTATGATGGCAAACTGGGCTGTTGTTTACATAATCAAACACAAGGCAATTTAACACCTTAGGTCAGCTGGACATGTCTCAGATGTAGCCTATGTTAATCAGCCACAGTATATCTTACTAGTCAGATCTAGAGAGCTGGGCTCGATTGAGCTGGGCATCCCATGCATGAAGTATCCTATGCATAAAGTATCAAAATGAACAGTTAAAAACCAAATTACATTTATCTGGATCTAACCATCTTCTTTTCTCATCTCTCAGGTATGTGATATCCACCCTCCTGCAATCATACTCTGAACTTTATTCATTCATCATATTTAAATGTATGTGATATCCACCCTCCTGCAATCATACTCTGAACTTTATTCATTCATCATATTTAAATGTATGTGATATCCACCCTCCTGCAATCATACTCTGAACTTTATTCATTCATCATATTTAAATGTATGTGATATCCACCCTCCTGCAATCATACTCTGAACTTTATTCATTCATCATATTTAAATGTATGTGATATCCACCCTCCTGCAATCATACTCTGAACTTTATTCATTCATCATATTTAAATGTATGTGATATCCACCCTCCTGCAATCATACTCTGAACTTTATTCATTCATCATATTTAAATGTATGTGATATCCACCCTCCTGCAATCATACTCTGAACTTTATTCATTCATCATATTTAAATGTATGTGATATCCACCCTCCTGCAATCATACTCTGAACTTTATTCATTCATCATATTTAAATGTATGTGATATCCACCCTCCTGCAATCATACTCTGAACTTTATTCATTCATCATATTTAAATGTATGTGATATCCACCCTCCTGCAATCATACTCTGAACTTTATTCATTCATCATATTTAAATGTATGTGATATCCACCCTCCTGCAATCATACTCTGAACTGTATTCATTCATCATATTTAAATGTATGTGATATCCACCCTCCTGCAATCATACTCTGAACTTTATTCATTCATCATATTTAAATGTATGTGATATCCACCCTCCTGCAATCATACTCTGAACTTTATTCATTCATCATATTTAAATGTATGTGATATCCACCCTCCTGCAATCATACTCTGAACTTTATTCATTCATCATATTTAAATGTATGTGATATTTTAAATTGTTGCAATAGTCATTTCCTATTTTTGTGATGTTGTTGTTAGTGAAGCATAGTTTATGATGGCAAACTGGGCTGTTGTTTACATAATCAAACACAAGGCAATTTAACACCTTAGGTCAGCTGGACATGTCTCAGATGTAGCCTATGTTAATCAGCCACAGTATATCTTACTAGTCAGATCTAGAGAGCTGGGCTCGATTGAGCTGGGCATCCCATGCATGAAGTATCCTATGCATAAAGTATCAAAATGAACAGTTAAAAACCAAATTACATTTATCTGGATCTAACCATCTTCTTTTCTCATCTCTCAGGTATGTGATATCCACCCTCCTGCAATCATACTCTGAACTTTATTCATTCATCATATTTAAATGTATGTGATATCCACCCTCCTGCAATCATACTCTGAACTTTATTCATTCATCATATTTAAATGTATGTGATATCCACCCTCCTGCAATCATACTCTGAACTTTATTCATTCATCATATTTAAATGTATGTGATATCCACCCTCCTGCAATCATACTCTGAACTTTATTCATTCATCATATTTAAATGTATGTGATATCCACCCTCCTGCAATCATACTCTGAACTTTATTCATTCATCATATTTAAATGTATGTGATATCCACCCTCCTGCAATCATACTCTGAACTTTATTCATTCATCATATTTAAATGTATGTGATATCCACCCTCCTGCAATCATACTCTGAACTTTATTCATTCATCATATTTAAATGTATGTGATATTTTAAATTGTTGCAATAGTCATTTCCTATTTTTGTGATGTTGTTGTTAGTGAAGCATAGTTTATGATGGCAAACTGGGCTGTTGTTTACATAATCAAACACAAGGCAATTTAACACCTTAGGTCAGCTGGACATGTCTCAGATGTAGCCTATGTTAATCAGCCACAGTATATCTTACTAGTCAGATCTAGAGAGCTGGGCTCGATTGAGCTGGGCATCCCATGCATGAAGTATCCTATGCATAAAGTATCAAAATGAACAGTTAAAAACCAAATTACATTTATCTGGATCTAACCATCTTCTTTTCTCATCTCTCAGGTATGTGATATCCACCCTCCTGCAATCATACTCTGAACTTTATTCATTCATCATATTTAAATGTATGTGATATCCACCCTCCTGCAATCATACTCTGAACTTTATTCATTCATCATATTTAAATGTATGTGATATCCACCCTCCTGCAATCATACTCTGAACTTTATTCATTCATCATATTTAAATGTATGTGATATCCACCCTCCTGCAATCATACTCTGAACTTTATTCATTCATCATATTTAAATGTATGTGATATCCACCCTCCTGCAATCATACTCTGAACTTTATTCATTCATCATATTTAAATGTATGTGATATCCACCCTCCTGCAATCATACTCTGAACTTTATTCATTCATCATATTTAAATGTATGTGATATCCACCCTCCTGCAATCATACTCTGAACTTTATTCATTCATCATATTTAAATGTATGTGATATCCACCCTCCTGCAATCATACTCTGAACTTTATTCATTCATCATATTTAAATGTATGTGATATCCACCCTCCTGCAATCATACTCTGAACTTTATTCATTCATCATATTTAAATGTATGTGATATCCACCCTCCTGCAATCATACTCTGAACTTTATTCATTCATCATATTTAAATGTATGTGATATCCACCCTCCTGCAATCATACTCTGAACTTTATTCATTCATCATATTTAAATGTATGTGATATTTTAAATTGTTGCAATAGTCATTTCCTATTTTTGTGATGTTGTTGTTAGTGAAGCATAGTTTATGATGGCAAACTGGGCTGTTGTTTACATAATCAAACACAAGGCAATTTAACACCTTAGGTCAGCTGGACATGTCTCAGATGTAGCCTATGTTAATCAGCCACAGTATATCTTACTAGTCAGATCTAGAGAGCTGGGCTCGATTGAGCTGGGCATCCCATGCATGAAGTATCCTATGCATAAAGTATCAAAATGAACAGTTAAAAACCAGTTGAACAAACATTGAACAACATCATAAAGCAGGTAATTTCTAAATGCAAACAATAACTATTTATATTCTACGGATTTTCTCTTTTTATTCTAAACCATCATGTACCATACATTATTCATTCTTATTTCACTCCATGGCATGTTCTCTAAGGTTATTTCATCCTTTACTCTCCCTGCAGCTCACCCCTCTGTACACATTGCAGCCTCAATAATCTACTCCCCTCTTATGAACGCACATGAGCTATTTACTTATCTTTCTAAATTGACCATAACATCCACAACCTGTTGCCATAAAAAACTTTCATACAAAACACAGAACTATATTTATGTCTCTCTCCTTCTACTTCTCTTAGCTGGTGACATATCACCAAATCCAGGCCCTACACACATGCCCCTACTCACGGAATATAAATCCAGCAAACCTCAGACACATCACATGCCTCCCATCACCCTCCAAAACACTGAAATGTGCCTTATGGAATGCACGCTCTGTCTGCAACAAACTAACATCCATCCATGACCTCTTTATTTCTAATAACCTCAATCTTCTGGCATTAACAGAAACATGGCTCACACAAACAGACACTGCCTCCCCTGCAGCACTCTCACATGGTGGTCTACACTTCACACATACCTCCAGGCCTGGTAATAGTAAAGGAGGTGGAGTAGGAATACTACTGTCCCAATCTTTTACATACACAGTTATTCCACAGGTACTATCCCTTACATTTACATCATTTGAAGTACATTCTATTAGGACTTTCACTCCTTTCTCTCTGCGCATTGCTGCTATCTATCGTCCACCTGGACCACCCAATCAATTTCTGGAACATTTTTCTGCCTGGCTCCCTCACTTCCTATCCTCTGACATCTCCACCATCATCATGGGTGATTTCAATATCCCCATTGACAGTCCACAATCCCCTCATGCCTCCACACTTCTCTCCTTAACATCCTCTCTTGGCCTCTCCCAATGGACTGACTCCTCTACTCATCAAGATGGCCACTGCCTTGATCTTGTATTTACCAGACTATGCTCAGTCTCTGATTTCACTAATTCTCCTTTCCCTCTCTCAGATCATAACCTTATCGCCTGCACACTCTCCTCCATTACATCAGCCTCAATGCCAAGCAAATCAACCAAACCTCCTCAAACCCGCAGAGATATTAATACTATTAATTTTGAACAACTATCCACCTCTCTGCAACAATCACTCTTACCTATTTCTACTTTCACTTCTCCTGAGACTGCTGTATCACACCTGAACCAGACCCTAGAACTAGCCCTTGATGAAGTAGCTCCAGCTACCCATCACATTCTGCGTAGACTTAGACGTCAGCCGTGGCATTCCAAATTCACAAGACACCTACAAAAACTCTCACGTAAAGTAGAACGTCAGTGGCGAAAGTCTCATACTCCAAGTGACTTCCTCACGTATAAGACAATCTACCACTCTTATCGTAATGCACTGGATAATGCCAAACAGATATATTTCCAATCTGTTATCTCTGACCAAGCCTCTAACCCCAAGCGACTTTTTAATACATTTAAATCACTTCTTAACCCTCCATCACCCAACCCACCTGCTACTATCAGTGCACAAGATCTTGCTTCCTATTTCAAAAACAAGATTGATAATATCCGAAATGAAATGGTATGCACTTCCTCAGCCAGGGTCTTGTTCAATTCCCTACCTGAACCCAATGGCACGTTCTCATCATTTGACCCCACTAATGAAGATGAAGTAGCTACACTCTTCTCATCCTCCTACTCTACTACCTCTCCTCTTGATCCTACACCCTCACAAATCAGTAAAGCTCTGTCTCCTGTGCTCATTCCACACTTAACTAAAATCTGTAATCTCTCTTTCTCTACTGGTATCTTTCCATCACTGTTCAAGCATGCAGTGATCACTCCCATTTTGAAAAAACAAAATTCTGACCCTAACTCTCTCTCAAATTACCGTCCTATCTCCCAGCTACCTTGCCCCTCCAAGCTACTGGAGAGACTTGCCTACACTCGCCTCACACACTTTCTTAACACCCACAACTTATTGGATCCACTTCAGTCAGGCTTTCGTTCCCAACACTCCACTGAGACAGCACTGGCTAAGGTAGTAAATGATCTGGTCACTGCCAAGGCTAAAGGCCATTATTCACTTCTAATTTTTCTAGATCTCTCAGCTGCCTTTGACACTGTTGACCACTCTCTTCTCATACAAACACTACAATCCATAGGTCTTCAAGACACAGCCCTTTCTTGGTTCTCATCTTACCTATCTAATCGCTCTTTCACTGTTCGCTTTTCTGATTCTAACTCCACTTCGCTACCTCTATCAGTTGGAGTACCACAAGGTTCAGTATTAGGTCCTCTGCTTTTCTCAATATATACCACCTCTCTTGGCAAACTAATCAGCTCTTTTGGTTTTCAGTATCATCTGTACGCGGACGATACTCAAATTTACCTATCCTCCCCAGATTTGTCACCATCTGTGCTGGTCCGTGTCACTGAATGTCTCTCTGCCATTTCATCTTGGATGTCATCTCGCCACCTCAAACTTAATATATCCAAAACAGAATTAATTATATTTCCACCAGCCAATAGCGGTTACCAACCTGATATCTCTATTACTGTTGACAACTCGACAATCTACCCCACCTCACAAGCTCGCTGCCTAGGTGTCATCCTTGACTCTGAACTGTCTTTTGTTCCCCACATTCAATCTGTCTCTAAATCCTGTTACATGCATCTAAGAAACATAGCCAAAATTCGATCATATCTTACTCAAGACACTGCAAAAACTCTTATACACGCACTCATAATTTCCCGCATTGACTATTGCAATAGTCTCCTTATTGGTCTTCCCAAAAACAGGCTCTCCCCACTACAATCCATTTTGAATGCAGCTGCGAGGTTGATCTTTCTCACCAAACGTTCAGTGTCTGCTGATCCACTCTGTCAGTCCCTCCATTGGCTGCCAGTCTTCTACCGTATTCAATTTAAAATACTTGCACTCACACATAAAGCTATTAACCAAACCACACCAACATACATCTCTTCACTTATCTCAAAATATCTTCCAACCCGACATCTCCGTTCTGCACAAGATCTGCGTCTCTCATCCCCGCGCATTACTTGTTCCCATGCACGGTTACAGGACTTTTTTTGGGCTGCACCCACCCTGTGGAATGCCCTCCCATGCACAATAAGACTTTCCACTAGTTTCCAAACATTCAAGCGTTCTCTGAAAACTCACCTCTTTAGACAAGCTTATCAGATTCCAGGACCGCCCACCTAACCTTTTATAGCTCCCTATCTAACTCTCTTCTTATAGTAAACACTTATCACATCTTCTCTTTCTTCAATTGAACATCCTCCTAACCCTAGGCCAACTTTCCAGTGTGATTGGATTATACAGCCCACCAAGAATATCTGCAATTGGGCTGGACCTATTTGCAATAGCACCTCTCCTTGTGTATCAACACCTATTTCCCTATAGATTGTAAGCTTGTGAGCAGGGCCCTCTTACCCTTATGTATGTCATGTATGTATGTCTTTTACAACCCAGTATAATGTTAATCTTGATTCAAATTGTAAAGCGCAACGGAATTTGCTGCGCTATATAAGAAACTGTTAATAAATAAATAAATAAATAAATCTCCCAGCAAAAAGAGATGATACGTGTTTAAAAACTTTGTTTGCGACTGATTTGCCGTATTTGATTGTGATATTTGGAAATCTGCTAACTTTTTGTCTGTCCAACTGTTAAAGCAACATTTACAAAAGGAAGTCTTACATAAGTGCATGAGGCAGACCTAACTAAGGTGCATACACATGTAAAGATTTTCTATCCAACCAGCCAACAAGTTGATTGGCTGGAATGAAAATCTGGTAGGGTATGAAAGCAAAAGACAATCAGCAATTTGCTCCCAAACGCCGGAAAATGGACAAGAACTGTTGTTTGAACCAGTTGTTTAAATCAAACATTTAACAAACTTGTCTGACGACCATTTTCATCTGTTTTCTGGCATTTAGGAGCAAATTGCTGATCATCATTTACTCCCATACGTTACCAGATTTTCATTCCAACCAATCAACTAGTTGGATAGTTGGGCAGAAAATCTTTACGTGTGTATGCACCTTAAGAGGCAAAAAAAGGATCACAAGAACAAAAACTTAACAGCACATGTGTAACAACTAGAATGGGCGCAGACCCCCGGGTTTTGTTTTTGGTTCTAAATGTACGTCATTTTTGGATTTTCTCAAAACCACTCTCAAATGTTTTGGTTTTGGATTCCTGTAAAATTGATCTAAACAGCTGAACTCATGTAATTGGGGCCTGTGTTTATCCTACAGTATTATTAAAATCAATAACATGAATGTCCAGTACATTCTGACCACATCACAGCTCATAATATTGTTTTCACCAATATTGGCCAAAGGCTGCAGTGAGCTGACTGGCTAAACTAAGCGCGGCACAAACACATGGCAGTTTGAAAGAATATAGGACATACATGAAACATAGTGACACAGCAGTGCCAAACAGGATGGCAGTTTAATAAACAATACAACTCTATAGAATATTTTCATTAATCCAGAACTAATAGCCTAGAAGTTAAAGCCTAGTAGAAAGAAATATATTACCAATACACTTTTCCAAACAGCAAATCAGAAATCACAGGCCTCAGGCCAATAAAGGCAATTCAAGGCAGAGTAACAAGTTAGTACAAGAAATTGATAATTAATAACTATCACTTAAACTAAGCAACAGAGCAGCGAAACAAATACATGGCAGTTCAAAAGAATATAGCACATCTATGAAACATAGTGGCACAGCAGTGGCAGACAGGATGGGATGTAGTTAATAGACCGGTGGACGCAAAACCGCCTGTCTAAATCCCGACACTACCTGCCCAACACGGGACATAAGATAGGTGTCGAAATACAGACGCCTATCTTAATCCCGATGCCGGAAGACCAACCCCCACCATCCCGATCGTCGTGTTCTGTGTAAGTATAACACTTAGCACAGGGATGGGGGGGGGGCTAGGTTTAGGGACCTCCGGGGGGACTTAGGGTTAGGCACCCCCGCCCCCCCAGGAAAGCTAGGGTTAGGCTAGGGGAAGGCGGAGTTAGGATCAGGTACCACCGGGGGAGGTTAGGGTTAGGCACCCCCCAAGAGGGTTAGGTTTAGGGTACGGGGAGCGAGGGTTTGGTTTAGACACCCCTGGGGAGAGGATAGGGTTAGGCACTAGGGGGGAGGTTAGGGTTAGGCACCCCTAAGGGAGGGTTAGGGGGGAGAGAGGGGAAGGTTAGGATACTTACCACTGGGCATCGGGATCTCCTACTGTCGGCCTTCCACTGTCGGGATTTGAACTGGTGGCTGTTGAGCCATCGGTATTTCCAACCTATTCCGACAGGATGGCAGTTTAATAAACAATACGACCCTATAGAATGTTTTTATTAATCCAGAACTAATAGCCTAACAGTTAAAACCTACTAGAAAGAAATATATTACTAACACACTTTTACAAACGGCAAATCAGAGATCACAGGCCTCAGGCCAATACAGGCAATTCAAGGCAGAGTAACAACAGAGTAACAAGTTTTTGTCATGCTACAGTGGTTTTGTACTAGAAAGGGGGTTGTACTGTTTCACTGGACATAACTACAGATGGCAACTTGCACTGGTTAATGTAGCTTATAGCCTCTTCTTTGCACATATGACTGATTCAATTAAAGAGTTGGGCACCACACCTTGTTTGTAATATATGAGAGCCACAAGGGCCTGTCACAACTTGGCTATCAATCAATGACTACATAATTATAATTAATTAATAACTATCAATTAAACTAAGCAACAGAGCAGCGCAACAAACACGTGGCAGTTCAAAATAATATAGCACAGCTATGAAACATAGTGGCACAGCAGTGGCAGACAGGATGGCAGTTTAATAAACTATACAACCCTATAGAATGTTTTGATTAATCAAGAATTAATAACCTAAAATTCAAAGCCTAGTAGGAAATATAATATATTACCAACCAACACACTTCTCCAAAGCCACTATCTCGTAGTAGCAAAATAGTTACATAAAAACAAAATGTGTGGTGTCCCCTTTCCAAATCAATGACAAGCTGTGGAACTCTGAGTCTGGTGTGGTATTGGAAAATAGGGGGAAAAATGGTGTGGACTTCCCCGTATTCTCCAATAACCAGCATCAGGCTAAACCAGCCGGGGAGCTGACTCTAT
Organism: Taudactylus pleione; assembly: GCA_031769625.1. Classification (NCBI taxonomy): domain Eukaryota; kingdom Metazoa; phylum Chordata; class Amphibia; order Anura; family Myobatrachidae; genus Taudactylus; species Taudactylus pleione. The sequence goes on from JAUIMM010000112.1 coordinate 11,765,878, forward strand.
AGCAGGGAGACATATAGCATCAGGTCCCCCTACCATACCATCAACCAGCCACAAACTGGGGATCCCCCTCCTGAGGAACTATCAGCCCTGGCCAGAAAGCCCAGGGCACATCCACGCACCCCCTGGGTTTAGAGTACATGGATAATAGTAATTCATGGTATGGAATTTATCAATCTTGTCATGCAAAAGATTAGTTCTATATTCCATTGAGGCCACATACCAGATTCTATTGTTGAGGGCTGACATGGAAGGAGGAGATTGTTTCTTCCAATCAGTGGCAATGTAAAGTTTAATGCCATTAAGAATATGTGCCAAAAGTTTATGGAAGGGTTTTGATTGGTTGACAAAGCAAGACCAGTAAGGGTTTTTTTTAATATTAACCCCAACCCCTTGAGATAAAGTCAAGGACCAGAATTGTAAGATAGAGGGCAAACCCACCAAATGTGGGAGTACGTATCTCTCATGCTGAAACCCCTCCAGCACAGATTAAAAGACGGTTAAATAGAGTGTAGTTTATCTGATACTAGATGCCAGCAAGTGTATATTTTATAAGCATTTCCCTAATGGATATATTAATGGAGGACGGCAACACTCTGGTGCAGAGGTTCCCAAACACGGTACTCAAGGCACCATAACAGTCCAGGTTTTAATTGTATCCACGCTTGACCACAGGTGACTTAATTTGTACCTCAGGTAATTTGATTTAACCACCTGTGCTCCACCATGAATATCTCCAAAACATGAACTGTTGGGGTGCCTTGAGGACCGTGTTTGGGAACCTCAGCTCTGGTGTGTAGTCAATCATCCTTCCCAGGTCCTGTTCTCTGGATATTTCAAATGATTTGGAAATGGGAGGGAAAGAAAAGACAATACCAGAATGCAAAAGGCACATTGATCCCCTATTGATACATATGCATTCAAAAGCAGTGAGTTCCTGAACTCTGGGTGCCCTACATTGAGTTTGAATAAAACTACAAATCTGCGCATAATTAAATTGCTTTAGGGATTGCTCTGTTTCAACCCTTTTTCTGTGGCTAATTCTTGATGGGATAAGGCAGGGGTCTTCAAACTTGGCCCTCCAGATGCTGTGGAACTACACATCCCAGCATGCACTGCACATAGTTTTAGCATGCTGTTATATCAAAAAGGTGGCAGTGCATGCTCGGATGTGTAGTTCCACAGCAGCTGGAGGGCCAAGTTTGAAGACCCCTGGGATAAGGCATGACTAAGTTGAATGGATTGATAATATCCCTAAAAAAAAGTAATCCGAAACCACCATTAGAGGCAGACTTCTCCATACAAGCTCTGGGCCTGATTTAGACCCGGTCACAAGCGCTGAGTGCTCGCAACCGGGTCGATGGTGGACAGCGCATGCGCACGACGGAGCCGGCTCCGTCGTGCGCATGCGCGAGACCCGGCTAGCGACTGGCACTCCGTTGCTCCGGGTCTTGCACCAAAGGGGGCGAGCTGTTGATGTTGAGTGACAGCTCGCCCCTTTTGGTGGGCGGGCCGGGGGGTGGCTGCCCAAATGGAGGCGATCCCGAGGGAACGCTTGCCGTTTGGGGGGGGCCCCACTGACATCTCTGGGGCTTGGGATGAACGAGACCCTACCACAAGGGTCTCGTCTCAAGCCCGATGGACGCGATGGTCTTGACCATCGCGACCATCATCATGGCCGCTCACTATAGCTGTGGGTGGTCACCCACAGCTATGCGAGTGGCCAGGATGCCGCACAAAAAAAAAAAAGATGCCCTGATTCAGAGCGAGCGCTCTTTCAGAGCGTCCGGCTCTGAATCAGGGCCTCTGTTCTTAGCATCTTCCCCCGCCATACATATTTTACGCAGAGAGACTGAAAGGAATGGAGGTAATACAACAGAACCTTGAGTGTCAATGTTTGAAATAGTTATAATAACTATTAGGGATGTGCGCCTAACCCCGTGTTTTGGTTTTGGATCTATATCTCCCCTGGTTTCGAATCTGGATTGGTTTTGCCAAAACCTCACCTCAGTGTTTTGTTTTTCGGTTTTGGATTTTTTCTTAAAAAAATCATAAAAACAGCTAAAATCACATTTGTTCCTACAGTATTATTAATCTAATAATATTTATTTCCACTCGTTTCTAGTCAATTTTGACCACCTCACAGTTCACAATATTGATTTTTTCATCTAGTTAAGGGCCAAAAGGTTGCATCCAGCTAGCTGTCTCAAAACTGAGTGATAGAGATGAGCACTGTGCAAAGATGATGGTTGGGGTACCCCTTGAGGATTGAAGAATTGATAGTTGATAGTTGGGGCAGCCACTGGCTGAAGTAAGAAGAGTTGATACTTGATAATTGGTTCAGCCAATGGCTGAAGAATTGATAGTTGGCGTAGCCACTGGCTGAAGTAAGAAGAGTTGATACTTGATAATTGGTGTAGCCACTGGCTGAAGAATTGATAGTTGATAGTTAATCATTGATGCAGCCTTCAGGCTGAGTAGTAGTGGAATACAGAGCTATGATTAGGAAGGAACCAGTCCTGCAACAGCCTTGAGGGCTGGAACTCTTGGCAAGTTGCAGCCGTTATAGCCTTGAGGGTTGGTGAGGAGTGATGACAGGTGGCCTTTGGCTGTGAAGCAGGATGCGGCCTTTGGGCCATGAAGCAGGATGTGGCCTTTGGGCCGTGTCGCAGCCTTGAGGGCTGAGAACACTTGGCTGAATGTCACGGTTGTGTGACTTGTGCCGCCAGGTTGACACAACAAGCAGCAGTAGGTTCAGAATTTTCTTTAAAAAAAATTAAAGGGGCATGCAGGAAAGTCTGTGGCCATTACAAATTTATGGACATTCATAAACCATAACATTAAAAATGTCAGACAGCAATGCCTCAAACAGCACATAATGGAAAGGAAAAAGGTGCAAGATGGAATTATTCTTGGGCCCTCCAACCCACTCTTATGTTGTATATATTAAACAGGACATTCACAGTTTAACAAACCAATCACTTCAGCAACAGGCACTGCACCTTGTGGCTGAAATGAGTGGTTTGTTTGGACCCCCCACAAAATAAGCTGCCAATGTGCAGTGGATATTGGTGGCAATGATCCAATACACAAACTGGCTTTACAACATAGGTAAGATCAGATGTCATCATCGTCATCGTCATCCCCATCAGTGTGTACATCCTCTTCACATAATATTAATTAGTCCCCGCTGGAATCCACCATTACAGATGCTTTTGTAGTTTTTTTACTTCATTGCTGGTAAAGGTTTTCCTCGTGGCATTTGTAATTCATTTTGATGAACATCATCTTTTCCACATTCTGGGAAAGTAATCTCCTACACCGATCACTGACAAGGTTCCCGGCTGCACTAAAAACTCTTTCAGAGTACACGCTGGAGGGTAGGCAACTTAAGTACAGCAAAACCAGTTTGTGTAAGGGACTCCAAATTGCCTCTTTTTCCTGCCAGTAGTGAAACGGACTGTCTGACATGCGTATTTGGATGCTATCCCTAAAATAGTCATCCACCATTCTCTGAATGGTGACCAAATCAGACAAAGTCATAGTAGACACTCATTGTAGGCAGTTATTTCAGACCCATTCAGATGTCATTAGTTTTTGCTGACTGATCTGCATCACCACCAGCAGTGGATCTCTTAGGAAAATGTATTTTTTTCCTGGCAGCAGCAGAAACTGAAGGAGGAGAAGATGCTGTGTCACGTGCCGCTTCAGCTGACAATTTTTTCACCAACAGCTCTTTGCATCTTTTCAGATTTATGTCTGTCTGTCAGAAAGAAAGACACAAGGTATGAATTAAACCTAGGATCAAGTATGGTCGTCAAAATATAGTGATCTGATTTCAAGAGATTGACGACCCTTGGATCCTGGTGAAGCGAGTGATGGGCTTGATCTACCAGTCCGACATACCTAGCGGAATCACTCTGTTTCAGCTCCTCCTTCAGTTTCTCCAGCTGCTTTTGCAAAAGTCTGATTAGGTGAATGACCTGACTCAAGCTGGCAATGTCTGAACTAACTTCACATGTGGCAAGTTCAAAGGGTTTGAGAACCTTGCACAACACGGAAATTATTCTCCACTGCGCTTGACTAAGGTGCATTCCTGCTCCACGCCCTATGTCATAGGCCGTAGTGTAGCCTTGGATGGCCTTTTGCTGCTCCTCCATCTGCTGAGCATATAGAGGGTAGAATTCCACCTAGTTACTACCTCTTGCTTCAGCTGATGGCAGGGCAAATTCAACAATTCTTGCTGCTTCTGCAGTCTTTGACACGCAGTTGCTGAATGTTTAAAATGTCCAGAAATCTTACAGGCCACCGAGAGCATCTCCTGCATGCCCGTAATTTTTTTTTAAATGTTGCACCATTAAATTAATTGTGTGAGCAAAACATGGGATGTGTTCCAATTTGCCCAGATGTAATGCTCGCACAATATTGCTGCCAGTCAGAAATCACAAATCCCGTGGAGAGTCCACGTGGGGTAAGCCATTTTGCAATGATTTCCCTGAGTTTTTATAAGAGGTTCTCAGTGAAACCGGTGATACACAAAGTAGCCTGCCTCTGAATGAGCTGGCATTTGTTAGATGCTGCTGCTTGCACTACCCCGTGGGCTGTCACAGTCATGTAATCTTTATTTTGCCCTGTCCCACTTGTCCCCATATCTGTGGTTAAGTGGACAATGGGCACAAAAGCATTTCGGAGGACATTAATAAGGTTTTTTTTAATGTCTTTGTACAGATTGAGTATTGCTATTCTAGAGAAGTGGAATCTAGAAGGGACATGATAGTGGGGACACAGGACCTCCATTAACTGTTTAAAACCCACTTCATTAATGGACCTACATCTAATACCAGCATAGCTGTTATGGCGTCAGTAATCCGCTGTGCAACGGGATGTTTGCTGTCATACTTGTTCGCCAATTCAAAGGATTGTATGACAGTCAATTGTTTGGTTGAACTTGAACTACTAAAAGTAGTCTTCTTCCTGGTCCCCTTCTGGGATGAAATCCACTCATAGCAACAGCAGCAGCAGACATAACACTCAAGGATCCTTCTGAGGAACAACGGATAGGAGAGGTGTCAGTCCTTATGATATTGGATGCAGGATGACTTCCAATCTCGAATGAGGATGCTGGTGATGCTGCAGGTGTTGGTGGTGGAGATTGCAGGCGCTTAGATCCAGATAGAAGGGAGCAGCTAGGTGACACTGGACTGATTGTTGTTCGTCTTTTTTGTACCCAAAGTTTCAATACCCTTTCCAATTTGATGAATGCGCTGCAAGTGACGTAACAGGGAGGAGGTTCCAAGATGGTTAAGGTCCTTACCTCTACTCACTGTTACATGGCAACGGTTACAAATGGCTTGGCAAAGGTTGTCTGGATTTGGGTGGAAATGATTACACACATGAGATGTGGATTTTTTGGTTCTTTGACCAGGCATACCAACAATGGGATTTTTCCCACCATGGGCAACAAGTGTTGCCTGATTTACAATTTTTGCACAAACATCCTCAGCATCAACATCCTCATCATCAACATCCTCATCATCCTTGTTGTTGTTATCGCCAACTACATAAATACCCTATACTAATAGGGGACATAGGGTTAGGGAATTAGAGATCGCACCAAGACTATTATCCATGCAAGACCACCCTGATTGTCATAAATATGTGTCCCAGACTTTTATTATGTTCAGGGGTGCAACCCAGGGATATATAATTTAAGTACTCAAGCAGAAAAGAGAAGAAAAGAATCCCCATATAAGTGCACAAATTCTCGCAAGAATAAACATGTGAATAAAAAATAACTTTTATTAATTGCTTCTAATAACCACCATAGTGGTAAGAATTAAAACACGACAAAATATACATAACAAATTGAGAATAAAAAGTTTAAAATACTGATGAGTGCTCAGTCTGTATGTCTACAATCAATCACTAAATAGTGTGCTGTAATGTATGTGTGATACTTTCATTGCATCAAGGTATCACATGAATATATAGGTAATATGAGTTGGGTACAACAATATATCTCCATATACCCACATGCGTCCTTAAATCTAAGAATTAATAAGTGTTTTAGTACAGCCGTGTCTATATATCAAATAGAGCTTAAATGCTCTTATACAGAATATTATCTCAGGAACCACGCTGTCCCCATTGGCTTGTATCATCAAACTATAAATCCATGATAGCACATATACGGTGGGTAAATATATAATAGGTGTAACACTAATGTATCTGAAGTGTTACACTCTCAACCCCCTTGTATGTGTCAGATAACCGCTCTAATATAAGCCGACTACAGCCCTCTATATCAAGATTGGTCTCCCGTCTATTAGATAGCGGCCGGCAGCTGTCAGCTATACACCGCACTGACTCTGCAGCGTCGTGCGGCTCACAGCTCCCTTGGTAGCAGCGGCTACAGATGATTAGCCAGACATGGTATATTCTATCCACAATATTAACATACAGCTACATAAACAGACATTTAAGACTGGCACAACAAACGCCTGATGCGCGTTTCGCAGTGCTTTTTCACAAGGCAAATCTGAGCAGCCATCAAAACACACCAATCTCTTTCTGTCAGTATGATTGACATATTCCACCTCCAATAGAATCAGCAAACGGATCTCTATTATGGATCTCAGTACTATGTATCCTTCATATGATAGAATGTTACAAATTTAAAATAGACTGTTATTAGTTTATAAACAAATAGTCTTAACCATATATTATTCCCCACAATCTATTCTCTCCTCACCTAAATAAATGACTGTGATCTATATCAGTGTTATATATTAAATAACAATATTATAAATTACTCCATTATGATTACTATGGAAATTTCTATTAATACAAACCAATATATTCTCCATATACAATTATCATTAAAAATTATATATTAGTTTAATAATATATATATAATTAAATTAGTGAAAATAAAAGTGCATATATTAACCAATATTCATGTTCCTGTGTATTACAAAATATACCCTATCAATTTATAATAATAAATCCACCTACAGATGTAAATCCCACCACAATAAATATTCAATATATATTTTTTGGTGCCCTCAAATGAAAGTGACAAATCACAAATAATGTGATAAACATCTATAATTAATATATAGTATAAATGTGTAAAATAATATTGTCTCACCCATAAGTGCTGATAATTCAATATAACTACTAACATGTATCTAAAAATTATTATAAATTACTTACACCTATTAATAAACTACATTCAAAACTGTGCTTATGAAAAATTCAAATGGTGATCATAAATACACACATAAACCCTACTAAAATAATAAATCTATAATCAACAGTCATATTATACATTTTACAAGAACATGGAGAAATTAATACTCTCATTCATGCCTTTAGGAGAGATACTGTCCATAAGGAAGATCCATTTGGCCTCTTTACGTAATAATTCACGTACTATATTACCTCCTCTGAGACCCAACTGTACTTTTTCTATTATGAATGCCTTTAATCCCACACTTTCCCTTTTATGGTATCGTAGAAAGTGTTTAGCTACACTAGTGAGAGTTTTCATCCTTTCTTTATCTCTCCTGGAATTTCTAATGTTGTAAACATGTTCCAACAGTCTTGTCTTCAACTGTCTCTTGGTCATTCCCACATATAATTTCTGACATGGGCAGATTAAACAGTATATTACTCCATATGTGGAACAGTTAAAAAATTCCTTAATTTCCCATCTTTTCCCAAATTTATCCTCCACAAATTCCTTTTTGACAATAAAAGGACAAGCATTACAATGTCCACATTTCTGTGTACCCTTAACTTTACTCATTGGTTTCTTTTTTTGTCTCAAGAAGTGACTGTGTGTCAGATGATCCCTCAAATTTCTGGATCTCCTCCAGCTTATTTGTATCCTGTCTCCTATATGATGAGCTAGATCTTCATCAGTTTTCAATACATGCCAATGCTTTTGCAAAGCCTGCTGAATTTCCTTCCATTGACTGCAATATGTCCCAATGAATCTAATAAGTTGGGGTTCATTTGATTTGTTCTTGTTTGTGGGAAAGATATGCTGATCTCTATTTGAAGTTCTTGCTTCATGATATGCCTTCTTTATGATGGTATTGCTGTACCCCCTTGTCTTAAGTCTGTTACTTAATTCTTTGGCTCTTTTGTCAAATATTTCCTCATTTGTGCAATTGCGCCTCATTCTTAAAAACTCCCCTTTGGGTACACTCCTCTTCGTAGCAGGGAAGTGTGAGCTTTGGTAATGTAAAATACTGTTCGTGGCAGTTTGTTTCCTGTAAACATCAGTCATCAATTTGCCATCTTGACTAATTTGATTTAAAAAAAAAGTTGACTTTCACAGGATCTATATCAGTTGTTAACTTGAGATTCAATAAATTGATGTTCAATTTTATTATGAATTCCTCCAAAATCTGTTGTTCACCCTCCCAGATTATAAGAACATCATCTATAAGCCGGCAATGGCACCGCATCACCCTTCGCCACCTGGCCCAAGCCTGGATTCGAATAATTTTGCTCTGAGCCCTATGGGGCTGCAAGCAATATTAGGTGAATCTGGGCCTGCGTAAAGTGCGGCCACTGCCGCGATGACTCACACCGGCGAGATCATTGCGGCTAATAGGATTGACCCCTAAGAGTTTCATAGTGTAAGAGGGTAAATAAAAAGCAAAATAATACTGTAACTTTCACCATGTGACGCTGGATAAAAGTTCCTCCAGCATAATATGAAGTAAGCAGATATTTGGATGTAATCCCACTCATGGGCGTAGCTATAGTGGATGCAAGGGGTGCCATTGCTATGGGGCCCAGAGGCTTAGGGGGCCCTGGACCCAGCTCATATACAGTAGTCATCTACCAAGTTCCTGAAATTGCTTGCTAAGAAATTGGGTCCGGCCCATTGCTCGGACATGAAAATGGGTACACGTTAATGGCGATCTCTGTTTCTCCCTCTCAGTAAAGCTCCACACTGATATCATCCATCTCCCACACCCCTGCATCATGCTCACATGCACAGCTGAGCTCTCTGAGGTGAGTCAGCCCAGCACTGTCAGAGAGTAGGCTTCCCCTTGTTTCAGGGCTGTCTTAACAGCAGTGTTTGCCCTGGGTACAGCAATGCACTGGGGCCCCTACCCACCCATTTACGGGAATGGTCGCTTGTCACCGGGGGTGTGGTGGTGTTGGGGAGGGTTGAGAGTGCTTTTAAAAATAAAAATTCACCACCTGGCCACGGCTGCAGGGGGGCAGGTTGACAGGCCCATTGAAGCTTCGGGCCCTTGGGCACCTGCCCAACAAGCCCAATGGAAGAGACGGCCCTGCCTTGTTTACAACCTTTGTGAAGCTGGGGGGCGGGAATTGAGCCCTGAGATTAGGACTGTCCCAGAAAGTGACAGTAGGCCTTTATTAAGAAGATCTCCACTCAAAGTGGAATTTCCTGCATTAAGAAGTAATTGTTGCTGGTTGGTCCCCACCCAGTGTGGCATAATGTGAACTGGAGGCAATGTGTGGTATAATGTGTACTGGCAGCACTACAATGCTGCATAGTGTGTACTTGGGGGGAATACACCATGGCATAATATGAACTGGTGGCAGTGTGCTGTATAATGTGAACTAGGGAACTTCTATGGGGCATGAAATGAACTAGGGCACTATTACTGTATGGTGCATGAAATTAACTAGGACAATATTATGCAGAATAAAATGAAGCACTTTGTATTGAGGTGTCTCTCTATATACACTGGGGAGAGGCCTCTTCAAAATGTTTCTATGGGGGCCCACAAAATTCTGGCTATGCCCCTGATCCCACTGTTTCCCACTTATCTCTAAGTGATAATACATCTTTAGGAGGATCTAAAGGGTTAAGAGTGGCATACAAGCTAGAAACATCTGTACAGGTCTCCAGCCTTACAAGCAGGGCTTTATTCAGAGTTGTACATTATTGCACAGCTGCTGCGCTGTGCGATAATATGCTAATGTCGCAGGAGGGGTATATAGGAGTATATAGACACCTCCTAACGTCTTCTGTTATCCGCTGTTACTGAGGATCACTTGCATGTACATCAGATTAACCCTCAGGTTACTAAGGATGGCCGTGAAAATCACTCAGCCGGGGCCAGTAAAGCTGCATCAGAAGACCCAGAAAATGGAGGCGCCCCCAAAATCATGCTTCGGCTTAAGGGGCACTGCAACCGTTGCATAGGCAAATGCAGGGGGGGGGTTTCCTTCTGCCTGGAAGCCCCCCTCCCCAGCCCACCTCATAACCACAATAGAAATTGTAATATAATAGAATTTTACTAGTGCTGCATTTTATTCTTAGTATCACAAATGAAAGAATTAGCACCACCTGTGGATCTTTTAACATGTATCAGCCAGTGATAAATAACCTGTGCACCAACTAGGAGATCTGGAAAACATGTACTGTTAGGGATGCACTGCTATAGAGCTGAACATGCACATATAAGTGCAGGGCAGTGCTAGGTCCTTCTGCTGCTCCTCCAGGCTCCCGAACTTGCTCCAATGCTCTGGAATGGTGCCCACATCTAAAATAAATACATTCAGCTCAGGCAGGATGGCCTACTGCCGCATATAATGGGTTACTGTGATCGCTGGTCCTGTATATGCTGGAATTATCACACATAACATACTATGTATGACGCATATTAAAGCTGTTTAAGTACTAATTATGCCCTCTTCATGGACTGGCCACACTCGCTCTAAAAGCAAGCATTTGGAAACCCCCCTCTAGAAATCCTGCGTTTGCCACTGCGTTGTCACAAACACTGATCGGCACATGCGCAGTACAGATACTGCGCATGCGCTGATTGGGAACCATTGGAGTTGTACGCAAACCCTAGTGTTTTGGGCTGCTGCCTATGGACCTGATTCAAAGTTGGATGCTAATGCCGCCGGGAGATGTATTGAGATGCCCACCTGTGTGCTATGCAAAAATTTGCAAATGTCGCACCCACAGGGAGATGTAGTGAGACGCCCACCTGCGGCTTAGCAAATCCAAGCATCTGCGTAACATGTCACAGCATCTGCGCAAAATGTTGCAGCATCAGTGGCAGATCATTTGATTATCACCGTCCTGAGTGAGTCTATAATCCCGCAGAATGGCCTGGGAAATGAGACGTTAGAGCCATATTTCTTGCCTACAGGGTCGCAGTCGCAGGGTGTGACATCCCGAAAAAATGGTTGCGACGCGTCTCATTCTTTGCCGCCACTTCCCATTAATTCCTCCAAATACTCTCTGACTGTCAATCAGACTGATAATTAATAGTCGCTCTGAGCACCTACTGTAATGGTTCCTGACACATGCGCATTGTAACTTAGACGCATGCTCGGTTCACTACTAAACGCTCATATCCATAAACATTGGAATAGTGTACAACTCTGATTCAGGCCCTATGTAAAGACAGAATTATTATTACTACTGTATATATCTTTTACTTATATGTTTAATTTATTTAAGTTTTGTCCTCTTTTTTTTCTTCTTTGGGATATAACGTAGTTGGCTTTTACACCACGCACAAATAACCTTTAATAGACTGGATGGACAGCAACTAAGTCAACATTATGCAATATATGGAAACAATATATAAAAGAAAGAAGGCAGCGCTCAGTTAATCCGTATTCTCCAGAGTACCAGCCTCATGGCAATATAAAGGCCCTACATTAGTAAAGCATATTTAATTCTTAATACAATTATTATGCACACAATGTAACAAACACAATGCTACATCGAAGGCTTTTTAATGCAGCTCATAGATACTGAACTCCTAGAAAATTGTATATTTGTAAATTCCTCTAATTATTGGTAATAATAATTAAAAGCATCATAGTGCTTAAATCATAGCCCCTTGTAATGTCACTAAATAAACAATCGCATGCATTGCAAACCGCAGGGTAATAGCAATTCTATAAATATAAGAATGTCTCAGTGATTTTTGTATATTTCTCGATGAGTGTTTTTATAACTGCCCATGAGATCATCTCCAAGCACCGGCTCTCCCTATGCTGTGAACAGGTCCCGGGAGGCATCGACCTGGGTTACCCATTCACACTGCACAGAGCTGTAACTAGACTTTTTGGTGCCCTGTGCCAGAAAGAGCAGTGGCGCCCCCTCATTTTTCAAAGGGACATAATGCACCCAAAAAAGGGCCATGGCTTTTTGGGGAAGGGCCAGGGAAGAGACAGGGGAGGCCAGGAGATGCTGGGGATGAAATAAGAGGAAGCTACAAGCAAGAATGATAATAAACAGAAATTTGACAGGCCCACACAGCGCCCCCTGACGTGTGGTGCTCTGTGCGATGGCACCGGCCACACTACCCTAGCTACGGCCCTGATCCTGCGCATTACTCGGATGGAAATGCTGGGTCGCTCGACCTGGGTTATGTTAACTGGGCCCTTTCACACTGAGCAATAACCCGTTTTGCTGCGCGTTCACGTGAAATAACCCGGGTTATTGGTGGCAGTGTCAAAGGGGGTACAATGGTCAGAAAGAACCAGCCATAGTTGCCAGCAAAGAGGTGCTGCCACAGCTACTGTATATACTACTGTACACTGAGCAGCCTTGTGATGGCAGTAACTACTCTCCTACAATCAGTGCGCAGTTAACATTCACAGTAAATGCTGTGTATGGCTGCATAAAGAAGTCTAAGCACAGGCATTCAATAGTCTACACATTTCAGAGCAGTGAACAGGAGACGATTCCATTATTGGTTTCTGTGCTTGTGTTGTGAGGACAAGGTGTGAGAGATTAAAAAGGAGCAGCATGCAGAACCCTTGAGGGTTGGTTTTTTGAAGTTAATTCATCCTTCATTAATTTCTTTATTTGGGATTTAGCCTGAGTATCTTCACTGAATTTAATCATGTAAGCCAGCACTATACAGGGTTTTCATGAGGTAACAGTATATTTTATGAATACATAACAGCAGGCAGATCTTATTAAAAAAAATGTTCAATGGACGTAAAGGTCTTTGAGGTCTAAGGGCCAGAAGTGTGTAAGTGAAGTCATCTGGATGGTGATACCCAATGTCAGGCACGTCAAGAAGAGGGGCACAAATTCCCTCCCACAATGCTCCAATAAGGTCCCCCTAGTGTGCTTGCGGTCGCTTCATGGTGACTTGAATCATATGTATGTACATATTGAGGGAGCCAGCACCCAGGTCTGCCCGATGTCTTGGTGGCTTTGCATTTTGGTGATCGTTAGTTGTGCAGTTCTGAGTCGAATCGAGTCCCGGCTCGGATCACTTATGAGGTTCCCAGTAGAACCGAGTCCCGGCTCAGATCAGTTATGAGGTTCCCAGTAGAACCAAGTCATGGCTCAGATCACTATTGAGGTTCCGAATAGAACCAAGTCCCGGCTTGGATCACTTATGGGGTTCCGAGTAGAACCGAGTCCCAGCTTGGATCATTTATGGGGTTCCGAGTAGAACTGAGTCCCGGCTCGGATTACATGGTTTTCCGAGTAGAACTTAGTCCTGGCTCGGATCACTTATGATGTTCCGAGTAGAACCAAGTCCCGGCTCAGATAATTTATGGGGTTCCGAGTAGAACCGAGTCTCAGCTCGGATCATTTATGGGGTTCTGAGTTCTAAACCTAATTATCTTCATCGATTTTTGGTGTTGATGAAGCAAGTAGAACAGCAGATAGCATATGACACAGGGATATAGCAGGTACAGTTGTAACAGTGTAGCAGTGTTGAACTCTTGGGGTACTGCTGGGCGTTATAGTACACCGGGCGTCTGGATGGAATGGACGCCGGCAGATGGCAGCGCTAATGCCCCTTACTAAACACAGATGGCTGTAATGCATGGGATCTCAGGGAGCTCTGGTGGACACCAAGAGAAAAGATGCAGGGAATCGCTGCGCATGCGCAATAGTGCACGTCATAGGTGAGGCTGCTAGCTGAGCTCCGGCAGGTCCTAGAGACCGCTGGATCAGCTTACCTTGTCTGCCTACAGATTGAGCCAGCGCCAGAGCATTTCTCATCCAACAAGGTTTGGATGAACATCTACTGTATATATTCCCTGCACCCAGGAAAATAAGATGAACTACAAATCAGGATCATTGATCCTTATAAAGACCAGGTGGTCTTCAAAAGCAAATCATGGTGCATGTCACTGCCTAGATTAATAATAGGCAGATTGTAAAAGTATAAACGTCACATCAAAATTTCAGTCCACCACATATTACTACCCTTGTCATCAATTAGTTGTCTGTTTGTCTCCTAAAAAAAATTAGTTCAGCCTCTTGTTATTATCACTGGTGTGTGTTTTACGTCACTTGCTCAATTCAATCAATAAGTTTGTCTCAAGGCACAGCCTCAGTTTCCTGTTCACAAAATCCTGGCATCAACGCTTATCTGACCCTGCCCTGAAGCATACGGGACTCTAATAGCTGTTTAGTGAAAACACAGCCACCTCAGCAGCTTTTTAGACTGAGAAGAAAAAAAAACAGTAAAATGTATAAAATATTTGTTGCAAAAATAAAATATTAATCATGAAGACAACTGTGCAAAGATATTGTTATTGTTTTTATTACTATCGCTATCATATCAGGGGCAGTTTAAAAGAGGATGGGGCCCATATGCAGCACACTTCATGTGGGCCCCCTCCCCTCTATGGTGCGGTAGACCAGGCTTGCCTACCCTCCCGATTTGGTCGGGAGCCTCCCGAATATTGGGTGCCGCTCCCGACCCCTTGGAAAGGCAGGCAAGCCTCCCGCCTGCTGCCTGCCCCCCCGACTACAACTAGAAACCCCCCGCAGCGGTGGACCCGATGACGCGATTCGCGTTAAATCATGTCATTGTGGCTCCGCCCCCCGCTTCACAATGCCTTTATTTTTGGTAATGTGAAGAGGGGGCGGGGTCACAATGACGCGATCGCGCTGTCACACCCCTGGCCCCTCCCCCATGCAGAGTCAGTGCCCGGCCATGCCCCCCACTGTGTGCAGGCATTCAGCTCCCTCCCGGAAGTAGGGAGCTGAATGTCGGCAACTATGCGGTAGACTGGCAGTGTGCCAAAGTTTACTGCACATGCGCAGGTCTCTGGTAACATGGTGCCCGTGCCATGATCCCAGGGACACCTCTACTGTGCATGTGTAAATCTCCTGGAAAATGGGCACGGCACTTATGTAGCGCTGACGCTGGTCTCTGGAGAGGTAAGTATTAAACATGGGTACGCGGTGTGCGGTATGGGCTACTCTTGACCTAGGGGCCCTTGTGCACAGCACACCCTGTACCCATTATAGATACGCCACTGTATCATATTTATATATTGCACTTCACAACTGTCCCTACTTTCCAGATAGTGACTTTCAAGAAAGAAGGTACAAAAGATTCACAGATAAGCTCAATTCCGCCTTATTTGGCACAATATTTATTGGCTATGGGCCTCATTCAGAGATGTACGCAAACCCGATGGTTTGCGTACATCACAGATGGTGGGAGGACTGCGCATGCACAGGATGTATACTGCTCTATTTTATTTTACTCCCTACTCAGAATCAGTTATAATTATAACCTGACTTCACGTATTTGGATTCAACAATGTGCAGTAGGCATATCAAAAAAACTCATCACTAATTAGTTATAGATCTCCACGTCTCAGATAGCAATACCAGGACCACAACTTGGTGCCGTGTAATGGTTGATTTGCTTGTCTGTAAATATATGAAGTTTAAACTAATTTGTTTATTGCAATCTCCTAGAGTGCCGGCTATTCCTTGGATTATATTAACCTTTTATTCTGGTGCATGGGCATATTTTTGTGGCGAGTGCCCATTTTTTTCATCATATACATTTAACAGAATGGAAATGAGGAACAAGCATCCCAAGGACCTGAAGCTAAGGGAAGCCGTCGGGAAGCCGATGGACGGCGGTTCTAATCCCGACAGCAACATCCCGGCAGAGGAGGAAATCCTGATGGTCAAAGGTAAGTATTTACTAACCTAATTCTATCCCCTAACCCTCCCTTAGGGGTGCCTAACCCTAACCTCCCCCCCAGTGCCTAACCCTAATCCCGCCTCTAAGTGCCTAAACCTAACCCCCCCTTCCCCGCCGCCTAAACCTAGCTTCCCGGACTGGTGCCTAACCCTAAGGCTCCCCCGGGAAACCTAACCCTCCCCCCCTGCGGCTGTCCGCGTCCGGCACCCGGCTTACCTTCGATCGGTAAGTCGGGTGTCAGGCTCCCGACTGCTTCCCGAATCTAAGGGGTCCCGAATATCTTCTGGAAGCAACTTTGCTATTAATTAAGACTAGAACTGTGCAGTTAAAGGAAACAGTGAGATATTGCAGAAGTGACCTATGCTGCTACTGCTCAGGTACATCGGGCTTGATTCAGAGTTGTATGCTAATACCATCTGTGTAAGCAGATGATATGCAAATATATGCAAATGTCGAAGATGTCGGGAGATGTATTGAGCCGCCCACCGGCATCTACAAAGACGCAGCATTGGTCACAGAACATTCACATATCACAGTCCAAACACTCATTGACTGTAAATCACACTGCGAGTAAATAGTCACTGGAAACACTACGATAATGTACCCTGATGCATGCACATTGTGACTTAAACGCATGTGTGATTTACTGATAATAAAGACTGATATTGCATATAACTGATACAGGCCCATTGTCAGTAGTGAATCCTCTGCAGTTAAAGACTGAAAAGTTAAAGACAGTAAAAGAGTGAGAAATTCCAGCTATTATACTGGTGCCAGGGAGCGGCATACTTTGGAGCTCAGAGACATTACCCTAAATAAGTTAGGTTAATTGGAGTGATAAATAACTTGAATGTAGGGACTGTGGGCCTCATTCAGAGGTGGATGCAGTTGCAGCCAGGGTTGCGTTTTTCTGTGGCGGTTATATGCAAATGCTAGTTTCAGCCTTCTTTGTTCTAGCATGCGCCAGACTGTGCAAGCCCTGAGATGACCTCTTTCAATGTCTGTGGACAGTTTAACTCCACCGGTGCTCCTGAGCACTCCACCTTCTCGCACCATGGCATCCACCATCGACACTTGCACCAGCCAATGGCTGGCGCAGTGTCTCCTTCTGAGCTCTGGCTATGCATGGCCTCTGTGGCCCTGTGTTTGGGAATGCAGCCACGATGACTGACACACCTGTCACACTCCCATAACACGTTCACGAGACGGCCTTTTTTTGCACTCACTTCAGGCCACCTCCTAGACACCACCCAGGTAATGCCAATGGTTTTACCTTGCAACGACTCCATTTGCAATAGCGGATTCTGGGCCTGATTCAGACCCACTCGCTAGTGCACAGCGCTCGCAAGCGGGTCGATGACCGGGCAGAGCGCACCCATGCAAGACGGGGCGGCTGTCGATTGTAATTGACAGCTCGCCCCGTTTTGTAGGCGGGCAGAGGGGGTGGCTGGACAAATGGAGGCGTTCTGTATACACTCAAGGGAATGCATGCGCTGCAAGGGTTTAGAGGAGTTTTCACACATGCGCAGTAGCCCTTAAGGTCTTAACTGTGCAAACATTGGCTTTGCGTCCACATCTGAATCAGGCCCTGTGTGTCCAGGGTCTGTATTCCTATAATAAAGAATCTTAGGGTAATATAGAGACTTCAGACAACAAAAAACTGTACAAAGTGCACCAACAAAAGAGTGGTCCCACTTGAATCAGAAATATTAATTGATCAACTTCTGGTTGACATATAGTTATACACCAGTTAATGTCATTATTAGTGAATGTGAGTGTGGGAAACAGAGTTTTAGAGTTTATAGGGAGTAGGGGAGAAGTTGAAGTAGCTTAGCCAGGGA
The DNA here is from genome assembly GCA_031769625.1 of Taudactylus pleione. Lineage (NCBI taxonomy): Eukaryota > Metazoa > Chordata > Amphibia > Anura > Myobatrachidae > Taudactylus > Taudactylus pleione. Next base: position 11,783,666 of record JAUIMM010000112.1, read on the forward strand.
AGGGTGGGGGGGGTGCAGGGGGAGCAACCGTAACCCCAGCTTAAAATCGGTGCCTATTTGCCGCCTAGGCCGGTCATAGGTCCAGGCACTGGTGGGGTTATCGGATGCTGCCAGGGCCTGGCTGCCTTAGAATGCAGTGAGTGGACGCTGGGATCATCTTCCCAGTCCCAGGCAGTGGAACTGCTCTGGAGATTATGATACCAATGGAACCTTTTTTTCTGCCCGTTCACTTTCTGCGCTACATCCACCAATCAGGTGGTGACTGCCGAACAGTACGAGAAGTGCAGCTTGGTCTACTGAAGCCCTCACAGGGGTGGTAACAATGCTACCTGGGCCTTGGAGACTACTATATTTTGCATGTTCTTGCCCCCTCATGTCAATTGCTGGCTTACGCCTCTGGGTAGGTAGGAGCTTTGGGTTACAACATTAGTAATGGTAGAGGGTAGTTAATACTCAGGATAAATATTCTTATGTGTTTGTAAAGTTGGAGTGTAATTGTGGTGGGGGGGTTGGGTGATATCTTCTGGATATTCTATAGGAGTGTTGTGTTGAGAGTTGCGTCTGCGACTATTGGCGGTTGCCCATCTATGACTTTATACAAAGTTCTTTCCTGGTGTACATCCATTAATTCAACTATGCAAGGACTGAGACGCCCACTGTCATCATCCATAGGCGCTGATGTACCTATTGATGCATCTTTAGACACCCCATCGGAGGCACTAGCCCTAACCTATGGCATGTGCATGACCTCCTATATGAGCGGCTGAGTGTTTCTATATGCAACCAATTTCACTGACACACCCACGACACTCCCGTAACACGCACATAAGACGGACCATCTCCATGCATGCGCTAAGCCACTTCCCAATCACCGCCCAGGAACACCCATCACTTTCACAAGACATGTCAGATCCGGAATCGGTATGAAATACCTACGGAGGAGATGCCGGCTATCAGTACACTGATGGTTCAAATCCAGACAAGGGAATGATGAGTACTGTTCCCCTGTCCTATTTACCCCTAATCCTCCTTCTTTGTACCCTCATACTAACCCTCCCTACCCCACACCCTGACCTTAACTCTCCCCCTTTAGTGCCTAACCCTAACCTCCCCCCGGTGGTGCCTGGACCTAACCCCCCCCCATCTGGAGCCTAACCATAACCTCCCCCCTCCTGCAGCCTAACCCTAAGCCCCCTTGGGGTGCTTAAACCTAACCCTCCCCCCCACGGGTGATACATACCTTACCCCAGTCTCCTTATGATCGGGGTGCCGGCTGCAGGGATTCCTGTGTCGGCATCCCCAGCCATTTCGGTGTTCTCTTAGTGATCGGGATTCTGGCGCTAGGATTTCGGCAGCTGGCATCCCGATCTTAGGGATATTAACTGCATCCTGTCTGATACTGTGCATGTCAATGGCAATGCGCCTTTGTGTGTACACTCTGTGTAACGCATGCACCATATGAGTTTTTAGGGATTTTCACACAGTAGCAAAAAATCGCTCAACTACATGAACTTCGACGTTTGTGTGCGGCTCCGAACCAGGCCTTTAATGGTATGTTGATATTTACAAAAAATCTTTTCTATTTATTCCAACATTCACTTTTATTATTTTTAATAAAATCCCCATACGTATTGGGTCATTTATGTGTATTAATTTATTGGGTAAGGGAGTATAAGAGGTTTAACATAACCACATAACCACAATATAGGCCTTAGGGGTAACCCCGATCTAACCCCCGGTGAACCCTCCCAGCCTGATTCAGAGATGCCCGCGATGTCGGACGCAGTGCACCGATTTTTTTCCAACGTGCATGTATCAAAGTAGCTCTGCGCATGTGCAGCGATGGTTTAGCGATGGCGGTCGCAGAGAGGATTTTCTTCAGAATGTGAGTGACAGGTAGTCAGCGTTTGGGGAGGTAACGTGGGGGGGGTGGCGTGAAAAAACGCAGGCGTGTCGGGACTATTTTATGGACATGCCCTAGTGAGGCTCTGCAAATTCATTCACAGCTGCAGGGGCCACAGTGTCTTAGAAATGCCGCTCTGTCTGAGACAGCATAGGCTTGCTCAGGGGCTCAAAGTATGTTTGACTGATGTTTCTTATGTTCCTCTTTTGTACGTGGGCGGTGGTTATCAGGCGGTAGAGGTGGGCGTCTCAGTGCACAAGTAGGTGCCTGAGACATTAGCATATTTTGCTGCGTATAGAATGGCAGTGGTGACGGGATTTGCATGCATCTCTAAATCAGGCCCTCTATCCTTTGGTGAAAGAAGACCACTTGGGCGGAGGCACTACCAGGCAGGGGAATCACCACTCAGCGTCCATAGTTTACATCAGGGGTGGGGAACCTTTTTTCTGCCGAGGGCAATTTTGATATATATAACATTATTTGCGGGCCCAGGCAGGCCACCCCCCTCCATGTGACATCACATGGGGGCGGGGCCACAATCGCAGGTGATTACAGCAATGCCCAAGCATCCTGAGGATGCTCCATGTAGCACTGCTGCATAGATTCTGGCAGCAGGGTGCCATTCTAGGTACCAAGCTAGCCAGTTGAGGCTAACAAAAAAAAGCTCAGAGGGCCAGACCAAATAATTCCTCGGTCTTTATATGGCTCCCGGGCCTGAGGTTCTCCATCCCTGGTTTACATCATTGTAACCCTAGCACACTGCTAGTAAAAGAATAAATCAGGTTAGCAGGGGTTACACAGGTATATTTTCAATATTGATTAAATTTAAATATTTCCATTATTCTCTCTGCCTATTATTATTGTAACAGTAAATGTTTATTGAAGACAACGATTTAAATGCAAAATACTGTGTGCCTCTTTTTTGCTAGTCCATTTAAGTAGGGTGTCCCTTTAAGCTCTTTAAACTGATCATCCAAATTTCTGATGTAGAAGAACACACATGTTTTAGACATATGGAAACTCTGGCAATTACTGTGGCGATCTGTTTATGAAACAGAATATGTTTTGCAGTCTTTCATTTTCAGAATGCCATATATTTCAGCCAATCCAGCCATTGCACCACCCTGCTTCCAGATGACCACGACAGATTCGGCAATTATACCCTGCAGGCTGTGGGAACTGAGGGAGGCAGACGTCAGATGTTACAAGAAGAACACGAGCAGTACTGAACATCTGAAATATAATGAATATAATGCTCTGAATCATATCATGTCATTACTGCTATAAATGTCAAGTTCCAATTTAATTCATCTGTAAGAAGAACACATTGTGCTGATTGAGTGTTTTTCCAAAAATATAAAACAGCAGATACTGTATTGCTCTGAGATGATGCATAGAGCCAGATAAGATGCTGTCACTGATTAAGGTTGGTACAGATGGCTCAGAACTTGTTTTAGTGGCAAGTGAATATTTCCTTTTCACTACAATAATGTCTTTTTTTTTTTTTTTTTTTTTGCAGCAGCAATCTTGCTCTTTTTGCAAAACTTTTAACAGTATTTAAGGTATTTAAGAGAATATATGTATATATATATATATATATATATATATATGTGCACCGAATCATTTTTGCTGGATTTGGATTTGGCTCTGATTCGTTGTCCAGCTTTAGATTTGGATTTGCCAAACCGCCGTGACAGTTTTTTTTTTACTTAAATTGACAAAAAAATCTAAAATCACATAATTTGGGCTTTTTTTGTTCCTAGAGTATTACTAACCATAGTAACATTGATTTCCAGTCATTTACAGTCAATTTAGACCACCTCACAGCTCACAGTATTGTTTTCACCATTATGGCCAAAGGCTGCAGTGATCTGGCTGGTTACTAAGCTACAGGGCATCGGCACAGACACCGCAGTTTAAAGCACATCTATGACACATTGCCACACAGCAGTGGCAGAAATGAAAGGTGGTGCAAGATGGAATTGTCCTTGGGCCCTCCTACCCACCAAGAGGGGTACAGCCAGCAGAGTCACAGTACTTGTGTACACAGAGGGGTACAGCCCAAGGAGTCACAGTCTTTGTATACACAGTGGGGTACGGACCAAGGAGTCTTGGTGCTTGTATACACAGTGGGCTACGGGCCAAGGAGTCACAGTGCTTGTATACATAGTGGGGTACAGCCAACAGAATCACAGTGCTTGTATACACAGTGGGGTACAGCCCAAGGAGTCACGGTGCTTGTATAGACAGAGGGGTCCAGCACCAAAAAATAAAGGTTTTTTTTTAACTTTTCAAACTTTTAACTACTTTTTTTTACTTTTTTAAACTTTTTTTTGTTCACACAGACACTTTAATCAGCAGAGTATAGCGCAGCATACATCAGCGTGCAGTGTGCCCCCTATACACAGTCACTTTGCCAGCACAGCCACTTGTGAGTCTGAACACAGCCACTTTAATCAGCAGAGTATAGCACAGCATACCTCAGTGTGCAGTCAGTGCTCCCTATACAGTCACTTTACCAGCAAAGCCACTTGCAAGTCTCAGCAGACCAGTGCACAGCTTGCAAGTGAAATGGCGCTGAGTCACGATCGCTGCGCCTTATATAGAAAACCACTCTCGCAAGATTCCAATGTCAGGAGGATTACATTCGGCCTCGAAGTGGGATCCGAGTCAGACGGGAACACCTGGATAAACTCGGATAAATCGCCCCTTATTCCCATGACAGCAACGAGTGATATGTGTGCAGACGGACTATCGCACACCTTATATACCCACCAAGACAGCGCACTTCATGGGCTACGTCAAATGTAGGAGGTGGTCATGATAATGTGACTCGACTGTATATATATATATATATATATACATATTGTGACACAGTCGGGATAGGGGTCCCTCTCCTGGGGTAGATGGACTCCCTCTTTACACACACAGCAGCTGTAGAAACAGGATTCAAGTCAGGGGTTCTCGTACAAACTGGTCGGCGCCAGTCTTCATTGTGGCAAATTAATATAAACATAAACAAAACATAAACATAAGTCCTAGCCCGGCCGGGCACTAGCTACACAGCAGATTCCCTCTTTATAATAATGGTAGTGCCTATTGCCCTCACCATCAACAAAACACGTGCACAGTACTTACAAGGATTATCACCAAGGCTAGTCTGCCTGCTCTCCTAGGTGTGAGACACTCAGCCACAAACAAACCCAGCTTATATTAGCCATTTCCAGCTGCAAGAGCTAAAGAGCCTGTTACCAGGCTGAAAGGCCCAAAACCTGGAGTGGCCTGTTGATGGAGCCCTTCCTCTCCTCACATCCACACCCCAAGGACCCAAACCGGATTTTCTCTAAAGCCGACATTTCTGGTCTGTTTTTCCCAAACAGATTTCTCCTGGGGGTTTCAGAACACATATGACAGGAACCTAGGATATACATAGAAGCCATTCCACACTTCTCCAGTGCTTCTATCACATATCCCCCCCTTTGTTTCGACCTGTGGGGTGGAACAACTGCAGCCTCCAAACAATGGACACGTGGCAAATCATCTGCATTGGCCAGCTGGCTTCCTGGCCTGTGTTCTACTGTAAATTTAAAGGTTTGTAATGCCAAGAACCATCTCGTTATTCTCGCATTACTGTCCTTGTTTTCTGACATCCACTTCAGAGGGGCATAGTCAGTGATCAATCTGAGCTTTCTTCCCACCAAGTAGTACCTGAGAGTCTCTAATGCCCACTTTATGGCCAATGCTTCTTTCTCGACCATAGCATAGCTTCTTTCATGTACATTTAATTTCCAGCTTAAGAAGAAAATCGGGTGTTCTTCACCCTCTTCGCTTTGTGACAGGACCACTCAGATGCCTACATCTGATGCATTGGTTACAACAAACTCTCTGTCAAAATCAGGGGTCATCAGAACTGGTTGGGTACATAACGCTATTTTTCACTCCTGGAAAGCCTTCTCTGCTTCAGGACCCCATTCCACCATGACTTTCTGTTTGCCTTTGGTAAAGTCAGTCAGTGGGACTGCAATGGTGGAAAATTTGGTATAAAGCTCCTATAATACCCAGTGATCCCTAAGATGGCTCACACCTGCTTTTTATTCAAGGGTAGTGGGCAGTTTTGGATTGCCTCAATCTAATTGAGCTGTGGCTTTATCAAAACTCTGCCAATGGTGTATCCAAGATATTTTACTTCTTCCATCCTCAGACAACACTTTTTTGGGTTGGCTGTCCTACCTGCCTTATAGATGGAGTCCAACACTGCTTGAACTCTGGGCAAGTGAGACTGCCAATCAGGACTATGAATGACCACATCATCCAGATTAGCAGCAGCATACTGTCTATGGGGCCTTAGAAACCTATCCATCAGTCTTTGAAAGGTAGCAGGTGCCCCATGTAGCCCAAAGGTTAACATTTTGTATTGAAAAATCTGTCTTTTCTTTGGCGCTCTCAGTTAACAGAACTTGCCAATACCCTTTGGTTAAATCAAGAATAGTTAAATACCTGGCCTTTCAATTAGTTCGTACACCCTAGGCATAGGGTAGGCATCGAACTTTGACACACTGTTCAATTTCCGGAAGTCATTGCAGAATCCCATACTCCCGTCGGGTTTTGGATTGAGCACAATGGGACTTGACCACTCACTATGTGATTCTTCAATTACACCCAACTCTAACATTTTTTTAATTTCCTTCGACACTGATTCTCTTTGGGCTTCTGGTAACATATAGGGCTTTAGGTTAACCTTTACTCCTGGGTCAGTGATTATGTCATGTTTGATGACCGTCATTTTCCCTGGTAGGTCAGAAAACAGCACCCTATTTCTGATCAGAAATTCCTTAACTTCCTGCTGTTGACTGGCTGACAGGGTTTTTGCCACTGTCACTTCGGGTACCATGGGCCCTGGGTTTACTGGAGGGGCATGGATGGCTGACAGTGCTGCTCTATCCTTCCAGGGTTTTATAAGATTTACATGGTATATCTGTTCTGGCTTTCTTTTCCCCGGCTGGTAAACTTTCTAATTGACCTGCCCCACTTTTTCTAAGATTTCAAAGGGTCCTTGCCACTTTGCCAAAAGTTTACTTTCTACTGTATGAACCAACACCAACACTCTGTCCCCAGGAGCAAAATTGCTTAAGTGAGCTTTGCGGTTGTACACCCTCTGCTGTGCCTGCTCCAAGTGCTCTCTTACTATCGGTACCACAGCAGCAATTCTTTATTGCATTTGATAAACATGCTCAATAACTGTTTTAAATGGACTGGACTGCCCCTCCCATGTCTCTTTCGCAATGTCAAGTAACCCCCTTGGATGTCTCCCGTACAATAAATCAAAAGGGGAAAAGCCTGTGGAGGATTGGGGAACCTCTCTTATGGCCAACAGCAAATGAGGTAACAAGTAATCCCAATCTCTACCATCTTTGTCCACTACTTTCCTTATCATGTGTTTTAAAGTTTTATTAAACCTCTCCACTAACCCATCAGTCTGGGGATGGTACACTGAGGTTCTTAATTGGTCAATTTTAAACAGGTGGCATAACTCCTTCATGATTTTGACATAATGGGGTACCTTGGTCAGTCAGGATCTCCTTAGGTATTCCCAATCTGCTAAAGACATGGACTAAGGGCCTGATTCAGAACCGCTCGCAAGCGGGTCAATGTTGGCCCAGTGCGCATGCGCACGAGGGAGCCGGCTCCATCGTGCGCATGCGCGAGACCCGGATAGCGACGGCCAAGCTGTAACTCCGGGTCTCGCACCAAAGGGGGCGTGCCGTCGATGGAGAGTGACAGCACGCCCCCTTTGGTGGGCATGCCGGGGGCATGGCTGGCCAGACGGAGGCGTTCCCATGGGAATGCCTACCGTCTGGGGCCGGTCCCACTGACATCACAAGTGATGTCAGTGGGAGTGCTCTCAGCTCTGATAGAGCCGAAATCACTTCAGGGCTTGCGTCAGATGAGACCCTACCACAAGGGTCTCGTCGCAAGCCCGATGGTCGCGATGGTCTTGACCTTCGCGACCATCTTTTTGGCCGCTCGCTGTAGCTGTGGGTGGTCACCCACAGCTATGCGAGCGGCCAGGAGGCCGCTCAAAAAAAACAGGGACGACCCTGATTCAGAGCGAGCGCTCTGTCAGAGTGTCCGGCTCTGAATCAGGGCCTAATTCTCTAGCAATGGTCTTGGTTGACGTATTGCGTTCTTCTGTATGCTTTGGGAACTATTAATTGTTCCACAATATCTTCCCCCTTCTTAGTCACCTGATACAACAAATCCTGACATACTGCCATGTGAGGATATGACAAAGGACTACCGGGGACTATGGGTTTACCATTGATCACCTTGACATTCTCCCGGCTTTTACCAGAGTAGGATCATTTAACTGCTCAATGGCAAAGACCTCTCTTCTGACCTCTGAATCAGGCAGATGATCAAATGGCTCAACAACACTACCAACCTCAGTGGGAGGCACATCACTTGGCGAGCCACCATCATGCTCCGCATTCTCTAGTTTGCCAATCATACTAGAAAAACGGAACATCTCTGACTCTCCTACTACGTCAGTAACCCTCTCAAACGAGTCAGGGTGATTTACCTCTGTGCAAAATCGGTTTTCCCACAACTTCCAGAAGTGAGCAAAGTCTCTCCCCAATATTGCATCATACATTAAGCCATGTACCAAACCCACAGAGACTATAGTGGAACCACATGATGTCTCGATGTTCACTGCTGCAGTAACATAATAGCGGGTGTCACCATGTATGCAGGTCACTTAAACAGTTTTCCCCTTACGCTTCAAGGGGTTCACCAGCTCTGCTTTCACAAGTGTCACCAAACTACCAGAATCTAACAGAACCTCTACACGGTTGCCTTCTACAGTTAGTAAACACGTGTGCTTATCAGTTTCAGCCCGCCGGTCAGCAGTACAGGTTGGCTGTGCAAAGAAAGACCCCCTGCGGTATGCATGAGCAGTATCACATTGCATAGATCCAGAGGTAAGTGGACAATTAGCTGCAATATGGCCGAAGCCACCACATCGGAAACACTCTAGTCTTTTTTGGGGAAGGAGCCTTCCTGGCCTGGCTGGCCTGTCTCCAGGTTCCTCACCTTCAGTCTTAGGTACATTCCACCACCCAGAACCCTTCTCCCCTGGAACAGTCTTACCAGTGTCAATGGGAGTTTGCGGACGCGCCATTGGGGCTCAGTGGGGCACACTAATCAGCTCCTCAGCTGCCACGTACCTCTCCACCAGTTCGACGAGCTGGTCTGCGGACTTACGGTCTGCATGGCTCACCCACTTGTGCAGAGACGCAGGTAGCAATAGCAGATACCAGTCCATCACAACTCTTTCCACAATTTGTGGTCCTGTCAGCGTCTCGGGCTGCAACCATTTCGTGGTTAGATGGATGAGGTCATGCATCTGTGAGTGTGGAGGTTTTTCCATTTGGAACTCCCAGCGGTGGACTCGTTGGGCCCGAACAAATGAGGTGACTCCCAAGTGGGTTAGGATCTCCCGTTTTAACTTTGCATGGTCCTTGGCATCATCCAGCCATAAATCATAGTAAGCCTTTTGTGGTTCTCCAGACAGGAAGGGTTCCACAAGACTTGCCCACTGCTCTTTAGGCCACTTCTCTCTTTCGGCGGTTCTTTCAAAGGCCGTAAGGTACGCCTCCACATCATCACACTGGGTTATCTTTTGCAGAAAGTGACTGTCCCCTATGGTGTGAGTGTTAGTTAGAAGTGCAGGGAAAGCATCTCCAGACTGGACTACAAGCTGTTGTACCATCTCTTTTATGGCCTGGCTGTTTTCCCCTATGGCCTGGCAGGTTTCCTTGATGATAACTTGTTGTTGCCTCTGGGCTGCCTCCAAGGCCAATCGTTGCAAATGGGTGGATTCCTCCTGAGCCCTGGTAGCTTTCTGCTGAGCCCTGGTAGCTTCTTGCTGAGCTGCCGTAGCTTGGAAAAAGCCTTTAACAATGTCCTCTATTTTGTCCTGGGGTGTAGGTTGGAAGCAGAATCTGGCTTCCCTAAGCATCTGCGGATGCCACTTCTATGGACTTCAAAGGACACAACTTTATACCCACACTGACAAATTGGTGTCTGTCCCTTTAAATTTTAAACTAAAAATTTTCCTTGCTGCAATTTCAGTGTGTACTTGCCCGCATTCTCCACCAAATGTGACACAGTCGGGATAGGGGGTCCCTCTCCTGGGGTAGATGGACTCCCTCTTTACACACACAGCAGCCGTAGAAACAGAATACAAGTCAGGGGTTCTCGTACAAACTGGTCGGCGCCAGTCTTTATTGTGCCAAATGATTATAAACATAAACAAATCATAAACATAAGTCTTAGACTGGCTGGGCACTAGCTACACAGCAGATTGCCTCTCTATAATAATGGTAGGGCCTATTGCCCTCACCATCAACAAAACACGTGCACAGTACTTACAAGGATTATCTCCAAGTTTCTCTAAACAGGCTAGTCGGTATACAATCGGGAAACCGGCTGCCTTAATACCGACAGCCGGCTTCCCGATTGTCATATCCCGGCGAGGGTGAAATGCCGGGTGTCTAGATGTAGACGCTTTACATTTCCCCGACGCCGGGAGACCGGTGCCCGGCATCCCGATCGAAGGGATCCCGGGCGCTAGGAGTGGACAGCCACGTGGGGGAGGGTTAGGTTTAGGGTACCCGGGGGGGGACTTAGGGTTAGGCACCCCCCCCGGGGGACTTAGGTTTAGGCAGCAGGGAAGGGGGGTTAGGGTTAGGCACTTAGAGGGGGGATTAGGGTTAGGCACTTGGGGGGAGGTTAGGGTTAGGCATCCCTAAGGAGGGTTAGGGGGTTAGGTTAGTTTATACTTACCTTAGGACGATCGGGATTTCCAGCGCTGTCGGGCTTCCGCTGCTGGGCTCTGCTCATCTGTCGGCCAGGTGCTGGCAGTATTTCATACCGATTCCGGCTAGTCTGCCTGCTCTCCCAGGTGTGGGACACTCAGCCACAAACAAACCCAGCTTATAGGGTTCTATTTACTACAATCCGCATATTGAATGCAGATTGTAGTGTGATATTAACGACAGGGATTTACTACAAATCCCTTGCAGGGATAGAGCTTGCGATAAAGCTCTGTCCCTGCAAATCCCCTCCGGAGCCTTATCACAGAATTTTTGCAAAAAATACCGTGACAAAGTGTCCGCACACGCGCTGACCGGCCACCGCTGCTACCACCCCCGGCGCTAAGCCCCGCCCCCCATGATCATGGACCCCCCGCGACCCCCCTCCCTTAATTACACTTACCTCTTGATCCGGGCCTCCGATGATGTCCTCCATTCCTCCGGTCAGGTGATCTCCTATACTGCACTGGGACACGATCACCTGATGACCGAGCAGCAGTGCAGTATGGGAGACCAGCTGACCGGAGGGAGGGCATCACCCGGAGCCCTGATCACCGGTCCCTGGAGTCAGGTAAGTAAATTTTTTTTTTACAATTTTTTTTTTGCAGTGATCAGCTTGCAGTCTGTTTAGACAACACAGCTGATTACTGGGACTGTTTCCAGCTGCAAGCCCTAATGAGCCTGTTACCAGGCTGAAAGGCCCAAAACCAGGAGTGGCCTGTGGATGGAGCCCTCCCTCTCCTCACATCCACACCCCCAGGACCCAAACCGGCTTTTCTCTAAAGCCGACATTTCTAGTCTGTTTTTCCCAAACAGAGTTCTCCTGGGGGTTTCAGAACACATATGACAGGAACCTAGGACATACATAGAAGCCATTCCACACTTCTCCAGTGCTTCTATCACAATATATCACTTTGTCACTATGCTGTGGGCTTGAGAAAGAGGGTTACACCTCGAAACATCGCCTGGCCTGTGGGCCCTTATGGAATACAGCTTTATATTTTTGCAAATATCTGAGTAACGTACATTTTTTTGGTGGATGTTGATGATATGTACAGGACGAGCACCGGAGTCGATTATACACTACTAGTGAGTGCTGGCATAATGTGGAATATATAAAAAATAGAAAAAAAAGTAAGAATACTGAAAAAAAAAAATAATGGAAAAAGCTTTATATTAATAATAAAGCATGGTTTACTGTGGGCACTTCTGGCTAATGGCAATCGGGGAACATCTGCATTACTGCATATGTCCAGAATGCCACTCAATCACTTACAGAATGCATCCCAGAATGTTCAGAATGCCCCCTTGCCACTTACAATAGCCTTCACCAGCATGTCCCACTTTTGCAGGTTTTCAGGTTTTTTTGTCTATGATAAATAGACCATATTCCCCTATCTTCCATATTCAATATAATGAAACTTTGCAACTAGAAAAAGAAATGTTAATTTTTTTTTAATGGAAACTTCCAGCTTTTTCCAGCTTTATCTGTTATTATGGGGCTCTCTTACGGCAGCATTGGAAATGCATTTGCTGGGCATATGGACCAAAAATATGTACACACACATCCGGATATATAAGGCCTGATTCAGAGATTGACGTAATTCTGATGTTTTTACAAACGGGCATTGTATTTTCTACTCACTTGTCGGGATTTGCGTACATCCTGGAATCAGAAATAACTATATATAAAAAACCCCAAGCGCTAATACCTAAATAATATCAATGGTCCGTCTCTTGCAAAAACCCAATAGGCCCCACCTAGCCCTCTACTGTATGGGAAAACTGGATGTTCCCCCAAACTGGAAGATAAACAAAAGTAAAAGAGTATGTAGGGCACTAATCAATTAAAAGGTGTATTTTAATAAAGCAACACATAATCATAACACATGTAATATACAATTGAAAATGCCATAGCATGTATAGAAAATATCAAAAACATATAAATATGTATAAATGAAAATAAAACAGAAATAAAAACATAAATCACTATGAAAAAATAAAATCAGCATGTACCACAACAGTAATAGGATGCTACATGTAATAAAATAGCTCAATTCCTAAATAGCACCAATCAAGTCTGCTCAGAAAAACAACATCAAAAAAGGAGTCTGGTTTAAGATGTTTGTAGCATTAAGGTACCAGATTGTAGCTACATTTGAGAGAGACAGATTGTATCCTTTTTTGAGAGAAATATTATTGACAAAGGTTCTCAAACTTAGGGATCTATTTACTAAGCAGAGTGAAAAGTGATAAGAAAGTGATAAGGTGCCAGCCAATCAGCTCCCAACTGTCATTTTTCAAACACAGGCTGTGAGATGACAGTTGGGAGCTGATTGGCTGGCACCTTATCACTTTCTTATCACTTTTCACTCTGTCTCTTAACACTGCTTAGTAAATAGATCCCAAAGTTCCCAAGAAAAATCGGTATGTTCAGTAAATCGTTTTTTGCTATATGTAGCAGTCCCAATTGAGGGTATAATCTATAGATAAATCCAGGTGGAAAACTTATAATAATAAAACCCCCCCCCCCAAAAAAAACCTCCACAGCCTCACTATTAAGTTTTCCACCTGGATTTATCTATAGATTATACCCTCGATTGGGACTGCTGCATATTATCTTATGTACTGAACATACCAATTTTTCTTGGGAACTTTGTTTGAGAACCTTTGTCAATAATATTTATCTCAAAAAAGGATACAATCTATCCCTCTCAAACGGAGCTACAATCTGGTACCTTAATGCTACAAACATCTTAAACGAGAGTCCTCTTTTGATGTTGTTTTTCTGAGCAGAATTGATTGGTGCTATTTAGGAGTTGAGCTATTTTTTACATGTAGTATCATATTACTGTTGTGGTACAAGCTGATTTTATTTTTTCATATTGATTTATGTTTTTATTTCTGTTTTATTTTCATTTATACATACAGTATTTATATGTTTTGTTATTTTCTATACATGCTATGGTATTTTCAAGTGTATAATATTATATGTGTTATGATTATGTGTTGCTTTATTAAATTACACCTTTTAATTGATTAGCGCCCTACATACTCATATATCATCCTGGAATCAGTATTTGTGTTACGCCCACTTGTGACTCCTTTTGCTTGGAGAGACAGAACAGGGCCTAGCAGTGCATAGTCATACTAGAACATCCAGGGAGGAGATGCAGCTGATCACTGAGGGAGTGGGATTGTGCACTTTGCGTCATTATGAATTGCCTCCATACTGTTACAGTACAATACAATGATGTAACTCCATCATATTGGCCACGCCCCCTCACCACAGACCCGTGATTCCTAGCTTTACACTTCCCACCTCACTCTTCAGGAGTCCGGGGGACTGACAAAAAATGTGTGAGTATCCTGGACATTCTGGAGAAGTAGGTAAGTATGCAGTAGAGCAGGGGTGTTTTAAGAGAGGAGGGGACCCGTGTGCAGACTCCGTGTGGGCCCCCTCTCTTTCTGGCGGTGCAGAAGATTCTCCACCCATTACACTGGGGAACAAAAAATATATATTTTTTTCTTGCCAAGGATTTAAGATCGGTTTGAGAGTACTCGCAGGTCCTATTTTCGGATTAGATCTTCGCTACAGCTGAATTGGTTCCAGTTTTCAAATTAATGAAAAATTATAAAATTCAATTATCTTCTCCATTTGAAGAACCTTACTAGTCTAGGCCTGCTTTACTTAACAGGATCAACTTAGTTTTGCTTTTTTAAAAACTACCCTCTTTCAACAATAACAAGAATGTCTTTTATTTGTGATAATGTAGCTGGTAGGCACGTTTGAGACACATAACACATTCACATCTCCTCACTAACGCTGGAAGGAGGCGTGGCAGTGCACTGCTGAGCTTGCTGGTACATCCTCAGACCACAGCCACGCCTCCTCCCAGCATACAGGGAGGAGCAACACATAACACATTCATATCTCCTCACTAACGCTGGGAGGAGGCGTGGCAGTGCACTGCTGAGCCTGCTGGGACATCCTCAGACCACAGCCACGCCTCCTCCCAGCATACAGAGAGGAGCAACACATAACACATTCATATCTCCTCACTAACGCTGGGAGGAGGCGTGGCAGTTCACTGCTGAGCCTGCTGGTACATCCTCAGACCACAGCCACGCCTCCTCCCAGCATACAGGGAGGAGCAACACATAACACATTCATATCTCCACACTAACGCTGGGAGGATGCGTGGCAGTGCACTGCTGAACCTGCCGGGACATCCTCAGACCACAGCCACGCCTCCTCCCAGCATACAGAGAGGAGCAACACATAACACATTCATATCTCCTCACTAACGCTGGGAGGAGGCGTGGCAGTGCACTGCTGAGCCTGCTGGGACATCCTCAGACCACAGCCACGCCTCCTCCCAGCATACAGGGAGGAGCAACACATAACACATTCATATCTCCTCACTAACGCTGGGAGGAGGCGTGGCAGTGCACTGCTGAGCGTGCTGGGACATCCTCAGACCACAGCCACGCCTCCTCCCAGCATACAGAGAGGAGCAACACATAACACATTCATATCTCCTCACTAACGCTGGGAGGAGGCGTGGCAGTGCACTGCTGAGCCTGCTGGGACATCCTCAGACCACAGCCACGCCTCCTCCCAGCATACAGAGAGGAGCAACACATAACACATTCATATCTCCTCACTAACGCTGGGAGGAGGCGTGGCAGTGCACTGCTGAGCCTGCTGGGACATCCTCAGACCACAGCCACGCCTCCTCCCAGCATACAGGGAGGAGCAACACATAACACATTCATATCTCCTCACTAACGCTGGGAGGAGGCGTGGCAGTTCACTGCTGAGCCTGCTGGTACATCCTCAGACCACAGCCACGCCTCCTCCCAGCATACAGGGAGGAGCAACACATAACACATTCATATCTCCACACTAACGCTGGGAGGATGCGTGGCAGTGCACTGCTGAACCTGCCGGGACATCCTCAGACCACAGCCACGCCTCCTCCCAGCATACAGAGAGGAGCAACACATAACACATTCATATCTCCTCACTAACGCTGGGAGGAGGCGTGGCAGTGCACTGCTGAGCCTGCTGGGACATCCTCAGACCACAGCCACGCCTCCTCCCAGCATACAGGGAGGAGCAACACATAACACATTCATATCTCCTCACTAACGCTGGGAGGAGGCGTGGCAGTGCACTGCTGAGCGTGCTGGGACATCCTCAGACCACAGCCACGCCTCCTCCCAGCATACAGGGAGGAGCAACACATAACACATTCATATCTCCTCACTAACGCTGGGAGGAGGCGTGGCAGTGCACTGCTGAGCCTGCCTGGACATCCTCAGACCACAGCCACGCCTCCTCCCAGCATACAGGGAGGAGCAACACATAACACATTCATATCTCCTCACTAACGCTGGGAGGAGGCGTGGCAGTGCACTGCTGAGCCTGCTGGGACATCCTCAGACCACACCCACGCCTCCTCCCAGCATACAGGGAGGAGCAATGGAGAGGACTGAGTGACGCAGTTAGCATACCTCCTGGTCCTTTGTTCCACCCTCTCTCTGTCCCACCACAACCAAGTTCCTGCCGTTTGGACTTGTTTTGTTCAGTACGTCCTCGGTTTTTGTTGCGAGTTAGCACTGAATGTGTGAAACAAAACGTTTTCGCCATAAAAATTAATTCTTCCCGGAGACGGTGTACTAACAACCCTGATATTTTTTGTTATATTTGTGGCATATATAGTGTTGCAAAAGAAAAAAATATATAACTGTATTCATAAACAAGCATATCAGGCTTATTTTGGATTTCACATAAGCCAGCAAGACAAGATTTGGGTGCCTCACAAAGTTTGTAAAACCTGCATGGAATCACTCCGCAATTGAACTAAAGGTGATCGAAAAGGACTCAGGGCTTTATTCATGACGGCCGTACGGTCTACGACCGCACGGCCGCCTCGATATTTGTCTAGTGCGCATGCGCACGAGAGAGCCGGCTCCTTCGTGCGCATGCGCCCTCGTGCGCATGCGTGAGACCCGCTACAACCGACAGTGCCGGTCGTAGCGGGTCTCTTTCCAAAGGGGGCGAGCTGTCAATGTTGATTGACAGCTCGTCCCGTTTGGAAGGCGGGCCGGGGGGGGGTGGCAGTCCAAACGGAGGCGTTCCCATAGGAACGCCTGCCGTTTGGGGGAGGCCCCACTGACATCACTAGTGATGTCAGTGGAGAGCTTCTGGCTCTGACAAAGCCAGAAGCTCTCCGGGGATTACGACAAGTGAGAACCTACCCTAGGGTCTCGTCGTAAGCCCCGATGGTCGCGGTGGTCAATGACCATCGCGACCATCACCCTAGCGGTCGTTAGAGCTGCCTAACGACCGAAACAGAGGCGGTCGGTCAGGATGCAAGCGGCCGCCCAGTTTCTGAGCGACTGCTTGCATCCTCCGGCAGCCTCTGAATGAGGGCCTTAATTTTGGCATACCTATGATGTGTGAGCCAAAAGATCACTTGTGTGACTGCTATTTTTGTGCTGTAAATGTGAAGGGTATGAATTGATTTAAGAAACGCAAATGGGAATACCCAAGTATGAATTCTGCAAAACAACCAATACCACATAGCGAAGATTTGCCTGTACCATCATTCAGTTCTTTGTGCGAAGTTGAATGCGATGTGTAAATGTTAATATCATCCAGTGCAAGTGACAACACAGATAAAAGTGAGTTTGAAGAAAGTTCCTCTACTCCAAACAAATTTTTTCAAAAGGAACTAAACGATTTAATTTGTGACTTGAATTTATCAAAAAAAGGAGCTGAGCTTTTAGCATCCAGACTTCAAGAAAAGCACTGTCTTGAGCCGGATGTTACTATAACGTCGTATCGAAACAGAGAGCAAGCCGTACTGCTGTTCCTTAGACAATATATAACAATCTTGTGTATTGCAACAATATTTCTGAACTTCTCCAGATGATGGGCTTACCAGAATATCGAGCAGAAGACTGGGGGCTCTTTTTGGATAGTTCTAAAAGGAGCTTAAAATGTGTATTACTGCACAATGGGAATACATTTGTGTCGATTTCTATCGGTCATTCAACAAAACTTAGAACAGTATGAAAATATCAAGTTAGTCTTACAAAAAATAGCTTATTCTCAGCATCAGTGGTCTGTTTGTGTAGATTTAAAAAATGGTAAACTTTCTTCTTGGGCAGCAAAGTGGATGTACTAAGTATCCTTGTCACATATGCTTATGGGATAGTCGTGTAAAACAAAAGCACTGGCAGCAAACCGTATGGACTCCAAGAGAAGTTATAACTGTAGGAGAAGCCAACATCATTCATGAGCCCTTAATTGACAGGAAAAAAATCATACTGCCGCCTCTCCATATCAAACTGGGTTTAATGAAACAATTTGTAAAAGCATTGGACAAGTCAGGCGATTGTTTCACGTATATTTGTCGAACATTTCTATCTCTTAGTATTGAAAAATTAAAGGCAGGGATTTTTGACGGCCACAGATACGGAAACTGGTGAAGGACCCACATTTTACCACATCTATGACTGAAACCGAATCTGAAGCATGGCTGAGTTATGTGCCGGTCATTCAAAATTTTTTAGGCAATCACAAGGCAGACAGCTATCCTGAATTAGTCCACAACATGCTAAAATGTTTTGAGAAAGTAGGTGCCAACATGAGTATTAAAGTACATTTTTTGTACAGCCATATAGATCACTTCCCGTCCAATCTAGAAGATTTAAGCGAAGAAGAGGGTGAACAGTTCCACCAGGATATTCAGGTAATGGAAGAAAGATATCAAGGAAGGTGGGATCGTCACATGATGGCCGATTACTGTTGGAGTCTGCAGAGGGACTGCCCGCAACAAGAATACAAAAGAAAATCCTACAAAAAACAGTTCTCATAGCTTCCTAACACTTATGTATGTAATTTTCCTGTGTCTTTTTATAACATTTTATGAATCAACTTTAATCAGAATGGAAAATATTATTTTTAACTATTTTTAACATTGTTTAATTTAATTTTTAAAAAATATTAAAGACATTTGCATATCTCCAAAACTATAGCCAATTGATAAATAAGCATGGCATATTCATGATCAGGAGCACAAAATTGATCGAAATCGACTCTTAAATCCCTGGCAACAGATTGACTGCTCCCCAATGTTATAGATACGTCCTGCCTGCAGCAGGGGCAGGCAAGTGTACATTGAGTACAGTAAGGTCGTGTTCACATAACTGCAACACTTATTAGACAGGGATGCATCCATAGATTGGCCTTTCCCACAGGTGTATCTATTGCAAGTGCAATAATACACAATGATGATGAGGTCTCTTAGCAGCACAATTTAGATTCTTCTGATCGGGTGATTATATATTGACTTTGCCATCTGATATTAGTTGATTCATTGTTGGTTATAGTATATAAAATCACTGCTGACTATTCAGGTTACTTATATGACATTTCCATTCTACTGCAGGGAGTATATTTACTAAAGTATGGATATTTAGAGTTTGGAGTTGTTGCCCATAGCAACCAATCAAATTCAATATATTATCTTCTAGAAAGTGCTAGAGAAATGATAGGTAGAATTTGATTGGTTGCTATGGGCAACAACTCCACTTCTAAAAAACTCGCACTTTAGTGAATATACCCCCAGGAAAAGATCTTTCATTTTGATTTGATTTCAAAGGGGGAATAACAGATGCTTGTATTTCAATTGGAACTGTATATTTCATTAAACGCCCTATCGTCTGGTCTGCGACCACCCCCAACCACTGCAAGGTAAACAACTTTAACATTATCTATAATAAAGATACAGAGGCATATATATAGGGAAAAGAAAGGTAATAATTAACTAAATAATTGGGCAAGAGGGAGAAAAGGAATGATAAAGTATAGTGGCGAAGAAAGAACGTCCCCACTAACCAAGATCACCTTCTGCACCAACTCCACATAGGCCTATATGGGAGGCCAACTCCCAACCCATCACCACCACTCAAGGCATCCACCTCCCGCACCAATGACACAACATGAAGCCCACCTGGCCCGGTGGCGCTGCTGACTCCAGTAGGGTAGAATCAGCCTAACCCATGTATTGGTGTGGAGAAGTACCTCATGATCTAAAGACAGATAGTGACTGCTACCGTTCTTTCCTGCCACAGATAGAGCCGACACCAACTGACATGCAACCCAGGGAATGGTGGGTGGGAAATTACACAGTTGAAGATATTGAAACCAAAATGTCCACTATACTAGAAACCTGAAATGGCCCTGAGAAGCCTCCCCTAAACCACATCTATAGGCTGACCTCCACTATGCTCCACCTACCAAACGCCTCACAAACATGTAAACTTTGCCTGTCCAGGATGATACCAATAGTAAAGTGACATTTATTTTATTAAACGGGATCAGTCCGTCACTATGAATCTGTTTACGTAAAAAGGGGACAATGAAATATCAGTGCAATACAACTTTTACTAGCTGGGCCCAATATGGGTGTTAATTATAATAAGACTTTTAAACACTAAACAATGGCCTTAACGGCAAGATAAGCCGTACAAAATATATCTCTCTTCCTGTAAACACTTTCTTGGTGGAAATTACACTTGTTACTTTTACCCTGTACAATACTCCAAGTACTCTAAATGAATGTTGCGAGGTCCAACAGTGATCTGCCATCAGCCCCTGGCAATGCAGCGGTATCGTCGGATCACACATGCATATAAAATGCATTTCGCCCCTCTATCTTAAAAAAAAAAAAGGTGAATAGCACATTAATTATTAACACTATGAAGACTCAGCTCTACGTTATCTTAACACTATTGCAGTGCGTCAGTATACACATTTGTTATGCCTGACTTATCTATGCCACTAATACTATTGTTTGTGAACTGGATACAACTACTGTAAATACACTCTTAACGAAAGGTTGTGCAGATACAAGTGAAGTACTGTATATAGCTGTGCGACAAATTAAATGTTCTCATTGCAAGTCTTATCAGTGTGGCTGATTCATGTAGAGGCGAGTTCCTGGTAGTAGCATCATGCAGTATATTTCTGAGTGATGTTTAGGTAACAACCTTCATTCATTCATTTTTGTATATGTGCAAGTAAAAGTGAGCCATGTTTTCATTACTGCAATTGCAGGAAATGGGCCTGCTGCATAGTGGAACTGAGGTACTAATTAGGTCACCTGTGCCCAATCATGGTTATTCTTAAAACCTGGACTGTTAGGGTGCCAAGAAGACAGCGTTTGGGAACCTCTGACTTTGTTCACAGGTATGATCTATGTCTCACCTCTTGTCAGTTTTTCTACAACCATTTAGTAAAAAGAAGGGAGTGTGGAGCGCAAGGTTAGGGTGACCAACCCAGGTCCACAGTCAGTAGGTGAATGACTCAGCCTACTGTAGGTCAGAAGTTCCCAGATGCAGTCCTCAAGTCTCCCAACAGTTCAGGTTTTAGAGAGATCCATGGCTGAGCACAGGTGGTTAAATCAAATTGACTGAGGTACTAATTAAGTCACATGTGGTCAAGCATAGCTATCCTTAAAACCTGGACTGTTATGGTGCCTTGAGGTCCGAACCTCTGGCTAGGTAGTAACTGGTGTAATGTGGTTATTGTGTACAGCAGTCGGGCACATGGCCTGAATCAAAGGGAGCTATGAGTAGTACGAAAACAGCTCAGCTGCAGCTGGTGCACATTAGGCTGCAAATTAGACATAAAGGATCTCCCTCTATGAGGTTTTTCAGAAGCTATAATTTGGACTGTTTAAAAATATATTATACTACGGGGGATATAATTACTCGACATGAATGTATGGTTTTATATCCACTAATTGTAACATTTCTGTGGCATGTACTAAAAATACCGTATTATTCTCTGCAGTGTTAGAAAGGTTAATAGCTGCAGAGAGTAGGATAGCTCATCATTACTGAGCTCTGTTTCAATAGTATGACTGGATCTTGCTTATGTGTTTTGTTTGTAGCGTGCTGGCTAAGTTGGTTGATTACAAACCATTTTTGGCTTTATGTGATATATTTTGGAGAAAGATGTATGGTTATACTGTATATTAATAACTGAGGGAGTGGGTAATGGCTTACACAGGTGTCTGCTGTACATACAGAGAAAGGCAATTTGTGGGACGGACCAATATTTATGAGAATGCAGCTACGGTATTCACTAATGACATCACTGAACCCCGAAAATACAATCACTTTGTGGGCTCAAGCAACTTGTGACATCAGTAACACAATCTGCATTGTCCATGCCAACCCTTGCCTATGCGCAGTGGAGGAAGCCATTTTGTGTGCTGAACTGTTATTAATAACAATAAAGCTTATCTTTCATTTGTGTTGCTGTGAGCTTTGTTTCAGCCAATTCATTGCAATGAGTGGCCAAGGGTTCCCTACAGTGAGCCTTTTTCATGTGTGTGCCCAGGTGTTACATGATGCAGTGCTGCACAAAAGATCCCTATAATACCTCTTTTCCACCAAAAACCCGGGTCCAACCTGGGTTTTCAGACATGGTTCCAACCCAGGTCAGACCCAGGTCAGACACCATTTACACAGCACCATCGATCTGGGTTATTCTCAAGTCAGTCCCATTCGCACTGAACTTGGGTCTGCCATGCTAAACTTGTGAGTTCATAAAAAGTGGGAGGTGACTGCTCCACAACCACCAATCAGCGCATTTTAGGCATGACCCAGGTCGGATAACCTGGGCTGCACTGTTTACACTGCAACATTACCCAGGTCCATCCTGGCTCAGACCCTGGTAGCTTTCTGTGTTGTATTAACGGGTCACTTGACCCGGGTTTTTTTTCAGGGATCCTTTTACACTGAGCTGCGACGTAACGTTGTTACTTCCAGTGTATACTTGCTGTTGCAGCGTTCCAAGCTCCTTTCTTCCAGTGATTCTCTCCTAGTGTTACCCACGGTGTGTGTGTGCTCAGTACGTCATCCGAGTACTATCTCCGGAGTGTCATCATCCTGTGCCAGTTCTGCGTCTGAATTCACAGTGTGTGTACTTAGTACGTCATTCAAGTACAAACTCCTAGTGTCATTCTCCTGTGCCAGTTCTGTGTCTGAAGCCACAGTGTATGTACTTAATACATCATCCAAGTACAATTTCCTAGTACCATTCTCCTGTGTCAGCCCTGCGTCTGGATCAACAGGGTGTGTACCCAGTACATCACCCAAGTGCAAAACTTCCAGTATCATTCTCCTGTGCTTTCCATGTGATAGTGTTCTTCCATTTCCTACTTGTGCCGGATACCTGACCAAAGGGCCGAGACCTGCATGCTAGGTGCAGCTTAAGCCCAAATCCCGCTTGAACACCTCCCAGTAAGTTAAACTCCGCGCCTTTGGTCAGGTCTAGCCAACATCTAGTACTTGTGGATGAGGAATGCATATATCCAGGCCCCTCGCCTCAGATTCCTTTCTCAACCAGGGTCCACAACTTCTAATCCCTCTACAGGGGACCACCACAGCCCGAACGTGACAGGGAGTACAGTGTGGCATGTGGATGGGGCAGAGGACCACCATGTGGGATGGAGAGCACAGTGTGGCATGTGGAAGGGGTAAGGGGAGCACAATGTGGGATGGGGAAAGGAAGCACACTGTGGCATGCGGATGAAGGAATGGGAGCACAATGTGGGATGGGGGAATGGGAGTAGAGTGTGGCATGTGGATGGGGGAAGAGGTGCTCAAAAAAAATTGAGCGCCGCTAGAAAAAATAAATATCATGCACCCTATTGGATAGGAAAAACCTTGCGGCTGTAGGTAAAACCCCTCGCCGTGGGGTTTTTCAAAATGACGCCTGCAGTTGGATTTGCCCCTCTGTGAAACGCATGTGCCATATGAGTTTTTTGGAATTTTCGTGCATATGCAGCTGCAGAAAAAAGCTCAACTCTGCAAATGGCATTGTGGGTGGCTCTGAATAAGGCCTACTGCGTTTTGTGGTTCCACAATATCATAGAGTCATAACCCTCCCGCTAGTGTCTAACCCTAAACCTAACCCTCCCTCTAACCCTAATGCTTACTGTTGGGATGTTAAGATTCCGGCGCCGGTATTACGAGCACCGGTATCCCGACCGCCGCGATTATAACTCCATCCCCGCGTTTTCCCCTCGTACTTCTGCTTCCAACTCTGTATTAGGCTTTGATCTTTGCAATTAACTAATAGCTACATATTGCAGTTTGGTTGATTACTATTACAGAGGATGCAGAGCCTAGCCCCGCTGCAATATTTATAGTAACTATAATTATAGTAAGTGTGAGCTGGTCATATGGCGATAACATACAACACTGGGAATCCTTCTGTGACCAGATATCCAAGATAAAATTATAGCACCCAGGCCTATGAAAGGGAAATGTATTTGTGTTTATGGTCTGACATATAAACCATCTGCAGTAACATTGTTTCTTGCAGTCTCCTTGGCATGTGACATTAATCAGCTTTCTTCTACTCCCAAAGGATACGTGTGCTCATCATGAAATTAGTGCAACAATCTTGACAGTAATTGACATATAATCCAGAAGGTATTCCAGTATCCCCAAGGATAATATTGAGGCAGAATACTATTATATTTAATTTTGGATTTGGGTGTTTACATAAGATTAATAATGTATGAGAAATTAGCTTGTTTCAACATTACTATACATGTCAGGCAATGATATTTGCGCGGATTGAGCGATTGTTAGCCATTGTGCACGTGTGTAAGCTGCACCACGCATGCGCAGCAATTGAATTGCGATTACGCTCACACAGAGGATTCACTCACTAAGTGAGTGACAGGTAGTCAGCGTTTGGGGGAGGTAACGGGGATTGGCTAGAGAAACGTGTGTCGGACCGTTTAAACACTGTTTTCTGGGCATCCATAAATTATCTGCTGCATCCTTGCTTGCAGCACGAGAGCCCCTGTGTGTCTGGAGACCCGATATGTCTGCGACTGGTTACACTTACTCAGAAGGCTTCTGGCTGCCTGATCTGCGTTCCATGTTGCCGGTTTTGTGTGTGAGCGGCGGATGTGAGATGGGCATCTCTAAGGACTGGACAGCGAGTGAGTCATTAGCATATTTTCGCAGATCCGTGTGAGTTCACAGCTGCGAAGGCATTTGCGTCCATCTCTGAATTATGCCCATAGTACATTGAAAGAAAGATATAATTTGTTTATGAAAAACATGGAAAAAACATAACCCAATGCGGATACAATTATCATAACATAATGATACACAATTTGTCAAGAGATTAAATAAAAATATAGTGCTCAAAAATACATATGAGATTTCACTGCTTCTTTCGGAGCAATGAAACTAGTGCGCAGGTCACACAGGCGCACAAAAGCTCTGGTGTGCGGCGGAAGGAGACGGACATGGTTGGAGGGATCCGAAAGAATCTCTCTTCGCTACCCGAGACTCCTTCCCATAGGAAAGGAGAGGGTTGCGTGAGCGAACGCTATCTGAAGATGGCGAATGCTCCCGCAGTAATTTTCAGAGCTTGATGAATTCTTAACCCCATACTAGTGTATGGGGACAGTAGGCCATTCCAGGAGAGAAAGGTAAGCAGGAGATATCTGTGATACTAGTGTATGGAGACAGTAGACCATTCCGGGAGAGATAGGTAAGCAGGAGATATTTGTGATACTAGTGTATTGGGACAGTGGGCCATTCTGGGAGAGATAGGTAAGCAGGAGATATCTGTGATACTAGTGTATTGGGACAGTGTGCCATTCCAGGAGAGATAGGTAAGCAGGAGATATCTGTGATACTAGTGTATGGGGACAGTAGGCCATTCCGGGAGAGATAGGTGAGCAGAAGATATCTGTGATACTAGTGTATGGGGACAGTGTGCCATTCCAGGAGAGAAAGGTAAGCAGGAGATATCTGTGATACTAGTGTATGGGGACAGTATGCCATTCCGGGAGAGATAGGTAAGCAGAAGACATCTGTGATACTAGTGTATGGGGGCAGTAGGCCATTCCGAGAGAGATAGGTAAGCAGGAGATATCTGTCATACTAATGTATTAGGACAGTGGGCCATTCCAGGAGAGATAGGTAAGCAGGACATATCTATGATACTAGTGTATGATACTAGTGTATGGGGACAGTGGGCCATTCCGGGAGCGATAGATAAGCAGGAGATATCTGTGATATCTCCTGCATTACCTTTTTGATGAATGGCCCAAATACTTAATTTCTACAAAAGCAGGTGCTTCTCATTTTCACCTGCTTTTGTAGAAATTAAGAGATGATTAATAGGCCCCCTTGTATTGAACAGCAATTTATACTTCAAAAAGCTTAATATGCAATAATAATAATTTGATGTTAAAAGATGAAGGTTGAGGCTATTTGGTTATAAATGAATGGTGCCCTTTGGACATATAAAATAAGAATGCAACAACCTAATCCATGTGTTAGAGATTTTTAAAGTTTTGTTTTTCTGTATTATTAACCTTGAGATAAACATCTCTTTTCCTTTCTCTGTATATCTTTTGTGTCACTTGTCTCTTTCACAAAAACAGCAATAACCTCCTTAAAATGTATTGCAGGGCCCAAGGTTTTACAGCAGATAAAGGCAATGGGAAACAACAACACAGGCAAAGGAAGCGATTGAGTGGTTGAAAGGTGATTGCACTCCAGGCGTAACATCCAAATATTATTAGGACGGTATCCATCGAATCAGGGGTGATTTAAGAGAGGAGGGGGCCCATGTGCAGCCTCTGTTTGGGCCTCCTCCTCTCTGACAGCGCACTAAAGACCTGATTCAGACCAGGTCACTAAGGCGCGATCGCTCGCTCTAAGCAATTTTCGCCCATCTGCGCATGCGTATATGTTGCAGTGCGTGTGCGCAAGCCATTCGTTGTGATCTGATTTTGGTAGCTCGTAAACCACTATCAGGTCGCTGCTTTGAGTGACAGATAGCGCCGTTTGTGGGTGGTAACAGGGGAAGGTGCTTGTGAACGGGGGAGTGGATGTGCGAAAGCAGGCGTGTCTGGCCGCCAAAATGCAGTTTAAAGGCGTGCATAATTAGCAAAGTAGCATCATTGTACACGTCACCTGCATGTATTTCAGCCAGGGCTGATCGCTGTGCTTGCGGCAGGCTAAGGCAACCCCAAGGGCTGCGAGCAGCTCCGATGGCTCTCGATGGTTCCGATTAATCCTTCATTTCCCGGAGATGATGTGTGTTGCGAGTGGCAAGGGGGCGTCTTCAGACATTTGCGAGCGCACTTTGCCGTAGCTCGCAAAAACATAGTGGGCATCCTTACGCGACGCAGTGCGAGCGCTTCATTTAAATATCTGGCCCCTTTTTGCCAGCGAGCGATCGCATCTTGGAGCGGGTCTGAATGAGCTCCTAAGTGCAGTAGATTCTGGCTTAATGCCAGAATCTACTGCACATGCGCGGGTCTCTGGGAAAATGGCACTCGTACCTTATTCACAGAAACCTCTTTTTTGTGCATGTGCGGGTCACAGGGAAAATGGCCGCCGCCTTTTTCCCTGTGATTTTTGCTGCTCTGCAGCACCGGCCTGGCACTGCAGAGCATCACTCTGAAGACAGCAGAAAGGTAAGTATAAATGATGTATGGGTGTAAGGTGCACGGT
The DNA here is from genome assembly GCA_031769625.1 of Taudactylus pleione. NCBI lineage: Eukaryota > Metazoa > Chordata > Amphibia > Anura > Myobatrachidae > Taudactylus > Taudactylus pleione. Next base: position 11,811,032 of record JAUIMM010000112.1, read on the forward strand.
GTGGGCCCTGCACTGCACACACTGCATCCATTATAAATATGTCTCTGCATCGAATTGATTGATTACACTTCCTGCCTCCCTAATACATTATGGTGATGTCCAGTGTCCAGAACCCCTGACTTTCATCAGACACAGGGCCTAATTCAGACCCGCTTGCGAGCGTAGGACGCTCGCAAGCGGGTCGATGGTGCCCTAATGCGCATGCCACGACGGAGGGTGCTCCGTCGTGTGCATGCGCGAGACCCGGCGGGGTCTTGCACCAAAGGGTTGCTAATTGAAGTAGGGAAATTCAGGCCATAGGCCAGTGGTTCTCAAACTCGGTCCTCAGGACCCCACACAGGTCACATTTTCCAGGTCACCCAGCAGGTGCACAGGTGTAGTCATTACTCTCTGACACATTTTAAAAGATCCACAGATGTAGATATTTATTTCACTTGTGATTCTGGAAAACAAGCACTGTTTGGGGTCCCGAGGACCGAGGGTCTGATTCAGACCCGGTCGCAAGCGCTGAGCGCTCGCAACCGGGTCGATGGTGGCCCACAGCGCATGCGCACAACAGAGCCGGCTCCGTCATGCGCATGCGCGAGTTGACTAGCGACGGGCAATCCGTCGCTCCGGGTCTCGCACCAAAGGGGGCGAGCTGTCGATGTTGAGTGACAGCTCACCCCCTTTGGTGGGCGTGCCGGGGGCGTGGCTGCCAGACGGAGGCGTTCCCATGGGAACGCCTACCGTCTGAGTCCGGCCCCACTGACATCACTAGTGATGTCAGTGGGAGTGATTTTGGCTCTGATAGAGCCCAAAATCACTCCAGGGCTTGCGGCAGCGAGACCCTACCGCAGGGTCTCGTCGCAAGCCCGATGGTCGCGATGGTCGTGACCATCGCGACCATCATAATGGACGCTCGCTATAGCTGTGGGTGGTAACCCACAACTATGCGAGCGTCCATGAGGCTGCTCCAAGTTGAGGTAGGAGGGCCCTGATTCAGAGCGAGCGCTCTGGTCAGAGCGTCCGGCTCTGAATCAGGCCCACTGGCCCATGTTTCCGGATACAGCAGCAGAGAATATAGCTGACCACAAAGCACACTTTTCTACTTTCCCATGATGACACAATTCATGACGCATCCCCCCAGTTGCCTGGAGGGGAGTACTACAATGTACCACAATGTTGGCAACTATGCCACTAGGGTGTTGTAGGAATTATTCGTTATGCTGGAATGAACAGGTACAGAATCTCTTGTGGAGTGATTGAACAATGGAGATGGAGGAATTCTGGAGCCCCCCCAGGACCATAACTAGGGTGGTGTGACATGTGCCACTGTACAGGGCACTGCAGGGCAGGGGGCGCTGTTTGGGCCTGTCAAATTTTTGTATATAATCTTTCTCACTTGTAGCTTCCTCTTCATTTATCCCCGGCGTCTCCTGCTTGCCATGGTTGTGTACGGTTGTTTTTCAATTTAGAAATAATACTGTGCATATCTCACAAACATTGTAAGGATTTTTAAACTATTGTTTTATTATTATTAAACATCTATTTACTACACATGAGTGGTCTTTTTGGTGCATGGGTGTAATTATAGGAGAAATAAGATTTGTTCCAAAAGGATGAAACTAAGAGAAGGCACCAACATTAAGGATACTGCAGATAAGCAATTATTCAAGTTTTTATTATGTATGCAGAATATATATTTTATTATTGATTATGATCATATTTTAAAATTACTACATTATTAGCGCCCTCTTGGTGCATGTATGTTTGTAATTATTATTTTTAGAACCTATCTGGCAATAGACCCCTGATTATATACCCATAGAGCACTAACAGAACCCATAGGGCGCACACATGCTAACAATAGATATGACGATTGCAGATTAAAATGTATTAAAATTATAAAACTATACATAAATTCATAAAAATACATAAAAGCATATAAATACATATACTGTACCTCATAACAAATTCAGTAGCTTAATGTAATATAGAGTATTCTAAATGTGTTCATATGGCCACAAACATGCACACGATTTTTTTTCAATCATTGCGTATGATAAATGAGGCCCGTTATTTGTAAATATACATTTTCACTTATTTCATTAACATGAACATCTTCTGTGTGGGGGCAGTGATATCTACTCTATAAGTCATTAACATGACAGTGATTTCCTGCACCTTTATGTAACACACTATCTTTTCTGATGAAAATAACACATTTCATAGAAATCGTCTGCATGGTGTTAAGGAAAATGTGTGTAATGGTGCGTACACACTGGGCGATTAAAGTGGACGACTGAACGATAACGATATCGTTATCGTTCAGTCGTCCACTTTATCGTCCATTTTTAACATAAAAAAGATGAACGATGACGACGACGCGCGTTCCCGCGGGTCGTTCGTCATCATCGTTCATCGCGCTGACATGCAGGCCAACCTGACGACCTCGACAGGTTGCTGCATGTCAGGGAATGGGTGAGAGAGCCCGGCGCTGAACGATATCGCTAATGATATCGTTCAGCGGCTGTGCTCAATGTCATGAACGACATTGAGCACAGCCTGCCGGGGACACACTAGACGATATCGCTCAGGGAGCATATCGTCTAGTGTGTATGCACCTTAAGGAGAAAGAGCTGGGCTTAATATTTCTTTCCTCCTGAGCTGACATAAGTATTACCCTGTGTGAGCTGGAAATGGCTGAGAGGTTAAACAAACATATCCGTCTGAAATGTGGCTATCTAGAGGAGCAGTGACGTAAATTAGATTAGGCTTCCATAAATCACTTCATGCTGGACTCTGACAAGGCCTGCACAGGAGACCAGGCTTCTGTTCTTCATCTATCCTTTATTCTGGCTGAGGCAATGCTTGTCCTTACAAATTACACAAGGCCCATCAAACCATTAAGCAGCAAAGCTGTAATTTCCTATGAGAAGGAAAAGAGGTGGGCGCTCCGGGTGTCTTACTGACCTTCAGCACATTTCTCACCTTTAGCTGGAGCTGAGACACACAATGTAATAAGCTCCATCCATTACTCCCTGATTCCCCTTAATGTTTTTTTATGTGCCCTGAAGATTATAAGGTTCTGGAACAGACAGGATTGTGGAAATAACAAGCATCAAATGTTTGGTGTTCTTTTCTTGTTTGAACACTTTACAGGATTTGCGAGGGGGATTTCCAAACATTTGAAGGAATAATCAACACTTATGCCGCGTATCCACTACGCAATTAAACAGAGCGATTGAACGATAACGACATCGTTATCTTTCAATCGCTTGTTAATCGGCCTCAAATCGGGCATTTTAATGTCAAAAACGACCAACGATGCACGCGCCCACTGGTCGTTTTTTGACATCTATCATCACCCGAACATGCTGGTCAACCTGACGTCGTCGTCAGGTGGACCATGTTCGGGGATGATTGATGTGCCTATAATGAACGACTGAACGTTTAGTGTAGGCACAGCACAGACTGTGAAACGACTGCAATGTCATAATCGTGCTCTCGTTTCACAGTCGCCTAGTGGATGTGCAGCTTTACACAATACAGAGCACAGAGTATGAAACACTAGTGTAGACAATGGCCCTCATTCAGAGCCACTCGCTAGCGGCAGTACGCTCGTTCCGAGCGATGTTCGCACATCTGCGCATGCGTACGGTTTTTAGTACGCATGCGCGAACCAGTCAGTGCGGCCGAAAATCATTTGTACGCAATATAGCGAGTGCCTGCTATTTTGAGTGACAGAATGAGGCGTATGTGGGTGGTAACAGGGGAAGGTGCTTGAAAACGGGGAGTGGAGATCTGATCGCAGGAGTGCTTAAAGGTCAAAACGGGCGTTTTATGGGTGTGCATAATTAATACAGCAGCGTCAATGACCACGTCACTTGTTTTTTTTTAACTCAGAACTGCTCGCAAAATAGTGGTTGAAAAAACCAACCACAAGAATAGCGAGCAGTTCATATCCTGTTCGATGTACTCGATTAATCTAATAAATAGCGGACATGACGTATGGTGCGAGCGGCCAGGGGGCGTTTTTATCAAATAAACGAGCGTATGTTTTGCTCGCTCGTTCAGACTTAGAGGTGTGAACAGACTGCAATGTGCGAACGGATCATTTGCATAGCCACCCCTTGTTTTTGAACGAACGAACGCAAATAGCGAACGGCTCTGAATGAGGGCCAATGTTTGTAGCACAAGGGCTGCCTAGACATGGGTCTGGTCCTGCCAACCCTCACAGTGCCCCTGTTTAACACTATAGACATGGGCACAGGAAGCCTGATAAGTGGAGCATGAGGGCTAGTTCACCAAATAATTTTGGAGTCACTGTACATGTAAGGGCCAACACCACACACCCATACTGTACCACCATGTTTACGCCAAAGAACCAGCTCTGTGATGCTTCATCCGCACATGGGAATTGAAATGTCAACCCTGTGCAAGGGAGGAGCAGGAGAACCTAGCACCAGCACTCTGGGGCATATTAAGTGAGAAGGGGCCCACCTCCCGTGTGCAGTCTCCATCCGGGCCCCTTCCTTTCTAGCTGGCGGCACAAGTGAGTAGGTTCTGGCACTGTGCCTAGGGATGGCCATCTACCATCGATAGTTAACAAACATCAATGGTTTACTACGATGGCCGATGGTTTTGCCAATCGATAGCATATAGCCAATGGTTTTCTGCCATCGATGGCAAAGTGGAACCCGATAAAAAAAAAATTCTGCTCCCAACACAGAGCTTTGCCCTGTGCCCTGGTGGCCCGCTAAACCCCGCCCACTTTTTTATTGCCCCGTGGCCTGCCGTGCCCCTGGCAGCGGTGGCCATCGAATGGTGCAAACCATTGTTGGTTCACCTTAGATGGTTATCACCAAAGGCACCATCGACGGAAAACCACCGATGGTCATCCCTAACTGTGCCAGAGTCTACTGCGCATGCACAGGTCTCTGGGAAAATGGTTTGGCGACTATTTTCTTGGTGATTTTACTCAGGAGCTTACAATGTATATATCTGTAATTAGAATGTCCTCTGTCAAATGCTGGTCAGGTGGGGCTGTGTTGTATTTGATCAGAGCTTTTTGAAAATGTATTGTTTTCCAATACTTAACTGGATGTGTAAAATTAGGAAATGGAAACAGCGCTAGTATATGAGGCTGAATAAAATATATATAAAAAATACCAATTTAATAATAAAATGTGCAAATTTATTATACTAAAAAGTTATAAACATAAAATAGATCTAAAATGCAGGAAGTAAGATATAATAACAAGGCAAGGCCATAACTAGGGGTATGTGAGCGGTGCCGTTGCCCAGGGTGCAGAGCGCTGGGAGCAGCACTGTCACTGCCCCATAGCCCCTGAGTCTGGCTAGCAGTGCGCCTGGAAAGGCGATGGGGAATTTAATAAAATGGCTGCTCCCTGTAGCACAAATCCAGGTCACAATAAAAACTTTCAAGAATAGAACAGTTATACACATAAACAATAAAAAAATATATTTTTACGGGTAATACAATTTTTACAGAATATAATTCAATTTGTATCAATAAAAGTTTTATATTTCTCTGTTTGCCAGTATTATTAGTTTTTGTATTGTTTTACTGTCATCTTGAGCTTTTCGTAACAGCTTTGAGGATGATCATAGCATGTAAATTAGCGATAATGACTGTGGGTTATTAAAATCTCATCTAACCTTCATAAGAAACACACTGACATTATTGTTTATTAACACTCTGATTTTTTTCCCCCCTAAATTGCATATATAATATTAAACCATTTCTGTGGATTAGGTCAGATAACAGAACACAGCCACATAGATTAAAAACACACATCTCTATAAAAAGCTAGGTTCCCAATGGGAACATGCAGGCATAGAGGATTAATTCTTAATCTTATTAAGGCACACATAAATTAGTATTATCAAACGCTGTTCAACTCTGTAAATAAACTTTCTCTGTATGTATTTGTTAGAGGTCATTTTTTTCATGTTTAACGCCAAATATATCCTATTAGTACATAAGATTTGTTTTTACTTTTTATCTATACAATTCAACACTGGCTAATTTTATTGTGCAATGAGAAAAATATTTATATTTTTTGCATTTATGCATTTGAGATTCATGTTATGTCATATATGGCAGTGAAGTGAAGAAAAGTATACTTATTACCACATAATTATTTTGAAGGAATTTAAATAAAAATCCTTGCTGGGTCGGCCGTTCTAATTGGAGTCTGTCCTGGCGAGAAGATTTGCAGTAAAGTGCTAATTATCACTTTCACTTTACCGCAGCCTCTGAAACTGTGCCAGAACGGCAACAAGCCGAGCATGTGCAGAGTAAACTTGTGAATAGTGGGTGGGCCAGAACATTGAGGTTGATACCTATTCGGCAATAAACCCTCCATAGGCTTACAACAACTCACAAATATAAAAGAAAAAACATTTGTGAACCAATAACATATGTAGCAAAACTGAATAAACAACTTAAGAATTACATAAACAATTAAAAAACACTTAGAAAATAAACCATAAAATAAAAGTTGCAATTCTCACTTATGTGGCTCTTGCAACGCGTTTCCTGGTGTAACTGAGCACTTCCTCAGGCAAAGGAATCATTTAACACATGATGTTGCCTTTTACATCTCTCCAGAGCAAGATGCAGTCTCTGGCGAGATTTCAAAGGCACCATCAGGTTTTAAAATGATTGCCACTTTAAAAATATGGCTGGACTCACCAGTGCCTGCATTTCGCAGGCTATTACGTAAACCCCTAAGTCTTGATCCCTTCAAATCAACATAGACTACAAGTAAATGTTTATTTGGTGTAGGCTATGTGAGCCATATGTTACCCGATTAAGTTCATAACAGTGAATGTGTGTTTTCTAACTAATTGTATCTAATGGTCTATCGCTATTTAGTAGGATGATGATCCCCTTAAATCGCTCAATGTTGCAAATTATTCCCCTCACATTAACTTTAGGAGATTTATCTAATCAGAGTTTAATGTGATAGGAGAGAAATCGCTGATCCCAAGAGACGGTAGGCACTTTGGGGAAACAAGCGCTCAATTAAAATGCATAATGCAGGAAATTTTCAGGAACAATGAATCTTATAAAATTGCTTTTAATTGTGCAGTTTTCTCTAAAACGATTAATTGTATACAATTGAAAACTGAAAAGTATCCATGCAGCACTACACTAACTACAGTATATATCAGTTCATTTGCATCATTTTATTAATGGTAATATTCGCATTTGAGTCTGTTTGAAGTGAACACAAACCCCCCATTCAAATGGTTTACAGCAGTGGTTTCCAAACTGGGGGCACTTGCAGTGGTGTCACAGATTGGAGGTCCAGAACCAGATTAAATTATTTATGGTCAATGCAATACGAAAACCAGTACTGGTGGCTGCCAATCATAAATTATGTGTACAAGCAGAACCACAATTCTGTCCACCATTACATACTGTATCAGAACCTAAGAGTGACAGGTAAACACAATTTACCCAATTTAATTTTTTTTTTTAATTTTTCAATAAAAAACATTTAGCCTAGGGGGGCCAAGGAAAAAAAATGCTGACACACCAGGCATGCAACCTGCAGGACTGAGGACACACCGGCCTGTGCTGTACTTCCTGGTGCTAGTGGCCCACCTCCTTGGCATGATATCATTCGTTCAGCGGGCAGGGCCAGCACAAGGCACACTGCCGCCCTGTTACGGCACTGCCTCCAGTACTGTTAATGCTGGCTTCCCATTATGAAAAATTAGATGTCTTCCCAGAATGTGGGTTCAAGTATACTAATAGCACTCAGTTTGTATGAGAGGTGTACAGGTGGCTTAACCTTTTTGCCGTTGTTCTTATGGAGTTTTGGGCCTGATTCAGAGTTGTATGCTAATGCAAACACATTGTGCAGCTTAGCAATTGCTAAAATATGCTAATGCATCAGCCGGCGGAATTTGTATTGAGACGCCCACAGGAGCCCTCTCAGCTGCCCACAACTGCGTACACAAAAACAGCAATGGACGCAGAACCTCACAACATCGACTCCTCAAGTGAGTCTATAGTCACTCAGAATGGCCGTGGTAACTGAGAAGCTGGAGCTTTGTTCTTTGCATGTGCGATCGCAGACACTGACTAGTACACCCCCAGGAAACGGCCCAGAAGCGCCCGCATTTTGACCGGAACTCCCCGTAACCATCCACAAAATGTTCTCTTCCTGTCAGTCAATTGCGAGTGAATCCTCACCGCGAGCTCGATCACAGTTCATTCGCCGCACATGCACAATGTGGCTGTGACGCATGCACAGACCACCGATAATCGCTCAACTGTGTGAAAATCGGAATAGCGTTCAACTCTGAATCAGGCCCTTTGTCCACCGTTGGGAACACTGGAGAGTTTTCTGTTTTGAATGTAGCTGTTATTGCTGCTTCTCTCCAGTATTGCTCATATAATACATATACAGTAATAGTCTGTTGGCACACATCTGACAATTTCACTCAGGGTTCTGTTCTTCTTTTCAGGTCCTCCATCTTGCTCTGGTGTATATGCAGCTGCCTTTGATGCTTTATGCCTAGTGTTTTAAGAAGTTCTCTCTTTTATGTCCTGTAAGTTTCCCCTGCTTTGTCACTTCCAAAAATGTGTAGATTTTGCCTTTAAAACTATTGCAGCTTTATATATGCAGTCGAAATCCCCGAAATCGCGTTGCTTCACACAACTTGTACCCTATTACATAAACCCCTATGGGCCACACACCCAGTGCAAGATCAACCATTAGGCTGCAGCCCAGGGCGCCAGGACTTGGCGGGGCACCACATAGTTGGTAGCCAGGAAATAAATGTAAGACCTAATTCATTCCATGTTGGCTGCGGCCGCACAGCTTCATTAAAGAAGCTTGTTCATTATCCAGCTGTACCAAGGCATTGTTGAGCTCTTAAAGTGACTACCACAGCTAGCCGTGCCTGTGTCCATGTAACTTACTGATAAAAGGATTGTGCTACAGCATCAGCTGTGCAGGCTGAAGAGCTTCATACAGTTATCTATCAGTTAGAGTCTTCCTCACATTCCCCAGAGGCCAAAGTCTACTTTACACCCCACAAACATCATTAGATGCCAAAATCAAACATGCCTATAATGGGCATAGGGTGTGCAGTGCACCCTGTACCCATTGACGATACTTACCCGTCCGTCAGAGTTGCAGAAATCGCCGGTAAAATGGGGCCACTTTCCCAAAAGCTTGTGCGGAGGAGCAATCACCGCTTAAATGGCGCGGACACCAAGTTTCAGGAGACCTGCACATTTGTGCCAGATTCCACTCTGCAAATGCGCCGGCAAGAAGGGGGGGCACATTTGTGACCCCCTTCTCTTAATTCGCATCTGTAAATAAGGCCGTTGTAAAACCCTTGTTACATGCATGTGTAGTCTGAATGGCGATTTCCTGAGCATACATGCATACTATGTTCTGTGTTTAGCTGCATTACAGGGGGCGCTACAAGTGTATTAGCCAAGGGCACTGCAAACACAATATTATTTTATGCTTTATTTCTATGGCGCCACATAAACAATTGAGCAGAACAAGGGAACAGTGACTTACAGTACAATACAATGCAGGAAAAGTATCATTGTATCATTGCTGCAACAGCGGTCATAACCCTGTAATAAGTAGTACGGTGGCAGAAGTTAAGGGTTACGCTCCGTAAGTAATAGTAAGGGCAGGAAAACCACATGGGTGAATACAAAAACCCCACATCAGTACTCCCACCTCCGCTCTGTTCCAGGCTCTTCGCTTCGAGGGATCGTCTTCACGGTTATCATTCATGTTTTGATCAAAATCTTTAAATGCTGTTATGCCTGGTGGGACTTTTTGGTCATTTAGACTTGCCTCTGGGATATGATGAACAAGCTTTATAAGGAAGGAAAACATGAAGGTAAAACGCTCTATTCAGTCTTGCCCTGGATTTGCACTGCAGATTTAGTAAAAGGTAAAGAGTAATGGAGTATTTCCTGCACTCTAGATAGAAAGACATGTAACTTTCACATTATGAAATTCATGCTTTTACTACTGCAGTCTATCATACATTGGAATGTTTGTATCTTAATGCTCAGGGGTATTTCCAATGTGGTAGACACCTCAGGTATATCTAGGTAATGATACTCTTATATGGGAAGAATGAATGCATGTAATCATGTGAAATAATGGTCAGATTACTATCCTTGTACTCAAAAATGTCAAACAGAATAGTAATATTTTTTTGCTTTAATGATTTCAAAAACGTTAGAAAACAAAATGTAACAATGTCTGCAATGGAATTAGAAAAAAATAGATACTTTTTCTTTATTATTTACAAACAACAATCCCAGAGTTATTTATTTATTCATTCATGTTTTAAGTTAAGCACCTTTCTCCTTTATAATACCACTCTGGTGGGCAATGAAATATGGCTGCCACAGCTCATGTTATGGCAGATATGAGCAGGTGGTCGTCATTGGGCACATAGACACAAAACACATTGGGCCTGCTTCTGAGTCGCGCGCGATACCAATGTTCACCTAGTTGAGCAATTATCTGCAAGTGTGCATGCACAAAAAGTTCTGAAAACCCCGACGGTGCATGCGTCACACAGAGCGTACGCACGATAGCTGCTGCTGCGATCAAGCTCAGATGGTAAGAGAAATGTGGCGGAAAAGGAATGGGCGATACTGGGCAGTGACTGGGTGGTGGCTAGTAGTGCACGCAAAAATGGGCCGTTCAGTGGGCATGCCAACTTGATCAATTTTTATTTTGTACTACACATGGGTCACAGTCGCACTGCGCATGTGCCAATTTATCGATGAAGGTCGCAGGGAGAATTTGAATGCAAAGTGATTGACAGTTAGTGACTGTGGGAGGCAGTGACGTGCGGTGAGGTAAATGGCTGGGGAGACAGTGGGTAGTATCAGAGCCAGATATACACACACATATATGTACCCGAGGGTACATGTGGGCATTATACAAAGGTGCAGCAGTATATAGTGCTGGTAATTTGGTGTGTTTTGATCAGGGATGTGAGGATAAGGTAGGCAGGGGAGGCAGAGCCTCACCTGCCATACACTTTTTACTCCAGAGTTTTAACTATAAAAATAATTATAATAATACAAAGAAGATATTTATAATATTTTCTTTACATTTTTCTTAGAACTTTTAAATCAAAATTGCGGAGTATACCTAAGTATGACAGGAGAGGCTCTGCCTCACCTCACCACACATTACAGGTGGGAGGGTGGGGAGTCAAAAGCTGGCGTGTCGCGTCCATTTTTGCAGCGTGTCTCAGCCTGCGACTGCGTTTGTATACTCAGTTGCAGAGGCTAAAACAGCTGAATTCCAATGGACTTTCTGAGAAACCATTAGATGATCAATGATGCAACCGATGATGTGTCTTTGTATGCAAGTTGCAGATCAGAGACGCAGCTGATGGGCGTCTCTGTACAAATCCCAGTGACTGCTACATGTTTTTCTCAGAATCACAGAGTACAGAATGGCTGTCACAACAGAATTAGCGTCCACCACTGAAAAAGGTCCAAAGTCCTGTGACTCATCCAATAATTCATTTTTGCATATGGTAGGCTGAACAGATCTCTCAGGCAAATCTGGATATCCTAACCTGCAGAACAGGTGGCAAAGCAAATAAGGAGATGGAATAACCAGAGGACAAAAGAAACCCTTATGAGAAGAACCACTACACGATTGTAATGGTAAGTTTGGGTACGACCATTTTTTGGATTTCCTGTTTATTGGCAAGATCCGCGATATATCTCTTATGATATAGTAAACATACCTTTACAAATTTCAGTTGAGTAGGGTACGTAATTTGATTGTCCCCTTATATGGCGATAGAGAGTAACCTTAATAGTAATTGGGTACATTAGCGGTACCATGCCCTTATGTTGAACATACTACACGATTTTCTCGTCTTTTCTATTCCCCTATATTTATTTCCCATCATTGGATATTATCTGTGGATCCGGTCGTTAGCCACGGTGAAATAATTCCAGAAAAACCATATGATTGGGATTTACATGAGAACATCTAAAATATTCCTTTATAGGTGGAATACAATAAGTGGGAATATGGTACGCATCATTCACATTCTTTTATCTGATTGGCTGGGCCTCGTTATACTCCGTATTGTGAGGATACATCGACATTTCTAAACATACTTTACGTATATATTTTTTCTCCTCCGTTTTTTATTTCTTCTAAACTCGATAAATCCGAGGGCGGGATGCATGACGCATCACACTTGTGATTCCGCTGGTCATCGCATGCATGCCGGCTTTGGTAACGCTGGCATGCATGATGATCCCTGCAAAGTACCCCTCTGTCGGTAAGAGCGGCCCTTTGCGGTGGAGGGACTTCCGGGTCTATGACCCAGAAGCCCCTCCGGCATCCTTCTGCGCATGCCGCGGGGGGTGCCTCTATCACCACTCGGCAGAGAAAACCCATAGGCTTCTATGGTTAACGCCATCAGGAAGATGGTGTTACCCACCGCAGCCAAGTGTTGGTGCATATGAAAAATGTGGTCAAATCGTCATTTTTGAGGTTTTGATTGCATTTTTACCCTTGATGAATCTCGCCCCGAGTGAGAAGTCATACGGAAGAAAATTTCTATCATCCTGTGTCTGCCCCGAATTACGAAGCGGATATACCCTAAGGACTCAAGAACTATGGACTTTTAAGGTCGTTTTTTCCAGGAGCGTATGTGAGGACATTGGTTCTTCTTCTTTCTTATTATTCACCTTACCATAGTCGCTTGCAGCGACTTTTTACTCGCAGTGTGATTGACAGGCAGCGGGCATTTGGCAGAGGTAACAGGAAGTAGCGGCAAAAAATGCAGTTGTGTGGTGACCGTTTACAGTGCTCGTCATCTGCAATCCCCCATGCAATAAAAATGGTTCTGGCCGGCCACCTGGGGTACTCAGAAGACCGATGCTGCGTCTTTGTATGCATATGCTAGGATTTGCAAAGTCGCAGGTGGGCATCTCAATACATTCCTGGGCGTCTGCGACATTTGCATATTCTTTTCTCACCTTTAGAATGTAAGCTCTCACGAGCAGGGACCTCTTCCCTCCTGTGCTTCTCCTTACACTTTCTTCTACTCCTTACTGATTGTTTTAATAACTATTGCAGCAATGTACTGCTCAAAAAAATAAAGGGAAGACTAAAATAACACATCCTAGATCTGAATGAATGAAATATTCTTATTAAATACTTTATTCCTTACATAGTTGAATGTGCTTACACCAAAATCACACAAAAATTATGATTGGAAATCAAATTTATTAACCCATGGAGGTCTGGTTTTGGAGCCACACTCAAAATTAAAGTGGAAAAACACACTACAGGCTTCTCCAACTTTGATGTAATGTCCTTAAAACAAGTCAAACTGAGGCTCAGTAGTGTGTGTGGCCTCCACGTGCCTGTATGATCTCCCTACAATGCCTGGGCATGCTCCTGATGAGGTGGCGGATGGACTCCTGAGGGATCTCCTCCCAGACCTGGACTAAGGCATCTGCCAGCTCCTGGATAGTCTGTGGTGCAACGTGGCGTTGGTGGATGGAGCGAGACATGACGTCCCAGATGTGCTCAATTGGATTCAGGTCTGGGGAACGGGCGGGCCAGTCCATAGCATCAATGCCTTCGTCTTGCAGGAACTGCTCACACACTCGAGCCACATGAGGTCTAGCATTGTCTTGTATTAGATGGAACCCAGGGCCAACCGCACCAGCATATGGTCTGAGGATCTCATCTCGGTACCTGATGGCAGTCAGGCTACCTCTAGCGAGCACATGGAGGGCTGTGCGGCCCCCCAAAGAAATGCCACCCCACACCATTATTGACCCACTGCCAAACCGGTCATGCGGGAGGATGTTGCAGGCAGCAGAACGTTCTCCTTGACGTCTCCAGACTCTGTCACGTCTGTCACATGTGCTCAGTGTGAACCTGCTTTCATCTGTGAAGAGCACAGGGCGCCAGTGGCGAATTTGCCAATCTTGGTGTTCTCTGGCAAATGCCAAACGTCCTGCACGGTGTTGGGCTGTAAGCACAACCCCCACCTGTGGACGTTGGGCCCTCATACCACCCTCATGAAGTCTGTTTCTGACTGTTTGAGCAGACACATGCACATTTGTGGCCTGCTGGAGGTCATTTTGCAGGGCTCTGGCAGTGCTCCTCCTGTTCCTCCTTGCACAAAGGCGGAGGTAGCGGTCCTGCTGCTGGGTTGTTGCCCTCCTACGGCCTCCTCCACGTCTCCTGATGTACTGGCTTGTCTCTTGGTAGCGCCTCCATGCTCTGGACACTACGCTGACAGACACAGCAAACCTTCTTGCCACAGCTCCCATTGATGTGCCATCCTGGATGAGTTGCACTACCTGAGCCACTTGAGTGGGTTGTAGACTCCGTCTCATGCTACCACTAGAGTGAAAGCACCGCCAGCATTCAAAAGTGACCAAAACATCAGCCAAAAAGCATAGGAACTGAGAAGTGGTCTGTGGTCACCACCTGTAGAACCACTCCTTTATTGGGGGTGTCTTGCTAATTGCCTATAATTTCTACCTGTTGTCTATTCCATTTGCACAACAGCATGTGAAATTGATTGTCAATCAATGTTGCTTCCTAAGTGGACAATTTGATTTCACAGAAGTGTGAAAGACTTGGAGTTACATTGTGTTGTTTAAGTGTTCCCTGTATTTTTTTGAGCAGTGTATATAATGTCCTTCACTGTACTGTAAGTTACTTGTTTTTTTTTGTTCACTTATTAGTTTAATGTACTATGTAAGGCGCTGCTGAACACTTAAACAATATAAATAAAGGATAATAATAATTAATAGTGCTTTTGACCTTTACTAAAGGAGCCCAATAGTCTGTGGAACTTTGTATATGAGCAGCCTACAGAAATATTGGAAAGCCATACACAGCAAGTCTCAATAATGTATTCTTAAATATTCTTAAATAGCGCAGGCACTCCGTGGGGTAATTTAACCTCCTGAAGGGTAAAAGGGACATGGAGTTTTAAATTGGTTGGGGATGACAGTTTTCACATCAGGGCACTGGTGGAATACAGGAGAATCTCCGAATTGCCTAACACTGCTCAGAGCCCTGTGAAGCACATCTTGCAATTTATTTCAAATTTATTCTAAAAAATATGTCCTTTCCAATCTTTAATGTGTTAAGCCAGGATTTAAAATTGTTTATTTGAAACAGCGGTTATCGTATCCCATAGCGGAAGAAAGCACAGTTATAAGATATGCATCCGTATGTAAAACTGTAACAAGCTTTTCATTTAGAAATAAAATGTACAAACAGTATGCAGAGCAGTAAATTATCTTTGACATCTGTGTGAAACATAAGCTGCAATGTAAACATAACAGGGCAAAGAGGATTATACTGTAACCATAAGCCAGACCTAAAGCTGCAAGGAAAGGAGATCAAAGAGTCATTCAAAGACTGATTGGTCACAATCGTTCCCTAAAAAACTACTTGAATAAAGTACAAAAATGAGCCCTCTCACGCTGAGGTAACACTGTGTTGTGGAGAAGGAGGAGTTAAGCAGGAGGAAAATTGTCTAAACACGTTTCTTTTGTCGATTTGATGTATTAGTTGTCATGTGGTGATATAAAAACACACAGCTTGATGGATGTGCGCTATAGTCATTTAATGTTTGAATAAAGGTGTGTGTTGGGCTGTACTCACTGAAGCCTTAAAAGAACTCCACATCGGCTCTGAGGCACTTTGTTGTCTGGAATATTAGCATCTATTTTATGTGCGTTGAGCAAATTGTATTACATTTCTGTGGCATGATATTTTTACAGGCAAAATCAGCATTTATAAATCATAGGGCTAACTTTACTGAAGGTTAGTTCTAGAAACTGATGGCAGGTTCAAAACCACTGTGTTTACTAAAGGTAATTTTGACCTTCAACAATGAACTCGCCGGAGTTCCTTGTAGGTATTATAAATCCCAATCCCGTCGTAGATGCGTTGACTAATCAGAGCACTCCCATTCATTCCTATGGGGTGACCACCTGTGACCTGTTATTTGGGGATGGCTCCCAACAGGGCAAGCTAAGCAATATCTATGTTTATTTTGTGACAAATCCCAGGATGTGTACATGGGAATCGGTATGTAACACCGCCATCCCTCTGGCCAGCAGTTCGAATCACGTCCGCGGTGGGCCGACAGAAGCAGAGATCCCGGCAGCGGAAGCCCGACAGCGCTGGAAATCCCGATCGTCCGTAGGTAAGTTAAAACTAACCTAACCCCCTAACCCTAGCCCTCCTTAGGGGTGCCTAACCCTAACCTCCCCCCCAAGTGCCTAAACATAATCCACCCTGTAAGTGCCTAACCCTAACCCCCCCTTCCCTGCTGCCTAAACCTAAGTCCCCAGGGGGGTGCCTAACCCTAACCGTCCCCCCCCGGGTGCCCTAAACCTAACCCTCGCCCCCGCAGCTGTCCGTCTCCCAGCGCGGGAAAATGACAGGCGTCTAGATATAGACGCCGGGATAAAGCAGTCGGGATTAAGACAGCCGGTTTCCCGATTGCATCCCGTGTACATGGAACTAAGGGCCTGATGCAGCTATGGGAATAGAGTGAGAATTAGCACTTAACTGTGTACCAGGACAAACCATGTTGCAATGCAAGGGGTATAAATACATAAATTTTTTTGCATGTAGTGTAAATACTGGCTGCTTTTGCATGTAGCCCACAAATACTGCAAAACTTTATTATTACACTGCACTTTAGATGTCAGATTGGACACCTCCCTCCCAAATCTAAATCTCTCTGCACATTTTAAATCTGTCCCACCTGCAGTGCAGCATGGTTTCACCAAGATGATCAGTTATTGTGCTTAGGGGCCTATTCATCAACACTAAAATAACGGTTTTAAGGACATTTTCCTTAATTAACGTTATTTTAGTATTCATTAAGAGACTTAACACAGGAGATATCACTGATATCTCCTGGTTAAGTCCCCCTGCATTAATTTCCACATTAGTATGGGGATATGGAAATTATGCTATTCATCAAATTCCGAAAATTATATATTTTCGGAATTTGATGGAGTTACTATCCGGCACTGTGAGGTGGCGAATAGCAGGTGACACTTAACTGCTTTCAGCTGGTGAGGTCCCACGGCGTCTTCCTCCGGCGCTTTCATCCCTCCTCTGGCTCCGATGTCTGCTCAGACACTGTGTTCTCCCAGCAGAACACAATAAAGTTTAGAAAAAAAAAAGTTTTTTTTTTTTTTTCTAAACTGTACTGTGTTCTGCTGGGAGAATACATGTCAGAGCAGACACCGGAGCCGGAGGTGCTGCAGCGGGCAGGTAAGTCGGGGACAGGGGGGAGGCATGCGGAAAGGGAGAGGGGTGGAGAGGGGGTTGGGACACACACACAAAATTACTGCAGCTGTAGACAGTGCTGCGCATGATGTAACAGTGCATGTGCAGCACTGATTACAGCTGCTGTAAGTTAGAGTAGATAGTGAAAACTATCTATTTCCCAAAAAGCTGTCATCGCAAAAATGACAGCTTTTCGAAATAGTTATGGGGAGGAGGAATGATGAATCCCTCTGGTAATTTGGTAGAACTCCTTGCGAGTTCTAAACCTAACCTCCATCGATTTTTTTAGGTATGATGAATAGGCCCCTTAATCTTACTCTATTTCCAAAGCTGAATCAGGCCCTAAGAGCACCCCATCCGTAAGTATCTGAGTGAGTATCGAAGGCATGTGTATGCGTGGGGTGGGGGCGGGGGTGCGTTATTTAATGAAGTTTTTGTTTTGTTACAGTGTGCATGTAATGTACTGTTGGTTTTCTTTCTACAGGTGCCAGTGCATGCTGGCACTTGTCGTTCTCCAATTGCCTGCAGTTTGTGGCAGCCATTTAATTTGGGAAAGACAGGGCTTGCTAGGACCATGGATCCAGATTCATTAGACAGATCAGCATGCACAAGCAGAAATGGCTCCGAGGCCATTTCTTAAACTTGTGCATCTGGAAAGCAATAGCACCACTAATAAAATTCTTGGTGGCTTTATATTTGTCTGCATCTGGGTCATTGGAGGTCACAGCACATGCTTAGTGGAGCCGGCCGGGAGTGAGACACAGCGCATCAGCACTAGGCTGATGCGCTGTGTGCTCAGGCAGGGATCACCAGAGGGGAAGCTTCCATTCCTACTTCTCTGGTCGATGAGATGTTAATACATCGCATTGTTAATGCTTCCTGCTTCGCCTCGGTAAAGAGGCAAAGCAGAAAGCGTTATAGTGGCACGTTAAGTGCCGCTATTATACATCTGCCCCCATTTGATGAAAAGTGCCTATTAGGTAAGTGTATAATGAAGTAGCTTTAGACAATAAGGTCCAAACCATGAACCATGGTGATAGAAACCTCGTAAGAAGTCTTAAAAGTGCACTTTCTTCCAACAACCTCAACGTGGGAGCCTACTATTTCAGTGGTCCATATTGTGAACCAAGGAAAAACTAAAATTATACTGTATTTAAAAAAGACATATAGTGCAACATAAAAACACATCCAGTGAGTGATATATGGTGTTCAAAAACAGGGGAATTGGCCTTGTCCCAATATAATAAAAAATCAGGCTTACATTACCTGATATGACTCAGGGAGTCCTCGAAATACCATTGCTCAAAGGGGTGATACATCACTACCATGAAAGTGGGGGAGTGGGCATCGGAGGTGTGAAGTAGGCGGCTGCAGAGACAGAGGAGGTAGGAGGTGACAGTGGGTGATGGCGCTGAGGTGGTGGAGAATAAGAGTGAAGGTGAGCCTCCCCACCTTTGTAAATACTCTAAGGTACCATAAATCTTACATGTTGCATGCATAATATTGCATGCATTTCATAACAAAACTCCAAATATGTTTATGAAGAAATAATCAACCCAATTGTTGCATTTGCTCCCAAATACAAATAACTTTGAAAATGTTGTCATTCTGCAAAGGTTCTGCTTACAGATGTGTCCTCATACATCATTACTGCAGTCATGCCAAATGGCCCCTCTAGGCACGCCAGGGCCCTTGCGACTCTGCTAGCGCCAGGTGTATTTTTTGTCTTTTTTTGCCGAAAAGTCTGCGCTGATCAATTTGAAATGCAACACTTGTATATATGTGTGCGATTGAGTCTCTGAATCTATATACCAGGTGCCACTGCTTTTTTTTCCATTGTGCTTCGCATACACAGTCGCACACAGATATACAAGTGTCACAGGCTGAATCACCGGAAGAAGAGTGGGTTGATGTGCCAGCTCTGGAAGTAAGAGGCATGTGCCATGGAGGAAGAGAGGTGGTGATGTCTGTGAAAGAATGTGTCACTGTGTTGTCCAAGCAGTATTGCTGGTAGAGTCAGTTACAGATGGGAGAGCTGCAGAGGCTCAGTAGGAATGCTGATGTGTGATCAGCAGGAAGAACTGTCCCTATGAGCAGTCCAATGGATGGTAAAGAACAATGAGAGGTTGGAGCCAAAGGCACTCAGAATGGAAGAAGCCATCCTACTGCATAGGCAGAGAGAATTTCTGATGGTCAGAGTGGGTCTCCACTATAGGGAAATCACCATCAGAGATGGTAGAGTGAACAATCAGTGGTTCTTCCAAAGAAACATTGTGATGCTGTACTGAATGCTCTACACAACCAACATGGACACTTAGGTGTCGAGAAGACAAGTGGGTTGATTGTGATCCAGAAGTTGTGGAATATGCATATTGAGGAAAACACTGCCTGAAAGAGCGGCACCAGTGATGGGTCATTGGAGCTAATGTGCACTGATTTTCTCTCTGTGGTATCAAATGAAAACAACACTGTCAATACTCTGGTGAGTTGTGACTGATCACTGCACCAACTATGCTCAAGCATACCCAGCCAAAGATTAAAGAGCTACGACTGTAGCATAGATTCTATGGGATTAATACTTTGTACACTATGGACTTCCTGCTCTGATCATTTCTGATCAAGTGAGAGATTTTGAGAGTGCGGGCAGATAAGAGAAATGTGAATTGTGTGGGATACAGAAGTCCAGGACCACACCTTTCCACCAAAAAGGAGACGCACAGCCAGAGAGGTTCAATAGAACACTTCTCAACATGATGGGCACTTTAGGCACTGGTAGGAAGGCTCAATGGAGTAGGCACATCAGCCAGTTGGTAAATGCATACAATTGCACTAAAAATGAGTCAACAGGAAACTCTCCATACCTACTTATGTTTTTTAAAGAGAAGCTTGACTGTCTGACATTTGTTTTGGAATAATGGACGCTCCATACTCAGGGAAGACACATATACAGTATGTTCAGAGACTGAGAGAAGAGCTGAGAGAGGCTCACAGGTTCATTCAAGAAGCTTCTATCCAGTCTGGTTTGAGAAACAGGACACAATATGACAGTTGGGTCAAAGAGAATATATTGGTGGTAGGAGATCGAGTACTGCTTCGGTATCTAGGGCTACCAGGAAAGCATAAAATGGCAAATCGGTGTAGTAGAGAAAAGTGGCCAACTTTTCAGGTGCACCAGTTTATCGAGTAAGCCTTGAAAGGCAGAAAGGGTCGATAAAGTCCTATCACAGGCAGCACCTATTGCCGCTTAATAGCGATGTGAGTTCAGAGAGGAAGAAGCTGTTGAGACCACTGAGTGGGTGCCATGGAGGAAACCAGGGAGACTGAGATCTACAAGGAGAGAGGAATCTTTTCAAGGTAATGAAGAGACAGAATGCAGCGAGAATTAATAGGCTATGATCCTCCCACTGTGGAAGCTGAAGCTGTCATCCAGAGTCGTGAGATCATTACTTCTCTCAGGTTTACTCAGAGGGCCAAGAAGAGGACAGGTACTAAGGTTGTAGGAAGTTTTTCCTGAAATAGCTGCAGAAGTTGGAATTCCTGAGGGACAGGCTCAAGGCCAACAAGAAGAGAGGTGTTGGGAGAGAAGTTGAATACCCAGGAGACTTGTTAGAGGGGCCCGGATCAGCTGCATTTTTTTTCATTTTTTTCCAGAGAGGGCATGGATTTGGCCATGTTCAGCTCTCGGTGGTGCTGTCTATAACTATTAAATAAAAACATAACATACAGTAGCAAGTGTCATGAACAGCACTCTTCTAAATTTTCATGCAACCTGGGACCCTTGGTACTCTACGTTTAACAGATGGTTACACAGTACAGAGTGAAGCTGGTCTTCGCTTAGTTGTGCAGTGCTCTGCAGGTTGGTTCTTCCACTACCCCCCTTTTTTATTTTGTTTACTTTTCTTTTCTTTTGTGCTCCATTTTATTTGATTCGTTATAGTCGCTTCTGCTGACAATTTACTGTTGTGTACAAATTAATTCTATGGTACAGTGTATTGTTGGCATTGTGCTGTAAATGTTTTGCACTTGCTCTTTGCTATACTTTAATTTATGTCAACTATTCTAAATAAAGAGAGAAAAAAAAGAACACAACTCACCTGAGCATGCAAAACATGGTGTGTGACAAAAGAGTTAATCTCAGTAAACCAACTTGGCCTGTCTAGCTGGGACATGCAGGCAGGATAGGCAAGGGAAGCAGAGCCTTCCCTGTCATACTCCTGAGATTTGATATAAAATGATTTGAATAATACAAAGAAGATATTTATAACTTATAAACATCTTCTTTGTTTAATTGTAATAATTTTTAAAGTTAACACTCACCACCTTTGTGGGGCTACCTGGGACTGCAGGGAGACGAGAGATGAGGCAGCAACAGCTCAGCCTCACTTCTGTATAGTCAGACACTGCTTGCAGGGGTTGGGACGGGGCCACACCACAGGCAGCAAGCTGTACAGAAAGAGAGCTAATAGAGGCATGCCTCTGACTATAGGGTGTGTGCCTTGAGCACTGATGGACAACTTGGATGTGTCATGTCACCAGGAAGTGTACTGC
Organism: Taudactylus pleione; assembly: GCA_031769625.1. NCBI lineage: Eukaryota > Metazoa > Chordata > Amphibia > Anura > Myobatrachidae > Taudactylus > Taudactylus pleione. The sequence continues at coordinate 11,832,922 of JAUIMM010000112.1, forward strand.
AGTGTTTAGAGATCAGAGCTGTCAGCAGCAGCAAGAGAAGACACAGTGATGCAGGTGGGAGAATCAATGGAAACTGAAGCTTAGTGTAGTGAGGGTAGAGTTACAGTGATTAGGGGATGAGACAGGCTCCCAGCACTCAGACCCATCTTCATGTGTGCGCCCCACAGCCACTGACCTCACTGCATGTCACTGCTGTCTAGCTACAATTAAAATCCCCTTTTTCTATTGCATGTTTGTAACGTCTGTCACTACTATGTTCTTTACAAGAGTTGACATCTTTAAGGATGCTTTGGTTACTCCCTGCCCCATCTAAAACTACAGTCAAACTTAAAACATCCATAATTATCATTAATCAAATCTGTGTCATGACTCATGAATTATGTTGTGATGAGGATATAATCGCAGGTTTAAATGCTTACTTTCCCCCCTCCCTCCAAAGTATCAAAGGCGTTGTATCATGTATTGCAATGCATTGTGTAATACCCCGCCACTATGCACAAATACTTACCTTCTGGGACAGCTCTTCCGAGATAGGAGAAGTGACTTCCGTGTTTATGACCCAGGGGTCCTAATGTGCATGCACGACCATCGCTTAGCACATGAAGCACCACTATAAAATATTGATTATTTAGGCCAATACTCAATTTCCATACATTTACTATGAAGCTGATCTCTATGCACAACCTTTATCAAAGGCATATTCTTACAGGTAACAATTATGAACAAGATTTGTTCCACTTCCCATAAAATTATATTTGACCATACTATTTGGTTCTTTGTACTCACAGCAGCTGAGTGGCCCATAGAAGACACTGGGTGGGATGTACTAAAGAGGAATATGCAGTAAAACACCTGAAAATGCAGTTTTCAGGGATTTTACCGCATTCCACATATGTTCAAAGCAACAGAATGTTTCCTCCCGAAGGGTAACGCCATCTTCATATCTATAAGCTTCTTATCGGGATGCTTCCCCTTGGGAGGGATCTGATCGGTTCCCTCCCATCACTACTCACGCTCGGCGTCCTTCTGCGCATGTGCAGAAGGACGCCAGAGGGACTTCTGGGTGTTAAACTCGAAGTCCCTCTGTCTGGAGCCATCACAAAGGACATCTCTTATCGGGAGAGCTGTCCTTTGCGGTATTCTAAGTACATACTGTGGTAATGAACCGCAGTGTACCTGAAGACAACCGGGATGTACAGTACCACATCACTGATGTAATGCTTAGTACATCCCGTCGACTAGGTCTAATTTAGTATAGGAGATCTCTCCATAATAGGACATTTGTATCAGCAGGGTGCTAGGATGTAGCAAATGGTAAGGGAAATCTATTGACCTAGCTACGCATAAATAAGCTCCTTTTTTTACTTGCCCACAGTGAGCACTACCTGAGAACCCAGCAAACCTTCCCTACACACAATGCTATATAAATACCTTTATAAATAAATATATTTTCATTTATTTTCGTTAGAACTACCATTTCTATGGTATAGAGCAGTGCTCATTGCAACCTTCAGAGAATGTACATCCTCAGCATCTGCCCAAATAATTTTTAAGCAAATATCCTACCAAGCCCCGGGCACGTAGAAGTCACAAGGAGAATATACAAACTCCACACAGATACAGCCTTGGTCTCATGGCCCCAGTGGTGTGAGGCAGTAATGCTAACCATTACATCAACAGTGCTTTGCACAGCATTTCTTAACTTGGCAAATCAGCATTACATACGTCAGCAGAATTACAAAACAAACAAGCCTCCAATCGTGCATTACTTTTTAAATAACACACATTAATTTATTAACACGAAAAAGCTTTATAAAATGACAAAAGTCACTTTGTATTATGACATCAACACATATGGAACAGTATGTGAGAAGCTCAGATGAATTTGAGCATTTCTCAAAGCAGGTAAAGGTCCCCATACATCGGTTAAGGTTTTCCCCCTGTGAACATTTGCAATCTCTTAAGGCCCCCATAAATCTGCGACGTATTGTCGCTATGTAGCGTTGGGATCAGAAACGCCGATCCGCCTGTCGGAATTGCCAACCAGCGGCCATCGATGTTCCATGTTTCAAACATGTTGGATTTCAGCGATCCTGCAATGTATGGGGACCTTAAGAGATTGCAAATGTTCCCAGGGGGGAGCAACCTTTTCCTCCTGAGATTATTCCAAGTAGTAGTCATTCTGTCGAACAAGCACCAAGTCGACACATTTCAATTCTAGGGCCTAACTGTTATAGCCTGCGTGATGTAGGCATCGGTGGGTTCCCAGCGAGTCTGCCCGATGTTTATACTGGCAATCTTTTAAAAGTTAAAACGGGTTGCTTTTGGCTTTTAAATGATTGCCACTTTAAAACATCGGGCAATCTCACCGATGTCTGCATTGCTTAGACCACAGGTTCTCCAACTCGGTCCTCAGGACCCTAAACAGTGCATGTTTTCCAGGTCTCCTCACAGAATCACAAGTGAAATAATTAACTCCACCTATATATCTTTTTAAAACATGTCAGTGAGTAATGACTACAGTTGTGTACCTGCTGGGTGACCTGATAAAATGTGACCTGTGTGGGGTCCTGAAGACCGAGTTTGAGAACCTCTGCTCTAAGCTAAAACTCTGCCTAGGATAATACACAGATCCTCCAACCAAATCCTTTGTGTCTTCTAAAAAATATCTTGCTTTAGAACCTTCCAATTAATTTATTATTGTAATTAACTTTCTTGAATTCATTAATTGATATTTAAAAAGATATATATGAAGTAATAAATTCAGTGGAAGTCAGGGAAATAATAAATGGAAATTTGGGAAATCTGTGCCAGGTGGAAGAAAGTAATACTGGGAGGTCTGAATCCATGCATACGTTTTCCAGGAACATCAAAAATGTATGCTGCAGTACTCCAGATGGGGTTTTATGGATACGGGTGAACATTAGCTTTCTTGGTTCTCCAAGTTCTGTTGCAACATGCTAATATTGAAACAATATTTTATAAACTATCTATGGAATAAAAGCAAAGTGCTTTGCTGTGTAATGTTACACAGCTGTTGTGCTTCTTTAATTGTGTTTTGTTCTTATTGTAACTCCAGGATCAGGTGCAAGAGAAGCTTCTGTGTTCGTTAGGAATCATTCTCCAATATGTATAAATGGCTCTGCAGTTACCAGTATAAGTACACACATCAGATGAGGCAACAAACAGAAGGAATAATATGAAAGGTAATGCTCAGCTTTCCATTCTATTCAGCAAACAGAACATAAATGTAGATGCAGTCACTTCCTAGGAGGATCTTATTTTTTTTGTTATATTAGTTAACACTGTTTACTAAACGTGCATGTTGTAGACACAATGGCATAATATTAGCCCCCGCAGACCCTGCGGTGGCTTGGGGGAGCCAGTGTTAATGCAGATTCCATGAGTTCTAGCCATCCGCATGGAATCTGCTGAAAATGTTCCTCCAAAAATGTTCACCGAATAGGAGGAGACAGATGCTAGAGGTCCTACTTGTCCTCTAGCATCAGAGAAGCACAGCGAGTATAGCTGTACCCGGAAGTGCTGGGAACTCTGGCGCCGCCTGGGAAGATGCAGAAAACTGCACCTTCTGCCATGAAACTCCTGACAACGAGCATGAAACCCCTGGCACCAGTGGCCGAACTCCCGGAGACAATGGAGTAATTTGCTAGCCCAGAAGGGGGCACCCGGCTCCATTGTCACCTGGCCGTTCCGGGTACTGCTGAGGACATCCGTGACCATAGAGCACTCCGGCAGCAGCAGCTCATGGAGGTGGAGTGGCAACCAGCGGTGCTCCTCCTCCATGCTGAGGAACTGCATGGAGGAGGAGCACCGCTGGTTGCTACTCCACCTCCATGAGCTGCTGCTGCTGGAGTGCGCTATGGTCACGGATGTCACATAGCATGTGACCGCCGCAACCCGCCTGAGCACTCAACGCGCATGCAGGGGGGTTTCTGAGTAAACAGAACTCCCCCCCCTGCCCGCATGTGTGTCTGTAGTAGGGATGTGCAGGCTCGGATAGGTTCGAGTTTGCACGTGGAGTTCGGATTTTTCCCTCCAAAAAAACGGAACTCAGAACGAGGCAAAACGTCATCTTACATGGACGAACATCATCATTCCTGGACAAAAGACCAGGAATGATGATGTTCGTCCATGTAAGATGACGTTTTGCCTCGTTCTGAGTTCCGTTTTTTTGGAGGGAAAAATCCGAACTCCACGTGCAAACTCGAACCTATCCGAGCCTGCACATCCCTAGTCTGTAGGGGATGCAGTCAGGAAGCCGACGGTCGAAATGCCGTCCACCGACTTCCCAACTGTCTAATCCTGGCAGGGGTAATGATAGTCATCGATATTCCGACGCCTATCATTATCCCTACGCCGGGATCCTGACACCCGGCATACCAAACGAAGGTAAGCCGGACTGTGCACGCGGACATCTGCATGGAGGGTTAGGTTAGGGGCTACCAAGGGAGATTTAGGGTTAGGCACCCCCCGGGAGACTTAGGTTTAAGCTGCAGAGACAGGTGGGGGTCAGGTTTAGGCACTAAGGGGGAGGGTTAGGGCTAGGCACTAGGGGGGAGGTTAGGGTAGGCACCCCTAAGGGAGGGTTAGGGGGAGGACAGGGTTAGTTTTACTTACCTAAATCCCCTGTCGTGATCTTCATTGCTGCCGGTCTTCTGGCGTAACGATTTGAACTGCCGGCGGTCATAAATACTGATTCTGTCTGTAGAAATGTATGGAAGTGTCCTGTTACATACAGAAGTAAGAAGTTTGGTTTTATATTGTTTTCACGGCACCCCTAAGCCAAAAGTTTATGATTGAGGAATTCAGAAAACAATGTAGTGAAGTAGTAAAGTGAAGTAAATTGTGCTCCCCTGTCATCCTCAGGTTTAGTTATGTGGTGGGGGACAGGTTTGTGCTGCTGTTTGTCTTCATATTTACATTACATTGACCATAAATAATGTGACTTGGTGCTGGACCACCAACCTGAGGCACCCCTGCAAGTGTCCTGAGGCACCCCAGGGTGCCACGGCTGACAGTTTTGGAACCACTGATTTAAACCAATTGTTTTCCTTACAGCACAAAAGAAGTCTGCCCATAGGCCTACACGCACACAACAGCATGCGGATGATAGCAAGAGAGCAGGTAATTAGTGACAAATGTTAATTTTTGGGAGGATGTTGGCACATAATAAACACATGTTATTATCATTGCAACTCTCACACTTTATCAGCAAAGTGTAGACTGTACTAATTTGTTTTGCACTAAGTCTATCAGTAAACAAAACAATAAATATATGCTTATGGCATTTTAAAGCCTGTACACAGACATACTTATGCAAAACACACTAGTACTTAGCTGGGAATCGGTATGAAATACCGACTGCTGAATAGCCACCGGTTCTCGTACCAACGCCAGAAGCCCAAAGGGAGGGCATTCCGACAGCGTCTAGTGAGTAGTCTAACCCTACACTAACCCTCATTTAGGGGTGCTTAACCCTAACCTTTCCCCAGTGGTGCCTATCCCTAAGACCCCCCAGGGGTGCCTAAACCTAACTCTCCCAGGGCAGGGGTTGCCTAACCCTAACCCCTCGCCACCGGCGGCTACAACATAACTTTCCCTGGCTTACCTCGTTTGGGATGCAGGGTGTCAGGATTTTGACGTGGGGCTAAAGATAGGTGTCTGCATTTCGACGTCGGGATTCCGACGGCCAGCATTCCGGGTGCCGGTAATTTAACTGCATCCCCTTAGCTGACGTTGCATTGTAGTGGTTATAAAAACATCAACAATAAAGGTGTTTTTTTTAGTTAGAAGCCAAAATAATTTAAAAATGAAGTCCAGCTGTATTCCACCAAAGTTTCAGCAAAATAACTAACACTAATTAGGGAGCATGACCCATGAAGGCAAAATAATGTAAAAATTCTATTTATTGTGGAGTACAATGCCACTTGTTAGCTTCCTACAACACCTTCAAAATGTAGTACTGTTCATGAACATGTAGAAATGTGTATTTTAAAGGGATAAACTTACTCAATTCCCATCCTTAATTTCCGAAGAGGACCCCCAAGATGGCCAGCAGCCTGTAGCCATGGTGGGTTCTGCAAATGCGGAGGAAACACCTTCCATTTGCAACCCGTCACTCAAGAAACACCAACACTCCCAGTGATGGGAACCCCACCAGCCCTTCAGTTCAGCGACACTTCTGATCTGCCAGCGAACCGTGAGGAGCAGTTTTGGGCCACATGGTCACAGCACCAAAGTCAGCCTCTTGTCTCGGTTCCATTAGGCATTAGGCTCTCTCTAGACCAAAAGCAGTCAGTGGGTTAACCGAAACATAAGCAACCTCACAAGCCAAGCGAAGTGACCCGTGTGGCAAACACATTTGACTTATGGAGGGCAAATCAGAACCAGTTCCATGGCTCTTTCCTTCGGCTAATGGAAGATGATCAAAAATTCCACCAAGCCTATCGCCATCTACTGGAGACAAATACAAGTAACCAACACACATTGATTCAAAACTGAATACAAAAAAGTTGCTTACAGGGATTTAAATACAACCGTTTCCCAATTAGGCAGACAACTTATAGCACGACTACCAGAGCCCAGTTCGAACACTTCAGGGGGAAACCCCCCACAATCCACTCCTGTGGGAAGGCCTGAAAGGCGCGCAATGGGAATAGTCGTGGATCCAACTAGGGGAAGGCTGTAGAAAAAAAAAAAATCTAGACACAACATTTGTGAATGTTTGAAAAAAATCACAATACTCATTATATTTTCTTGTTTTCCTTTAATATTGACAATGTCAAAAGTTTTGATTTTTGTTTGAAAAATGTTCATAATAACTATTTTGTGCTTAACACACACTTTGAGTAAAACAAATTCAGAAAACGTTGGCATTTCGTTGTTTTCATTTTCAATATTTGTAAGTAATGTAATGAAGATTTCTTTGACTCCAAATCGACAAACAGCTTGGCAATAATTATAACATTGTGAGCTTCTAGAAATGTTCCAAGATGGGTAAAACATAAATAAGAAAAAAAACATTAATAAAGAATTGATTAAGTGTTTAGTGTAAGCCAAAGGTTCTCAAACTCGGTCCTCAGGACCCCAAACCGTTCATGTTCAAGTGAAATAATTAGCTCCACTTGTGGATATTTTAAAATGTGTCCGTGAGTAATGAATACACCTGTGCACCTGCTGGGTGACCTGAAAAACGTGACCTGTGTGGGGTTCTGAGGACCGAGTTTGAGAACCACTGGTGTAAGCCATATACTTACTGCTAATGTGGTGTTCAATAAGCTCTGCCTTACCTGCCTCCCACTTTCTGATGTTAGATTGTCGCCAGAAACCTCAAAATCCTCTGCCTGCTGACTGTCTAATACATAATCATGTTGCAAACGCAGATTATGTAAAAGACAGCAGCTGAGCACAATATCAGATATTTTAGATGGAGAATACAACAAAATGCCACCAGAACTGTCCAGACAGCGGAACCTAGTTTTCAGTCGCCAAAAAAAATCTGTAAACACTGCTCTAGTGGCCTTATGTGTATCATTGTACTTGTGCTCAGCAGGGCATTCTGGAAGCAACATCGGAGTCAGTAGCCAGGCGAAACAGCCGTTGTACCCAAAATCACCTTAAATACAAACATAGAGTAAAACCATGCATTAGTCATTAATAAACATACATGTGTGCTGTCATTAAAGGGTTTGTGAATTCATCACTCACCCAGAAGCCAACCCACTGGCATTTGTTCAGCTTCAAATTTATCATGAAGGGCTGAGTGGCTGAGGATAAATGAGTCCTGACATGCACCAGGGGTAACGCACCACAACACTCATTGTTTTCATGTTTGCATCACAATCCACCTGCACATTAGTGGAGTGTGTATGGTTTCTAATGAGTTAAATATGTGCACAGGTCCTAGGTGGTCTCAGCCCAATATGTGTGCAGTCAATTGCACCCAGGACATTAGTCATGCCTGCAATACGATAAAAAGCTACTCTGACTGCATGCCACTGTGACTCCTGGCTATGGAAGCATATAGAGATGGCAAGTAGAGGCTGAATGCAGCCATCACCTGTGTCAGGTACCTGGAAAAGGTGGACTGTGAGATCCCAATAACTATACCAGTGACAGACTGAAAAGTCCCAGTAGCCTGAAAGTGCAACACAGCCAGGAGTTTATGCAAGCCTGAGACAGAGCGTGAGCATGCTGTCTCAAGGTCTAGGTCAAGTTTGACTAGGTCATACCGATGAAGTAAGTTGTTACGCTTGAGACGGAACATCTGTGTTACTTCGCCATTGGCCAATGCGATTAAACGCCCTCTAAAAAATGAGGCCTGTGCAGCCTCCGCAGAATCTGCAAAACCTGTTGACCTTGCTCAGTTTCTTGCTTCTGGGTGCTTTCAGCCTGATGGTAGAGTCTCAGAAATCCCACAGCACCCTGATTCAAAGCAAAACTGCTAAACTCTGCCATGATGTAATCAGAGGAAGATACTGTGTTCAGCTGGCTTGTCTCCTTTTATAGGCATCATAATTGTGTGCACACAGTGAGCCTGATTCAGACCCGGTCGCAAGCGCTGAGCGCTCGCAACTGGGTCGATGGTGGCCCAGAGCGCATGCGCACCATGGAGCCGGCTCCGTCGTGCGCATGCGTGAGACCCGGATAGCGACGGGCAAAACCGTCGAAAAAAAAAAAAAAAAGACGCCATGATTCAGAGCGAGCGCTCTGTCAGAGCGTCCGGCTCTGAATCAGGCCCAGTGATCTAAAGTGGTTAAACATAAGAAATACGCTGACCAAGAGGTAGTTTATTTTTCGGCTGATTTAGTAAATACGAATTCTGGTAAATTCCCGTATATGTCTATGGAAAGTACGTCCATATTTAATCGATGGTGTATTCATTACTATTTGTGCTTTTGGCCAAATTTGATCATGAAACTCCATCGTATTTGTCTTCGGGAAGAACAAATCACACCTGTGTTTTGTCTTTTAGTAAATTTCCGTGTTTGCGAAAATGGGAAAAATACGCCGGTGATTGCAATCTCGGGCAAACACGGAGCTTAGTAAATTTACCCCTGTAACTTTGTTGCATTCATAGTTATAATTGGCACAGAAGAGCAGGGGGTCGCAAGTATCATGTGACATCACAATGACAAATTTGGATCTGTGAGCTGTAGTGAATGGGTTGGCATAAAATTAGACAACCTGTTATGAATGTTTTTCTGTAGGGGATGATGGGTGAAAAAAATTATTTTGTGAGCATATAATTTGTGCATAATTAAAGTCCTTTTTATATATTCAGGGCAAGGGCAAAACAGTGCATTGCCCGAGCTGAATAGCAAAATCTAGGTATCGGCCAGTAGACCTGCCACGTCCCCACTCTGCCTGTAATAGAGCCCAAGGCATGCACCCAGTGGGCAGGTACCAGATTGGTGCATGTGCTACTCTTTTGAGAGTAAAGCCAGGGCACCAGGGGGGAGCTGGGGCCTTGGAAGAGGGGGGACACCTGGGATTGCAAGAGACCGTTCACATCTGTGCCCATAGCGACTGCACCCCAGTTGCAACCAGTTTAGTTCTAAACTTGAATTGGGGTGCTGCAGGCTTCGTCAATGTACAAACTGCCATTTATAGGTCCCGGGTTTCACCATCTTGAACTTTATACTCTCTTTGACCAAAAGCCTCCTTTCCATCAGAGGACATTACCTCATGCTCCACCTGCACCCAAATTCACATACACACATAATCCTAAATGTTCCTATCCCAAACCAACTTCAAATTACTCCTCTCTGTTATAACTATCCTGTCCTAATGTGTCTGCCTCTTTCTACAACACTACATTCTGTTCAGTCCTAAACAAAATGCCTCACTCACCATATGCAATCCTCGGTGATCCAAACCTCAACAATGGCACACCACAGACCTGCTACCTAAAAATATTAACCACCACTGGAGAAAATATTGCTGCAAAGGTGATTTTCTTTAATATAAATATATCATATCACAACGTTGTCTATTTTCTTGTCAAGCAGACCTACAGTACTTCACTGCCTTAATATCTACCCAGTCTTCTATACCTGGCACCACTTTGCCACCTTCAAGTCACTTATCTGTCCAACTGCACTACCTGACCCTTTCTCCCTCACAGCTCATGTCTTTGCCACCTTTTTCAAAGACAAAAATCAACACCATTTGATGAGGTATCTCCTCGTACCAGGCCCACACCCCCACCCCTACCCATCTTCTCCTGCACTCCCCAGTCCACTTATACCCAAGGATAAAATCTGTGCTTTTATGTCATCTCATTACACCACATCCTGCTCCCTCAATAATACCTATCTTGAAATACCCTGCCTTGTGTCCTTGTATATTTGTCTATGGCACAGGTTCTAAAACTCTGGCCCTGATTTAGAGCCGGACGCTCTGAAAGAGCGCTCGCTCTGAATTAGGGCGTTTTTTTTTTTTTTTGTGCGGCCTCCTGGCCGCTCGCATAGCTGTGGGTGACCACTGCTCGCATAGCTGTGGGTGACCACCCACATCTATAGCGAGCGGCCAGGTTGATGGCCGCGATGGTCAAGACCAACGGGCTTGCGCCGAGACCCTTGTGGTAGGGTCTCGTGGCCGCAAGCCCCAGAGAGATTTCAGGTCTAACAGAGCCGGAATCTCTCCACTGACATCACTCGCGATGTCAGTGGGGCCTCCCCCAAATGGCAGGCGTTCTCATGGGAACGCCTCCGTTTGGGCAGCCACCCCCCCGGCCCACCCACCAAAGGGGGTGAGCTGTCACTCAACATCGACAGCTCGCCCCCTTTGGTGCGAGACCAGCAGCGACGGATTGCCTGTCGCTAGTCAACTCGCGCATGCGCATGACGGAGCCGGCTCTGTTGTGCGCATGCGCTGTGGGCCACCATCGACCCGGTTGCGAGCGCTCAGCGCTTGCGACCGGGTCTGAATCAGACCCTCGGTCCTCAGGACCCCAAACAGTGCTTGTTTTCCAGAATCACAAGTGAAATAATTATCTACATCTGTGGATCTTTTAAAATGTGTCAGAGAGTAATGACTACACCTGTGCATCTGCTGGGTGACCTGGAAAATGTGACCTGTGTGGGGTCCTGAGGACCGAGTTTGAGAACCACTGGCCTATGGCCTGAATTTCCCTACTTCAATTAGCAACCTCTCCCACTATCGTACTCCCTCCCTCTCCCATGTTGCTACCTACATATAGTATTCCTGACTACACCATTTCAGACTCTCACCAGTATTCAAATCTTTACACACTATCTGGAATTTCACCTCTTTACTAGAGTCTACTTATTTTAACCTATACTATTCACACTGATACGCTCCCACTACTGTCCCAGTCTCTACCCTGATCCAGTGTCGGACTGGGGCAAGGAGGGCACACCGGGGGAATGCAGTGGTAGGGGCCCATGCTTAAGGGGTGTGGTCATCCTCCAAAGGGAGTGTGGCCAGCCTCCACAGAGGCTTGGCCAACCAGTAGAGGGTGCATGATCTGGGTCCCTTTATAAATATATATAGTAAATAATGATAGTGCATGTATGATAATGTGCCAGATTGATAACTCCAATGCATTGTAGTGAATACACCATAATCCTGAGCATTATAATGTTACATATGCACAGTCTGGAACAGACCCCTAAAAGAGAGGGTGGGTCCTCAGGCAGTGGGGCCCACCGGGGATTTCCCCTGTTCCCCCGTGGGCCAGTCCAACTCTGCCCTGATCCATACCCACTCCTCTTGTCTCGATTCCATTAGGTATTAGGCTCTCTCTAGAGCTGACCCTCCCTATATATTTTTTTTTTAAATCCATTATATAGTTTATTGTCAAGAACAAATCTTATACAAGGGCCCCCTGCCACTACTGTACATCTGCCATAGTTTGCATATCACAGAATATAATTTGGATAACAACATATGCAGACTCCCTTGGTGCCTACAAACATAAACGCCTTTAACCCAGAGAAAGTCTAAAGGACATTAATATTTTCGTTACTAAAATTCCCATATGGATAAAGGTTATTTATTTATTTTTTTTAAATTGATACATACCTTTGCTTTGTAACACACTTGGTTACACATTTCCATGTACCTTGTAATTAAGACATCTGTTCACTAAGAGAGGAATATAAAAGAGGTGCATTCATCTGCCTCGTGCCATCTGCTACTTTTATGACAAACATTTAAAACTGTACAGTCAAAGCAGGAAAAGAGCACTTTGGTGTTAAGTGTAAGATATTCCTCCAGGTTATGTGTAATAATGAGACCACAGCTAGAACTGCTCATTTCTTTCTGTACAATTCTGCAAATTATTTTTTGTACTGTTCTAAGATTCAAAATTATTGTGGTCTTTTAATGGAGCTATCCACTCTAGGGCAACCCCCATCCACTACTTGCAGAGAACCAACAGCCTTTAGGTCTATTAAATAGGACTAGACAGATTGGGGGTAGGATGCAGCAAGCCAAGAAATGCGGTAAAACCCAAAAATGACCGCACTTCTCATATGCGCCAAGCCCTGGAATGCGATGCACTCCGGGACTTGGCTACGGTGGGTAACGCCATCTTCTCTCTGCAGAGTGATGATAGAGGTATCCCTTCCAGCACCCACCATGGCGTGCGCCTCCTACTGTGCATGCGCAGAAAGATGCAGAAGAAGCTTCTGGGTCATAGACCCGGAAGTCCCTCCACCGCAACGGGCTGCTCATACCAACAGAGCGGTCCTTTGTGGGGATCGTCATGCATATCGGCGTTACCAACGCTGGCATGCATGCGATGACCAGCGGAATGCATCATATCGCGAGTGCGATGAGTAATGCATACCACCCCGGGTCCCCTTGTGCAGTGGCTGCCTTGACATATGCAGGATCCAATCGATAGATAACCGGAGCTGGAAAGTAAACTGTACCTGTCATCACGAAATTCCTGAAGCCCAGTAGGTGTTTTTACTATGTGCCAGAATGTGGTGCTCTATCTTTGGTTATCAAATGATCCTGCACCGAGGGCTTGATACAGAGTTGTACCCTTTGCCGATGTTTTCGCAGTTGAGCGATAATCGCCAATCTGCATGTGCATCTGAATTACACGGCGCATGCGTCAAGGTACATTATCGTATTCACTTGCAGTGTGATTGACAGTCAGCGAGTGTTTGGGGGAGGTAATGGGGAGTGTCAGCAAGTAACGTAGGCGTGTCACAACCGGAGGAAATGTCACACCCTGTGACTGAGATCCCATATGCAAGGAATATGGCTCCGGCGTCTCAATTACCACGGCCATTCTGCGGAACTGTAGGCTCACCCAGGACTGCAACAATCAAATGATCTGCGACTGATGCCGTGTCTCTGTATGCAGATGCTGCAACACTTTACGCAGATGCTTGGATTTGCAAAGCCATAAGTGGGCTTCTCAGTACAATTTCTAATGGCTGTGACATTTTTGCATATTCTCGCAGCACATTTTTGATATTTTCGCAGCGGCATTAGCTTATGACTCTGAATCAGGGCCCCGAGTCAGGTACGCGCACAGTACCTGTACCCACCAACTGCTTGAAACCAAAAATTAGCACAGTCTCTGTATCCCTGAACACCAATAGCTACAATTTGTTATTTCGCTACCCTATGTACAGTATCCAGCGTTTCCCAACCGATTCAATTGTTAGCTCGTTTGGGCAGGGTCATCTTTATTGTTTTGTTTCAAGTCTCTGGGAGAGAGAGAACGTGGAGAACTTGCCCATAGCAACCAATCTGCTTCTGTCATGTCATAGACTGTGCTAGACAAATGATAACTGGAAGCTGATTGGTTGCTGTGGGTAGCTTCTCCACTTTAACTCTCATGAAGGTTTGATACATCTCCCCCACTGTTTATCAGCGTCATGATCCCCACAATGTACAGCGCAAAGTGAATTTTAGAAATAAAATATAGTAGTAAACATAACATTTCCTATATAGAGAAGGCAGTTCTTACATAGGGTCGTGGACCAAAGGTGGACAATCCCTTTAATACCCCACTCACTGAAGGACAGGAGAACATTTATAATACCTTGTGCATCTGGTTCTCCACAGAAAGGTTCTATTATATAAGTTTGGGATTTTCACTAGAGATGAGTGAAATATTTCAGACCGTTTTGGATCAAAAAGGTGTTTTCTTTACAGAATGGTGATGGACTGAGTAGTTGAGCAATGGCGTTCCACTGGTGTATGTCTGTCCATCGCTGCTTTGTAGATGGGGTTGCCTATTTCTCAAGCTTGTGAAAAATGTTCGGCCAATTTTCGGCAAATTGCCAAATTGATTTCCGCACAGAGGGCCTGATTCAGAGCCACTGGCAAATGCGAGCGCTCGCTCTGAATCAGGGCGGCCGCTTTTTAAAAAAAAAAAAACGGCCTCCTAGCTGCTCGCATAGCTGTGGGTGACCACCCACAGCTTTTGCGAGCGGCCAGGTGATGGTCGCGATGGTCATGACCATCGGGCTTGCGACGAGACCCTTGCTAATAGAGCAGGAAGCTCACTACTGACATCACTAGTGATGTCAGTAGGGCCACCCTCAAACGACAGGCGTTCCTTTGGGAACGCCTCCGTTTGGCCAGCCACCCCGCCTACAAAACGGGGTGAGCTGTCGATCAACATCGACAGCCGCACCATTTGTAGCGAGCCCCGGAGCAGTGCCCCGCCATCGACCCGCTTGCGAGCAGGTCTGAATCAGGCCCAGAGTACCTACTGCGCTATTTTCCTGCATTTAGTAGACTTTCAGTACACCAAAGCAGCTTCCAAAGCCATTGGCACAAAGATACAAAGATAATTACATGAGCAGCACCTGTTTCAATAACCTATGGCAGATGTAGACCAATCTCGCTTCATTAGTTATGTGTTTTGAAAAAGTAGTTCTGGGACACCTTAAGGATTGCATCCCAATGGGCTTTGACTACAATCAGTTTGCGTATAGGTCAAATAGATCCACTGAGGATGCTGTTCTTGTAGTTCTCCACACAGTTCTGTCATTTAGAGAATAGGCTATTGTCTGTGGATTATAACCCTGCTTTCAACACCGTTGTACCTGTTGTGCTAATTGGCAAACTTTCAGCATTGATTATGATGTGCCCGTGTGTAATTATTAGATGTTAGATTTTTTTGGCCATCTGCAGTCGGTCAAGATGGGTGATTCACTCTCATCTGAACTTATATTAAATACAGGAGTCCCTCAGGGGTGTGTTTTAAGCCTCTTTTCAGGTTTCCTACAGTAGACAACTGGAGATAACTGTTTGCTTTTAAATGGTCAGACAACTAAGGAGGTAGTGATCAATTTTATGAGGTCTACAAAAACACCAGCTTAGTAGCAGTGGACATTCCGAGTAACTTTAGGGTTACTCAGATGTCTGATGGTCTGTGTGATGTTATCGATGGTGATCCAATGCAGCGTCAGGGACAGCGCAAGCCTAATTTTTTGGAGTAAGCGAATATAGAGCTTGGCGTTGCTTTGAGGAATAAACCATATTATACACAGATAAAGTTAAAGCACTATCGGGCTTATTTATCAAGGTGTTTTTTCATAAAATTATTCAGAAACTACGATCTGACCCCCGAAGTACCAAACTCCAAAAAGAGAAGCTTTACAGAGTTTGGCCCCACTGGTTTCCATCATCCTCAGATGGCATAAACTGCTTTATGCCTATGGAGGCATTTTCGCAGGAGAGGGATCTCACTATCCTTCTCCCTCAGCCTATGAAGATAGGAGAGGGGCAATGTGAAGGATTATGAGACACCATGGAGAGAGGTAAAACAGACAGTAGGCCCCAGAATAAAGGAGAATTATTAGAAGGGACAGAGGATAGTGTTATAATTATTACTATCACACCTGCACCCACCTTGTCTATCTCCTGGGGCCCCCACCAGAACGCAGATTTCCAGGAGCCTGAAGGGCAGAGTGGTGTCCTCCACCACTGGGGGTGGCAGAGAACACAGCGGGTACCAGGTGGGAGTGTCATTACTAAAGACGACACCTCCAGCATTTGCATACCTTCTCAGATCCGCTAATACCGAAGACGCAGCACTGACAGCACTTGTGTCCACCTGTGTATCAGGCCCAATGTATACCTTGCTCTTTGGACAGTATCCAGGCATGATACAGGAGATGGATTTTGGATCCAGCTTGCTTCTCTTTTGGTTAGTGATGTGGGTATACGCCTTATACCCAAGACACGCTTTATACCCAAGACACCGAGATCACTGACACTTGGCCTTTTATCTGGACCGCACCTCCAGAGGTGTTTTACCTTTTATAGCTACAATGGGCACAATATTTCAGGTATACTGCAGTTAGTACAGCCTCTGTAAAATCTTTTATCACTTAGCATAGTCCGTGCTATTGTAGCAATTGTGCGGTTTGCCTGCTCGCTGATGCCATTATGCTGAGGTGTGTAGGCAATTGTTAGCTGATGTTGAATGCCCTTCCTTTAGAAAATGACAGCTAGATATTTTTTTCTCTTACGCTCCTCCATTTGTCAGAGCTCAGAACTTTTCATTTTAGGCCTGTTTGAGTCTCCACTAGACTTTTGTACTCAGTGAGTTTCTCTATTACTTCATTTTTGGCTTTAATGAAGTATGTGTCATCCTTGTAGTGCCAAGGACTGGATTTGAGAAGCACTGGGTGTAAGTGTCTCTGGTGCACATGTGATGTAAATCTGGCGCATGTGGTGATGGTGCAGATCTGCTGCATCTTGTGATTTGTGAAACTTTTTGATTCTAATTGTGCATACTCAGCATCAGGCCCAATAACACATAACTAATGACCTTTTGGCTTGGCACTGCAGAAGGCATACACGACAAAGGTGAGAGGGTCTGGAGGCGTGATTGCGCTATTACTGGTATTGTAAAGCAGGGAGCATGTGAATTGCATCATTGGCCCCCTGTAGACTTGTCCACCTCTCTGGGTGGCCGGGAGCACGACAAGATTTTCGGGGGCCTTCCGGCCGTTGCAAATGCCTATGAATATAACACAAGCATGAAACATTACAGCCAGACTAAGGGGGGAATTCAGTTAGACGCGATGAAGCAAAAACTTTAAGTCGATGAAGTTTTCGCACACTTCGTTTTCTTTGGTGCGATATTTGCACTTTTTTTTTTTTAATAATTTGTTTGTTGAAATATATATATATTTTTTAACACATTATACAAAATTACGTATAAAATACAACATAAGGGGGATAGAGGCCAGTAGGGCACAATCAGCTGCACAATAAAACTGAGAAATAATCCAAAGTAGAGAATAATACACAAATAGAAAATGTGAATAAGTGAATGGCTAGAGTGACTGAGGAAATTCTCTACAATATTGCAGTAATCTTATTGCTGACCTAAAAACAAAAACTATGTAAAGGTGAAAGGTGATTAGTGTGGAATAGGAAGAGAGCAGGGGTGAAGATATAGAGTGGTGAGAGGGGGGAAGGAGGGTAGAGGGGGCCAGTCGATGTGAGTCACCACAATCCAAATATCAAAGAGCAAACAATCAAAAAGCTAAATCGTGTTTAACGGGGGTTCGGCCTCAAAATGAATGGTCCATGGAGTCCAGACCTTGATTAGGTGGCTTGGGGTGTCGTGTAATACAGAGGTGATCCTTTCCATTCTGTACACGGATCAGATCACGTTAATAGCAGCTGAGAGGGAGGGAGGAGTGGGTGATTTCCATTTGGAGGCTATGTGGCATTTAGCTGCATTCAGAAAATGTTTTATTAGCTTTTGAAGTGGGTGTGGAGCCTGGGGTATGGGCCGGGATAACAAAGAATGAAGCGGAGAGTTAGGCATTGAAATTCCAGTAATATACTTAATTAAGTCATGGAGTTTTCTCCAGAAGGGTTGAATGTGAGGGCAAGACCACCAAATGTGCAGCAAGGTTCCTCGTTGGCCACACAAGCGCCAACATAAATCTGAAGTGGAAGGATAAATTGCGTGTAGACGGGTAGGAACGATGTACCAACGAAAGTAGAGTTTGTAAGTTTTTTCTTTTATTCTTACAGAGATGGAGCTCTTGGCAATCTCCAACCTAAGTTCGGACCACTCCTCAGGGGTCAAAGTCTCGCCTGTGTCATGTTTCCAGGAGAGCTCGTGGGCCTCCTTTGGAGGTTGGTTGTGTGATAGTAGCAACTTATAAATGGTTGAAATAAGACCCCTAGAGGCTCTAGAGTGCCTACATAAAGATTCTATGGGAAGACAAGTGATGGGTGGAGAGTTTGTCGAGAGGGAATGATAGAAATGGTGAATTTGAAGGTATTGATGAAAAACTTTATGTGGGATGGCGAACCGAGTCTGTATGCTAGCAAAATCAGGAAAGGTACGCAATGGAGCAATATCGAGAGAAAAGAGAATATTTTGACAGGTCCAGGAATGGAATAAACGGTGATTGATACCAGGGGGAAACACAGGGTTGTTCCAGAAGGGGGTTAGTAAGGGATGGAGAGAGCGAAGACTATAAAATTTAGTGCAAAAGTCCCATATACATATAGTGAAATGGACACTCGGCAACAAAGTAACGGAGGTGGAGCGATTTTTAGGGGAGCACCATAGAAGGCTGGATGGGGAGTAGACAGATAAAATATCAGCCTTTATAGTAGTCCAAACCCTTTGTGCGGGAGGGGCATGCCACTGTATACACGGGGCAAGGTGCATTGCCTGAAAATATTTAATGAGGTCAGGAACCCCAACACCGCCTGGATGTGTGATGTTTCTGAAGGAGGCGCAACTTGACCCGTGTTTTTTTTCCCGCCCAGATAAAATCTAAGAGGTTTCTTTGTAGGTGTCTGTGTCTTCACAGGGATAGATATTGGGAGTGTCTGCCAAAGATAAAGAAGACGGGGTAAAATGTTCATCTTAACTGCTGCCATGTGACCGAACCAGGATATGAATTGTTTATTCCAAACAGAGAGATCAGCTCTGATAGAGGGAAACAACCGAGGGAAGTTGGCTGCATAGAATTCTGAATATGATCTAGTGAGATAAACCCGGAAGTATTTAAGTTTGTGAGGCTGCCATCAGAATATGTAATGTTGCTGAAGAAATGTGAGGTCTGCTAAGGGAACATTAAGGTCCAATATTTCAGATTTGTCGGCATTTATTTTGTAGTTAGAGTATCGGCTATAGGAATCTATTTCTTCAAATAAGCATGGAAGTGAGTGTTGAGGGTGAGTTAAAGTCAGGATCACATCGTCTTGTGATCCAATCTGCCAATAGTGACACCTGAGATGTTGTTGTTTAATCTGATTCTGGCAGCTAGTGGTTCCATCACTAGAGCAAATAAGAGGGGAGAAAGTGGACATCCTTGACATGAGCCATTGCCTATGGTGAAAGCTTCAGAGGATAAGCCATTCATCAGTACCGAAGCAGAGGGATTAAGGTATAATGAGGAGATGCCATTAAAAAAAGATCCGTCGAAGCCCATACAGAGAAGGGTTTGATGTATAAAAGGCCAGGCTACTCTATCAAAGGCTTTTTCGGCATCGAGAGCCACCACCAGTGCCGATAAAGAGCATTTCTGTTGAGGTGAATAAGATCAATGAGACGACGAGTATTGTCTGCAGCTTGTCTATTGGGGATAAACCCCACTTGGTCCGGGTGAACCAGGAAGGGTAAGAGTGGAGCCAAATGGATAGCTAGCAGTTTGGCAAACAGTTTTATGTCAACGTTTAGAAGGGAAATCTGTCTATAATGACCCATTTCCAGAGGGACACGATCCGGTTTAGGTATCACAATAATGTTAGCTCTGGTGGTGGCTTCTCCAAGCGAAATACCCTCTAAGAGTGAGTTAAATAATGATTGAAGCATAGAGAGTAGATGCTCATATAGCTTTTTGTAATAGAGACTAGTAAAACTGTCTGGGCCTGGTGCAGCATTGCGACGGAGCTGCTTAATGGCCTCAGTTATTTCTTCTACTGTAATGGGGGAATTAAGTGCGGTAAGTTGAGCCATAGACAATTTAGGAAGAGAGCAAGAGCTTAGGTACTGGTGAATAGCGTCTCCCGATGGGGGTTATTAGGTAATGGAACCATCTTGACATTTCAAGGCATGTATACGATTACGGGTGCGTTTGGCATGGAGCCTGTGCACTAAAAGTGAGTCTGCTTTATTGGATTTCTCATAAAACCGCTGTGGGACCCAAAGAAGTGTGTTTGCAGCTTTTTTATATATAATTTGTGAAAGTTGTCCTTTGGTAGCAAGAATTTTCAAATATGTACGTTTCTTGGGGTTACATTGATGGAGTTGAGTCAGGGAAGTGAGGGCATGTTCAAGTTCCAAGATACGTGCAATTTCAGTTTTACGTTGGTCAGCTGACATACTAATAAGGTGTCCATGGATAGTAGCTTTATGGGCCTCCCAGAAGGTAGAGGGAGTTATGTCAGGAGTAGCATTGATGGTATAATAGTCGGTCAGGGCTTTTTTGAGGTCATTTAAGTTGGATTGTTTTTAACAATAACGAATCATTGCAACACCAATGACGGGTGGGACTGGGTGATTGTGGGATGGTTACTTCTATTTCCACTGCCGAGTGGTCGGACCAAGAAATGGGGAGTGTTTGAGCCCCGAGGAGTGTCTGAGTGGATGCATGGTCTACAAAGAAATAATCAATGCGTGTGTATAAATCATGGGGAGGGGAATAGTGAGTATAGCCTCTTGCTGAGGGGTATAAGACCCGCCATGTGTCATAGAGATCATGGAGAGAAAGCTGTGAAAGGAGATTTTTTGAAAGTTTAGCATGGGCTGGGAGGGAGGCACCTCTGCGGGATCTATCCAGGGAGGGATTGAGAGTGGCGTTAAAGTCACCTCCTATAATTGTAAGACACTTTAGAAGACGAGCTATTTGGCTAAAGAGAGAGGAGTATAGGGAATCTTGCTGCACATTAGGGACATAAATGGAGGCAAGTATAATGGGAGTTTGATTATAAGTGCCGGTAAGTATGATGAAACGACCGTGTGGATCAGTGTTGGAATCCTGGATAACAATAGGAAGGTCACGGTGTAACATAATAGTAGTGCCTCTGTGTTTGGCTGACATGGAGGAATAATAAACATGGGGATATTGTTTACATGTTAGGGAAGGATGGGGGGCTTTCAGGTGGGTCTCTTGCAACATGACAATGTCAGGCTTGCGCCATGAGAAATATTGGATAGCCATGGTACGTTTAGTAGGGGAGTTGAGGCCATTGACATTAAGAGTAAGGATCTTTAATTTCATGGTGGCTAAAAGAGGTTTGAGCAGAAAAGAGATATGGACACACACACCGACTGGGGGATAGAAAAAGATGGGAGCAAAAAGGAGATGTAATAAAAACATATGAAAAAGAAAAGAGAATAAGGGGATGTAGAGGACCCGTTCCTAAGAAAAGGTTGGGTCTATCACGGAAATGAAAGGTGTCGTGGAGACACTCACACCTTTCAGAGGGGAGCGTGGCACAAGCTCAGTAGGAAATAGTGAAGAAAAAGCATTAAGGGGTGTTGTTGTGAATGGTGACCAAGTGGTGAGAAGGGATAGGAAAGCTTGGAAAACTTAATTAGGTATAGTGTGGGAGCCGCTGAAAGGGACAAATAAAATAGAACATCAAGTGTGACTGAATAAGACTCGCCTTAAAGAATATAGAATAAATAAAAATAGAATAAATAAAGAAATAAAAATGATGGCTTAGTGATAAGACATATTAAAATGAAATGTAACTAACATGACTCTGTACACTTGAATACATAAATACACATGAAAAACATTAATAAAGCACGAAATGGCGTTAACTAAAGAGTGTAGTATATAGGTAAATATTTAGATAGTGTCAACAATTGTAATGTCATAAACAATGGTATAATTAGGTTGTCGTTGAATTATATAAAGTGTGACCTAAGGATAGGCCTATATATCGTATTTCACACTACTTAAAGTGTATTATAAAAAAGACATATGTATAGAGTTAACAAGTATTTAGTAATAAACAATGGCATATATAAAACAGTGTTAGTAGGTCATCGTAGGATGATGAAGAAAGCATATAATCGGAACTTAGAAACACAATACCCCAATACCAAATGGTAAATGGTATATAATGGCAAGTACGTTATCTCAAAGGCATAGTTACGTGTCTAACATCCAGTGTAGGGAGTTGTCAAGCTGTAGATCATTCTGAAGTGGGTGCGGAAAGACTGGGAAAATCATTCTATTTCCGTAAGGCCTCAGGAAGTTCATCTATGATGTCGAAAGTTTGAAGGAGTTTGTATCCTTGAGTGGAAGTCTTAACAACATGCGTTGTACCATTTCTGGTGACGAGGAGTTGAAAAGAGAAGCCCCATTTATACTTAATGTTATGATTCCGAAGTGCCTTTGTCACATTGACAAGATCTCGACGCTTCTGAAGCGTTGATTGAGCAAGGTCTTGAAATATTTGGAGCTGAAAGCCAGATTAGGAAACTGGTCTTTAGTCTTGAAATAATGAAATCGTAATATGACGTCTCGTGGTGGCTGATCTGGTGGTGGTTTGGAGCAGAGGGCTCGATGAGCTTGATCCAAAAGGACGAAGTCTTTGGAAATATCCGGGACAAGCTAGAAAAACAGGCCCTCAAAGTAAGCCAACACTGTTTCAGGTATGTTGCGAATAGGAATATTATTTTGTCTGTGGTTCTCCAAGTCCTCAAGTTGATCTTTCTGGGACTCTAGCTCTGCTTTTAGATCGGTGAACTCTTGTTCCATGATGTTTTGGAATTGACATACCTCCTCCATTTTGTGCTCTAGAGCATCATTACGGGAACCCAGTTCGGCAATTTCCGACCGGAATTCTGCGAGAATAGATCTCATTTCAGATTGAATCATTTTGGTGACAATAGAAACAATATCTTTAGGAGAGAGGGTAAAATCAGAAGGAGAGATATCATCAGGATCTGACACATGATCGGAAGAAGGGGATTGTCGAGCAATAGACCCTGATTTTTCCCATGCATGGAGGACGCTAGATTTAGGAGTAGCAGCAGGTCTACGTTGTCTTTGTGACATGGTGAACGTTGAATCAGCTCCACAGAAGGGTGATGTAAGCAGTCATATTCAAGCACAAAGCAGTTCTGGAGTGTAGGTCCACAGACAGGACTCCCTTAGAGAAAGGATTGATCATAAATAGACTCTCATTGAAGGGGCAGGTTAACCCCACTCACACACTATGGTCAGGGTATCACTTAGAGCATAAGAAGCATATTGTATGAGAGCAGTAAGGCATTATGTAGTAAGAGAAAAAAAACTCTGGGCCTGATTCAGACCCGGTCGCAAGCGCTGTGCGCTCGCAACCGGGTCGATTGTGGGCCAGTGCGCATGTGCGAGCCCCGGAGCGAGCGCAAAAAGTGCTCGCTCCGGGACTCACTACAAAAGGGGCGTCTGTCGATGTTGATCGACAGCTCCACCCCTTTTGTAGGCGTGGCCGGGGGGGGTGGCTTCACAAACGGAGGCGTTCCCAAGCAAATGCCTGACGTTTGTGAGCGGCCTCACTGACATCACCAGTGATGTCAGTGAGAGAGCTTCCGGCCCTGTTAAAGCCGAAAGCTCTCTGGGGCTTGCAGCCACAAGACCCTACCACAAGGGTCTTGTTGCAAGACCGATGGTCGCGATGGTCTTGACCATCGCGACCATCATCTCGGCCGCTCGCATAAGCTGTGGGTGGTAACCCACAGCTATGCGAGCGAAGAGGCCGCAACTTAAAAACCAAGCGCCTGCTCTGATTCAGAGCGAGCGCTCGCTTTTTGCGAGTGCCTCTGAATCAGGCCCTCAGTCTTTAACTGCAGCTTAAAGGTAGAGTGGGCTAAATAGCAGACAGACTCTCCACAACAACAGCTCTGACCTGCCTTAGCAGAAATTGAGAGGTAGGGGGGTTGAGGACCAGCTGGGGCTTCTGGTACCTTGCAGTGTCCCCGCTATGGAAGTATGCCAGTAAGGCTAATGGTGAGATCCGCGGGTGGAGGTAGGGGGACCCACACGGAGGTTGAGGGCCAGCTGGGGCTTCCAGGTGATAGCCTACAGCGTTCCCGCTATGTAAGGATGCTAGCCAGGCTGAGGGTGCGGCCTGCGGGTTGGCGGAGATAGCCAGCAGTTGCCGCCGTGTGCGAGCCGCTAATTGAGGCTCCGGCGTGTTGCTAGGCCCGATGCGCGGAAGTCAACCGCGGGAATTGGAGTCAGCGGTAGCAGTCTCCCAGTGACAAGGGGAGAGTGGGTGGGAGCTGAATCGCTGTGTTGGGATGTGAGGGAGGCTGGTTTTGGGCCGTTGGAAGCAGGGATGATGGGAGCCGCAGAGATATGCATCCTGCTTGATGAGCTGCTAAGCCACGCCCCGATATTTGCACTTCTTTTGTCTATGCGTACTCCCGTTTTTCGCACTATCCTATTACTAAAGATGCAAAAACGCATTTGCAGGAAAACTGTTAGTGGAGTAACCTGCAAAAAGTACAGCTTGAAAGTTAGCAATATATAAGTGAGGTCTGACCTGCTGTAAATGTGCGAGTGACTCCGATGTACTTCGCTGTTACCGATGTTTTGGCTGGATTGCAAGTTATTACAGATGTGCGAGAGGGGAAGTGGAGAATCTGCATGTGCGAAAACTTTGGCAATAGGATAGCACGATACGCATGTTTGTGCGTAAAGTTCGCACCTGCTCTGCTTTTCCTGGCTAATTGAATCCGGATCTAAATCATTTCTTCAACATATAGCAGATAATCCGGTTGCTGTCATTTGTCAATTACGTTTGTAAAAGTGATAAAATTTGAATATAGAAAAATGTAAGACAAGTGACGAAGACAAATACTTGGCAGCAACTAAGTGTAATGTCAAACCACATGAAAGCAGAATAGAGTGTCACGGTTGTGTTAATACCATTATACAATATTTAATACTGTCATACAATAGTGATGATGATGGTAATGATACTGTTAAAGATAATACCCAATGTCGCAATGGGGGTGTCTGGAGAAGCAGATAATATGACATAGAAAATATGATAAATAAATTTTACAATCCAGCATTCTTGCAGGGGTGGTGGGGTCAGAAGGGACCAAGAAACAAACAAGTCAAAAGTTTGCAAAAAAACAGGGTCAGAGACCTGGGAATTTAGTCCTGGGATTACTCTTTCACACAGGGAAAAATCCTGGGTTGTTTAGCAAATTACCAGGTAAAAGTGAATTACCCGGTAATTTCATTTTCAGTGTCAAAGGGGTATCAAACAGAAAATGGCAAAAAAAACCTGGCATGCAAATGCTGAGTAAAAGCCGGGTTTTTTGCCATTTTCTGTTTGAAAGTGGTATCAGTGTGGGCTGGTAAACATTCTATATAAGCACCCCATTTTTTTTATAAAATGCCAAGGGAGAAGGGGAAGCGTGAGATCCAGTGCTGCAGGATTAATTGTCTAGCCAGTATAACCATAACTATTAATGGTGATCTCCACGCCCCAATGAAGAATCTACTTCCCAAGAGAAGTCAGCGAATAAATTATATCTTTAGAAATAAGACCCAAGAATTAAATGACAAATGTCAAATCATATGAAAAAACTAGACAAGACTATACCAGTCCGGCCAACCCCAAAAAATGTTTTTTAAAAGCATTGGTGTAGTGTACAAAATTTCAGAACAGAATGTATCTGCATAAATTCTTTGAAAAATAGATTTTGCAAAACACAGGAAAAAATATCCATAATACATTTATAGCAGACATCCAATTACCACTCCCTATAATTGTATTCAATAGCGTTGGGAGAAAGGTTATATGGGACAGGGATGGTTCTACAGTATATATGAATTGTCACTACAAATTAAGAAATCTTCTTGTGGTTCCTGCAAATTGGCTTGGCAGAATATCCAGCAAGAGGCTGCTAGGAGCTGCCAGAATGTGTCTGAACATATTTTACACCTGCCAATGAAGAAGCAGTTAAAGGACAAATATGCAAAAATATATATTTAAAATACGTTTGACTAGTTTCTGGGCACCTTTTTGTTATACATCTGTCACTTGTACACATCAGCTTTGTGGTGGGTGGGAATAGAACAACCTTAGACAGAAGTGAAGCCAGGCTTTCTTTCACCCAGAGCAAAAACTCTGCTCAACCCATCCTCCCCCAATACAGACACACACCTACATAGACATGTTGTTATTAGGGATGTGCGCCGGACCATTTTTGCCGGATTTGGATTTGGTTCTAATTCGTCGTCCGGCTTTGGATTTGGATTTGGATTTGCCAAACTGCGGTGACTGGCTTTGGATTTGGATTTGGATTTGGATTTTTTTACAAAAATTGACAAAAAAAGCTAAAATCACATAAATTGGTCTTTTTTTTCTTCCTAGAGTATTATTAACCTCAATAACATTAATTTCCAGTCAATTTAGACCATATCACAGCTCATAATATTGTTTTCAACATTATTGGTTGCAGTAAGCTGACTGGTTCCTAAGCGACAGAGCAGCGGCACAACGACACAGACACCACAGTATAAAGTACATCTATGACACATTGCCACACAGCAGTGGCAGAAATGAAAAGTAGTGCACCCACCCAGTGAGGTACGGCCAGCAGAGTCACAGTACTTGTTTACATAGTGGGCTACGGCCCAAGGAGTCACAGTGCACAATCTTATTCACATTACACCGCACGTAGGGCCTGATTCACATTACACCATAAAGTAGAGTCTCTTATTTATGTTACGACACACAGTAGTGCCCCTTTTACACAATGCCCACAGTAGTGACCCTTTTACACAATGCCCACAGTAGTGCCCCTTTTACACAATGCCCACAGTAGCGGTGTTCTTTACACAATGCCCCCAGCAGTGGTGGCCCCTATGCAGTCCCCTTAGTAGTAGGGTCCCCTATGCAGTGCCCCCAGTAGAATGCCCCCAGTAGTATGCCCCCCATTAGCAGGCCCCCCCAGTAGTATGCCCCCCATTAGCATGCCACCCAGTAGTATGCCCCCCTTTAGCAGGCCTCCCCAGTAGTATGCCCCCCATTAGCAGCCCCCCCAGTAGTATGGCCCCCCAGTAGTATGGCCCCCCAGTAGTATGCCCCCCCCAGTAGTATGCCCCCCCAGTAGTAGGCTGCCCCCAGTAGCAGGCCCCCCTCAGTAGTAGGCTGCCCCAGTAGTAGCCCCCCTGTAGTATGGCCCCCCCTGTAGTATGGCCCCCCCAGTAGTAGTAAGCCCCCCCAGTAGTATGCCCCCCCCAGTAGTAGTAAGCCCCCCCAGTAGTATGGCCCCCCCAGTAGCAGGCCTCTCAGTAGTATGGCCCCCCCAGTAGCAGACCCCCCCCAGTAGCAAACCCCCCCAGTAGTATAGCCCCCCCCAGTAGCAGGCCCCTCAGTAGTATGGACGCCCAGTAGCAGACCCCCCCAGTAGCAGACCCCCCCCAGTAGTATAGCCCCCCCCAGTAGCAGGCCCCTCAATAGTATGGACCCCCAGTAGCAGACCCCCCCAGTAGTATAGCCCCCCCAGTAGCAGACCCCCCCAGTAGTATAGCCCCCCCCAGTAGCAGACCCCCCCAGTAGTATAGCCCCCCCCAGTAGCAGGCCCCCCCAGTAGCAGACCCCCCAGTAGCGCCCCCGGACCTTTGACAAGTAAAAAAAAATAATAATAAAACTTACCTGATTCCCCGCTCCCGCGCCGTCCGCTCTGCTGTCACACGCTGCGGAGGGAGCCGGAAGACGGAGCTCATGTGTGAGCTCCAGCCGGCTCCCTCCGTACAGCAGCCAATGAGCGTCTGTGTGACTCTCATTGGCTGCTGTGACAAACACACAGCTGCCGCTGGTGTGTTTGTGTCTGTGTAGGGCAGAGCGCTATCACAGCGCTCTGCCCTACACAATAGGAGCTCTGATGTCGGATTCTCTAGTGAGAATCCGACATCAGGCGGCCGCCGTTCGGCCCCGAACGGGGATCCGAGTCAGGCGGTGAACACCCGAACAGGGTTCGGGTGGACTCGGATCCCCAATGTTCGGAGCGGTTCGGATTCCACAGAATCCGAACCGCTCATCTCTAGTTGTTATTATTATTATTATTATTATCCTTAATTTATATGGTGCCACAAGTGTTCCGCAGCACCTTACATACTACATAGAACTAACAAGTGAACAAGAAACAAGTAACTTACAGTACATTACAATGTAGGACAAGGACATGATTTTTATACATTGCTGCAATAGCGATTAAAGAACTCACAATAAGTAGCAGGGAGTTGGCAGTCATGTGTTAGGTGCCCTAATGGGGAGAAAAGAGTCGAAGAAAATGTTAAAGAGAAGCACATGAGGGAAGAGGTCCCTGCTCATGAGAGCTTACATTCTAAAGGGGAGGGCAGACAGTCAGGCGTGACACAGAAGGGGAAGATAGTGAGGAAAGAGCATGAGGTGGGTTAGGATGAGAGCTGGAAGACCTTGATGAAGTAGTGGGTCTTGAGAGCCCATTTGAAGATTTGTAGAGAGGTGGAGAGTCTGATAGGGAGAGGGAGAGCATTCCAAAGGTAGGGAGCTGCACGGGCAAAATCTTGGATGCGGGAGTTGGCAAGAGAGGCAGCATGCATTAGATGAGCGAAGTGGACCGGCAGGAGTGTGAGGGGAGAGAGGGTCAGAAATGTATGTGGGAGAGGATTTGGTGAGTGTAAGAACCTTGAAATGGCATCTGAAGGGGAAGGGGAGCCAGTGTAGGGCTTGAAGGAGAGGGGAAGCAGATGTGGAACGTCTGGAGAGGAAGATGAAGCGAGCAGCAGCATTGAGAACTGATTGTAGCGGAGAGAGGTGAGAGAATGGGAGGCCAGCTAGGAGAAGGTTGCAGTAGTCCAATCTGGAGATGACCAGTGAGTGGGTGAGGGTTTTAGTGGCATCCTGGGTGAGGAAGGGTCTAATCCTGGAGATATTTTTTAGGTTGAGATGACAGGACTGCCAGAGGTGCTGAATGTGTGGTTTAAATGGGAGGGAGGAGTCTAGGATAACTCCAAGGCAGCGCACTTTGGGGCTAGAGGAGCTAGTTGTGCCATCAATAGATAATGAAATTGTGGGAAGTGAGGTAGTGGAAGAGGGTGGGAAGATGATCAGCTCAGTCTTAGAGATGTTAAGTTTAAGAAAGCGCTGGGACATCCATGAAGAGACAGCAGAGAGAAAATTGGAGATGCGGGTAAGGAGCGAGGGGGAGAGATCAGGGGTGGAAAGGTAAATTTGAGTATCATCAGCATAGAGATGATATTGGAGGTCAAAGGAGTTAATGAGTTCACCTAAAGAGGATGTGTATAGGGAGAAAAGGAGAGGTCCAAGAACAGAACCTTGGGGAACTCCTGCTGTTAGTGGAAGTGGGGGGGAAGAGGAGTCATGAGAGGACACAGAGAAGGAACGATCAAGGAGGTAGGATGAAAGCCAGGAGAGGGCAGTGCCATGTAAATCAAAAAGAGTGAAGGATTTGCAGGAGGAGAGGGTGGTCTACAATGTCAAATGCAGCAGAGAGGTCAAGGAGAATGAGCAGAGAGTAATGGCCCTTGGATTTGGCAGCAAGGAGGTCATTGCTGACTTTTGTGAGGGCAGTTTCAGTGGAGTGGAGAGAACCGAAGCCAGATTGAAATGAGTCAAGGAGGGAGTGGGAGGAAAGGAAGGTGGTAAGGCGGTTGTAAACAATATGCTCAAGTAGTTTGGAAGCAAAAGGGAGAAGAGAGATGGGTCGGTAGTTGGAAAGTATGTTAGGATCTAGGGTAGGTTTTTTAAGAATGGGGTAGACAAGGGCATGTTTGAATGCAGAAGGGACAGTGCCAGATGATAGGGAGAGATTAAGTAGGTGAGCAAGATGGGAACAGGCAGAAGGAGACAGGTAACAGAGGAGACGGGAAGGGATAGGGTCAAGAGTGGAGGTGGAAGGAGGGGAGGACCTGATTAGGGCCATGACTTCCTCTCCCGAAACAGGGGAGAAGGATGTCAGGGTTGGTGAGGCAGAATTGGAGGGGTGGTTAGGGAAAGGAGGGGGAGGAGTGCTGAGGGTCTGATGGGATATGATGTCCTTACGTATGGAGTCAATTTTAGATGTAAAGTAGGTGGCAAAGTCAAGGGCGGAGAGTGAGGAGGGGAGGCGAGGAGGGGAAGGGCAGAGGAGGGAGTTGAAAGTGGCAAAGAGACGCCGGGGGTTTGAGGACTGGGAGGAGATGAGGTTCTTGAAATATGTTTGTTTGGAGAGGGACAGGGCAGCACTGTAGGATGAGATAATAAATTTGAAATGGAGGAAGTCAGCCTTAGAGCGTGATTTTCTCCACTGATGCTCGGCAATTCTTGAACACTTTTGCAGGTGCCTGGTGCATTTGGAATGCCAGGGTTGTGGTGTGGACCTGCAAGGGTGAGTAGTTGTTGCCAGAGCAACAGAGTCAAGAGCAGAAGTAAGGGAGGAATTGTACAAGGAAGTAGCTTGTTCAGAACAGGAGAGAGAAAGGATAGAGGAGAGAAGACACTCTAGCGGGGAGGAAAAAGCAACAGTGTCAATAGCCTCAATGTTCCACTTAGTAATGGTGGTCTTAGGAGGTAAAGGAGGGGAAGGAGAGAGGGATAGGTTAAAATAGAGAAGGTTATGATCAGAGAGGGGGAATGGGGAATTGGAGTAATCAGAAATATCACAACGGTGAGTAAAGACCAAATCAAGTGAGTCCCCACTCACATGGGAGGGTGATGAGGTCCATTGGATGAGCTCAAATGAAGAGGTGAGGGAGGAGGAGTTTAGCTGCAGAGGGTTCTGTGGAAATGTCAATAGTAATATTAAAATCACCTAGGATAATGGAGGGAAGATCTGAGGAGAGAAAGTGAGGAAGCCAGGAAGCAAAGTTGTCAAGGAATTTGGAGGGCGAGCCAGGGGGACGGTAAATGACAGCTACTCTGATGTTTACTGGTTGGAAGAGGCGTATAGCATGAACCTCAAATGTTGGGAATGTAAGGGATGGTTCAGAGGGTATTAGCTGGTAGGAATAATTGGGGGACAGAAGGACCCCAACACCACCACCATGGTAACCCCCAGGCCATGGTGTGTGGGAGAAGGTGAGGCCCCCAGTGGATAGAGCAGCAGGAGAAGTGGTGTCAGAGGGTGAGATCCAGGTTTCAGTAATGGCTAGGAGATTCAGGGAGCTGGAGATGAAAAGGTCATGAATAGGGACCAGTTTATTACAGACTGACCTGGCATTCCATAGGGCACAGGATAGAGAGACAGTGTTTGTGGGGGAGATGTGAATAAGATTATCCAGGTTGCTATAACATGGAGGTAAGATAAATTTGGGGGACCGATATGAATAGAGGTTAGTGATGGTGCGGGCACCTGAGCTAGAAAGGGAACCTGTAGGAGGTGGGCAGGGGGGAGATATGGATGGCAGTGGGGTGAAGTGACAGGGAGAGGAGTGTAGGAGGATGGTTTGGTGGCAAGATAGTAGGACGGAGGGGGGTAGAACAGGAAGAAAGTGGAAAAGTGGGAGAGAAGGGAAGAGTAGGCAGACAAAGGAGGGGGGAGAAGGGGAGGAGGAGGTGGAAGAGATAAGGGGGAAAGGATAAAGGTGGAAGCAGGGGGCAAAACAGAGAATAAGGTAGAGACTGATTGAAGGAGAGAGTTAAAGAAAACTTTGCTATGGTGTTTTAGAATTAAACAAGAGGAATGATTTTTAGAAATGTAAATGAAATACGAGTGCAAGACATTTGTAGAAATGCAAGTGAAAGAACAGTGGTGGTAAATATGTATGTTGATAAACAATTTTGTTATTGAGAGGATTAAAAGTGTGGATGTAATGTGTGCAGAATTTGGATAATAACACAGATTTTAAGCAGATAGACAATGTGAGGCTAGGCAAGAGAGCTAAGATAAAGGCCAGTGTTTCAAAGAGGAAAGATGTAAACTGACATGGGGACAAGGACAATAAGCATTGAGATGTATGAGAGTATCAGAAAGCCAGCATTAATAATAGCAATACAACTGTTGTTTTCTTGTCTTGATTGAATAGGGAATCCTGGTTTAACAGTCATTCTTTAGACCATTGAGGTTTGTTGTTTTTTGGGTCTTAGAGTTTCTTCCTTCTGTTTTCCTTCGGTTTAACGCTTGTCTAACGCTACAGTTAATGCACTTAAAAAAATCTGCACTTTGAAAAACTGCACCATCCAGCTAGCTATCCAGCTAGAAACACATATCTGGTCCTTTATAATTTTGTCTTTTTTTATTGTGTGGGGGGTTTTATTAAAATACTGCTTGAAAATAACATACTATCGGAGTATGTACTAATTATATAATTATATACCCACATGATTTTCAGATGATAGAATATTGAGGAAGTTAAAGTTTATTGTGAGGTACATCCTGCTAATCCCCCCATTGTTTGGAATGATGAGCCTGCTGGAAGACCTCTCTTGTCTGATGAGCATTTATATAATTTAATTACGCTACACACATTACTTGCACTCTGCCTAAAAAATATTGAAGTTATTGCACTAGGAGGTTGCCTCTCTTTCTCGTCCCATTCCTAGTAATTATCCAGTGAGAGTGATATACTGCTGCAAAGATATCAGGTACATCTTGGTTTATCCACCGTTTATGGTCAAGGAGGGCCCTGCAGAGGGAATACAGAAAAGATAAACCCTGATGAGCTTACATTTGATTGTATTGCGGTACGCATATTGATTATAAAGCTTGATTTAGTCCAAAAAATATTTTAATACACTATAGAGCACTTTGTTTCTCACTCTCTTTAGTAAATATATATATATATATATAGAAAAAATATTCTGCCTTGAGACTAGATATTTGGACTATAGGCAATAGATAAAGATACTATTACAATACTCATCATTCTCATCATGAGTTTCACACATCCGTTTATTTTGTGAGGTGGTCATTATAAAATAGGTGTAACTTAAATAATATGAGTACATCCTAATGTTGGAACAAACAATATTCTCAACATGATATGATTTCAAAATGTTTTTGTTTTAAATATCCAATTTATAATTACATTTAGAACAAAAACAAAATACCCAACTGGTTTTTCCAAAACAAAAATATAGCAGTGGTTTTGGCAACATAACCAAAATCAGAATATGGAATGGTTTGTTCATTTCTTGTATAAAATAAATTCGATATTTGATGACCTATAATGGGAAATGCAATCTGCTCAGATTTACTAAAGGTAAAATGCCGGAGGGAGCATCATGTAATAAATGCCATCTTCAGATGGCGCTATAGAGGCTTAGCTCCGTTCATCAGGGCAGAGAGGGAGATCCCTCCCCCATTCTCCTGCTGTGCTGTGCACAGCAGGGCAGAACTGATGTCACTGACAGTGAGTGAGGCACGGAGATCTGTCCAGCAACTCTCCCATCCCTCACACAAGAGATCAGGACACGAGCTGCCTGCAGAACGAAAGTAGATGTCTGTAATACAAAAAAAATAAAATAACTTACCTGCATCCAGGGATGGGTGATCGGGTAGTTACTTCTGTGCTGTGCTCCCGGCCAACATATCAGCTGACCACACAGCTCAGCTGGCTGGGTTACAGAAGGAGCTCACTGATCCCTGGGTACAGGTAAGCTATTTTTTTAAATATTTTTTTTCAATTACAAACATTTATTTTCTTTCTGCATGCAGCCAGTGTCCTATCCGACACAAGCTGCATGCTCGTCTCCATGCACAGCCTTACTGGGCATGTGCAGAGTGTGATCCCGCAAGTGAAGGCTCTCGCGAAAGCCTGATGTGGACACATCGGCAGGACAGGACTTTCTCGCAAGCACAGGAATTTTAGTACATTTCATGCGATATTTTCAATATTGCAATGTGAATTTAGTCGAATTTATCGCATCACAACCACATCTGAAATTTGGATTGTGATAAATATGCCTGTTAGTCATATATTTGACAATTTGCACAAGTAAGACATAAAAAAAATTAGTTGTCTGGCAAATGAATGGAAGGGGGACTTTTTTCTTTGGCACTTATAAACAGGGACAGATGTGAAATGGTCCCTGATCTCAGGGGGTCTGTGTCTATTATTACAAGAACTTTACTGAAAAACATTTTATACAGGAGACAACAATCTAACATTCCATAATTTTACACAACCCAAAACATGCTGAAATCATTGTTTTAAACTAGGGATGTGCGCCGACCCCCGTGTTTTGGTTTTGGAACTGTGGAGCTGATTCAGACTCGCTCGATAGGATGCGATCGCTCGTAGCTATCCGATATTTGCAATCTGCGTATGCCTCGCAATGTGCGTGCACCAACCAGTGCGAGAGATCGGGGTGCGTTCCCTCTTTGCACATAGACAGCCCAGCAGAGTGAGTAACAGCAGAAGTCGTTTGTGGGTGGTGACAGGGGCAGTCCACTAGAAATGGGGGACTGGAGGTGCGAACGCAGTCGTGCCTGAGTGTCTCAACGCCATTTCAGAGGCGTGCATAATTAAAAGGCAGACCCATAGGACTCGTCACTTGGTTGTATTTCACACTGAAGTGATTGCAGTTCTTGCAGCAGGGTATAGTCAACCTCAAGCGCTACGATTGCATCCGATGTACCAATGGTTTCATGCCCTTCCAGGAGATGACGTGCACAAGTGGGTGTCTTATGAATGGCTGGTGGGCATCTGCATACACAGACTGATCGCACGCAAAGACATAGTGGGCGTGCTAATGCCTTGCCGTGTGACCGCCTGCCTTGCTGGGTATGTGCTAGATTTGCATACCCAGGGTGCGAGGGAACGCATCTAGCAAGCAGATCTGAATGAGCTCCTGTATTTTCTTCCAGGTTTTGGATCTGGATTTGGTTTTACAAAATCACCGTTGCGTGCTTTGATTTTGGATCTGTATTTTATTTTCTAAAAAAATCATAAAAACAACAGCTGAAATCACATAATTTGGGCCTGTTTTTGTTCCTACAGTATCATTAACATCAATAAAATTTATTTCCAGTCAATTTTGACCACCTCACAGCTCACAATATTGATTTTATCCAGTTTAGGCCAAAAGATTGCATCGAGCTAGCTGGCTGACTATGCTAAGCGACAGCAGTGGGCGGCACTAACATGTGGCAGTGCAGCTTCCAACATGGCACAGAGTGGCACTGCAGTGGCAGACAGCATGGCAGTTTAATAAACTATAAAATAAAATATGTCAGGCAGCAATGCCCCGAACAGCACATAATGCAAAGAAAAGAGGTGCAAGATGGAATTGTCCTTTTGCCCTTCAACCCACCCTTATGTTGTATATAGTAAACAGGACATGCACAGTTTAACAAACCAATCACTGCAGTGACAGGGACTGCCAATTGTGGCAGAAGCGAATGGTTTGTTTGGGCCCCCACAAAACAAGCTAACAACAGGCAGCTGACATTGCTGGCAATGATCTCTCCGTGCACAAACTGGCATTACAAAGGCAAGATATTGTCGCCATCATCATCCGATTCCTCACCCTCATCAGTGTGTACATCATCTTCACACAATATTAATTTGTCCCCGCTGGAACCCACCATTAGAGCCTCAGGTGGCTTTAATTGACGGTATAGGTCTTCCTCATTATATTTGTAGTTCATTTTGATGAACATCTTTTCCAGTTTGAGGAAGTAGCCTCCTACGCCGAAAGCTGACAAGGTTCCCGTCTGTGCTGAAAACTCTTTCTGAGCTGAAGTAAAGCAAAGCCAGTTTATGCCTCCAAACTGCTTTTTTTCTTGCTAGTAGTGAAACAGACTGTCTGACATGCTTATTTGGACGCTATAATTAAAATAGTCCTCAACCATTCTGTCAGGGCTCTGTCGGGGATCAGCGCGGCCTTACCTCCTCGCCGGCTTCCTTTGATCTCCCGGGCGGTCGGGCAGCTGGCGCGGCGGCTGAGAGGACGCTGAGCATTCTCCCCGTGCGTAGGGGACTGCGGGCGGTCCGGTGTCTGGACTCGGGGTTCCCGGCATGGGCGCCGCCATGTCAGTCGGCCCATGTGACTGTACTTCTCGCCTGGGATAGGTGAGTGTCAGCTGATCGCTGTGCACCTATCAAAGGGTTCTGTGGGGTATATAGCCTGCTTCCACCTTTCTGCAAACTGCCTGAACAACGGTTGTCTCCTAGTCCCTAGTTGAGTTCTGGTCCAGGTTCCTGGCGTTCTATTTCCTCTACAGTGTGTTCCATCTCTGCCTGTGTGCCAAGACGTTACTGTGATCCCTGTGCAACAATGAGTTACCATCTGCCTGTGTGCTAAACGTGTCTCTAGTGAACTTCTTGCAACAGTGTATTACCATCTGCCTGTGTGCTAAACGTGTCTCTAGTGAACCTTGTGCAACAGTGAATTACCATCTGCCTGTGTGCTAAAACGTGTCTCTAGTGAACCTTGTGCAACAGTGAATTACCATCTGCCTG
This sequence comes from Taudactylus pleione, assembly GCA_031769625.1. Lineage (NCBI taxonomy): Eukaryota > Metazoa > Chordata > Amphibia > Anura > Myobatrachidae > Taudactylus > Taudactylus pleione. Next base: position 11,869,284 of record JAUIMM010000112.1, read on the forward strand.
TGTGCTAAAACGTGTCTCTAGTGAACCTTGTGCAACAGTGAATTACCATCTGCCTGTGTGTTAAACGTGTCACTAGTGAACTTTGTGCTACAGTATTACCAGACTTATTTACGTTGTTTGTGGATCACTCCACAGTGCCTTAGGCATCTCTTATTAGGGCCACGGTTATTTGTGTCACCAATTCCCACTGAGCTCGGGTACCTGGTCAAAGGACCGCGACCTGCTCAGGGTGCAGCTAAGCCCAAATCCCGATTGGAGGGGTCACTGGCGAACACCATCCTGTGGGTTAGACTCCGCACCATTGCCCAGGTCTCGTCAACACTCGAGAGCTGTGGATGAATAGAACGTATATTCAGGCCCCTCGTCTTCATTTCCTCCCGCAACCCGGACCCAGAGTTTCCACTCCCCCAGCGCCAAGCGTGATACATTCTTTGAATGGTGACCATATCAGATGGAGTCATTGTAGAGGTCTCATTAATTGCAGGCAATTTTTTTAGATCTGACCAGATGTCAAAACTTGGTTGTGTTGACTCATCTGCATCACCCCAGTGGGTCTTTTTTTTTGGGAAAGTTAAATTTTTTCCTAGCCGCCTCACTTGCTGGAGAGACTGAAGGAGGAGCCATCGCTGCATCAGGTGCCGATTGAGCTGACAATTTCCTTACCAACAGCTCTTTGCATCTCTTCAGATTTGTGTCCGCTGGACGAAAGACACGACGTATGACTTAAACCTAGGATCCAGCACAGTTGCCAAAATGTATTGATCCGATTGTAAGATCCTGACAACCCTTGGATCCTGGCAAAGCGACTAAAGGACTTGATCTACAAGTCTGACATGCTTAGCGAAATCGCATTGTTTCAGCTCCTCCTTCAGCTTCTCAAGCTGCTTTTCCAACAGTCACTCAAGCTGGCAGTGTCTGAACTCACTTCACAGATGACTACTTTGAAGGGTTTCAGCACTTTGCACAACTCAGAAAGTATTTTCCACTGAGCTTGAGTAAGGTACATTCCCCCTCCTCTTCCTATGTCATAGTTGGTTGTGTAGCTTTGAATGGCTTTTTGCTGTTCCTCCATCCGCTAAAGCAAATAAAGGGTGGAGTTCCACCTTGTATCTACCTTTTTCTTCAGCTGGTGACAGGGCAAATTCAAAATTTCTTGCAGGTGCTGCAATCTTCTACATGCACCTGCTGAATGGCAAAAATGTCCAGAAACTTCCCTGAGTTTTTCTAAGAGGTTGTCAGCGGTATGCCTCTTAGTGTAACCAGTGATACACAAAGTAGCCTGCCTTTGAATGAGCTGCTGCTTCTTAGATGCTGCTGCTGTTGGTGGTGCTGAAGGCAATATGCCCACCCAGTGGGCCGTTACAGTCATGTAATCTTGTGTTTTGTCCTGTTCCACTTGTCCACATATCTGTGGTTAAGTGGACAGTGGGCCTGATTCAGAGCCACTCGTGAGCACACAGCGCTCTCAAGCGACTCAATGTTTGGCCACTGCATATGCACCACATCCGATGTGCGCATGTGCGAGCCCCGCCGAGCGACTGAACTTCAGTTGCTACGGGGCTTGCTGCAAGACGGGGTGGCTGTCGATGGTGAGTGACAGCTCACCCTGTTTTGTAGGCGGGTGGCGGCATGGCTGCACAAATGCAGGCGTTCCGTTAGGAATGCCTGGCGTTTGTGGGAGGACCTACTGACATCATTAGTGATGTCAGTAGTGGACTTCCTGCTCTATTAGAGCAGGGAGTCCACTTGGGCTTGCGGCAGCCAAGACCCTACCCCAGGGTCTTGTCGCAAGCTTGATCGTCGCAATAATCGTGACGGTCTCCAGCCCCCTCGCACAAGCTGTGGGTGGACACCGACAGCTTTGCAAGCAGCCTGGAGAAGAAAAAAAAAATGCCCACAGACCCTGCGAGCTGCCTGCGACAGCGAGCAGGTCTGAATCAGGGCCAGTGTGTACAATTTTGGAGGATGCTAATTATTACGTTTTTTTTAACGTCCCTGTACAGGCTGAGAATTGCTTTTTCTAGTGAAGTGGAACCTAGATGGGATTTGGTAGCGGGCACACAGGACCTCAATTAACTGTCTAAAACCCACTGCTCTAATGGCGGATGTCGGGCGCACATCTAATACCAGCATAGATGTTATGGTGTCAGTGAACCACTGTGCAACTGGGTGACTGCTGTCATACTTGCTCCCCCTTGCAAAGGATTGTTTAACAGTCAATTGTTTTTTAGAACTACTACTAGTAGTCTTCTTGGTCCCCTTCTGGGCTGAAGGTCCACTCCCAGCAGTAGCAGCAGGCGTAATGCTCATGGATTCTTCTGAGGAATCCAGGATAGGGGAGGACTGAGTTAGCCTTATCGAATTGGATGCAGGACTACTTCCTATCATGATTGAGGATATTGTTGATGAAGGTGTTGGTGGTGAAGACGCCAGGTGCTTGGATCTAGCAGAGTGAAGGGAGATAGCTAAAGCTAGACTGCTTGTAACAAGCCAAATTTTCTACATTTTGCAAACAGTTTTGATGGATGCGCTGTAGATGATGTAACAGGGAGGAGGTTCCTAGATAGTTAGGGTCCCTACCTCTACTTACTCTGGCATGACAACGGGTATAGATGGCTTGACAATTGTTGTCTTAATTTGGGTAGAAATGATTCCACACAAGTGGATTTTTTTTGTTTTATGCCCAGGCATGACAAAGGGCTTTTCCTTATCATGGGCAACAACTGTTTCCAATAGGGCCTGATTTACACAAACAACATCCTCCTCAATAACTTTCTCATCATCAACATCCTTATTAGCGCCAGCTACACAAATATCCTACTCATCCTGGTGCACTTCAACAGAAGCATCCTCAATTTCTATGTCAGCATGTTGACTTGCGCTGCTCATCCCCATATTTGCAGAGGATGCACAAGTGGTGGAAGGAGGCTCCTCTTCGAGTACAATATTGGAAAGGTCAGGCTCACACATGGCACCTGCCGACACACTTAGACTCTCAGGGATTTGTGACACTTCTGAGTGCACAGTTGGTTTCTGTGCCTTAACGATTACATTTTTTTTTAAATGTCTACAGGGAGAAAGGCTTACCTCATCATAAGAGGCAGAACCACCAGTCATAAATAAAGGCCTTAGCCTTTCTTTGCCACTTTGCGTGGTAAAAGACACACTGACAATTTTATGTCTTTCTGCACCTAACTTTAACTTTGATGCTTTTTTCTTTACCACTGTATAAGATTACTTATTTGATTTTAGATGCCCTGACTTAAGCCCTGTATGCCCTTGGGCATCGGCTTTAGTAGATGACATAGACGGACTAGTATCATCACGACTGGTGGCACTGGCAGCAGCTCCAGCACTAGTATGTGGTTCCTGCTCTCCTCTCAACTGATCATTCTCCATATCAACAAACACGAATGAAGTGGGTACAGCACACACGTCAATTTGTACCAATTTTAAATATTACACTGTGGTATCAATGACCTACAGTGTCACAAGATTTTTATGAGTAAAACACTGCGCTATCACTTACTGTGTCACAATATTTTTTTATGAATAAGAAAAGAATAACACACTGCACTACCACTTACAGTGTCACAATATTTTTATGAGTAAAACACTACGCTACCACTTACTGTGTCACAATATTTTTATGAATAAGAAAAGAATAACTCACTGTGCTACCACTTACTGTGTCACAATATTTTTTTATGAATAAGAAAAGAATAACACACTGCACTACCACTTACAGTGTCACAATATTTTTTATGAATAAGTATAACACACTGCTCTACGACAATACGTGTATGATAAACTGCGGTCTGGCTGGCAGTGTCACTGAACAGTAATAGCGTAGCTAGCACACACAAAAATAAACTGAAAAAATATATATCTTTTTTTTGTGGAATGCTAATTTTATTTAACTTTTTAATTTTTTTTACACTGGGGGAAGAGCACCCCTTTATGTACAGCAGCCACAGCCCATTATGGACAATACAGCAGCACCCCTTTATGTACTGCAGCCCCAGCCCCTTGATGGACAGGACAACACAACAGCAACCATTTATGTACTGCAGCCCCAGCCCCTTGATTGACAGGACAACAGTGATAGTAGCCCCAGCCCGACAACACTGCACCCTTGAGAAGTTGAGAACACGTGCACAGACAGAGCAGCACAAAGCATGTCTCTTTTGTACACTCTCCACAGCTGGAGTGAAAATGGGGCTGATCACCAGGACCTTAATAGAATCCAAAACCCACGAGAACCCGACAGCGGGATGATGACGTTTATGCCTCGTTTTGGATTCAGAGTTAGGCAGGAAAACTCGAGCCAGGCTTGGATCCTGCTCCGATCCCCTATGTTCGGGTGGGTCCTTTTCGCGGAGAACCGGACCCACTCATCTCTATTTTAAACTTAATTTTATGATTTTTTTGTTGACACTTTTTTGTAAACTCCTCTCTCATAGGGGTCTTTGTACTCAGCCTTGCAGATAAAGTGGAGAGAGATAAAATACCAACCAATCAGCTCCTAACAGTCACTTTACAGACTGTGTTTGAAAATGACAGGAGCTGTTTGGTTGGTACTTTATCTCTCACCACTTTATCTCTCTTCAAGGCTTAGTATGTAGACCCCCATGGAGAGGTGAGCCCTGGATCTTATGTGTGGCCCTGCTAATAGAAAGTCACATAGTGTGACGCATTTTGATCTGTAAACAGAAGAGCAAAGACTCTGGGTCTGGTTCAGATGTGGACGTAGTGTTGATGCCGAACGCAATTGTATCTCCAGAAGCAATATAATAATGTAATGAAGTGTCATATACACAAAATGAAGGTCTTAATGAATGTAAAAGTAGCATTTTCCATATCAAATTTTATGAAATACAAAAACCTCCATATGCATTGTTTACTAGTTTAGAACTTTAATGAAAAGCTTCTTTCCCGTGGTAATCCAAATGGTGATGAGAGATAAGTAATCCAAATAGATTGGCACAAATGAATATAATATAACTGCAAAACTAATTAATAAAGTATCATTGGTCATACTCAACATCCTGTATCTTTATGCCAGCCCTCCAGTATCAGCAAGGAATACACCTCCCAAAGGGGTGCAGCTGGGGATACGTTCATGTCTACTTAAGTCTCATCTCCAGGGGTCCTTACCTGCCCACCTTCAGCCTATCCAGATGTAAGGGGCTGCAAGCCTAAAATATGCACAAATATATATACAGTTGCACATTCAAGTTTATATCAGCCGCACAGTGAATAGTTTCTCATTGTTTTCATATTTTTACAGTTATAAATTGAGCAATTAACTGGTTACTTCCCTAAATCAATTTTATCATCTAATAATTAAAGGAAAGACGTCCAGTCCACGTTTAAATCCAGCTCTAAATAAAACCCTTGGCAGGGATTCCATAGTCTGGCTTCCTCTGCAGTGAAGAAGTCCTTTCCATTTTGATGATGGAACTGTCTTTTAGCCAGTCAAGATAAACATGCAGTAACTAGACATTTTTGCATTCCTGTATCTTGGTGACAGTAGAGGATGCCTTTTCTGATGAGCATGGTTAACCATACCTATCTCTTTATACTACCCAGTATGCCCTCCTTTCCTTTCTCTGCCAGACCCTATCTCTGTAAGTCTGACCTCCTACCCTTTATCTTCACATATACCAAAAATGCAGTATACACAACTTTTACACCCCTTTTACACTTAGCGGAGATCCCAGGTCACAGCTAGGTGTGAAAGGATCGATCCGGGTCGTGTACCCCGGGTCCACTACCTGGGTCACTAACAGGGTTATTCCCGGGTCCGACCCGGGTAACCGGCGGTGTGAAAGGTATGACCTGGGTCATTTGACCTGAGTGATGCCTGAAAGGCTGCTGATTGGCTGGCTCAGGAATGCTTGGAGTTGACATCATCTCCAAGCACCCTGTGTGAATAACAAAGACCCAGGATTTACCCGGGTCCAACGGACGGTCTAAACGGGGTAAGTCATCTGAAGCCCCGTCTTCAACCCATGTTCAGTATTCCAGGTCGGACACGAGTCAGAGTCGGGGCTTTAGTGTGAAAGGTGTAATAGACTGTAACAGTTCCCGCTTCCTGAGCAGAGCTCAGAACTCCTGCAAGATGAACTCCTGCCAGATCAGGATAGTCCAGCAAAATTGGGACATTGGCTTTTGGCAGACTGTCTTGTCCTTTCCTATCTGTTCTTGCAGCTTTATTTTATGTTTGGCCAGATCCTGGAGTATTGGAAGTATTGAAGCATTGGTACATGCTCATGATTGGCTCCCCAGCTATTATAGTAGTAGGTGGACTTATTGGACATCAACTCAATTGGCAATGGGAGCTTCTCAGGAGCAGTCGCTTCACCTATGAAGGTTTTTTATTTTTAGCAATGGATTATGTTAGATCAAGGCATGAAGGAAAATTCAGGTAATTGCTTTTTCAGGATATTGCACTGCAGAATAAAAATGGGTCATATATTATAAGTAATAATGGAGCCAAATCAAATATTTATTTTTTAGACTGAGGGAGCATAATTATTTATTTCTAACACTAGGAGGGAACCATTATTAGAATATTACACTAACGGGGTTCAATTATTTTTAATTTACTGAAAGGGGTTCATCATTAGAAGTGCCTGTTCTTGTGTATTCTCTCATGATACAGAACACGCAATATCTTTGCTCATTTTATCTCTGGTTCTCACTAGTCAGGGGTACCAGGAGCCCAGTTCAGATCAGTATTGGGTTGACATTTCCCCATATATGTTATACATTGTGCATGATTGCATTGCAGTTAATTCTGATGTATGCTGTAGTTCTGCATTTGTCTGTAGGCATGTAGCATACATCTGAAATCAATTCAATGCAGTCAACACCATGTGGTTTCATTCTATGTGTGGTTACTTAAGATTTGGCAACTCATAACAATCCCATAAGTGTATGTTATGTTGTATATTAACATTAGGGTATGTTTGACAACCTCATTTGTGAATGTTTTCCCCTGTGACAGGGCAGTGTATACTGAATAGATGATCAAAAGCTTAGATTTGTTTTTAACCTCTTGCAGGATCACATGTTTCTGCCTGTGCGACCAGACCACATGTCACTATAAGTCACTATCACTGGGATTAATGTTATGTTTTTAGTCTTCCCAGGTATTTTTTTTTTCATGTCGTTCACTTTTATTGGCTTTTTTTTTTTAATTTGCAAAAACTGTATTTAGTTAGTGTAACTCCATCAATATGCCTAAATTTATTTTATGGCTTGTAACGTTTATAGGAAATTCTTACATGTGCACTTTATTACAAATTATACTGACTGCTACTTTATATGTAGATGGTCTGTTTATGATACAAAGTATTTTGGCATCAAAATTATGGCATTTGACTTTGTGTTGCCAGGCCTTACCCAACTTTACCATTGAATAGAATAAATTGAAAGTCATTGTCACCTATTTCTAAGCTGTAAACTGATGTTACATATATATAGGGCCTCATTTAGAGTTTTGAGTAGCGATAGGATCCAAATGTGAACTTGGACAAATAATGGTACAATTTAGAGTTTTACTAGGATGCACCCCCTGCCAAATTTGTACTTCCTATTGCACAACATGGACGACAGGGGGAGATTATTGCAATATAATTGTGATCAATGATACATCTCCCCTTAAATGAAACACATATCACAAAATGGCGGAACAAATGCAGAACTTGAAAATTGTATCTGAGAAACTTGATTCACAGAATCCACGTCTTCCCTCATTCCTAATTTACCTGAGACTCTAACTCGCCTATGGTAGAAACCCATATTTGATGATGTTCACAAGATTTTCAGGGGAGGTAGAAGAGGGAACATTGCTTCCTATTAACATTCTTATATAGTGAAAGTTGTGTCGGGGTACTCTATTGGCTGGGACCTACTTATTAGATTTATGGGGTTTTACACAGGGACCATCGGCTGTCATTCACACCCCGGTAACTGCACGGTGTGCTACAAACATATTATGTAAGCAATGCAACGTTGGCAAGAAGGCTTGTGATGAATAACTGAAAGCATTTTCAAGCTAAAGAAGATTAATGGGTTCATTTATGAAGATCTGAAAAATGGCGAATACTGTAGGTCTTTTTTCAAAGACTATGCTGACATTAACATTCGTTGCATATTTCTAGTGGCAGCTATGTCTGCGATATCTTCCTCATGCATTGCATGGCGAAGCTAGCCATCACCTATCAAGCAAAGACAAGGGGGGAGATTTGCTAACAATCATTTTGGGCGGCAAACCCTCATCCCACCTTATCGACACAAATCGCACATTTACAAATATTCATGTTTGCTTTCATTTTGTCATTCAATGGTGTAACTAGTCGTATTATGGCATGTGCAACTGAAAGTGGAATTCGGGGATACAACGGAACTCTGGTCACCAAAAATCGCATGTGAAATGCACATCGGTGACATTCACAACATATTCCGATTGGTTAAAATTTGCACATGCTACAGTGGCATCACCATGTTGTTATATAAACTCCCCCAAACTGCTGACAACACGTGCATTGGTGGCGTTTGTGTTGGTTGGAGTTTGCACAGTGTTTGGAGAGGACAGATTTGATACAGATTCTAATCGATTGTTGCTTGGTTGGTTGTGTAAGTTTTCTCTTTCTGTAGTCTTGTTAGGTTTTAAAGTCTCTTTTTGTTGTGTGTGAGGTGGTGTTGTTATGGAGGAGGAGAGTGGTAGCAGGAGGGCTGTGTAGATGGAATCTGACGTGGAGGAGGTTTCTGTACAGCAGCCTTTGCTGGAGACAGAGTTGGAGGAGAATGATGACTGCTCAGTGGTCAGGGGCAAGACCAAGAATGGCCGCAATGTTCGGTTTTGATTTGAGGAAAATGTGTCACTCGTCAAAGGAGCGATGAGGCATTATGACCATTTGTTTGGGCGATACTCCTCAAGAACAAGTGGTCGCAAGATATCCCTCATGTGGCAGAAGATTTTGGAGGAGATCAACTACTCAGAGACGCTGAAGCGCACTGTGGATGTCTGCAAGAAGCTCTTCAGGGACATCAAGTGGTGGGTCAAAAACAAAATGGTCACAAAGGCCCAATGCCAGAGGCAGACTGATGATGGATCCCCCTTCCAGCAGGAATATAAAGAGCCATTGCACCTCCAGAGGTGGTTCAGGCTCTGCATGTCCATGACACAGGTGTCTCGCCCAAACAGAGTGAGTGATATCCTAAGGCCAGTTTCACACTTGCTGGTTTTGGTCGTCCAGCCAAAACACAAGCAGTAGCCGGAAATTTTTTTCCAGGCACTCAGTGCCTTTCACAACCAGCGGCTTTGAGCCGCTTTTAAATTATTATTTTTTTTTAAACTACTAGGTAACACATGCCGGCCGGTGTATGTGAAAGGAAACATTGTGTCCTTTACACCACTGGCGTGCAGGGACGGGACGGACAAAGCACGGCAGCCGTCCTGCACAGTGGATATTCCCGGCTGTTATACGGCAGCCGTGCCGTGTCTGGGCCTTGTGAAAGGACCCACCTGCTTCCCTGCATTACTATATTTCGCGCCCAGCAATAATACAGACTGCTTTTTGCTGCCCGGTCAAAACTGGCAAGTGTGAAATAGCCCTAAGGATTACCTTAGTCATGTTATTTTAATGTGTTTACTGTGAATTTTTTTTTCAATTAAATTTGATCCCAACCACAAGAGCAAACAAGGGCCATTGTTTTGTGCAAACCTGGATATGTAAATTATTGATGTTGTCAAATATATGCATCCACACAACCATTATCTTTTTGTTGCCCGTGTTGTGTGTGGTTTTGAAAATAAAACCCTCAAAACATTAACTTTAGTAGTGACAAAGAAAAGGCAGCTTTATTTGTTTGTGCCATTAATAAATGCATTACAACCGTGTTTACATGTGCAAAAGGCAAAACATTAGGCCGGTACCGCATTTTGTTATAATATCACAATGTAACATTACATTACAGACAAAAGTGTTAGTGGGAAGAAAAAAGCAGGCCGGACACCCATAAAGGAAGGCTTACGAGCAGCCAGGTAAATACATTTTCAGGATTGTGCTTTGGTAACTGACAAAACATATTGTTCTCTTGCAATTTACACATGCTTCATTTATTTAAGGTGCATCTTCAGCATACCAATCTGCCAGACAGCCACCACTGACGCCCTCTCTTGGGAGTAGTGAGAAACAACATTTTTCAGGCAAATGTCTTAAGTACTTTTTGAAAAATCAAACTTAGGGTTTCATGTCTTGAATTGGTGTAAAAAGTGGCTAAGTAGCACAGTGGAGAAGTTTAACATGCTGTATGAAAATGTCTGCATGTACTGAAAAATGTACTAATGCTTGTGTTGAGCTACATGTTTGCTATGTTGTACTCCACAAATGATCATATTTTAGACTTTGTAAAGCATCATACATCAACCTGTTTACCTCTCAAGCACTAAATCAAACATCTGCATATTGGAATGGAAAACTGATTTCTGTTGTTTAAGGAGGCCTGCCTGTTTTGTAAACTTTATTTTTTGGATCCAGGGTCCACAATTGGTTATCCTGCTGTGTGTACACTTGTTTTTCATCTATTCACTCATACTTACCTAATGATTTCCTTTAGATCCACACACGCAAGATCCTCTGTCCCCAAACTTACAGCCATTTAGTCATCCTGAGGAAACACAAGAAGATGGAATGTTCACATTACACGTTTCCAGTCACACCACAACGGCCACAAACACCAAGTCCACCCAGCCCTGACTTACAAGAGCCAGCAACAAATACGGGTGCTAATGCTGCCTCTACCTTCTTATCCTCTGACAGCATTTCATGACCATTATGTGGCACGAATGGCCACACAAATAAGACACTTTTCACAAATTATCAGGCATTTTTGTAAGCAGGATAGAAGGCTTTCCGTCATTAATGTTGTTTTTTTTTTTATGGCTTAAATGAGATTGTAAGTAAGCTTAATAACAATTTATCTAGTAATTTTGAAATTATGACGAGAATACTAAAGGCACAAACGAGTGCTAACATTTGTTTTTTTTAATGAATGTTACCATAAACAAACAAATGTTCTTAGAGACATGAATCAAAACATGATATCGTTTAGTGCCCAAATTATAGTCACTTTCCTGAGGTAACAAGTACCACCAGTAGCAGTTGAAACCCCTCACTTGCACCAACACCACCCAGGCATGGGGCCAGCACCAGAGGTGGTGCTGCACGTCCAAGCCGCTCTTCACCCTCCCCTAGTCACCCACCTAAAAGGAGACATTATAATATTCGTAAAATATATGTTTAACAGTAGCCACTCTTCACCCTCCCCTAGTCACCCACCTAAAAGGAGACATTATAATATTCGTAAAATATATGTTTACCAGTTGTATTTGTATGCTGAAAAAAACATCTGTAAATTACATTTCTATGCAGAAAAAAAATCAATTATTATCTATATTTGTATGCTGGAAAAAATACAGTTCTTTATATTTCTTTTTGTGCCCATTTTGAGGCATGAGTTATTTATTTGCAACATGACTTTCACAAAAACACAGTAATGCCATTATATGTAGGTGTTGACAGAATAAAACATGTTAACTAAATGACCATTGCTTTATTAGTTTTCTATCACACTGTAAAACCTGGTATTGAATAATAATTTTTGTTTTCTTTAGACCACACCTTGAAATAATGGGAAAATGATTAGGAATAATTGTTATGTGAAAAAATTTATAATACACTGACATATTCTTGAAAGAGTGTGTGCAACAAATACTTCACCTCAAAGTGATGTTTTTAATGTTTAAACAAATTGTCATGCAAATCATATGCTACAACAACAGAGGCATTCTAATAGTGTGGCTTATAGAGATGTTTTTTGATCAAATACATCGTATGCTGATATGTTTTTTAGATTTTTATACAGGCTAGTAATGTTTAATTTTTCAAGGCAAATTCACCTTACTTAAAAATTGATTTTAGTTTACTATTGTAAAAAATTCAGATGTTAAGAACTATTTCAGAACTGCCAACAGGACACATTACAGGAGTTGCTAAAAACTTTGATATTTAATTTTGCAAGACATCACCTGAGTTGAAACAAATTGTGCCTGATGCACATTCATTTGGTAGATTTTTAAAGACACTTTTTTATTGAAGGTAAAAATATCAATGTTGTGTACTATAATTACACTGAAATAGTTGCCAATCACCGAATCCCTAGCCTGCCTCTCACTTTCTGTGGCCACAGAGTCGCCAGAGGAAAGCAGTAGCCCTGATTGTGCATTGCATAATGTGGCGGGTGAAGTTAATCAAGGCACAGATTATGCAATGCACATCAGCAGAGCACAATGGTCGAGTTTTTATCAATGGAATACAACATTGGCCCTGATTCAGACCCACTCGCGAGCGGCTGTCCGCTTGCAAGTGGGTCGATGGTGTGCACTGCGCATGCGCACAACGGAGGGAGCTCCGTCGTTCGAATGCGCGAGATGCGACGAGCGAAGGACTTTCCTTCGCTCGTAGTGTCTGATCAAAGGGGGCGTGCTGTCGATGTTGATTGACAGCACGCCCCCTTTGGTGGGCGTTCCGGGGGCGTGCCTGCCGGACGGAGGCGTGCCTGCCGGACGGAGGCGTTCCCAAGGGAACGCCTACCGTCAGAAGCCGGCCCCACTGACATCACTAGTGATGTCAGTGGGAGTGATTTTGGCTTTGATAGAGCCAAAATCACTCCTGGCCTTGCGGTCGAGAAACTCAACGGCAGGCTTCTGCACGCACTGGCGATGGTCGCGATGGTCAAGACCATCGCGACCATCATCCTGCACGCTCATATATGCTGTGGGTGGTGACCCACAGCTATATGAGCGTCCAGGAGGACGCTCCATATTTATGGAGGTGGGCCCTGATTCAGAGCGAGCGCTCTGGTCAGAGCGTCCGGCTCTGAATCAGGGCCATAGTCCCTCTAGATTTTATCAACAGTGCAGAACCTAGATTTTAATAGGCCAAATGTACATTCTATTACAGATCTAGTGCTTCATTATACTTGCGCTCCGCAGGACTATAAGGAAGCGATCAGAAGCCAGGAGAAACATCCATACCCTGAATCAACTGTAAGGCAAATAAATGTATACATGACCACATTTAGAATTGTGTAGTGAGGAAGTAACCAGAGGAATGTGTACTTCTCAATCAACCATCCCTCCAGCATTTGACCCACCTTAAACTTAGCACACAAGAATGAGTGACTGAGGATAAATGAATCATGGCATGAGCCTGGATAGCTGACCACAGCACTTGTGACTCTTAGGTTTGCATCAAAAACCACCTGGACATTGATGGAATGTGTTATGAGCTGTCATGACAGCTTGGTTCTGGCCAGAGCTGACAGGGATAACAGGCAAAGACAGCCACAATGAAATTTGGTCCAGGCTGATTGCTCCCTGCTGGGAAGCCTCTGTGAACATACAGCACTCAGCTGCTCATAGTGGTAATTGCCTGAGGCTGGTCTGTTTTCTCATATGGGATTGGCTTTGACTTCTGTTATAGGGCAGCCAGCCCATTCCTGCCTTGCCACAGATAGTAGTTTCTTGTAGAAGTCGTGCTATCTGGTCCCTGTTCCTGTATCTACTGTTTGGTATTCCTGGTTTTTGTCCTGGCTCTGCTATGTGTTACCTGTTGCAAGTATAACTGGAAAATTCATTGTGCTGCAATTCACTCTGCAAGCCATTCATGTAGTGTACTGTGCTATTCCATCCTGCAATATATGTACATACAGTATCTCTTGCTGATATGATTACTTAGACCAGTATCCAATTAGCCAATGGCCGATATATCTGCCATCGGCTGTGCATCACAACCAGTGCGATATGTCTGTGAATGACGTAATTTATCGGCCAATATATCTGCATGTGTGTGCCCAGCATGACAATTCATGCGATGAATATTTTGTATACTTTGCAGAAAAGTTATAAATGAGCTATACTGCAGTATACAGCTGTGCGCACCTGTCAGACATTATGCCACACACCCATGCCTTTCACACTAATATTACAACACATCAGACAGTGGAATCTGGACTTAAATAAACAGTATTGTAATGTTTTATACCTGTTTGCTGCTGTGCATAGATTGTGAGGACTAGATAACATGAAAAGTGTATTTTTTATTTTAAACCTCTCATTGTCATGTTTTATATTACTGTATTATTAGTTTAGAGCTTAAAGCTGTGATTTATGTATCAGCAATATGGGAGAAACAGCAGAAGAAATAAGTTAGATAGAAGAAGAAATAGAATGATAAAATATAATTATCTACGCTACGTAGATGTAAGGATTAGAAATGCAAGATAACGGTATGTGCATCTTGACAAAGAGGAATTGTGGGCCTGTTTCTGAGTCACACTCAATGCTGACATTCGCGGAAATGGTCGATGTTCTTCAACTGCGCATGCTTCTAAGGGGTCTATGTACTAAGCCTTAGAAATAGATAAAGGGGATGGAGGCAAAGTACCAACCAATCAGCTCCTAACTGTCATTTATCAAACACAGCCTGTAACATGGAACTTAGGAGCTGAATGGTTGGTACTTTATCTCTGTCCACTTTATATCTCTCCAAGGCTTAGTACATAGACCCCTAAGGGCTTTATTTATCAACAAGTTTTATTATTCACAATGAGTGATAAAACTCATTGCGTATGATAAATCGTGCTCCAGCCAATCAGCTCCCAACTGTCATTTTTTAAAAAATAGATGGCAGTTGGGAGCTGATTGGCTGGAGCACCATTATCATACGCAGTGAATTTGATCACTTGTTGTGAATGATAGGGCCTCATTTATCAAAGTCGCACAGCGCCAGCGTCCCATGGTATGTACACACAGTGGCGCAGTAGCTATTGAGACACATGTTCTCAGAAATATACTGTAAATGTAGTGAGCATTCCTGGGCGGTGACTATTCCAATGTGCGGAGATGCACTGTCTTATGGGCATGTTATGCACGTGCTGTGGCCATGTCGCATACCTGGTTGCAAACTCAGGCACTTAATCGCTCACATTGGAGACCGTACTCTGACGGAGACTCTGCACCTAGCCTGGTACTGGTGCAAGTTTTGATGGTGTGACTGATGGAAGTGGGACTGTTGCTTCTAAAGATGCTCAAAGTGGGCGTCTCCATCTTTGCACTGTCAGACGCACTCTTGTACCCTAGGGTAGGGCTGATACTAGCATTAGCATAAAGTCACAGATGCGACTACGGCACAACACACTAAAGCGGTCACAGCAGCGCGCCCCTCTGAATCAGACCCTGGGTGTTTTTGGGGAAGTGTTATTAATGAGGCCTTTTTCTGATGCATAGGCAGCATTACCTTTACATGAGCCCCACATCCCACTGGACAATAGAATGGGTTTCCCGGCAGCACAATCTGATGGTCTAAATCCAACTTGCCTTAATTCATTAACCTAAATAATTAGTTACCCTGCTCTCATTAACGTAATGACACAAATGGATATGTAACTGCTTCCCACAAGATAAGCACACTCACTTTCTGAAATAGGGATCTATGTACTAAGCCTTGGAGAGAGATAAAGTACCAACCAAACAGCTCCTAACTGTCTCTTTCCAGGCTGTTTTTGGAAACTGACAGGAGCTATTTGGTTAGTACTTTATCTCCATTCACTTTATCTCTCTCCAAGGCCTAGCAGATAGACCTTTAATCTGTGCTGCTGTAACAACTCTCATGATAGCATTGCCTTCAGGTTGCTCCTTCCCTGCCCACTATAAAACAGATGAGCAGGATATGAAGATTAAAAAGAAAAGTGCTCTGACCCTAATTTACGCCACCTTAACAATCATTCCATTTTACCATTCCTGTTTACTTTAGATTTTACATAATTGAACCATTGCTGCTTTGTATGGGAGATAATATGCATTTTACAGTATTTTAACTTTAAATAACTGAATCAATAGTCATAAATCATGATGACTCTTAAGTATAGATTTCAGATCCTCTGATGCATTTTATTATATATGAGGCAGTTACTGCAGCTTTCATCTGTAGAAATCCTCTCTGTGGTGTGCGGTAACCACCACAGATAAACGTTCTGAGAACTACTTCAAAGTCATAACAGCCTAACAGGGCATGAACAGAGACTATACAGAGCCTTGTGTTATTATCTATGCTCCCTAATAAAATGGCAGCAATTGCAATAAATAGATATGGATAAAGGTTTGTTCCAACATTACAATACATTTGCTGACAGGGTCTGATTCATAATGGATCGCAACTGCGATTGCAATAGCAATTATGCATGCAGTCTCACAGCGAAGTTATGCTAATCCACTGCGATTGCTATGCCGTCGCAGCACAACATAAGAACGCTCAATTTTCCTTACACAAATCCTTAATACTTAGCAAGACTGCAAAACCATTGGTAACATCGAGTACCATCACAGCCTCACGCACACTTGCACAAGCTCTGACCCTACTCAGGAATTGCTAACCTCGTCGCACACTATGAGTACTCAGGGTGCGTATGGCATCTCAATGGATAATTTATGCACGTCCATGCAACTGCGTTTAAATGCACTGGCACGCCTGCATTTCGCCGACCACCCCCGTCACCTCACACAAACTACACTTCCTGTTAATCACTGTGCGATGGGTCTGCATAGTCACGATCGCAGTGGCCGGTACGTGTACTGCGTTGAATGCGCAGAACGCAACAATCGGCCGATTGCATGCGTAATTGCAGTTGCGATCCTTGCTGAATCAGGCCCTTAATGATTTCACTGTGCTGTGTGTTGTGGGGAGAAAACATGATATTCTGAATAACGATGTGAAAATTAGTAAGCATTGTGAACAGGGAAGGGATCAGGAACCTAAATTAAAACTGTAAAAATAAAAAAATTATGAAAGTGGTGTCGAAACCAACATGATTGAGGCTAAAAGTGTAAAGGAAAAATTGCCTCTGCCTACCGGTACAGTACCTGTACCTAGTAACATAAAGTGCAGTAAGGAATGTATTTTAGTGAAACAATACACAAGCCATCCCATTGACCACTATACATTACACAGCGCATACCAGTAACCACCTTACAATCCACAAATCATCCCAGTGACCACCATACGATACAAAGTGCATTCCAGTGACCACCATACAATACAGTTAGCATCCAAATGACAGCCACGCTGATCATCCTTTGTGTAGCTGCCACACATTGCCATGGTATTAAAGAAAGCTAAATAGCATGGCCTATTAGAGGGGGATGCGGTCATAATTCAGACTACTGGGAATCCCGGCATTCAATATACTGGCGCCGGAATCCCGATACTTATCAGAATACTGGCGCCGGAATCCCGACTGCCGGGATCCTGAAAATAAGTACGAGGGTTAGGGGTTAGGCACTAGGGGGAGGGTTAGGTTTAGGCTGTGGGGATGGAGGGTTAGGTTTAGACCCTTGTGGGGACGTTAGGTAGGCTGCGGGGAAGGAGGGTTAGGGTTAAGGGTAAGGTTAGGCTTACTTACCTGGAGGCCACGGGATTATAACCTGGTCGGGATTATGACCCCCGGAATGCCAAGCGGCAGCATCCCATACCCATACCATTAGAGGGATGGTAATACACATTACAGTAAATGCCTGGAAATTGTAGATAATAATTATACATTTATTATTATTATTATCATTTATTTATATGGTGCCACAAGTGTTCTGCAGCGCCTTACAAAGTACATAAACAAGTAGGTTGACCAGTGACTTGCAGAACAATACAATACAGGATGAGGACAAGGATAATATACATTGCTATATTAGCGACCATAACACCCAGATAAGCAACAGAGCAAAGCAACCAAGTGTTGAGTGTCCTTGTGGGGAGTAAGAAGTAGATGAAAGTAAAGTAAGAAGAAGCACAAAAGGGTAGAGGGCCCTGCTCATAAGAGCTTACATTCTAGAGGGGAGGGGCAGACAAACAGGTGTGACACAGATGGGGTAGACATGGAGGAAGGAGCATGTAGCAGCAAGTTAACAACCTTTTCAGCACTAGACTGATCCCCTTCGTGTGATAGTGTAAAAGCATGATTCAAATATTTTTTTTTTTTGTATCTGATATAGGGGTCTATTTACTAAGCAGTGTTAGGAGACAGTGTGAATAGTGATAAGGTGCCAGCCAATCAGCTCCCAACTGTCATCTCACAGGCTGTGTTTGAAAAATGACAGTTGGGAGCTGAGTGTCTGGCACCTTATCACTTTTCACTCTGTCTCCTAACACTGCTTAGTAAATAGACCCCATAGTATCAAATTTGTGCTGCACATAATATTTTATTTACATTTTTTCAATGGGCTCCTCTGACTGAATATACTGTATGGATCGGACCTGTAATAAAGTTTTATAATTGTATGCCTGATTCTATAGTGATTACAATTCTTGCGGCTACATATATTAAGGTCTTCTATAAAATGTCAAAAAAATGGCAATAATTGAATGCTTGTGATTTCAACGTGTTGTACCTCTTAACATCTGCATGTAACACATACTTATTTTGTTTATAATTGTGAAAGAGTGATTACACTTCCGTCAATTAAACAATCTAAGCAAAATATCTGTATACTGTGAATAAACAGAAGGATGGAATGGAAACGTCAAAACTGTTGTGACAACATGATTGTTTCCACACGCAAACGTAAAATAACTTTTTAACATTGTTTTGGACTTTTTTACGGCAACCATACAAACAAACACACTAATTGCACTTCATGCCACTCTGCTAACAACCCCAATTACCAGTGACGATCGAAGTTGTTGCATTGTTTCCTATTTATTATATTCACACTGTTGTGCAGAATTCTATTCCACACTCTGGGCCTGATTCAGAGCCGGACGCAATTAGCGCTCGCTCGTCCAGAAAATAGGGGTGGCTATTCAAATCAACCGTTCGCTCTTTGCGGTCTGTTCACGCCTCTAGGTCTGAACGAGCGAACAAAACTTGCGGTCGTTTTTTTAAAAAATACGCCCCCTGGCCGCTCGCATCCTACGTCATGTCCGCTATTTATTAGATTAATCGAGTACATCGACCAGGGTATGAACTGCTCACTATTCTTGGGGTTGGTTTTTGCTACCACAATTTTGCGAGCAGTTCTGGCTATAAAATAACCCAGTGAAGTGGTCAATGACGCTGCTGTTTTAATTATGCACACCCATAAAATGCCCGCTTTGACCTTTAAGCACGCCTGCGTTCTGATCTCCACTCCCCGTTTTCAAGCACCTTCCCCCGTTACCACCCACATACGCCTCCTCCTGTCACTCAAATTATCAGGCATTCGCTATTTTGCGAGCACATGAATTTCGACCGCACTGACTGGTTCGCGCATGCGTATAACGATCCGTATGCATGCGCAGTTGGGCAAACATCGCTCGGAGCGAACGAGCGGCCGCTTACGAGCGGCTCTGAATCAGGCCCTCTATTTGTAAATGTAAATGTAAATTTTGAAGAATGTTAGAACTAGAATAACAATGGTAAGCTCGCTCTGCTGTTGTGGCCAGATTCAGGGTAGGACTAGCAAAGAAATGGGCTAGTAATAAATCCAGTAACTTACATTCAATGAATTGATATCAATTTGTTGTATAAGAATTAATATTACTAGTAATGGTTATTCAGTTTTTGTACACTTGCTAGTGGCTAACTCATAACAGAATTGTTCTGGTTTATTGGATTAAGTGAATAGTCTTATAAATCTCAATTTTACAGTGGTTTGTTACACTTGCAAGTGACTAGCAATACTCACTGTCTCAGTGCCATATTAAGTTATTAACCATTAGACTGCATCCTAAGGTGCCTGGACATGCTCAGTGTTAGCAGCATTACAGGAATATGCTACAAATATATCAGCCTAGGTTCAAACTGCTTATGTACTGCAATTTAGTACTACTGCTGTAGCTCAGGGCAGCATACACATAGAGCTGTATAGCAGCTAAAATTCATACAATTTATTCTGACTTGCATTTGATGTTCCACAATTAATATTATACCAACACTGGTAATATTTTTGGGAGCCCACTGGATAGTGTTGGCTAATACACCTATTGATCCTTATGTGAGAATCAGTGGCGTAACTATACATTTTGCTCCCCCCTGCCAAAAAAGTATCAGGCCCCCCCACCCATAAAACAAACACAACCAAATACGACATTTACTGTGGTTGAGTTCATGATACAGTAATGTCCCTTACACATTATGATACCCTGAGTAATGCCCCTTATAACACATTATGCCACACCATAATGCCCCTTACAACACATTATGCCACACAGTAATGCCCCTTACACATTATGCCTTTATAGCACATAATGCCACAGTAATGCCCTTCATAACACAGTATGTCACACTAAATAATACCCCTATTAGCACATTGTGCCACACAGTAATGCCTCTTACACATTATGCCATACAGTAATGCCCATTACACCCCACCATGAAAGATCTACTTCACTAACCCTCCTCTACTCTCCTGCCATTCTGTCATCTCAGCTCAAGACAGGCTGCACAGTTTCTATGTCCGTGTACAACCAGATTATCGGGAACATAGTTTATAACCTGTAAACTGCGTGTATCAAGTTAGTGCCCCTTATACAGTGTCCCCCTGTAGTTGTGCCCCTTATGCAATGTCCCCTCTAGTAGTGCCCTTTATGCAGTGTCCCCTGTAGTCGTGCCCCTTATGCAATGCACCATGTAGCAGTGCCCCTTATGCATGGCCCCCTGTAGCAGTGCCCCTTCTGCAGGGCCCCCTGTAGCAGAGGCCATTATGCAATACACCCTGTAGCAGTGCCCCTTATGCAGGACCCCTGTAGCAGTGCCCCTTATGCAGGGCCCCCTGTAGCAGAGGCCATTATGCCATGCCCCCTGTAGCAGTGCAACTTATGCAATGGCCCCTGAAGCAGTGCCCCAAAAAACACTGAAGCAGCAACCTTTGTGAGAACCAATACTTGTGTCATTCTTATTTTGGTCCACGGTTTTATAGAACACAAACGCTGCCTGATGACTGTGGCCAGCAGTGATTGGGGGCAGAGTGGAGCTGCGGCTGCTGGGAGATGCTAGGCTGCTTGACCACTGTGGCCAGCAGTGATCAGGATAAATTGGGGGTGGAGCTGTGGGTGCAGAGGGGCCGGCAGGTGGTCAAAAAAAATATTTTCAAACTTTTAAATAACAAATAAAGCATTCTTTTTAAGTGGAGCAAAATCCTTAATAATTGAAAATTGTGCTTACATGGTGGTCGCTTCTATGTTCCGTCTTGTCTCTTCTGATCGTCAGCCAGCAGCTATTGTGTGAGGGGCAGAGGCACACAGTAATAATGGGGGCAGATGCACAAAAGGGGAGAGGCACATAGGGGAAAAGGGACAGAGGTATACATAGAGAGGGGACAGAGTAAAAGATATGAAGGGGGGCAGAGGCAAAAATATGGGGATGGGGCAAATGCACAGATATAGGGAAGGGGCAGTGAAAGATGGAAAAGGGCAGAAGCACATATAAGGAGGGGGCAAAGGCAAAAATATGGTAGTCTGAGTGAGGCACAGATATTAGGAGGCAGCAAAGGCACATATATGGGGAAGGGGCAGAGGAAAGATGGTGAAGAGCACAGCAACATAGAAGGAGGGTGCAGAAGCACATATATGGGGAGGGGGCAGAGATAGGAATGGACGATGGGACAGGAGAGAAGGGTTGGGCCACCTCTGTGTATGGCAGCGCTGTCTCACCCACATTGCCATCTTCTGTGTGCAGTGCATGCACACACTATGCCCGGCCAGTGGGAGCTGGAGAAGAGAGCCGGGGGTGGGGCATCTGTAGTGGCAGCCAGAAGAAAGAGCTTATCCAGTGCTGGGAAACCTTAGAGGAGCGACATGCAGGAGACAGGGGGGCCCAAAGCTCCTTGCTTCTCATAATCTGGTAGCAGGGATCAATGATTCCTGTGGGGGAGGGCGGGTCTGAGAGGGCCACTGGCAAGCTGCTGCTGTAGCAGGATTTTTTTTTTTTGAGTCTACACATCAGCACAGCAGTCAGATGATGATAGACATCTTTTAATGGGCAGCCTGGAGCTGAAGCTCCAAATGCCCCATTGTTAATCTGGCTCTGGCTGTGCCCATATGCAGTGCCCCATGTAGTTGTGCCCACTGTAGTTGAGCCCATATACTGTGCCCCCTGTAGTTGTGCCCATATTCAGTGCCCACCATAGTTGAGCCCATATGCCGTGCCCTCTGTAGTTGTGCCAATATGCCGTACCCCCTACAATCTTATACACATCAAGGAGGGGAATGAGTGGAAGATGGCATTTAATACTCACTCAGGCCATTATGAATATTTAGTCATGTTTTTGGACTTTGCAATGCCCCAGCCATTTTTGAGGACCTAATTAATTAGGTCCTCAAAAATGGCCGGGGCATTGCAAAGGCCAAAAACATGACCAAATATTCATAATGGCCTGAGTGAGTGTTAAATGCCATCTTCCACTCATTCTCCTCCTTGATGTGTATAAGATTGTCATAAGATTGAAGTCCTTCAAGGTTTCCTTTGGAGATTTGTTGTTGTGTATCTTGGTGACTGCCCTTTATATATTCACACACCACAGTTCTCCATTGCTCCCATGTCAGACAAGTACTTCAGAAGTTCCGTGAGCATCATCTTTTCACCAAGCTGGAAATGCGAATTTGAAGTTCATCAGGTAGCCTTTTTAGGTACATCATCACTCCTTAGGGCTTTGTCATGGATCCACGTAAACTCCAAACCATTTATGACTGGTCCTTCCCACTAATCTAAAATCTATTCAGAGGTTATTACGGTTTGTAAATTATTATAGGCAGTTAATTTGCTTATTCCCTCTTCTGGTAGCTCCCATCACCGCCCTGGCTAAAATGGAGCAGATCCTGCCAATTGGTCTCCCCTGGCATTGGATGCCTTTGAAACAATCCTTTGTCTCTGCCCCAGTACTTTGTCATCCAAACCCGTCATATATTCTTAAGCGGACGCCTCTGAAGTTTGAGTGGGAGCTATCCTATCTCAGAGAGATGCTTGTAATGATAATGTGCACCCTTGTGCTTTCCTGTTTCAGAAGGTCTCTTCTGCTGAATCCAACTATGATGTTGGTAACTGTGAGCTTCTTGCCATTAAGTGAGTCTTTGAAAACTGGAGACTTTGGCTAGAGGGTGATAAACATACCATCAATGTAATCACTGATCATAAAAACCCCCAGTAAATCGAGTCAGGCACATTATCACCTACAGATCTGGCTCAAAGAATCTTAAGGGTGATGCTTGTCCCACAGTTTTCCTCCTAAACATGACTCAACCACTTTTAATAGTGATAGAAACTTTCAAATATATCATGGGTTTTAACAAGGTGCAGGAGAGAGACATTCTTCAAAAGAAGAGAAGTACTTAAACACGAGGACATGCACTAAAACTGGAGGGAGGTAGATTCAAAAGAAATTTGTGGAAAAATTACGTCACAGAAATTGTAGTAGATAAGTGGACTAGCCTCCCATCAGAGGTGGTAGAGGCTAAGACAGAAGAACAATTTAAACATGCTTGGGTTAGGCAAAATAAAATCCTTACAAATTACTGAGGATTGCATAGGGTGGAGGTTACCAAAAGGGAAAAAAAAACAGGATAGATGGGCCAAGTGGTCCTTATCTGCCGTCAAATTCTATGTTTCTAATCTGCCCACTGTGATGGCCTCTCTCATTCATGCTGGCCTGGCACAAGATGTTTCTTCATGACTCACAATTTCAGGAAGCTCCTCCTAAGACCCCATCTGGGTTAATATTTGTTGCAAAATGATTCAAAAGTGCTGTCCTTTCTGAAATCCATATAAGTAAAGCTTTTGGGCACTCGAAGACCCTGGAACTTATGTCCCTTTCTGTGTGGAATATGTTCAGGGATGTGAAGTTTGTGCAAAAAGCAAATCACTCAGAGGCGCTCCTTCTGGACTATTATTGCTACTGTTCATTCCTAGAAAAACATTGGACCCAAATCTGTTTGGACTTCATTGTAAATTTACCATTGGCCTATGAAAATGCTACCTTCTGGGTCATGGTTGATCGTTTCAGCAAGCTCGCCCATTTCATTCCACTCACAAAATTACCCAGTGCCAAGGTTGTGGTCTCCTTGTTCATCTAACATATCTACAGATTACACTGATTGTCTCTTGACATTGTCTCTGATAGAGGATAGTTTGTTGCTCAATTCTGGAAGTGGTTTTGTGCACTTTTGGGTATCAACCTCAGCCAATCTTCTGCATATCAAACCCCTGTCTACTGAACAGACCGATATCCAATCTCTTGAGAAATATCTCAGTTGTTACATCTCCAAATATCATAACAATTGGGTAGAATATCTACCCTTGGCCGAATTTGCTTACAACAATATCTGCCATTCCTCCACCAATGTATCTAATTTTCTTTGTATTTCTGGACATCACTCAAGAGCCAATTAATTTTTTTCTCTGGAATCCAGTAATCTGCAGCACTGTCTTGAGGCTCAAGAAGGTTTGGAGAAAGATCCATTTTTCACTCAAGGCCTCTTTTTCTAGAAATTGTTTGCAGAACGTCAATGAATGTCTTGTAATTTCAAGGTGGGGGATAAAGTATGGCTGTCCACTCAGAACTTTAGACTTCTCCAGCCCTCAAGAAAGTTTTGTCCCAAATACATTGGTCCATTCCAGATAATAAAACAGATGAACCCTTCCATTTGAGACTTCTTAGATCCTAACAAATTCGCAACACCTTCCATTGCTCTCTCTTCAAACCAGTTATCATTTACAGGAAATTCAAGTTCTTCCATCCTAAGAAGCCACCTCCAGTTTGAATTGATAGCCACCATGAGCATGTTGTTGAGACAATCTTGGATTTCAAGAATGTGCAAGGTCTAGTCCATTTCTTAATTCATTGTAAGGGCTATGGGCCTGAAGAGATTTAAGGGTTCTTAGTTTTAAGGGTTCCTTAATCCCTCCTCAAGGGAGGGGGGTACTGTTAGGTGCTGCTGCAGCGGCTCACCCGCTCAATGGGTCCCGGTTGTTGCTAAGCAACCAGGACATCATGTCACACCAGTCGCAATGGCCGACAGTCCTGATGGTTGCTTGCCAACTGAGACTCTCTGCAGATGTACTGCCCATTGGTCCTGGCTGTTAGTACAGCTGGGATGCTTTCTTTGTAACTGCAGCTACTCATATGTAGTATAATTAACTAGGCAGGCAAATTTAAGTCTCTGGGATGTTCAGTCGGCCGGTGGTTCAGTCAGGTGTTTGCCCAGCTTAAGAGGCACCAACAATGGCAAGATTTAGTCAGTGGTGAGTATCAGTTAGAGCACAGTTTTCTTTCCAGTTGTTAAATCTAGGCTCATTTGTTTTGTTAGTTCCCCCAATACAGTTCTAATTGATTAGATAGTTATAATAATGGTGCCATTTGTACTGCAGTTTCATTGCCTCTTACTGCTGCCAATGAGTGTGACAAAAATGAATCAGCTAGCCTTTAAGGTTAGTCATAGTATTTCTAGTGGTGTTAATTAGTCATAATCAAGTCAAGTAATAATGATCATATTTGATTGGAACAGGGAGGATGAGCTGAGATCATCAAGTAAAAATGTAGCTCCAAGGAATATTTTGATAAATAAAGCAAAATTCTAATGTTTTTCAGAAATTAAGGAAAGCACTTCCAAATACAGATCAATAGCATAGTTGTCTGTGTGACCGCACATGGGGCCTGATTCAGACCCACTCGCGAGCGGCTGTCCGCTCGCAAGTGGGTCGATGTTATGCACTGAGCATGCGCACGACGGAGGGAGCTCCGTCGTGCGCATGCGCCAGACGCGACGAGCGAAGGAAAGTCCTTCGCTCGTTGTGTCCGATCAAAGGGGGCGTGCTGTCAATGTTGATTGACAGCACGCCCCCTTTGGTGGGCGTGCCGGGGGCGTGCCTCCCTGCCGGGGGCGTTCCCACGGGAACGCCTCCCGTCAGAAGCCGGCCCACTGACATCACTAGTGATGTCAGTGGGAGTGATTTTGGCTCTGATAGAGCCAAAATCACTCCGGAGCTTGCGGTTGAAAACCTCAACCGCAGGCTCCGGCTCGCAATTTCGATGGTCGCGATGGTCTCGACCATCGCGGCCATCACAAAGCACGCTCGTATAGCCTGTGGGTGGTGACCCACAGCTATACGAGCGTCCAGGAGGACGCTCCATGAAAATGGAGCCCGGCCCTCATTCAGAGCGTGCGCTCTGCTCAGAGCGTGCGCTCTGCTCAGAGCGTACGGCTCTGAATGAGGGCCATGGTCAGTGAGATTCATTATGTGGATGCCACCGTTAGGATGGAATTGTCTGCTGTCTTTTTCGCAATAGGTTATAATTATGCTTTAGATGCGTGCAATCATGTCTATGTCATCCATTCAGAGCAATTGTAATATATATATATATATATATATATATATATATATATATATTATAAATATATATATATATATAGTTTACATTTATTTCTCCAGCTCAATGGTATTTTAAAACCACAATATAATTTTATAATGTCTTTGTTGGGCAATCCTCCTCACTCAGTAATGAGCTATTTGTAAATAAGGGAATGTCCATTCCATGTAAGTAGCATCATACCAGGTGGTTTTATTAAAAACACATATAATACCAAAGTGTCCTGGAGATATATTAACTCCTAGGGGTAAATTTACTAAGAATCGTGTCTCGTCTGAAATTGCCCGAGTTGAAACACTCACTGCATTGCTGAAACATGGGAGACTTTTGACAGCTGAAACACTGAAATGTACCAAGTATCGTGCTTTGCTAAATCGTGTTTTTCGATGGTGTATGTGTTCGTGTTTCTCCCCGAGTTCCCTGTGTCTGACTGCAGCCAAACACTCCAGAACATGCAGCCTGCACATATCAGTGTAATATGTGTAGGCTGCATGTACTGGACCGCCAGCCATTCAGAGGCTGATCATAAAGTAAACGGCTGCTGATTAGCTGTGAATCAACAGCCAGGCCACTGATTGGCCTGTATGTTACTCAACCAGCGGAGTGGCTTTTGATTGACAGCCAGGCTACTCACAGCCAATGAGCGGCCGCTTACTCTAGTAGCGGCCTCTGATTGGCTGGCGGCCCGGCAAGCGCAGAAACCTTGTGGGTTCCATCACTTGCTGGGGAAAAGCTGTATGTGTAAACACATATAGCTGTTCTGTCCAAAATGGATCAGGACACTCTTTGTTTATTTTTGTTTTGTTTTAATGACCGGGACTCTACTGGAGTAGAGGAAGACCTGCACAGAGGTAGATGAGTATTAATTTTTTTTTTTTATGGAAAAACTAGGATACTATTGGAGAAGGGGACCGGACACTGGGGACAAGGTGAGTATAGTGTGTGTGTGTTTGTATGTAATACACTTTTAGTGTGTACGGTGTGTGTGTATGTACTGTGGTTATTTTAATATTTTTTTTACACTGAGGGTACTGGTGCCAACTGCCTGCTGGCACATGTAGTTCTACAAGACCCAAAGAGCAGGCATGCTTGGACCTGTAGTCCCGCTGTAAAAAATATTACACATTTATTATTATGTAGAAAAAGGAAAGGGGTTTAACCCCCTATTGTTCCTCAGCACACTGAATAGTACCTGCAACAATATATGAAGACTATATGGTCATAGAAATCAGAGATATTAGTTGCATGCATTTGCAAATACATGGGAAGCTGCTAGGCCACATCACGGCTTCTCTGTCTCTAGCAGTCCCTAACACTAAGGGGTTCACATCCGGTGCACAGTGTGCCCCGAAAAACGTCCAGCCCTGGACCCCCCCAGGGCATCACACGAAAAATGGAAAAAGAGTGACAGTGCAGTGTAAAGTATAGCTGTGTAAGACTAATTAATGTGTGTTGGAAAAAGGGGTTCAAATATATGTGAATTATTACATGAAAAAAATATAAACATAATATGTGATGTAAAAAGCAACTATGTGTATTAAGTGGTGATGCCATGAGGGGGCTCAGCCAGACCAGCCCCGGGGGTCTTATGCCCGAACGCTCACCCCAAATGTAAATTATACCAATTATAAGGCCTCATGATAAAGGCACATATAAATTTTGTCAAATGTAAGGCCTCCTGATAAAGGCACATACATAAATGCATCCACATTGAGAGCCAGCTTACCTGGGAGTCACCCCTGGGAACTCCAACTAGCACTACTACTGCTGGCTTTTTGTTTGTTTGGTATGAGTGGCATGAAGGAGCCAGCATTAGTAGGGCATGCTGGTTCTAGTAGTGCTAGTTGGAGTTCCCAGGGGTGACTCCCAGGTATGCTGGCTCTCAATGTGGATGCATTTATGTATGTGCCTTTATCAGGAGGCCTTACATTTGACAAAATTTATATGTGCCTTTATCATGAGGCCTTATAATTGGTATAATTTACATTTGGGGTGAGCGTTCGGGCGTAAGACCCCCGGGGCTGGTCTGGCTGGGCCCCCTCATGGCATCACCACTTAATACACATAGTTGCTTTTTACATCACATATTATGTTTGTATTTTTTTCATGTAATAATTCACATATATTTGAACCCCTTTTTCCAACACCCATTAATTAGTCTTACACAGCTATACTTTACACTGCACTGTCACTCTTCTCCATTTTTCGTGTGATGCCCTGGGGGGGGTCCAGGGCTGGACGTTTTTCGGGGCGCACTGTGCACCGGATGTGAACACCTTAGTGTTAGGGACTGCTAGAGACAGAGAAGCCGTGACGTGGCCTAGCAGCTTCCCATGTATTTGCAAATGCATGCAACTAATATCTCTGATTTCTATGACCATATAGTCTTCATATATTGTTGCAGGTACTATTCAGTGTGCTGAGGAACAATAGGGGGTTAAACCCCCTCCTTTTTCTACTTAGTATGACCCCTCCTTTTCATGCCCCTGATTAGTACTTTTATTATTATGACTATTACCCCTGCACCCACCAGCCAGGGGTGCAGAGAAGAGCCCTGGGCTTCAGCCCAGGCCTGGGGTGCTCGGGAGAGGGGGACCTGGGCCTGGACTGACTAGTTTGGGGTGTTAATGCTTTGGCCAGGGGACCTGGTGAAAGTGTTCCCTGGCTGTGGCATTACACTCTGACCAGTTTAAGCCTGGTGCTGGTTTTGAAATATGGGGAACCTCACAGCATTTTTTCCCCATATTTTTAAAACCAGGGCCTGCTCACAGAGGGCCTGATTCAGAGCCGGACGCTCTGACAAGAGCGCTCGCTCTGAATCAGGGCCCTCCTACCGAATATTGGAGCGGCCTCCTGGCTGCTCGCATAGCTGTGGGTGACCACCCACAGCTTATGCGAGCGGCCAAAAAGATGGTCGCGATGGTCAAGACCATCGCGACCATCGGGCTTGCGACGAGACACTGCGGTAGGGTCTCGCTGCTGCAAGCCCAGGAGTGCTTTTGGCTCTATCAGAGACAAAAGCACTCCCACTGACATCACTAGTGATGTCAGTGGGGCCGGCCCCAGATGGTAGGCATTCCCATGGGAACGCCTCAGTCTGGGCAGCAACGCCCCCGGCACGCCCACCAAAGGAGGCGTGCTGTCACTCACCATCGACAGCACGCCCCCTTTGGTGAGAGACCCATAGCGACGGCTTGGCCGTCGCTATTCGGGTCTCGTGCATGCGCACGACGGAGCTCCCTCCGTTGTGCACATGCGCACTAGGGCACCATCGACCCACTTACGAGCGGGCCTGAATCAGGCCCTGAGCTCAATGCATATAATACGAGAGACCGCTACACATTTTGTCCCCCATATTTTGCTAAAGAGAACTGTCTCACAGCTGGTTATGCTTTTGGGGGGAAAACCCTCGCCATTTTATTTCTTAATTTAACAATTTTTTTGCTTAATTACAGGCAGAAACATACATGGATCACACTGATCTGTGTATGCTTCTGCTAAAAACGCTGCTTAGGAGGTAGTCTATTTAAAACTTCTATTTTGCTTTAATTACACCCGTGATTATAATCATGATTGTCCGATGGTGTATTTATTTCTAATTGTGTTTTCACCCATGTTTTGCACAGAGTTTCAAGATTTCGTAACTCACGTTTGCTTTTAGTAAATTTGCGAGTTGAAAAAATGGCCAAACACACCCGTGATTACAAAAATATTCTCTGTACCCTGCCCTGTGGAGTATGTGTGCGCTATATCAATAACTGTCAAATAATTAAATCCAATAAAGTAGTATAGATGTACATATAAAAAAATTAGAATTGGCATAAAACGAAAGCATAAAATAAAAGTCTTACTAATTTTGTAGATGCAACGCGTTTCACAGACAGGTCTGCTTCCATAGGCTCCATGTTGCTTTTTCCCTGCAGGGCCGTGCTTATGCATACACAGCCTGGTGGCCGCGCATGAGTTATTGGGTTGCCCGGTCCAAACCAGAAGCAAAGTGATAGCAGGAGATGTAGCAATGACATCTCTTGAGTAGGTGCTATGCAATATTCTGAAAAGTTTTTTTTATTACTGTCTTTAAGATCATGCTTTAAAGTTTCCATATACCACAGTTATTTCAAGAGAATGTCAACTAAACTAAACAATTAGACTCTCAGAAGGACAATCAAACTCGGGTTTGTAATACATGCAGATACCCAGCTATTTTCACAATAAAATCCTAATACATGGATCAGACGGCTGTTCATTCAATGGAATAGGGAAGGTTACATCACCTAAGGACAACAGAGATAAGGTTCTCCCTCCCTGTGCCTTTGTTAATATTGCCAGTTGAAAAAGCACAGGTGACTGGTATAGCATTGTGCTCTTCAATGAATGCAGTTGAAAGGCAACTTGCCTAACATAGTGACATCAGTCCATCTTCAATTACTCTTTTGATCAGTTAAAAACTCTTTTAAAAAATCATGTCCCCTGTTTACTGAAGATGGTGGACCGTATGTCAATCATCAATAGAGCTCTGTTCTACTGTTTACAGAGTTTTACAGTGCTTATTGCTGCTGTATCACAACATTGGGGTCATGATCTTGATCATTGATGAAGATCATCTATCTGTGGGGAGTTTGTATGTTCTCACTGGGTGTTTACTGGGTTTGTTCCGGGTGCTCCAGTTCATCCTACAGTCCAAAAATATATTGGTAGGTTAAATGGCTCCTGACAAAAATTTACCCTATTGTGGGTGTTAGACTGTAAGCTCAAATAGATCAGGAACTGATGTGAATGATTGGATATTCTCAGCAAGACTCTGCATAATATGACTGGCGCTCTATAGGTTAACGATGATTACAGCGTGAGCTCTTACTTGCCAGCAATAAGGAATTTATTTCTGCACTCTGTCCTGTACTTTTGTGGGGTATTAGTTTTCTGCCATTTTGTAATAAATCACTGATATGAACTACAACTGATTCTCAGATAAATAGAATATGTAATCCATGAATAACTGCAGTCATCACCTAACCAGCAGAGCCAGGGAATCAGTAATGTCATTACCAGGGACTCTTCTTCCTGCTGCCCATTCCTGTTACTACCCCATAACAATTGTTTCCAAAGTAACTTATCAGGTAGTGAATACTAATGTTGAGAATGTCTTTTACTAATTATTATAATTTTTATTTACATTTATTTTAAATATGGCAGCTGGTGGTGACTTTTTGAGAGTGGTGGTAGCAGTAATGCTTGACTACTATATATAATTATTCATGTCACCATAGAAATATATGCAAATGAACTAGTGTACTGTTGTTGCCAACATGGCACCTGCACTGCCATAGGAATGCACAGTGCGATCGCAGTGTGCGCCACAGTGCAGCGTATACTGTTGCGGGTAATCACATGGCGCGATGTGTGCACACGTTTGTAGCGCGATCGGCAAAGATTTTGCAGGACACATCTGTATATAATATACTCCATTTGCACATGCCCATTTTATTGTCTGTGATGTCTACAAACTTTTTTTTTAAACTTTTTGTTTAATTGAACACACTGAGCACGTAAGGCCTGATTCTGAGTCACACGCTATGTCTATGTCAGAAGCAACTGAGCGATTATTTTCTACTGCGCATATATCTAAGTCACAGTTGTGTCTGACTCTGTCTCAGAAATGTCTTAAAAAAGTATTGGGCGCATTATGGGAGTCTCGCTGAAGTGTTTGAAAACTCAGATGTATAATCGTTTAATTGGAGGCCTAATCTTGCCGATGTTTACCCTTCGCTCCAGACCATGCAAGATTGCCAGTACAGACTAGGAAGATTTAATGAGCGACGGGATGATCACTCGTTCCGGCCTTCATCAAACTACACAGTCTCGCATGCGATATCGTTTGATTGACCGTGCAGCATGGCCAATTACGCGATATCGCTTGCGACCCATGGAAGTGTGCAATTGGGCATACACTCTGCACGATATGCTCGATTTCTCACTTTGCCGATATCATGTGAAGTGTGTATCTACCCATACTCTGATGGACAATTTGCACCTAGCATGGAGCGCAGTGCCAGATTAAGGCCCTCGTGGGCCTGGAGCTGAAATTTATGAAGGGCCTATTGCGTGATGGTGCAGAAGGTGTGATTACTGATATGGGGGTGTGACCAGTGATGTGATGGGTGTGGTCTGTACCATGGGGTGTGGCTAGCACCATGAAGCACAGCTACCCACCTACATGCAACCATCTCAATCTCCCTCCCCTCTTTGATTATATGAAGCATACACCACCTGTTCTATAAAAAAAAAATACAAACTATGGTTTATTAATAAAATGCACCAATTTTTATTAATAAGGTGCTTAAACAGAAATATACCTGAAAATTGCTAGTTTTCCAGTAATTACCTTTGAACAAAGTAAAAGGTGCAGAACATGAAAACATAATAAATAATACTAAATAAATATTAAATCAAACTAATCTGCATTTTACTTAATATGCACATTATTAAATATTAATATTAAATACAAATAATATACAGTACGTAAACTGTGACTGCAAAAATGGCTCCATAAGTATGGGGCCAAGCTGTTATAAGGTACGCTTTTTGGAATTTGGTACATAGGGGTCAGACCGTAGTCCACCTGCGGACTGCAGTAGATAGATAGATAGAGTTGCAAGATCCAAATTTTCAGCAGGATGAATAGCGTTATTGTAGCCCCTGCTTTATAATGCCGCTAATATCTGCTATATAAAGCAGGGGGTGGGGTCACGATGAAGCAATTGTGCTGACACGCCCCCGCTGCGCCCACTTAAGCCACCCCCACCCACCCTCCCTGCTGCACCGACCTGGCAGTGGTTTCCCCACCTTTGCACCACAAAATAGCGATTTTGCACATTTTTCTCCACCTCTATAGAGGCAAATCTTTTTCACCTATTACAATGCATTGCGTCTTCGCGTACGTGAAAAGTGTTTGCAATTAAATACGGAGATAATTTTCCATCTGGTGAAAAGTTGCAATCGGCAATCATTTTTTGCGGATCTCGGCTTTTCGCTTTGAATTGAATACGTTCCTAAACTGTAAACGTAAAAGAGTGTGATTGGGATCACCATTGTTTGCCCGGTGTCGGTATTTAGCTTGGTAATTATTATGTGTGTATGTAACCTGACAAAAACGTTAATCTTGCACCTGCCCCTTCCTATCTCATTCAAATATTGCACTTTCTCTCTCTCTATATATAAACACATACATATATTTTTTTATTACATAGATATGCATACATATTTTTATATGGTATGCAGTCGGGAAACCGGCTGCCTTAATACCTACAGCCAGCTTCCCGGCTGCTTTATCCCGGAATGGGATAAATGACCGGCGCCCGGCATTTACCCGGTGCTGGGAGACCGGCACCCGGCATCCCGATCGAAGGGATGTCGGGCGTCGCGAGCGGACAGCCGCGGGGGGGAGGGTTAGGTTTAGGGCACCCGGGGGGACTTAGGGTTAGGCTCCCCCCGGGAGGGTTAGGGTTAGGCTAGGGGAAGGGGGTGTTATGTTTAGGCACCCCCGGGGGGAGGTTATGGTTAAGCACCCCCCCGGGGGACTTAGGCTTAGGCTAGGGGAAGGGGGGGTTAGGGTTAGGCACTTAGAGGGGGGATTAGGGTGAGGCACTTGGGGGGGAGGTTAGGGTTAGGCACCCCTAAGGAGGGTTAGGGTGTTAGGTTAGTTTATACTTACCTTAGGGACAATCGGGATTCCAGTGCTGTCGGGCTGCCGCTGCCGGGCTCTGCTCATCTGTCGGGCTGCTGCTGCCGGGATTCCATACCGATTCCTTTTATTAGGGGTGTGCACCGGCCACTTTTCGTGTTTTGTGTTTTGGTTTTGGATCTAGATCTTTCTTCGTGTTTTGGATCTGGATTGGTTTTGCCAAAACCACCCTTCCGTGTTTTGGGTTCTGGGTTTTGTGTTTTGGATCTGTATTTTTTTGAAAAAAAGCATAAAAACAGCTAAAATCACAGAATTTGTAGGTTTTTCTGCTCCTATGCTATTATTAACCTCAATAACCTTAATTTCCACTCATTTCCAGTCTATTCTGAACACCTCACACCTCACAATAGTGTTTTTATGTCCAAAAGGTTGCACCGAGGTAGCTGGATGACTATGCTAAGCAACACGAGTGGGCGGCACAAACACGTGACCCATCTAGGCGTGAAACTGCAGTGGCAGACAGGATGGCAGTTTGAAAAACTAGGCCCCAAACTGTACATAATGCAAAGAAAAAAAAGAGGTGCAAGATGGAATTGTCCTTGGGCCCTCCCACTCACCCTTATGTTGTATAAACAGGACATGCACACTTTAACAAACCAATCATTTCAGCGCCAGGGTCTGCCACACAACTGTGGCTGAAATGATTGGTTCGTTTGGGCCCCCACAAAACAAGCTGGCAATTAATCTGTCCCTGCACAAACTGGCTCTACGGAGGCAAGATGTCATCCTCATCCTCCTCATCCACCGATTCCTCACCCTCTTCAGTGTGTACATCCTCATCCTCACAGAGTATTAATTCATCCCTGCTGGAACCACAGGTCCCTCTGTACGTTCTGGAGGCTGGTCTCCCTGGAAGAGTTGATAATTCATTTTATGAACATCATCTTCTCCACATTTTGTGGAAGCAACCTCCTACGCCTTTCGCTGACAAGGTTCCCGGCTGCACTAAACACTCTTTCGGAGTACACACTGGAGGGGGGGCAACTCAGGTAAAATAGAGCCAGTTTGTACAGGGACCTCCAAATTGCTTCTTTTTCCTGCCAGTACAGGTACGGACTGTCTGACATGCCTACTTGGATGCTGTCACCGATGTAATCCTTTAACAGACAGACGCACGCTTGTTGCTGCTGCTTTGAGGATGCAAGTGCGGCTACAGCCCACACAATTCACAAAGACAGAAAAAAGAAGAAGAATATTTTTATTGTTTGTGTAGCACACTTTGAGGGTGTCACCACCCTTTAACAGACAGACGCACGCTTGTCGCTGCTGCTTTGAGGATGCAAGTGCGGCTACATCGCACACAAGTCACAAACACATTAAAAAAATAGTTTTTTATTTTTTGGAGCACTTTGAGAGTTACACCACCCTTTAACAGACAGACGCACGCTTGTCGCTGCTGCTTTGAGGATGCAGGTGAAATCTAGACGGGATTTGGAACCGAGGACACACTACCTCCATCAATTGTCTAAATCCCACTGCACTAATGGCGGATACCGGACGCACGTCTAACACCAACATAGCAGTCAAGGCCTCAGTTATACGTTTTGCTTCAGGATGACTGCTGTCGTACTTCATCCTCATCGCTAGGGACTGTTGGAGGGTCAATTGTTTAGTAAAAGTAGTGATGTTCCTACTTCCTCTCTGGGATGATGAACAACTCCCAGCAGCAACAACAGCACTAGGAGGAAGTGGTTCTTGATCTCTCCCTATTTTATTTTTATCGGAGAAAGTTTGGTCCTCCATTTATGTTATATTGATATATACGTGCGGATAAAGCGCACACAAACACAGAAAATATTTTTTTATTTTTGCTGGAGAGTAGTGCACTTTGTGGGTTACACCACCCTTTAAGAAATGAGCCAGCCGGCTCTTTACTTATGGGACACAGGCGCACGCTTGGCGCTGCTCCTTTGTTGATGCACGTGCAGCCACAGTGCACACAAGTCACAAACACAGAAAATATATATTTTTTTGGTTTGGAGTGTACTTTGGGGGTTACAGAACCCTTTAACGGTCAAGCCAGCCGGCCCTTTACTTATGACACAGGCGCACGCTTGGCACTACTTTGTTGTTGCACGTGCGGCTACTGCGCACACAATTCACAAACACAGAAAATAATTTTTTTTTTGGTTTGGACTGGAGTGTACTTTCGGGGGTTATGGCACCCTTTAACGGTCAAGCCAGCCGGCCCTTTACTTATGACACAGGCGCACGCTTGGCACTACTTTGTTGATGCACGTGCGGCTACTGCGCACACAATTCACAAACACAGAAAATAATTTTTTTTTTGGTTTGGACTGGAGTGTACTTTCGGGGGTTACAGTACCCTTTAACGGTCAAGCCAGCCGGCCCTTTACTTATGACACAGGCGCACGCTTGGCACTACTTTGTTGATGCACGTGCGGCTACTGCGCACACAATTCACAAACACAGAAAATATATAATTTTTTTAGCACTTGGGGGGAGCACCCCTGATGGACAGAGTACCCCCTGGACAACACTACAGCACCCCTTTAGGACTGGGACACTGCACAGGACTTTGGAGTGGACACAGCCCCTATGGAGAACTGACTGCACAACACAGTCCAGCCAGCCCCTATGGACTTTGAAGTAGTGGACACAGCCCCTATTAACAATAGCAGCACAGCACAACACAGCCAGCCCCTATGGACTTTGAAGTAGTGGACAACAGCAGCACTACACTACACTACACTACACAGCCCTAACTCCCACCCTCCCTCTTCACTGTCCACAGCCGAGTGAGAAAATGGCGCCGACGCGGGTACCTTATTTAGGATCCAAAACCCGCGAGACTCGGATGGCGGGATGATGACGTTTTGCCTCGATTTCAGATCCGAGTCAGGCGGGAAAAGTCGAGCCTGACTCGGATCGGACTCGGATCGGGGGGGCTCGGGGGGGTTCGGATTTCAGAAATCCGAACCCGCTCACCCCTACCTTTTATATAGATATACATATGTACTAATATATATATATATATATATATATATATGTATACACGCTACATATATATGATATATGTATATATATGCACACACACAGTAAATATATATACTTGCATTGTGTATATATATAGTACATATGTACAGTATATAGTGTTATATATATGAAAAGTGGGAGGCACATATAGAAACCGTTGTAATTACTACACCGTTCACCTGATTTGGATGTAATTACCCTCAAATTAAATCTGAAAGTCTGCAGTTAAAGCACATCTTGTTTGATTCATTTTAAAGCCATTGTGGTGGTGAATAGAGGCCAAAATATGAAAATTCTGTCAATGTCCCAATATTTATGCACCTGACTGTATATATATATATATATATATATATATATATATATATATATATATATATATATATTAGGGGTGTGCACCGGCCACTTTTCGTGTTTTGTGTTTTGGTTTTGGATCTGGATCTT
Source organism: Taudactylus pleione (assembly GCA_031769625.1). NCBI lineage: Eukaryota > Metazoa > Chordata > Amphibia > Anura > Myobatrachidae > Taudactylus > Taudactylus pleione. Next base: position 11,906,930 of record JAUIMM010000112.1, read on the forward strand.
TCTTCGTGTTTTGGATCTGGATTGGTTTTGCCAAAAACACCCTTCCGTGTTTTGGGTTCTGGGTTTTGTGTTTTGGATCTGTATTTTTTTGAAAAAAAGCATAAAAACAGCTAAAATCACAGAATTTGTAGGTTTTTCTGCTCCTATGCTATTATTAACCTCAATAACCTTAATTTCCACTCATTTCCAGTCTATTCTGAACACCTCACACCTCACAATAGTGTTTTTATGTCCAAAAGGTTGCACCGAGGTAGCTGGATGACTATGCTAAGCGACACGAGTGGGCGGCACAAACACGTGACCCATCTAGGCGTGATACTGCAGTGGCAGACAGGATGGCAGTTTGAAAAACTAGGCCCCAAACTGTACATAATGCAAAGATAAAAAAGAGGTGCAAGATGGAATTGTCCTTGGGCCCTCCCACCCACCCTTATGTTGTATAAACAGGACATGCACACTTTAACAAACCAATCATTTCAGCGCCAGGGTCTGCCACACAACTGTGGCTGAAATGATTGGTTCGTTTGGGCCCCCACAAAACAAGCTGGCAATTAATCTGTCCCTGCACAAACTGGCTCTACGGAGGCAAGATGTCATCCTCATCCTCCTCATCCACCGATTCCTCACCCTCTTCAGTGTTGTGTACATCCTCATCCTCACAGAGTATTAACTCGTCCCCACTGGAATCCACCACCACAGGTCCCTCTGTACTTTCTGGAGGCTGGTCTCCCTGGAAGAGCTGATAATTCATTTTGATGAACATCATCTTCTCCACATTCTGTGGAAGCAACCTCCTACGCCTTTCGCTGACAAGGTTCCCGGCTGCACTAAACACTCTTTTGGAGTACACACTGGAGGGGGGGCAACTCAGGTAAAATAGAGCCAGTTTGTACAGGGGCCTCCAAATTGCCTCTTTTTCCTGCCAGTACAGGTATGGACTGTCTGACATGCCTACTTGGATACTGTCACTGATGTAATCCTCCACCATTCTGTCAATGGTGACAGTATCATATGCAGTGACAGTAGACATGTCAGAAATTGTTGCCAGGTCCTTCAGTCCGGACCAGATGTCCAAACTTGGTCCTGCCTGCCCTGCATCACCGCCAGCGGGTTGCTTAGGATAGCTAAGTTTTTTCCTGGCAGCCCCAGTTGCGGGAGAAAATGAAGAAGGAGCTGTTGACGTGTCACGTTCCGCTTCAGCTGACAGTGTGTTCACCAGCAGGTCTTTGCACCTCTGCAGGCTTGTGTCGGCCGGAAAGAGAGACACCACATAGGCTTTAAACCTAGGATCGAGCACGGTGGCCAAAATGTAGTGGTCTGATTTCAACAGATTGACCACCCTGGAATCCTGGCAAAGCGAATGAAGGGCTTCATCCACAAGTTCCACATGCCGAGCGGAAACGCTCCATCTTAGCTCCTCCTTCACTTTCTCCAGCTGCTTCTGCAAAAGCCTGATGAGGGGAATGACCTGACTCAAGCTGGCAGTGTCTGAACTGACTTCACGTGTGGCAAGTTCGAAGGGCTGGAGAACCTTGCACAACACGGAAATCATTCTCCACTGCGCTTGAGTCAGGTGCATACCCCCTCCTTTGCCTATGTCATAGGTGGATGTATAGGCTTGTATGGCCTTTTGCTGCTCCTCCATCCTCTGAAGCATATAGAGGGTTGAGTTCCACCGCGTCACAACCTCTTGCTTCAGGTGATGGCGGGGCAGGTTCAAGAGTGTTTGCTGGCGCTCCAGTCTTCGGCACGCAGTCGCTGAATGGTGAAAGTGGCCAGTAATTTTTCGGGCCACCCAAAGCGTCTCCTGCACGCCCCTGTCGCTTTTCAGAAAATTCTGCACCACCAAGTTTAGTTTGTGAGCAAAACATGGGACGTGCTGGAATTTTCCCAGATGTAATGCCCGCACAATATTGGTGGCGTTGTCAGATATCACAAATCCCCAGGAGAGTCTAAGTGGGGTAATCCACTGGGCGATGATTTCCCTCAGTTTCTCTAAGAGGTTGTCGGCGGTGTGCCTCTTACTGAAACCGGTAATACACAGCATAGCCTGCCTTGGAACGAGCTGGCGTTTCTGAGATGCTGCTACTGGTGACGCTGCTGCTGTTGCTGCGTAAGGAGATACATCTACCCAGTGGGCTGTCACAGTCATATAGTCCTTAGTCTGCCCTGTTCCACTTGTCCACATGTCCGTGGTTAAGTGGACATTGGGTACAACGGCATTTTTCAGGACACTGAGGACACTTTTTCTGACGTTTCTGTACAGTCTCGGTATCGCCTGCCTAGTGAAGTGGAATCTAGACGGGATTTGGAACCGGGGACACACTACCTCCATCAATTGTCTAAATCCCACTACACTAATGGCGGATACCGGACGCACGTCTAACACCAACATAGCAGCCAAGGCCTCAGTTATACGTTTTGCTTCAGGATGACTGCTGTCGTACTTCATCCTCCTCGCTAAGGACTGTTGGAGGGTCAATTGTTTAGTAAAAGTAGTGCCTACTTCCTCTCTGGGATGATGAAGACTCCCAGCAGCAGCAACAGCAGCAGCGGCAGCAGGAGGCGTAGCAATGCAGGATCCTCCGGAGGAATCCCGGATAGGAGAGTCAGTCATGCCAGTGACATGGCCTGCAGGACTACTTCCGATCCTGACTAAGGAGGAAATTGACGAGGAGGGAGTTGACGGTGTGGTTTGCAGGTGCTTGGATACAACAGGACAACGGGATTTAGGTGTCCCTGGACTGCTTACGGTCTTAGCCAAAGTTTCTGAACTTGACAGTAACTTATTATGAACACGCTGCAGGTGCCGTATAAGGGAGGATGTTCCTAGGTGGTTAACGTCCCTACCCCTACTTATTCCACCTTTACATATGGTACATATGGCAAGACAGTTGTTGTCCGGATTTGGATAGAAATATTGCCAGACCAAAGAGGTGGAATGTTTGGTCTTCTGCCCAGGCATGACCGTGATGGGCTTTTTCATCCCACGGACAACAACTATCTCCCCCGGAGCCTGATTTAAACAAACCACATCACCATCAGAATCCTCCTCGCCAACTTCCTCCTCAGCGCCAGCTACACCAGTATCCTCATCCTGTTGTACATCTTCAATTTGCATATCAGCAAGTGGACTGTGGTTGCTCCTTTCAGCACTTGCAGGGGGCGTGCAAATGGTGGAAAGAGCCACCTCTTCCCGTCCAGTGCTGGGAAGGTCAGGCATCGCAACCACCACCACACTTGGACTCTCCTTGGGGATTTGGGATATCTTCTTAGAAAGCACAGTTCTTCGCTGTGCTTTTGCCAGCTTAACTCTTTTGATTTTTTTAGTGGGAGGAGGGCTTCCATCGTCATGTGAAGCTGAACCACTAGTCATGAACATAGGGATCGACCTTAGCTGTTCCTTGCCACTCCGTGTCGTAAATGGCATATTGGCAAGTTTACGTTTCTCTTCAGATGATTTAAATGTTTTTTTCAAGGTCATTTTCCTGAACTTTGTCTTTTGGGATTGTATGTGCCCTCTACTATGACATTGGGCATCGGCCTTGGCAGACGACGTTGATGGCATGTTATCGTCTATGTCATGACTAGTGGCAGCAGCTTCAGCACTAGGAGGAAGTGGTTCTTGATCTTTCTCTATTTTATTTTTATCTGAGAAAGTTTGGTCCTCCATTTATGTTATATCGATTTGATATATATACGTGCGGCTAAACACAGAAAATATTTTTTTATTTTTGCTGGAGAGTAGTGCACTTTGTGGGTTTCACCACCCTTTAAGAAATGAGCCAGCCGGCTCTTTACTTATGTTGATGCACGTGCGGCTACTGCGCACACAATTCACAAACACAGAAAATATTTTGTTATTTGGTTTGGAGTGTACTTTGGGGGTTACAGCACCCTTTAACGGTCAAGCCAGCCGGCCCTTTTCTTATGACACAGGCGCACGCTTGGCACTACTTTGTTGATGCACGTGCGGCTACTGCGCACACAATTCACAAACAGAAAATATTTTGTTATTTGGTTTGGAGTGTACTTTGGGGGTTACAGCACCCTTTAACGGTCAAGCCAGCCAGCCCTTTACTTATGACACAGGCGCACGCTTGGCACTACTTTGTTGATGCACGTGCGGCTACTGCGCACACAATTCACAAACACAGAAAAAATATTTTTTTTTTAGCACTTGGGGAGAGCACCCCTGACGGACAGAGCACCCCCTGGACAACACTACAGCACCCCTTTAGGACTGGGACACTGCACAGGACTTTGGAGTGGACACAGCCCCTAGGACAACTGACTGCACAACACAGTCCAGCCAGTCCCTATGGACTTTGAAGTAGCGGACACTGCCCCTATGGACAACAGCAGCACAGCACAACACAGCCAGCCCCTATGGACTTTGAAGTAGTGGACACAGCCCCTATGGACAACAGCAGCACAGCACAGCACAACACCACTCTGCACTACACTACACTACACTACACAGCCCAGCCAGCCCTAACTCCCACCCTCCCTCTTCACTGTCCACAGCCGAGTGAGAAAATGGCGCCGACGCGGGTACCTTATATAGGATCCAAAACCCGCGAGACCCAGAAGGCGGGATGATGACGTTTTGCCTCGATTTCAGATCCGAGTCAGGCGGGAAAGGTCGAGCCTGACTCGGATCGGCCTCGGATCGGGTGGCTCGGGGGGGGTTCGGATTTCAGAAATCCGAACCCACTCACCCCTAATATATATATATATATATATACACACACACACACACACACAGACTATATGTGTGTACATATATATATATATATATATATATATATATAATGTGCCACTGCGTTGGCAGTTTGATATTGGATTATTTACAATGTGTATCTATGGCTAATGTCTTTTTTGATTGCTATATGTATGTCACTATCCAGAAACTATATCGTATAGGACGTAGCGGTGAATAAGGTTTATTTTACTTGTATGTGTTTATCTGTAACCATGGTGATGGTAATCACGTATGACTCATTGTGCGGGATGACGTCATCATTATGCGCGTCTGACATGTACGCGCTGCCCATCTGTTTGGGCGCTGATGCACGTGGTGGTAAGTAGACTGTATTTAAACAGTGTTTGTATGTCATATTATCTAAGCCTGATGACAGTGCGGTAATAAAGGCACTGAAACGTTGCTATATCAAGCTATTGTTTTGGACTGTTATTAAGAGCAAGGAGTTTTGCACCTTCTGTCGGTATCTATATATATATATAATATATATATATATATATATATTGTGACACAGTTAGGTTAGGGGGTCCCTCTCCTGGGTAGAGGACTCCTTCCTTTCACACACAGCAGCTGGGAAACAGTACGCCAGACTGGATGCAAGTACAAGCTGGTCGGCGCCAGTCTTTATTGTACAATGTCAGAAACAAACATAAAGAAAACATAAACATAAATCCTAGCCCTGTCGGAGCACTAACTTCACAGGAGTTCCCTCACTACCAGAACCTGGCAGGGCCTAATGCCCTCACCAGCAACAAGGGCACAGCACAACACTTACAGTTAGGTTTTCAAGTGTCTCTGAGCAAACTCCCTGTCTGCTCTCCCAGACGAGACAATCAGCCCTCAACACACTAGGCTTATATTGGCCACTTTCAGGTGGAAACCCTAACAAGCCTGTTACCAGGCTGCGAGAACCAAAACCTGGAGTGGCCGTGGGTGGAGTCCTCCCTCTCCTCTCACCCACAACCCCCAGGTCCCAAACCGTCTTTTCAAAAAGCCGAGCCTCAAGCCTGCTACCCTGCAGACTTTCTCCTGGGGGTTTAAAACACATAAGACAGGAATCTGGGACAAATGTACCTGCCACAGACCACTTTACCAATGATCCTATCACATATCCCCCCCTTTGTTTCGACCTGTGGGGCGGAACAACTGAAGCCCCCAAACAATGAACGCGTGGCAACGCGTCTGCTTAAGACAACAGGCCCCCTGGCCTGTGTTCCACTGAAAATGTAAAAGTTTGTAACGCCAAGAACCATCTCGTAATTCTCGCATTACTGTCCTTATTTTCGGACATCCACTTCAAAGGGGCATGGTCAGTGATCAATTTGAACTTTCTTCCAACCAAGTAGTACCTGAGAGCCTCTAACGCCCATTTTATGGCCAATGCCTCCTTCTCCACTGTGGAATAGTTTCTCTCATGTACATTCAACTTTCTGCTACGATAGAAAATAGGGTGTTCCTCACCCTCCTTGTTCTGGGACAGGACCGCTCCTATACCTACTTCTGATGCATCGGTTTGTACTATGACTTCCCTTTCAAAATTAGGAGTCATCAGGACTGGTTGGGAACACAACGCTACTTTCAACTCCTGAAAAGCTTTCTCTGCCTCAGGACTCCATTCTACCATGACTTTTTGTTTGCCTTTGGTCAGGTCAGTCAGTGGGACTGCCATGGTGGCAAAGTTGGGTATAAACCTCCTGTAGCACCCCGTAATTCCCAAGAAGGCTCTCACCTGCTTCTTATTCAGAGGCTGTGGCCAGTTTTGTATGGCATCAACTTTATTGAGCTGAGGCTTTATCAGGCCTCTGCCAATGGTGTATCCCAGATATTTTACTTCCTCCATGCCTAGACAACACTTTTTTGGGTTGGCTGTCAAACCTGCCTAGATGGAGTCCAACACTGCTTGTACCCTGGGTAAGTGAGACTGCCAATCAGGACTATGAATGACCACGTCATCCAGATAAGCAGCCGCATACCGTCTATGGAGCCTTAGAATCCTGTCCATCATTCTTTGGAAGGTAGCAGGTGCCCCATGTAGCCCGAAGGGCAACATCTTGTACTGAAACAAGCCCTCTGGCGCTGAAAAAGCTGTCTTTTGTTTGGCGCTCTCGGTTAACGGTACTTGCCAATACCCTTTGGTTAGGTCAAGAGTGGTTAAATACCTTGCCGTCCCTAGTCTCTCAATCAATTCATCCACTCTTGACATTGGGTAGGCATCGAATTTTGAAACACTGTTCAACTTTCGGAAGTCATTGCAGAAACGCACACTCCCGTCGGGCTTTGGAATCAACACAATGGGACTTGACCATTCACGATGTGATTCTTCAATCACATAACTCTAGCATATTTTTAATTTCTTTCGACACCGATTCTCTTTGTGCTTCTGGCAACCTATAGGGCTTTAGATTAACTTTAACCCCTGGGTCAGTGATGATGTCATGTTTAATGACCGAGGTTTTCCCAGGTACGTCAGAGAACAGCACCCTATTTCTGATCAGAAACTCCTTGACCTCTTGTTGAATTGCCGACAGGGTTTTTGCCACTGTCACTTCGGGAACTAAGGGCCCTGGATTTACTGGAGGGCTCGGATGGCCAACAGTGCCGTTCTATCTTTCCAGGGCTTTAACAGATTTATATGGTATATCTGTTCCGGCTTTCTTTTCCCCGGCTGGTAAACTTTGTAATTGACCTGCCCCACTCTTTCTAAGATTTCAAAGGGCCCTTGCCATTTAGCCAAAAGTTTATTTTCCACAGTGGGAACCAATACTAACACTCTGTCCCCAGGAGCAAAGCTGCGTAACCGAGCATTGCGGTTGTATACCATCTGCTGTGCCTGTTGAGCCTGTTCCAGGTGCTCTCTCACTATCGGCACTACCGCAGCAATTCTCTCCTGCATTTGAGAAACATACTCAATCACGGTTTTGTAAGGACTAGACTGCCCCTCCCATGTCTCTTTGGAAATGTCTAGTAACCCCCTTGGGTGTCTCCCATACAACAAGTCGAAGGGTGAAAACCCGGTGGAGGACTGGGGAACTTCTCTTATGGCCAACAATAAATACGGCAATAAGTAATCCCAATCCCTACCATCCTTGTCGACCACTTTCCTAAGCATGTGTTTTAACGTCTTGTTAAACCTCTTGACCAGCCCATCGGTTTGGGGGTGATAAACCGAAGTTCTTAACTGTTCAATTTTGAACAGGCGACATAACTCTTTCATGACTTTTGACATAAACGGTGTACCCTGGTCAGTTAGTATCTCCTTGGGTATACCCAGCCTGCTAAAGACATGAACTAGCTCTCTGGCAATGGTCTTGGTTGACGTATTGCGCAACGGGATCGCTTCCGGGTACCTGGTAGCGTAATCCATTATGACCAGAATATACTGGTGTCCCCTGGCAGACTTCATTAAGGGTCCAACCAAATCCATCGCTATTCTTTCAAACGGCACCTCTATAATAGGCAATGAAACTAGTGGACCCTAAAAATGTGGCCTGGGAGCATGATACTGACACTCAGGGCAGGATGCGCAAAAGTCAGACACCTCTTTATGAAGCCCGGGCCAGAAAAACCTCTGCATTATTCGCTCAGTGGTTTTCTCTACCCCTAGATGGCCTGCCGTTATATGACCATGGGCCAGATCCAACACTGTTCTTCTGTAAGCTTTGGGAACAATTAGTTGTTCCACAATATCTTCCCCCTTCTTAGTCACCTGATATAACAAATCCTGACACATTGCCATGTGGGGATAGGACAAAGGACTATCAGGGTCTACGGGTTTACCATCAACTACTTTTACATTCTCCCTGGCTTTTACCAAAGTAGGGTCATTCAACTGCTCCACGGCAAAGACCTCTCTTCTGACCTCTAAATCAGGCAGACGATCACCTGGCCCAACAACACTTCCCACCTCAATGGGAGGCACATCAGTTGGCGGGCCACCGTCACATTCCGCATTCTCTAGTTCGCCAACCATAGTAGAAAAAGGGAATAACTCTGACTCAGAAGAAACTCCCTCCTCCACTACATCGACAACCTTCTCAAATGGATCGGGGTTGTTCACCTCTGGAACAAAAGGGCTTTCCCACAACTTCCAGAAGTGAGCAAAGTCTCTCCCCAATATTGCATCGTACACCAGACCATGCACCAAACCCACAGAAACTATAGCAGAGCCACATGGTGTCTCGATGTTCACCTCGGCCGTAACATAAGTATCCCCATGTATGCAGGTCACACCAACAGTTTTCCCTGTATGCATCAAGGGGTTCACCAGCTCAGCTTTTATAAGTGTCACCAAGCTACCAGAGTCTAACAGTGCCTCTACTCGGTTGCCATCTACAGTGAGTACACACATGTGCTTATCAGTCTCAGCCTGCCGGTCAGCCGTACAGGCTGTCTGTGCAAAGAAAGACCCCCTGCGGTAGACATGAGCAGTATCACATTGCATAGGTTCAGTTGTAAGTGAACAATTAGCGGCAATATGGCCGAAGCCACCACATCAGAAACACTGAGTCATATTAATGTCTAGTCGTTTACGGGGCAAGAACCTTCCTGGCCTGGCAGGCCTGTCTCCAGGTTCTACACCCTCAGTCTTAGGTACATTCCACCGCCCAGCACCCTTCTCCCCTGGAACAGTCTTACCAGTGTCTGTGGGAGTTCGCCGGTGCGCCATCGGGGCTCGGTGGGGCATACTCATCAGCTCCTCAGCCGCCATGTACCTCTCCACCAGCTCGACCAACTGGTCCGCGGACTTAGGGTCTGCATGGCTCACCCACTTGCGCAGAGTCACAGGTAATGATCGCAGGTACCGGTCCATCACGACCCTATCCACGATCTGTGGTCCCATCAGCGTCTCGGGCTGTAGCCATTTTGAGGACAGATGGACGAGGTCATGCATCTGTGAACATGGAGGCTTGTCCCTATGGAACTCCCAGCGGTGGTCCCGTTGGGCATGAACAAAGGTGGTGACTCCCAAGCGAGTTAGGATCTCCTGTTTTAGTTTTTTATAGTCCTTGGCATCAGCCAGGCATAAGTCGAAATATGCTTTTTGTGGCTCCCCAGACAAAAAAGGTGGTGCCACCAGACTTGCCCACTGCTCCTTGGGCCAACTCTCCCTTTCGGCCGTTCTTTCAAATGCGGCGAGATAGGCCTCCATATCATCGCCCGAAGTCATCTTTTGAAGGAAGTGACTGGCTCGTATAGAGTGAGTGGGGGTGGGAGGACCAGTAGCAACATCTCTGGGCCGGGCGACCAGGTGCTGTAACACCTCTTTTATGGCCTGGCAGGTTTCCTCGATGGCGACCTGTTGTTGCCTCTGGGCTGTCTCCAAGGCCAACAGTTGCACCCTGGTGGATTCCTGCTGTGCCCAGGTAGATTCCTGCTGAAGTTTGTTCGTCTCCTGCTGAGCTCTGGTAGATTCCTGCTGAGCTGCTGTAGCTTGGAGCAAGGCCTTAATCATGTCCTCCATTTTGTCCTGGGGTGTAGGTTGGAAGCTGAACCTTGCCTCTCTGAGCATTGGCTGACGCCTCCTCTATGGGACTCCAAGGACACAGTGTTATTTCCACACTCACAAACTGGGTGTCTGTCCCTTTAATTTTTAAACGGAAAGTTTTCCTCTTGCTGCAACTTCAGTGTGTGTGGGTGCCCGCATTCTCCACCATATTGTGACACAGTTAGGTTAGGAGGTCCCTCTCCTGGGTAGAGGACTCCTTCCTTTCACACACAGCAGCTGGGAAACAGTACGCCAGACTGGATGCAAGTACAAGCTGGTCGGCGCCAGTCTTTATTGTACAATGTCAGAAACAAACATAAAGAAAACATAAACATAAATCCTAGCCCTGTCGGGGCACTAACTTCACAGGTAGTTCCCTCACTACCAGAACCTGGCAGGGCCTAATGCCCTCACCAGCAACAAGGGCACAGCACAACACTTACAGTTAGGTTTTCAAGTGTCTCTGAGCAAACTCCCTGTCTGCTCTCCCAGGTGAGACAATCAGCCCTCAACACACTAGGCTTATATTGGCCACTCTCAGGTGGAAACCCTAACAATGTAGACAAGGGGGGGAGTTGATATTAGAGCGACTAGTTTGCAAAAAATGTGTAAATGTGAATAAATAGTTTGAAACCCTAACAAGCCTGTTACCAGGCTGCGAGAACCAAAACCTGGAGTGGCCGTGGGTGGAGCCCTCCCTCTCCTCTCACCCACAACCCCCAGGTCCCAAACGGCTTTTCAAAAAGCCGAGACTCAAGCCTGCTACACTGCAGACTTTCTCCTGGGGGTTTAAAACACATAAGACAGGAATCTGGGACAAATGTACCTGCCACAGACCACTTTACCAATGATCCTATCACAATATATATACACAGTGTATATACATATAAAGTGTAAATTTGTGACTATACTATAATATAAATATTTGGATTATTCTGGAATTAAGTATTTATATATAATTCTTAATCTTTCAGAACTGACTCTGAGTTATGTGTAAAATGTGCAGCCTGGCCAGCAGTAATGACAAGCAGCAGCTCACCTCAGGACTGCTGCTGCCATGCCGTCTTCACGAGGAGCCGCTGTGGACATACTGTAGCTGTACTGCTTGCCTCCTTCAGCCTGCCGGTGCGGTGGTGGCGGGCGGCACCTACATGTGACGGCACTCGCAGTGCGTCACGTGGCCCGGTGGTGGCGCCGCCGCTGAGTGATTGAAGGTGCTTAGTGGTGCTTGGAGGGCTACTAAAGCCCTCTATACGCCGCCATCATGTTTTTACTTTTGGCTTTTGAGCCACCAGTGCTGCGGGTGGGAGGGAGGTGGATGCTCGTCCGGGAGGCGGGGCCACGGCAACTGGCAAGTTCACCAGGTTGCTGTGGAAGGGGAAAAAAAATATTTTCTATAGCAGCACACACAGCAGATCCTTCTGTGTGGGCCTATTATGATGGTGGGCCTGGAGCTGTAGCTCCATCAGCCCCATTATTAATCCGGCCCTGATGGAGCAGGTGCAAATTTTGATGCTGCAACCAATGATTGGATCGGAAAACTCACCAAGCTCAGATAACAGTCATACAGATAACAATACAAAATAAAATATCATGTGGCAACATGCCATATATGCCTACCCTCCTGGAAGTCGCGGCAGCCTCCAGATTTTTTGGGTAACCCCACGCACCCCCGGAAGGGTAGGCACCTCTCCCGCATGCTACCCACTTCCTAGTGAAGTGGGTAGAATAAGGAGAATTTTCTTGAGGACTGGTTGGTCCGTGAGTAGGGGGCGTGACCTAATGATGCGATTCTATGAGAATCGTGCCATTTGGCTCTGCCACCATTATTTAAATATGCGCTGTTAGCAGCAAACTGTCGCGAGGGGGTGAGTCTTAATGATGCAACCCAGCCGGCACCGTCCCCAACACCTCCCACCTTCTTCTCCTTCCCTGGCTTCTCCCGGGAAGGAAAACTACAATGTCGGCAAGTAGGCACCAGACGTGGCCCAGTCAACTCCATCTCAACCCGGTGGCAGTCCAGCGTTCTGTATATGTCAGCACATAGGGGAATGGTGACCTGGGTACTAAAAGATGGACTACAGGTATGTGGGTGTCATTATCAGACCGTGAAATACAGTAACTTAGATACATCAGAGACAATCTGAGCATCATTCAATAAAATCCTGGTTTCTTACAAAATGCTCATATACTCCCAATTTCAAAGGAGTCGGTTACAAACCTTTATTAAACAAAATTCAAGCAGCATTTAAAAAGTAAGAGTTAATGGTGCAATGCAAAAAACGATAATAATTGCAGCAAACTCCCCCCCAGCCCCTGTCCCCATTATTTATACAGTATATATTCATATTGTTTATTGTTCTGTACGTATTACAGTGAATCAATGTATTTGATGCAAAAACTATTATTGAACACTTTCAAAAGCTGGAGGAAGATAGAACAGTACTGCAATTTATTTCTATTTTCCTAATGATTACAGCTCTTTAATATGTTTTGGCAGTGCCAGGTGGTAGAGCTCAGTGTTATTACAATACGGTCGCCGATCTACATAGAAGCTGCCCCAAAGAAATGTAAATGTAATAATTTCTCGTATTTAAACTGAAAACTTAATATATGCGGGGACTTGTGTTTTATAGCTCAGCGTCATTACCCAACAGTGTTTTTCACACATTTCATTTTATGTCATGCCATTATGAGTGTATTGATCGGTGTGTTACAGAATGTGCGTAGGAAATTAGTTTGAGCTCAGGAATCAGACATCTAAACTTTAGTTTTATATTTTCGATTTTAGTACCTTTATAGGAGACACTTTACAGTATATATCCACAGTACATATTAATTTCAAAATATATTATTAAAACCTATTTGACACATTTCTCAAATGTTTTAAAATAGTTTTATGTGCTCAGTGATATTTTACAACTAGTATTGATTTTTGCCTAGTATTATAGATACAATGGCACTATTAAGATGCCGAGGGGGATATTTAGTAAACATTGTGTTTGTGATCCCAGCATCATTGTGCCATTTTCCTGGCAGGATTGCATGAAACTATTTACTGAGCTCGAAACTGCAGCAAAAAGACAGAGAGACCACACTTTAGAACAGAAAACACCATTACGATTTTCACTCATTAAAAGTATAGAAATCACCTGATTTACTACATATCCACTGCATAAACATTGCAATCCCTCAAAAAATAGGCCTTGCCTGTCACACGCAGACATGGACATAGCTCAGCTTGTTCTTGTATGTGCATTCAAGGTGTTTACAGAAAATAAAACCTATAAAATAAGATCACTGTGTTTGCAATCAATATTCACATTACATATCCCATCCACACAGTTCCCATACTGTTTTATCTACAGCAAAATTGTTAATTCATTGTCTAACCGCATGAAGAGACTTTAGAGGATTGAGTTCGTGGGAAAATACGAAATGCATTATTTAATCAATATAGTACAAGGCATAATGGATTTGAAGGATATAAAGGATTTTGCTCCTCAATAATTACTTAACTTTTCTATAGGAATGTAGTCAAACAAAAAATAAGGTCTAGAAATAGTTGAAATGGACAGTTTCCTTTTTGACTTATACATTGGCACAGGGGTATTGAATATTTATTTATAGGCTAATGCAAAGACAGCTTTGGGTGGATACAGAAATGCTCACTGACTGCTGAGCTTATAGCTGTTGTTGTCACTAAATACTGCTGGCTAAAGAAATAATGATATAACCTAGAGATGAGCAAGGCCATAGTGAATAGTAGGACGGAGTGCATTTCATATGCACTGAGGTAATTAAACACCCGAGCCTGTGTGTGTCGATCTCTGGAAAAGTAGGGGCTAGTTGATTAGTGAGGTAGTGTTGTGGGGTTAGGTTTGGTTAGCCTACAGGATTGGCATGGGATGGGCTTGCAGTGCTATTTTAGAGCTGCTGCTTGGCAGCCATTTCATAGAAATTTCTCTGGTCGGCTGTTTCCCGCCCTCCCTCCCTTATTCATTGAGTTGCTTGTGTTGGCTTTTCTTGTGGCGGGAAAGAAAGGTAACAGTCACCATCTGTGTTTGGAGCCTAAGGTGCTCTCCCTTCCAATACATGGTTTACGCTGATTCTACCCTACTGGGGTCAGCGGCAACCACCTAACCTGATGGGCCTCATTGGGGTGGGAGGTGGATACCATGGGATTGTAATGGGCTGGCTGCTCCTCTCCCATTTAGAAGATCTGTATGAGTATGCAGTTGGTGATCTTGCATTGTGGGGCCGTTCTTTCTGAGCCATCATACTTTGTCTGTCTTTTTTTCTTCTTCTATTAGTTAGTTCAGTTTTATATATTAAATAGTTTATTTAGATTAAAAATAAATAAAGCTGACCTTCCTTTCCCCTTATACAAGTCTCTGTGTCGTTATTTCATTATGATTATGGTTCATGGTAGAGATATGCGGTTCGGTTCTCCAGAAATCGTGAATCCGGGTAAATCCGAGTAGCGGTTCTAATCTCCTGAGGAGATCCGGGTAAATCAGAATCATGGTTCTGATCTTTTTATGGTTCGGAATTCGGATTTTAAATCCGAATTTCTGGTTTTGGATTGCATAAATTACATGATACTAGCTGTTTTGAAAACTTTTTTTTCTATTTAAAAAAATCCAGATCCAAAACCAAAACACTTGATGGTAGTTTGCAAAACCAAATCCAGATCCAAAACCTTGAAGGAGATAAAGATCCAAAACCCAAACACGGGGGTCGGTGCACATCCCTAGTTGATGGTTTACCCTGAACTGGTAGGAGGGAACACTCATCAAGCGATGGGGAGTTTACTGACCTGCATCCTCAGCAGAAAGGGCTGTTTGGCACATGTGCAAAGACCCGGTTACACAATCGTTGAGATCCATTCATGTTTTGCCATTCTGCAGTGTACTTGTGAATTTGCTCCGTAGGTCTATCTGTAGGTCTAAACTGGATACCGCACTGTAAACTACATGAAGGGAGTGCACCGCTACATCAGTGAAGGTAAAGGAAAAAAAAACAATCCGCTCGTAAAAATAACTTGTTGGAAAGTGATTTTTTTATACTTGTAGACAGGGCCGAATTAAGGGCCTATAGTGAGAGGCTGAGGAGGTGTGACTATAGGCTCTTGATCATTTTCAGCCCTAGGCTGTGAGTGTGGCCAGTGCTGCGTAGGTGTGGCTAGTGCCATGTGGGCATGATCACCCTTGCACTATAAGCCCCAGTGTCTCCCTAAATACATGATTTGTGGCTGGCTGGGCAACTGGTAATCTCATGCTGCCATGGTCATGGGCCAATTATCTGTGGTTGGCCTGGTTCTGCAGTTCCTTAAGCCCCATTTTTTATTTGTCCCTATTTGGCGAGTAGAAATGTGAATTATTCTGTATTGTGTGATTTAATAAAACCTTTACTGTATTATCAAACTTCTTTATAAGTAAAAATGTTACATCTTTCTTCAGTGTCTTTGAGAAAATTGATGAAGGGATAACTCCTATTTAAATTAGGTAAATAGCTTGACATGTGGTCACACTACACTGATAGACAGCTATCAGAAAGCCATGATACAGCTGTAACATCCCCAGTTGGAAGTGGCTATGGAGCGACTGGAAACATTGTTTTTCATTTTCAGACTAGTTTTTGTGCGTTGAGCTAGTATTAAAACCCAGTGGGCGTGAGGCCCTTTTCATACCAATATAAAGTAGAGGTATAAAAACTTTTGGTAGTGATTCAATTTTTGATTTCCTGTAGAAACAAGAAAAGTTGGACGACCTTAAGGAGGAAACCCACCCAAATTCCTGTCCTAGCAATTAAATAAGTATTCTGATTAAATAGTAAATAAAATGTGACATGCAAATCAGTTTAGGTTATTCTAAGTGAGAAGCACAACAAGTCTATACAATTTGACATAATGCTATACACAGATACATGATCAGTAGAGCGTACAATATAGGTGTCAGTGTCTGGGACACAACAAGACAAAGTGGATTGTCCATTGGTCATAATGAGCTGAAAACAGGGTCACCAGCTAGATTTGCAGTATCATCATCATGATACAGTCATTGTGATTAAAGAAGGACTGTGCCTATAATAAAGGTGTAAAGGCTCATTGTCCTGTTGCTGCACATACTGAGAGCTGCTTACACTCTTGTGTCCATAGATGACTGGGGTGGGATGAATGTTTCCTGCTGCTTGGGTGGGTCAAAACTACATTCTGAGTGCAGTTGTTTAATAGCTGAGACACACCACTTTTAGGAGAGCAATATGTACTTCGTTTGTGAAAATGTGAAGAAGACAAAGACAGTTGCAATGAGATGGGGGAAGTGTTCACCATTTATGTTATTTCAGCTTACAAAGTGCCTAACACTAAGGCCCAGCAATTACCCTTCACATTATGGGCCAGATTCATAGTTAGGGGCAAATCTAAAACTTGAGCAAACAAGGAGCAACTTGCTCCTGGAACATTGTCATGTTACAATGTGAGGGGTAGGGTTGCCATCTGTTAAAGATTCATCTGGACAGTCCAGATATCAGCAATGCTGTTCAGAGTCTGGAAGCCTGTTTGTCCCAGATGAATAGCAGGGGTGAAGCTAGGCTGTCTGTCACCAGGGACAAAGACTCAGCTTGGTGCCCCACCCCTTCCCAGTAGATAGTAGTCATCCTCTATATAACCACCAAATAATGCAGAGAACATTACAGTGACTACCATACAATACATAAAGCATTACAGTGACCACCATATAATGCAGAGAACACTATATAATACAGAGAGCATCAGATACTGCCATATAATGCAGAGAGCATCCATGATCATCATATAAAAAAAGAGTACCACAGTGACTGCCATATAATAGAGAGAGCATCAGTGACTGCCATATTATACAGAGAGTGTCGATGACCACCATATAATGCAGAAAGCATCAGTGACTGCCATATCATAAAAAGAGCATCAGTAACCAACCACATAATGCAGAGACACTGTGGAATCTCTGCGGCACCTTAAAAATAAAGGATAATAATAATCAGTGACTGCAAGTTAAGCATAAAGCATCAGTGACCACTATATAATACAGAGCATCAATAGCTATCATATAATAAAGTGGAGTGTGACCACTATACAATACAGAGAGTATCAGTGACCGCCATCTAATACAGAGAGTATTTTTTATCACCTTACAATGACTTCCAAGTCAATAAGTAACCTTTTATGAAATACTATTAACTACAGTACTTCAGCATCATTGTAACAACCACATATAATGTAATTAATATAATTAATCCCTTTACAATAATTACCTTCATAATACTGATTATTAACTAGCCCCAGCATCATAAAATAATTTATTTGTGCTGGGTACGTAAAGACAAAGGACCTATGCTGATCTATGCACACTAGTCATGCTTGTGTGATTCAAACTAGCTGAGCTTCTGTCAATGCCATCAACAAGAACTATGGCCCTCATTCAGAGCCACTCGCTATTTGCGGTCGTTCGTTCTAAAACAAGGGGTGGCTATTCAAATGAACCGTTCGCTGTTTGCGGTCTGTTCACGCCTCTAGGTCTGAACGAGCGAACAAAACTTGCGTTCGTTTTTTGAAAAAATACTCCCCCTGGCCGCTCGCATCCTACGTCATGTCCGCTATTTATTAGATTAATCGAGTACATCGACCAGGGTATGAACTGCTCGCTATTCTTGGGGCTGGTGTTTGCTACCTCAATTTTGCGAGCAGTTCTGGCTCTAAAATAACCCAATGACGTGGTCAACGACGCTGCTGTTTTAAATATGCACACCCATAAAACGCCCGTTTTGACCTTTAAGCACGCCTGCGATCGGATCTCCACACCCCGTTTTCAAGCACCTTCCCCTGTTACCACCCACATACGCCTCTTTCTGTCACTCAAATTATCAGGCACTCGCTATTTTGCGAGCACATGAATTTCGGCCGCACTGAGTGGTTCGCGCATGCGTATTACGATCCGTACGCATGCGCAGTTGGGCAAACATCGCTCGGAGCGAACGAGCAGCGACTTGCGTCCGGCTCTGAATCAGGGCCTATGTCTGTTATAATTAGACTAGTGGGAGAATATTGTAGGGAGCACCATGGTACCCTTGAAGTTTTCATGACCTACACATCAAAGGTAAACAAAACACTGCATTTAATGGTAACATTTAAAACTAGACCATGTATTTGGTTTTAGATCTGGGTGCAGTTCTTCTTTCTTAAAACAAAGACAGAAATATGTTGGTCATTCATGCTGCTAAAGTGCAAGTGATAGCAGATATTTAGCCCAATGTGGCAGCATGTTTGGCCCCAAAAATGGGTGATGGCTGATAATGATCCTTTAGATATCTATAGGATCATTATCACTGTACTAGTAAATCTGGTCAGAAGATGACCACTATCGGCCTGTGTGAGTGCAAGCTCAAATGATGCCGGTAGTAGTCATGCTGCTTGAGTCCAGAATAGAATGGTTGGATCTAACTTGTACAACCAAATTGGACTGTTTTGCTGTTGGTCTATAAGAAAACGCAGTATTCCTATGTGTGTAGACAGCTATAGATTTGGTAAATTCTGCCTAATTCCTCCAATTTTTTTTTATAAAAAAAAACATATGCATCAATTGATATTAAGAGGATTTGCTATACTTCAATATGAACTTTTTTGGCTGCCTACATCAGATTAAACTTGGACATTACATGTGTAACCAGCTTTAGTAGCAAACATTCAGCCTTTTAAAGATATGCTAATTCACACTTAACCAGTGGCTGTTCCAGAGGTGGGACTTCAGCACAGTTCAAAATTCAAATAGGGGAGTCACACCAACTGCCAGTGAGTCCCAGCCAGTGATGTTTGGCAGTGTGTGAAATGGCAGTTGGTGTGGCTCCCCTATTTGAAATTTGAATTGTGCTGCAGCCACACCTCTGGAGCCGCCACTGCTCTTAAACTTAAGTTACAGGTATAATTAATAGAAACGCCAACATTCAAGAATTTTTTAATTGTATTACAATCAAGGACTCTTATTTCGTACAACATTACGAGAGATCGCTAGCATATTCCAATCAAGGACTCTTACTTCCCACAATATTCCAAGAGGTGTCTATTATATTCCAATCAATGACTCTTATTCCTTACAACATTCCAAGAGGTGACTAGTGTAGTCTGCAAGGGGGGAGGATTAGGGTAAGTCTTCGGGGGATATGGATAGGGGGAGGGTTAGGGTACTTACATAGTTGGGTCGGGATCCTGACTGTCGGGATGCCACTGTCGGTATTGTGACCACCAGCATTCCGGCCGCCGGGATCCCATACCAAACCCTCAAGTACAGAGGTTCCCAAACTTTTTTGAATCACGGCGCCCTAGAATAACAGCATTGTTTTCACGGCACCCCTAAGCCAATCGTTTGTTATTGAGAAATTCAGAAAAATAGTAGTAAACTAGTAAAGTGAAGTAAATTATGCTTATGTCATCCTTGGGTTCAGTTATGTGGTGGTAGACAGGTTTGAGCTTCTGTTTGTCAACATATTTACATTACATTGGCGATAAATTATTTGATTTGGTGCTGGCCCTCCAACCTGAGGCATCCCTGCAAGTGTCCCAAGGCATCCCAGGGTGCCAAGGCGCACAGTTTGGGAACCACTGCTCTAGTATATTGCAATCAAGGACTCTTATTTCTTACAACATTCTAAGAGGTGTCTAGTATATTTCAATCAAGGACTCTTACCTCCCACAATATTCCAAGAGGTGCCTATTATATTCCAATCAATTACTCTTATTTCTTACAACATTCCAAGAGGTATGAAATAGCCCCAGAAAAAGGAAAAAAGGACTCCTGCTGGGGGCACGCTTTTTAGGGAAAAAGATGAATGTGGTACATTTAATAATGTATAGATACACTATACAAACCGGAATTTAATTCTAATGGTGCCCACCTGATAGCGACAATGAAAAAATTAATACTTAGGGGCATATTCAATTGGGCGCGAGGTTTAGCAAGGTAAAAAATATTGCGCCCCTCGCACCCAATTTTGGAATACCGCGGGTATGCGTGCTCCCGATACACGTGGTATTCAATAAAAAAAAAAATGGTTGCGACGCAAGAAAAAAAAACAAAAAACCCTTCACTTACCTGGCAGGGGGTCTCCGGTGGTCTCCACAGCTCTCAGTGGCCTCCTCTCCATCTTCTCAATGGAGAGGGGGCTGCTGGGAGCCCCGGAAGCTGCTGGTAAGATCCAGGGGCTGGTGGGAGGGGCAACGGCTGCTGGGAGAAGTAGTTTTCCCAGCGCCCATTCCAGGGGAGGGACACACAGACACTGGGGGGGGCCACACACACCGGGGGTCACGCACACAACACTCGTACACACACACTCACTCATACACACTTACAAACACTCACACACACTGACACATTCATCCTGCAGCAGAGGACCCGGCTTCCAACACTGGATGAAGAAGATGCAGAAGACAGCGCTGCAGAAGGTAAGTAATTATGGACTAATTTAGTTAATTAGAAACTTCTGATTGCTTAATTAGTCCTCAACAGGGGTGCCGCCGGGGTTCCAGAGCAAGTCCCAGTGATTTTCCCCAACAATAACGATTTTGAGAAAAATCACACTTGCTCCTGAGGTGTGTGAAAAAAAACCCTCCGGGGGCACAAAAATGCAAAAAGCATGCACCTACTTGAATAGCAAAAATCCTGCATCTACAGGTAAAACCTTGCAGGTGCAAGATTTTTTGCTATTCACGCACCCAATTGAATATGCCCCTTCACCTTTATTAATTAAACTATTAAAATATCTCTTAAAACACAACATAATTGGTTAAAAGAACATGGCATGTTACTCACAATTGCCATTCCAAGAGGTATCTAGTATATTCCAATCAAGGACTCTTACTTCCTACAACATTCCAAGAGGCATCTAGGTCCTTTCCAAGCAATGACCTTCACTTCCTACAACATTTCAAGAGGTCTCTAGTTCTGTTCCAAGTGAGGACTCTTATTTCCTTTAAAATTATATATTTTTGGCCAATGTGTTTGAGCGTTATGGTACTATATATAAATGTAAAATAATTAATATAGAAAAACTTGAACCATTATACTCGTTAAAAATAAATACAGTGTTCATGCCATTATTCGTGTTACCGATCATACCTTTATGCTACATTATTTTATGCAGATTCTACCTAAATGAAATCCTTATATTCCATGTATCAGACATGATACAGTGCAAGCTCATTGAGTCAATAGGTTTATACTATTACTGGGTTTATGCAATGATTATATGTTTCATCAATCAAATTAGCTGTGGATATCTTCTAGATGTGAAGAAATGTATACCATTTGAATAATTCCAATTTACTTAAAAATCCATCACATTATTCGCATCTATCTGACAGTGTGAGGGATAAATCCATAGTTTAGTGTCAAGTTCTTCATAAGACACCATTTATTAATATCAGCTAAACATAGAGCTTCCTCTGATACATGTCAAGATCCCTACATGCACGTACCATGTAATACAATTGTTATTTCTCTCCTCTAATGCTCAGTTACTACAGTATGTGTATTCTAGTTACACTGTTTGCTGATATAGCGAGTAGCAATTAAAGGAAACCATATCCACCTCTCAGTAAGTAAATGGGCAATATCTGTACTTTACAAATAGTATGCTTTATCATTTGTGCCATATGCAAGACCAGACACATATACAGTATACAAGCTGGGTACACTTTAGATGACCGGCAATCTTCCCGATGGCCAGGGCGATTTACATTCACCTTGGACCATGCAAGATTATCAATACACATTACCAGATGAATGACGGAACAATACCTCGTTCTGACCTTCATTCCACTGCACAGCCCATGCAGCAAGGCCAATCACATGATTTCGCAGGCGACCCGTGGGATCGCGAGTACACATTAGATGATGTGCCCGATATATCGTTCAGAACCACCTCAAAACCATTGCCTAATGTGTACCCAGCCTTACTCTGGAGAACGTTTTTTTTATTTTTAACCTACTGTTTGTGCCATGTGGATATCAGATAGATCTTAGGCTTGTGGTTCTCTTCCTGTGGAAGATTGTGTTTCTGGTGGAGGTTTGGTTAGAGGAGAATTGGGAATAGATGTAGCTTTGCCATTCAAAACTCAATGTGAAGCCTTATCCTAAATTTTAATTAATTAGGAGATGGCTTAGTTGGAGGAGAACCCTCTGTGCTGTCTCCCTTCCTGAGCTGTCATGTTCTGCTGTCGCTAAGGGATTGCCCGAGCAGTGTCGCTTCAACAGGGTTGGCTCTGATTAATTCAGAGAGAATACTGCTCAAGTTCAGAGATATTGCTTGGCTTTCTTTCCATGGGAAGCTTTACGTAAAGTGGAACATGATGTGGAAAAATGCCAGTGATCGTGGTTGTCCACGGGAGGAATGTCTAGGAGAGATGGAGACGATGGACCATTTTCTGATCAAGTGCTCCTTTAACGTAAAAATGTATCAAGAGCTTTACGTATCCTGTGCCTTTCGGGGCTTAGTTACCCTGAGTGGGCTTATGGAGCGTTCAAAGGATATGGTAGATTTAATTTGACCACTATTTATTTAGTCAGTTTAGCAGTTAGATATCACACATGGAGTGCGCGGTGTCAGGTTTCCCTAAGGCATAAAGTCCTTCCCTGTGACGTGGTGGTGGAATTTGATTCTGCAAGAGGTGGAAAGGATGATGGTTCTGGGTAATGGGAGACTGGATGCTGTCGGGTGGTCTCGATGGTGGGATCACCCGAAAACCTCCTTGAGTGGGTGGCAGAAGTCCTCTCTAAATCTAGCTGGAGGTCTTTCCTTTTCTTTCCACACCCCTTTGGTCAGTTTTCCTTTACACAATATGTAAATACAGTATAGGGAAAAATAGATAAGGGTAGTAGTTATTTGTATATATATTTCTTTGATTGCATATTTACCTAATATGATTAGTTATGGATTTACTTTCTTTGTGTATTATACAGAATTTGTTATGTATTATGCCTTATTATGTAATGTATATTTATTTATTTATCACACTGTATATAATGTATATATGCTGCAAGTTTCAATAAATGGAAATATTCCCTTCATGAGCTGTCAGGACCCCGTACAGTGACTACACGAAGGCGCACTGACATCAAAACATGGCCTCTGACTCGGCCAGCCAAAATGCGCTAATGCACATGCACACCCTGTTTGCTCATTCCAAGTCCTCCATCAGAGAAGGAAGGAAATACCCCTGAGAGTCTCTCCTATATGGAGGGTGTATTACAGTATAGAGACTCTGCAGGTATATTGTGTCACAACAGATTAACTTAGATATCGGTCCTGTGTGACCTTTCCATACTTCCAGGCTTAGGAGCTGGTTGTGAGTCACAGGCAAAGTGCCTGCATTTGCCGGCAGTCGCGGAAACCAGACTTACTACCTTATGTTAATTCGAGTATATGAAGGACTAATGTGGGGGTTTGTGTGGGTGCAAGCGGAATTTTCCGCCAGCCGCTGCAACCGTCATCATTAATATTGGCACTTGCACAGGCCCCATGCTAGGCGCAGGAGAACCAGGCTTCCCTTCCCCCGATGTAGGACTCAATATCGCACCAGGCTTTTGATACTTGCCCATGACACTTCCACAAGTCAGGGCGGTTCCATGAGATCACTTTGCCACAACCCAGTCTCTCAGTTCACTTCTGGAAACGCCCTATTTCATGGAAAGACAGACGCGGCTAAGTTGCATCCCACTCGGACTAGGACGGACATACTCAATAAATGCATAAGTAAGCTTCATGCGCTGTTTGCAGATCCTTGCCATGTGCCTCCCTGAGACAGAGAAATCTGTCTCAGAATCAGCCCCTAAGCTGGCTTTTTTTCCCTTAGGACCTCAGTATCCTTAGCAGTGTGCCTATCGACCTGACATTCCTTAGCAAAGTAATGGCGCTGCCTTGGAGTCCACAGGATTTCTTTTCTGCACTATCCTGTGTGCTGTAATTCAGGTCTTTCTGTTAAGGTGCATAAAAGATTCCGAATACTTGTATAAGTTTGAGGAAAAATATCCCTGTTTTGTTAGGTATTTTGCTGGTTTTCTTTAGTTAGGGGGGTTAAAAGTTTTTAGATGGTGTAGCTAGAAAGTGTCAATCAAATTAATAAACCTATTGTAGCCAAGCAGGAGGCAAGGCCTCTGCTAAGCCCCATAAATAGTCAGGGTGGAGGAGCCATTTTCCTCTTGGCAGTTTTATTCAAGCCCACCCAACCACCCGACATGCATGGTTTGTATTCTGTTGTTTGTTGGATTGAGCAATTTCCCTGTTTTTCTTTTTCCTTCAAACAGGTGGAGGCGCAGCCTGGCGGTAAGCAGTGCCCCTGGGCGGCCGATTTATGGCGTTAAGAGTGCCTGAGTTAGTCATTCTCCTATAGGGGGGATTAGGCCATCATTTTAGGGAGGGGTCGAGGCTATGCCAATTAGTGGAGAATGGTACCATTTCAGGCCAGTTTACGCTAGGACGGGGATCCGCCCTCTTTATTTATTTATTCAGATAATTTATCGGGCTGTGGCCCAAGAGCACTGCTTTTCACTGCCATCGATCTTTCAATTTCAATTACAATTCTAATTAGATTAAATAAATTTATGGCTGTGACCTCTTTAAATTCTATATATGCCTCTGAGTATTTATTTCTAGTTATTGGTTAAGAACATAGCAAAACGCTTTACTAAAATAATGGTTGACTTAATGTCCTGTGCTTTGCCCTCTAGTGGATGAATACAGCCAGGGGTCAATATTCTGGTGCAGCAGACTAACACAGGGGTGGCCAACCCGCTGCTCTCTAGTTATGTCCAGTCAGAGGCAGTGGGAGCCAGAGCCAGCATGGTCAGGTAAGTACTGGGCTGGGGACACTGCTTAAGGGGCACTACTTTATGGGGCACTGCATAATGGGCACAAATACAGCAGGCATGGCATAATGGGCACGAATACAGGGGGCACTGCATAAGGGGCAAAACTACAGTGGGCACTGCTTAAGAGGCTCTACTTTAGGGGGCACAAATACAGTATTTTCAATGTGCTGGGCTCGCCCCCAGTGTGACTAAAAATGGGGCTGTGACACAAGGTCATGATCCTTCAAATGTCATACCAAAGGCGTGTGCAGAGAAATAGGGCATGACCTTGTGACAGCTAGGCCACACCCTATTCTTGCACCATGTGTATCTTCTTTGCTAGGCTAAGCTTGCATAATAGTACAAACAATACTAGTCTGCAGATGTAATGGAGCAAGCAGCAGGTAAGCACAGGTCTTAACTATCTATCTATGTGTGTGTATGCACGTTTATTATATATATATATATATATATATATATATTATCCAATGGCGGCACTCCGTAGGAAAAAACTTCACTCCAAACTCACACGCATATCAGCTTATCAGTTTGGAGTGAAGTTTTTTCCTACGGAGTGCCGCCATTGGAAATTATGTTTGTCAGTGCTGTTGCAGTTTGTAACTTACACTGTGGAAGGCACCCGGACTAGTAGACAATTTCCTCACGAGTGCCGGAACTTGGTTCGATATATATATAATCTCACAACTTATTGAGGTAAATGGCATAATGCCCATAACAAATACCTGTGCAAGGGGACCAACTTCATATGCCTTTTTGGGTGAGCGTGCATAACCTGTACTCATTAAACAACATCCCTATTCATGCAGCCCTTCATAACAACCCTTGTGCCTAGTAACAAGCCAATCAACTTTGATGGGATATTCTAGAACATGTTAAGAAATGCATTAGAGTGATGACCTTAGGTGACCTCTTGAGACCTATGTGCGCTGTCATCTTCCACTCCATCATTCTCAAATTCATCCTGCACAGTCAAAAATAAATAAATAATTGTAATCGCTGTAAAAGGATTGCCTATAGGATGTGGCCTATGAAAAGGACATTGTTAAAATTAAAAATTGAACCAGTTAGGGGAAAAAATATGTCTGTGCCGGTTTCCCTAAACAGCACATTGTCAGTGCAGCTCTTTCGGTTGTGTTCTTGTTGGATCAAGCACTGATGTCCTCTGATATTTCTCTTTCATTCCCTTATCAAGCAGAACAGGGACTCCCAACAGTATCCAAGATGTAACTCTTCAATCCTCACCTTCTCAATAAGAAAAGTTGAGTAGTTGTCAGTAACAAACACGAGTAAATGGGCAGCCAAAAACAATGTATTCTCTCCGTTGTGCTGTTGCTGTCGGATTGGGTATGAAATACCAGCAGTCGGGATGTCAGCTGTCAAAAGACAGACAGTGGCATCCCAATGCTCAGTATCCCGACCTGGGCTCCATGAGTATGCTAAACCTCCCCCCCTTCTTCCCCTAACCCTTTCTTTCTGCACCCTAACCATCCCCCATCCCAACCCTAACCCTCCCCTTTAGTGCCTAAAAGTAACCGACCTCCCTTGGTGCCCGAACCTAAGCCTTCTCCCTTATTGCCTAACCCTAACCTCCCCAGTGGTACCTAAACCTAACCCTTCCAGTCCGTAGCCTAAAACCTAACCCCCCCCGTGGTGCCTAAACTTAACACTCCCCCTGTGGCTAACACTTACATTCGAGATGTTGGCTGTCAGGATTCCGGCATCAGCATCTGAACTGAGGTCGGAATTTTGGAACTGGTGTCCTGTCCCAAGTCAGGATTCCTGCGCCAGGATTTTCAACAGCCGGCATCCCGACTGGAGGTGTAATAACTACATCTCGTTGCTGAAACTAGACATAGACTCCCTCCCTGTAATAGAAAGGAGGGAAGGATTATGAAGAAATATACCAGTAAAGTTTTATTGTCTGTATTTTAGATCAGGGATGAGCGGGTTCGGATTTCCGAAATCCAAACCCCCCCGAACCCCCTGATCCAAGCCGGGAACCGAGTCAGGCTCCAGTTATCCCGCCTGGCTCGGATCTGAAATCGAGACAAAATGTCATCATCCCTCTGTAGAATTCTCGCGGGTTTTGGATTCTATAAAAGGTCCCGTGATCGCCGCCATTTTTCTTTCTGGCTATGAGTTAGGAGGGAGCTGGGAGCTCAGAGTGTTAGATGGACTGTTATAAAAATTTAAAATAATAAAGTACGGCTGGCTACTGTGAAGAGGGAGGGTAGGAGCTGTTACTGACGCTGACCATAGGGGCTGGCTGGCTGGCTCCTGTTTTCTACATACAATACATAAGGGCTGGCTGGCTACTGTTGTCCTTGTCCATATAGGGGCTGGCTGGCTGTAGTGCTGTGTTGTCCAGCGGCTGCCTTGTCTGCTGTAGGGCTACGCTCATACAAATAATTTTTCAAGGGGGTGCCCTGTCTGCTGTAGGGCTACACTCATACAAATTATTTTTACAGGGGGTGCCCTGTCTGCTGTAGGGGTACCCTCATACAAATATTTTTTACAGGGGGTGCCCTGTCTGCTGTAGGGGTACGCTCATACAAATAATTTTTACAGGGGCTGCCCTGTCTGCTGTAGGGGTACACTCATACAAATAATTTTTACATGGACTGCCCTGTCTGCTGTATGGGTACACTCATACAAATAATTTTTACAGGGGCTGCCCTGTCTGCTGTAGGGGTACACTCATACAAATAATTTTTACATGGACTGCCCTGTCTGCTGTAGGGCTACACTCATACAAATATTTTTTACAGGGGGTGCCCTGTCTGCTGTATGGGTACACTCATACAAATATTTTTTACAGGGGGTGCCCTGTCTGCTGTAGGGGTACACTCATACAAATATTTTTTACAGGGGGTGCCCTGTCTGCTGTATGGGTACACTCATACAAATAATTTTTACAGGGGCTGCCCTGTCTGCTGTAGGGGTACACTCATACAAATAATTTTTACATGGACTGCCCTGTCTGCTGTAGGGCTACACTCATACAAATATTTTTTACAGGGGGTGCCCTGTCTGCTGTATGGGTACACTCATACAAATATTTTTTACAGGGGGTGCCCTGTCTGCTGTAGGGGTACACTCATACAGATAATTTTTACAGGGAGTGCCCTGTCTGCTGTAGGGGTACACTCATACAGATAATTTTACAGGGGGTGCCCTGTCTGCTGTAGGGGTACACTCATAGAAATTATTTTTACAGGGGGTGCCCTGTCTGCTGTAGGGGTACACTCATAGAAATTATTTTTACAGGGGGTGCCCTGTCTGCTGTATGGGTACACTCATGATTGTACAGGGGGCGGTGGGGGGGGGCTGGTGGTTTGCGGGGCTATGCAGCGCTCCCTGCTACTGCTGTGTAGGATCCAAAATGGCCACCATGACCCTGTGGGCGGGTCCAACCGCTGACACAGGGAGCAGGCTGGCCGGGATTAGCGGGGATGGCACCGGGGAGCTGTGGCCGCCCGTGCTACTCGCGGCACCGCCGGCGAGCCAGGTGGCCATGATGAGAAAGGAAGCCCCGTGGGTGCCTTGAGGCTGCTGACTGCAGGCGGAGACACGGGCCAGGCAGATGCGGAGGTAAGGGGCCTGGCAGCCTCCATCAAGTGATGGGGGAGGCAGAACGACGGGGCCTGGGCATTATGGCAAGGCAGGGAGGATGGGGGGGACACTGGCAGACAACGGGGAATGAAGGAAGAAAGAGGGGGAGGGAAAAAGAGGGGAACAGGTGTGTAAAGAAAGGGAGAGAAGAGAAATGGAATAAGAAAAACAGGAGATTAAAAAACAAAGGGGTGATGCAAGAAAAAAGGATGCAGATGAGAAATGTGAATAAGCAATAAAAGACAGGTACAATCTGAATGACACTTAGCCAGCCTGGTTGAATAACTGGACAGAGGAAAATGACTCCTCCTCTCACCAGGCTACTTATATGGGTCCTCACAGCCCTCCCACAACTCCTACAATAGGTTTATAACTCTCAAATGACCAAAGCCTAACCACACCCCTCCCCCTAGCTCTTAATCCTAACTTGCCTAACAAAATTACATAACAAACAGGGTGCTTATCTATCCTCAAACTTATTCAAGTATTCGGATGCCTTAATTTAAAAATGTGAGTTAAAATTATGACTGCAGAATCATGTTGTTAATATGAAGTGTTATTCTCTATTGTAAATGTTTTTCTCCGAACTTTCAGTTATTTCAATTATTATTCTATTGACAGCAGCACAGAGCTTGATCAACCTTTGTGTGTTCATGTGTAAGCATGTTTGAAATGGGACGGGACGCTAAACTTACATGTAGCACTCCGGTGCCAAATGCACAACTTGCTTGGATAATAAAGTACGTACTCTCTTTACTTCAAGTCTATGTAACATGCTTTGTAAATGGTATGCAATATGCACTGGAAAAGTTAAACTATCCAAAACTTTGATATTTCTTTTCCACTCTGCTTTGTCCAAAAATACCTGTACATTGCATAACATGTTCTTATTCTTTTTTAATTTATATTCAATAAAATGTTTGAAGTGGTTAAGGCATTAAAGAAATTTGATAGCAAGAGTTCTGCAATAAAAGTCCTGAGAGTTTTGGACTAATATCTAAGTCTTGTCAGGCATCAAATATGCAATCAAACATTTATTAGATGGAAAAGCTGTATCTTTGCATAAATAACGCTTCTCTTTTTCTTCCTCTTTACTGATTCTGAATTCTTTGGTAAATTGATGTCTTCCCGTTCTGCACTGAATGTACTGGCAGACACTTTCACTTAGGAAAGCAGAAACTTTGCAGAGAAATTGGAAGCCATTGGTACTTTGATGTCAAATTGCAAGGCTTCATCTTCGATTATATTTTTAGGGGCTGAGAAATTGTGTACTACATGCTCCAATTTACAAAAAGACAAAATATGTATAAAGAAATGCTGCGATAAAAGCACATCTGTAATAGTACTTCTGGAAGAAGAAAAAGATTTTATAATGAACTTTTAGCCTTTGACAGTCCATTTACTAATTATTTTTATAGTCACAAGTGAAAAGATAAATAGACAACCAATGGCTCTCTGGCCTCTGTGTGGTTCAAATCTGCTACATTTCACAATATATTGGACAATATAATTAGTTAGATTTTTTGCATTTTAAAGGATAATTCCACTTTTTAATTTTTTTTTTCAGTTCCCCCTCACTGTATGTCCCTTACATCAAATATGATGTGCTAAGCTCTGAAAAGTGCATAGGCAAACGCAGGGGGGGTTTCCGGTTGCCTGGAACCCCCCTCCCCCCTGTCCACACCATGACCACAATAGAAATAGTAATATAATACAATGTTACTAGTGCTGCATGTTCTTTTCAGTATCATAAATGAAATAATTAGCACCACGTGTGGACCTTTTAACGTGTCATTCAGTAATATACACACCTGTGCATCAACTAGGAGATCTGGAAAACATGCACTGTTTGGGGTGCACAGCTACAGAACATTAATAGGGTTAATTATTAATACACTATCCACTTCATAACGAGATCAATCTGTACATATATGCAGGGCCGTAGCTAGGGTAGTGCGGCCGGTGCTATCGCACAGGGCACCACAGGTCAGGGGGCACTGTTTGGGCTTGTCACATTTCTGTTTATTATCATTCTTGCTTGTAGCTTCCTCTTATTTCATCCCCAGCATCTCCTGGCCTCTCCTATCTCTTCCCTGGCCCTTCCCCATGAGGCCATGGCCCTATTTTGGGTGCATTATGTCCCTTTGAAAAATGAGGGGGGCGCCAATGCTTTTTCTGGCACAGGGCACCAAAAAGTCTAGTTACGGATCTGCATATATGTCCAGGACAGTGCTAGGTTCTTAAGCTGCTCCCCCAGACTACCGGACTTGCTCCAATGCTCTGGAATGTTGCCCACATCTGAAATAAAAACATTCAGCTCAGGCAGGACGGCCCTACTGCCACATCTAATGGCTTACTGTGATCGCTGGTCCTGTATATGCTGGAATTATGATACACAATATACTTTGTATGACGCATATTAATTAAAGCTGGTTCATGGACTGGCCACACTCTTTCTAAAATCAAGCATTTGGAAACCCCCCTTTAGAAATCCTGCGTTTGCCACTGAGGTGATACATTGGAGAGTGATAAACTACCAACCACTCAGCTCCTAACTGTCATGTTACAGGCTGTTTGAAAAATGACAGTTAGTAACTGATTGGTTGGTAGTTTATCACTCTCCAATTTATCACTTTTCAGAGTTTAGAGCTTGATTCAGCACGGGTCACAAGTCTGCAATCGCACCCACCCGGCCGCTGTGAAAATATGCTAATGAATGCATACGCACTGCCACCGCACCATAATATGAAGACGCCCAGCACTGCATAAAGACGCCCCCTTACCCTCACTCACATCCGTAATAATGTGCAAGATAGTGAAAACTTCTGTACAATCGAGAACCATCGGACCAATACGCAGAATAGTGGTTGACCTGAACCTCCCCTGCAGGAATTGCTAAACTTCCTGCACGCAGTGAGTACTCAGGATGCATATAGGTTCGCTGTGGATAATTTATGTATGCCCCAGCAACAGCGTTCGAATGCACTGCCACAGCTGCGTTCACACGACCCCCCCATCACCACCCACAAGCGGCACTTCCTGTCAATCACTGAGTAATGGATCTGCGTACTGCCTGCGATCGCATTCCTAATCGCAGCACCTGGTTCGCACACGCACACTGCATCTTATACGCATGTGCAGATCGTGCAAATTGGCCGAGTGCGTGCGTCGTAGCACTTGCGATCCGTGCTGAAGCAGGCCCTTGGGACATCCGTCCTAGGACTACTTCATTTGTGTTCTTCGGATTCCTGATGAAATTGGACATAGGGCCTGATTCAGATTTGGATGCAAATTCCATTGCAGCTGTGAACTCCCACAGAACGCAATTGCGAAAATATGCTAATGACTCACTCTCCGTCCCGTGCTTAGAGACGCCCACTGAAAGTATCTCACATCCCCCGCTGAAGTATAAAACCGGAAACATGGAAAGCAGATCATGCGGCCTTCTGATTAATTCTGCGCTGTCGCAGACATAGCGGGTCTCCAGACACGCAGGGGGCTCTCCTGCTGCGAGGAAGAACACAGTGGCTAATTTATGGACACCCAGAAAACAGTGTTTAAATGGTCCCGACACGTCTGCGTTGTACTAACTCCTCCTGTTACCTGTCACTAACAGTGTAGGTGAATACTCTGTGTGAACGCAATTGCAATTCAATCGCTGTGCGTCTTACACTCGTGCGCAATGGCTAGCAATGGCTAACTATCGCTCAATCTGCGAAATATCGGCATTGTGACCACATCTGAATCAGGCCCATAGAGCATTATGGAAGTGTGACATAGAGTATACAGATCCCTGTATGTGGGTAATGTTTCACGTCCTATGGTGATTGTTGTTATGATGAAGTTAAGATGTAATTAAATAATTTGTAGGGTATAATATGTTGAGGGGGAAGGAGGGGGAGGGGGATGTGTGTGCTGGAATCTCCAGCCTGGAGTTGTCTGTTGGGGACAAGGCTGTGTTCCTCTGCGCTGGCAGACACTGGCAAGTGCACATCTTGGTGACTACTAGTTCACAAGATATATTTCTTCAGTTTGGCATCATTATTTTCCAGTATATTTCTGTATCTGTTCTTGTTCTGCTGTATTTTATCAGCACAGTATTGTTTCTTTTGTTTTTCAATGTGCAGGGCTCTTATTCTGGATACTAAGGGGTATATTTACTAAAGTGCTGGTTTTTAGAAGTGGAGATGCTGCCCATAGCAACCAATCAGATTCTACTTAAAGTTTATCTAGTACCTTCTAGAAGATAATAGCTAGAATCTAATTGGTTGCTATGGGCAACATCTCCACTTCTAAAAACCCACACTTTAGTAAATATACTCCTAAGAGTTTAATTAGTGAGTGCTCATAGAAAATGCACTAGAACTGGATTATGATCAGCTCCAGTGCTCATTCATGTTGCTGGATTTGTAGTGACCCAGTATGGCGTGTTCTGTGTACAGATGCACTTGCCCAGTAGCAAAGTGTCACTGAAAATAGATATACATTTTATTATGGTGACTTCCTCCTTCAGGGCCTGTAATTAAGCTGCTTCCATGTGATCTTGAAAATGATTGCAGTCATCGGCTGACTTCCTTCCTCTCTCCTGCTTTCCAGAAGACAACAGGATGCAGCTTGGAAAATACCAACATTGAGAGAGAATTAAAAACAAAACGTATTCTGGGACACTTATGAAAACTGGTGCCCATCTGTTGAAAGTCTGTATCAACCAATCAGATATTTCCTGTAATCTTCAACACTACTAAAAATCGGGATAGTTAAATTATGATTTGTTGCTATGGGTTACAATTCCCTCTTTCCATGGTCCATTTTCATAAAGGCCTCTACACATTAAGAATACTTACCTGCATCATTTACATTTATATATGTATTATCAAATATGGACTAGTAAAATACAGTGAATAAACAATATTATCCATCTATTTTGGTCAGAGGTGTGCATTATTTTAACGGTGGGTTTTGGCAAATCCACCCTCATGTGTTTTAGTTTAAGTTTTGGATTCAATTAAAAATGGTCAAAACAGCTACAATCATGTAATTTACAGCTGGTTTTGATCCCACATTAGAATTTATATAATTAACATAAATGTCCAGTCCATTTCAATTTTCCAATAATCACCTCACAAGCTGGCTGGTTAATATTAGTAACACAAAGACATGGCAGTTTAATACAAAATGTTACCTATCAAGCATATAGACAGAGCACTAGCTGGTGGGATGGTAGTTTTAGAAGAAGAAGATACCCAGCAGTGGACCTCACTCAGCAGTAAAGTGGTTTGATAATGTTGACATATGTCCTTCTCAGTGTTATACAACTGGACAATTTATATGACCTGCAGATGGATAACACAGCAATTTTTGAGGTTGGTGTGCAGATAAGCATGTGTGACCTGAAAAGGCCTAGCAGTGAGAGTAGTAGAAGCCAAATCATTCTATAAAACTAAATAATGATGATACACCAAGGTGGGCAACACCCAGAAGTGAAATGGTTTAAGAAAGACAATTGGCATCTTTTTGATTAGGCAGTGCTTTGTCTGTCTAGGTCTGATTTGATTAGTACTAATTAAATTATTTGATAAGATACTGATTAAAGGATTTGATTATATACCATAATATCGCAACATGTTTGACATATAGAGGAAGAGCAGCAGCAGAGTGCTCATTTTAAAATATAGATACAGTCACCAACAACATATGGGCCAAAGGAGCTCATTCAGACCCGTTCGCTAGATGCTTTTGCTCGCTCCGCAGCGTATGCAAATCTAACGCAAGCCCAGCAAGGCAGGCGATTGTATGGCAAGGCATTAGCATGCCCACTATGTCTTGGCATGCGATCACTTTGTGCATGCAGACACCCACCAGCCATTCTGAAGATGCCCACTTGTGCACATTATCTCCTGGAAGTGCATGAAAACATTGGTACATAAAGCACCATCGGATGTGCTCGCTGCGCTTGAGGTTGACTATACCCTGCCGCAAGCACTGCGATCACTTCAGTGTGAAATTCAACCAGGTGACGAGTACAATGACGCTGCCTGTTAATTATGCACGCCTCTGAAACGGCGTTGAAACACTCAGGCACACCTGCGTTCGCACCTCCACTCTCCCATCTCTAGTAGCCTGTCCTTGTAACCACCCACAAATGGGCCTCTCCTGTCACTCATCGCCCTGTCTATGCTGGGAGAGGGAGCACTTCCCGATCTTTCGCAGTAGTTTGCGCACATGCATTGCGATACAAATGCATACGTAGATTGCAAATATTGGCCAGCTACGAGCGATCACATCCTAGCGAGCGGGTCTGAATCAGCTCCAAAGACTGAAGGAAAATTATATGAGAAAATCAAAGTTTTGTGTGGTAAGGAGACACATAGTAGTGGCAGTAATAGAAGCCAAGCCTTCTTTTTTTTTATAGAACCTAATTAAGAAAAACAATTATGTGACAGCAATTGACATAGAAAAGATGACTAACGAAATTCTTATAGGTGATATCTATCAATAACAATATGCAAAAAATATATACATATCAAATACCATATCAATAAGCAAGACTTGTGTACAAAAATATGGGAACAAAGTACATACTTCTATACAGTAGTATCCTGAATTTTGCCTCTTGCTATTTAATATATGATACTGCCCCCTTACACAATATCACCTTTTGTACTTAACCATTTTAAAACAAGAAAGCATTTTTTTAAATAGTTTGCAGATTAGCATGTGCATGTGAAGAAGCCAAGCAGCAGGATTAATAGAAGCTAGATCATGCTATAAAACTAAATAATGATGATACTGTACACCAAGATGGGCAACAACCAGAAGTGAAATGGTTTGAGAAAGACGATTGGCATCTTTCATTTTATTAGGCATTGCTTTGTCTAAGTCATGGTTTGATTAGGTGCTGATTTGATTAGGTACTGATTAAATTATTTGATAAGATACTGATTAAAGGATTTGATTAGATATCGTAATAGAGCAACATGTTTGACATGTGGAGGGATAGCAGTGGCAGAGTGCTCATATTAAAAACAAGATGCAGTCACCAACAACATATGGGCCAGACTAGAGGTAAATTTATATGAGAAAGACAAAAATGTATTTGATAAGTAAAGGCTAGTAGTGACAGTAATAGAAGCCAGGTCTATTTTTTTTTATTAAAGCATATTACGAAAAACTTATGTACAGAAATCGACATAGAAAACTTATCAAATTCACATAGGTGACATGTAACAGTAACAATAGACAAAAAGCATATACAGGTCAAATAACATATGAATAAGCGAGGCTTGTGTACAAAGAAATGGGAACAAAGTAAAAATAATGGCACAGGAGGAGTGGAGACAAAAATTTGTAATAAATAACTACACATAAAATGGGAAGATCTTGCATATAAATCCATGTTTTATACCAGTGAGTAGATCCAAACAATATTCCAATTTTGTCTCTTAAGAGATGGTTGTGTTAATAACGGTTTCCCCATGTATTGTCAAAGCCGGATAATTGGCTGAGACAGGATCGGTTTAAAATTAGATCTGCGCGACGCCATTTTGCGAATGGCAATGAGACGCCATTTTGCGACTGGCCGCCCAGCGCCATTTTAGTGAAACTCGCAATTGTAAGTACATATGGCGATGCTATTATTTAGCGTCGTGCGATTCCCACTCAATAAAAAGAAGTTAAAAGTCCTCACCATGTAAATACAGACAGTCCCTAAAACATTAAAAATGATTATCCCTGCATAACACGTACCATAATGTACTCCACAAAACACATAGTCGCACAGCGCTAAGTAGTGTCTTTTCCCTATTCCCCAATACATACACACTGCACACTTACATAAAAGGTTCCCTAGTATTAAAGTGTAATATTCAAGGTTTATTCAGTAATTATTATTGTTGTTGTGAAATAAAGATTATTTGATATCTAAGGTAAGCAGACTGTGTTTGGTGTTGTACTGATCCACTGTGTCTCAACAGGTTTCCGGTATCATCGGTGAGAAGATCGCAACATGCGTCTGCAAGTTTTGGATTATGAAGATATTAGGTGATAGAAATGTACTATGTACTATGTATGTAGTATTTCCCTTTAGATTAGCATACCAAGAGCGGGAAAAGCAAGAACAAAGCAGCAACAGAAGACCAAGACCAAGAAACTGTTGAATGCTACTATGACTCTTATCAAAAGCCAATGAGATTGTGTTTGCCTGTTTGCATTTTGTACAGAGGGTATATCAATATCACCATATAATATAGAATATATATTAAAAACAAATCCTTATACAACTAGAACCAAATATATATATATATGTGTGTGTAATCACATCCCAGAGCCAGGTCCCAGAACAAGTGTACATAGAAACCAGCATATCAAAAGTGGTGGCTAACTGAAACTACAATCTAATTAGCATTTGTATACCAGTGGCCTGCTCTCACACTGTTGGGACAGGAGTTTCAAGGTGGAGGTTTGGGATGCCCTTTTATGGAAACGGCCTCACAGGTGAGGGGCAGGAGTATGGCATTCACACTGGGGACACTCACAGAGAAATAGGCTGAGAACACACATGCTAGCAGACACACTTGGAGCAGGGAACTGGAAGAGAGAGGTCTTCCTCTCACAAGACAACCAAAAATGGGACTTTGTACTCCTGGAATATGGCTAAGTATATTGTTGTTAAACTGTACAGTAGTTAGTCTATTTGGGTATCTGTAGCTAGGTGTGTGTTAATCTGTAATGTAGCTTATAAAGATTGTATGTAACAAGTTTGTAGTTAAAGGAATTCATAAATCTGTGTTAGCATACAGTGGATGATAAAGTGTGATCTAGCCTGTAAGATTATCATCCACGCTGCAGTGTACAATTGTCTGTTTATACTGGTTGTATTATCAGCATGCAGGAAATGTATTGATTATGGAGTTTTTGTAATATGTGAAACAGAACTATGGTATTTGTAATGATTGGTGCTGGTTGATATAATTGTTTGAGATCCGCTGGTGAGCTGTGTTAGGGCCTGGAACCAAGTACTTGATTTATTGGAATGGTGAATTACTAGTAGTTTGATCATGGCTATAAGACTGGCATAAGTTTGGTGTTATTTCAGTGTTATGATAGAATTGGGTACTGTGAGTACTGGTATTTTGGCTACTATATGGTGCTTACTATCTGAATAAGTTTGTATAGTATCATGAATGTAATCATAGGCTGGTATCAGTGTTATATCATGGAAGTTTAATTAATAACAGCTTTGAATGGTATAAGTAATAACCGTGTGTAAGATAGAGACTGCAGTTTTTGTTAAAGATGGTTACCAGCAAGTGGGTTAGACAATGGCATTACTTGTGATACTCCCCTCCCCCATTGAAACATGTGCTTGATTCATGGAAGTTGAGAATTAATAGTCTTGTGATTATAGTTATAATTCTACCCAGTTTTGTTGTTGTATAGTACAAATAGGTTGTTGTAGTTATTATAATTGTGATCATTAATGGATACATGATTTACAGAGTTACAACATAATGTGAGTTTTCAAAATGGAGTTTGTCTAGAGACCATGCGGTTTGGACAATAGGGCATGTGTCATTCCCAACCCGCCACACACACACAACCTCACCAGCCATCTTGGACATGTGCTCTCAGCAGACATTTCTCTCTCTCTCGCTCTCTCTCATTGTATGGTTGTATTTTGAAGTTTAATCACTGTTTTATGCGTATGTATATCAACTGTACCTAGTCATTGTATAAATTTATTTGCGCTAATTGTATTTAGATCACAGCGTGTAACCATCTGTTTTTATATTGAATAATATCTTTTTGTGCTTTGGAACCACATTCAAAGTCTGAAAGCATTTATTTCTTGTGTGACTCATTATGCTATTAAGCGACAATTTGGTATAGTGGATTAGCTAGAATCCATAGTATGAAAAAGTTTCCAAGTGTGTAATTAATTTTGAAGGAAATCCTCAAGCTAATCCATACAGAAAGCAATATACAACTCAAAGGAGGGTGGAACTGTCTGGATCCATTTCTGTGGATTACTAGCACCAATTTCCAAACCCCTTTAGCCACTTTAATGCTTGGTGGTAGTATCCCCAGGATAGCCCACTCAAGGGTGAGGAGGGAATAATTTACTGCCTAATAGTAGCGAATATCCAGACCTGGATCCATAAAAAAGGGGGCAGGCCCAGAGTCAATGGAACTGTCTGCCATTGGGGAATGATATTTGGGGCAGGCAGGACTGTCAAGGATACCAATTAGATGACCTCTATGTAGAGATTTGTAAGTTCTGTAAAAGACTATAAAAAACATTTCTACAATGGTAGATCCAGATAGTAGTGTAATCGAATCTGACAGGACTGTAAGTAGTTCATCCATGGTTAAATTGGGAAAGTCTTCCAGCCATTGCACCATACCTGACTGAGTAATCAAAGAGGACACACAACAAGCTATAATGCAGTAAAAATCCTTTGTGTCCATGGAGTGTTTTCAAGAGTATTGCATTTATGGGGTTTCACCAATCGGACAGTGGTATTGTCCGATTGTACTACATGTGTATAATAATAGGCTTGTGAAACAGTAAATCTATAAGGGATTATAAAATCATATTTGTCCATTACTTGGATGAAGTTTAACAAATTTTTTGTTTTAGCACCTATTACAGTAATTTACAAACTGATTTAAAACCTGCTCAATCCCAGAGGTTAAAAAGTGAAAGGGCAAATCCTCTTCAGTTTGGATTTCCCAGGAAGGCCAACAGTATAGATTTATGTGGGTGAAGTTTAAAATGATGGTGCAACAGAAGTTACATTTTCCTAGTGAACATTAGATGGTGGTAATTAATCCAGAATATGTGCAAGGGTATCCTGATCTGGAAAATGGAGAAAGGCTTCTCCAGTATGGTATTAGTGTCTGTATTGTGATTATAAGTCATATTCTGAAGATGTCACAATAA
The DNA here is from genome assembly GCA_031769625.1 of Taudactylus pleione. Classification (NCBI taxonomy): domain Eukaryota; kingdom Metazoa; phylum Chordata; class Amphibia; order Anura; family Myobatrachidae; genus Taudactylus; species Taudactylus pleione. The sequence goes on from JAUIMM010000112.1 coordinate 11,946,634, forward strand.
AGCAACATGGTTATATGTCATCATGTCTGGAAAATTAATTCTCCCACTTCAGGGTTGACACAATTTAATCAGGCCAACACAATGGCATTTATTGTTCCATATAAAACTTCAGCTAGGTGATTTATATTGAAGTACGGTATATATTGATGATACACCAAAGAGGTCTTTCATTTTGATTGGGTACTGATTTGGTTAGTTCATGATTTCATTAACTACTGATTTGATTAGATACTTATTTGACTACATACCAATTTGATTGGATATTATTATATAGTAACATGTTTGACCAGAGCCGGAGCTAGGGCCACGGTCGCGCTGTTCCAACCCTGTCCCTCGGACACATGACATCACATGAGAGGGCAGGGCCATGCCAATGGAGAGTGGATAGCTGCCTGGACACTCTTGGAAGCTCTACGCATTGCAGGGTGTATCCCCGAAGCATCCTTTGAATGCTCCGAGCAGAATTGAAGCAGAGCTACGTGCCACAGGGTGCCATTCCAGGCTAGCCAGATGCAATTGTTGTGGAGCAACAACAATGCCACCCCCAGGGCCCTGCATCCTAAGTGACAGCAAAACTCGTACAACACTCCCTACTGTCCTGTGTTTCACATGCAGAGGGATAGCAGGGACAGCCTGTTGGATTTAAAAAGAAGGTAACAAGCTGGCTTGGCAAAACCCAGAAATTAATTGCTTTCAGACAAACTGGGGTCTTAAATTTTGATTAGATTTTACCACAATATAACATGTAACATGCAAAGGAATAGCAGCGACCGAGTGCTAATTAAAAAAAAATAGATACTCCAACAAGCTGGCTTGGCAAAGCCCAGACATGAATTGGTTTCAGACAACTGGGGTCTTTAATTCTGACTAGATTATACGAGGATGAATCAAACATTATCCGCACTCTGGTTGCAGAATTTATTTTAATCAACTTTCAGAAAAGACAAATTCATTATTTTTCGACAGAATCTCCCTGCTTTTCAAATACACTTTGTCCATCTGTCAACAAGCTTTCATATTCCCTCATTAAAAAATGTTTTAGGCTGAGCTGCGAGCCACGAATGCACCGCTGTCTTCACCTTTTCATCAGACTTGAATCTTCATCCTTTTAGAGCTTCTTTCAGGGGACCAATCAGGTGATAGTCAAATGGGGCAAGATCAGGACTATAGGGAGGATGCTTTAATACCTCCAAACAAAGTTTTCGGAGAGTGTCGACAGTATGAACAGCGGTGTGCGGACGTGTATTGTCATGCATCAACACAAAACTCTTGGATAGCAGTCCTCTGCATTTTGTTTGAATTTTAGGCTTCAGCTCTTCAGTAAGCATCTCACTGTAGTGAGCACTGTTGATTGTTGAACCTTTTTCCTGATAATGTTCCAATATTGGCCCTTGAGAATCTTAGAAAACTGTAAGCATCAATTTTTCAGCTGATGGTTGACTATTGAACTTTTTCTTGGTCGGCAATTGAGGATGTTTCCATTCCATAAACTTCTTTTTAAGAAACTTTCATCTTCCTTAGAGTATCTGTCCAAATTTAGTTTGCAGATGTCCAAATGCTTCTGTTTGTGCTCTTCCATGAATTTTGGTACCCATCTCGCACAAAGAAGTGTTCGCAGTTCCCCGATCCTACTGTGATAAATGCAAGAAAACTGCTTTATATGTTTTTTTTTTTCAATGTACTTAAGGCACTTCTATGGACTTCATATTTGGTGCTTGATTATTCTGTAACCATATGGAAACATAATAAAAGTCCAATAGTTGAAAAGGAATTCAAACCACTTCATGGCATCCAGAAAGGCAGAATCAGTACGGCATGGTAAAGGAGAGGGGAAATCAAGGTCAAGTTGTTACACATGAAGCAAATTACTAATCAGAATGCAGCAGGAACACCAGGACAGGAGTCCTGAGTTTGAATCTCCAGAAGTATAGCCAGGATGTAGTCAGGAAGCTGACGGGCTAAATGCCGACCGCCGGCTTCCCGACTGTCTAATCCCGGCAAGGTACTAATGACAGGCGCCGAAATCCCGATGCCTGTCATTAGAACTACGGCGGGAGACCGACGCCCAGCATACCGAACAAAGGTAAGCCGGGCGCCTGGCGCGGACAGCCGCAGGGGGGGAGGGTTAGGTTTTAGGGCTCTCGGGGGGACTTAGGGTTAGGCACTCCCCTGGTAGGGTTAGGTTTAGGCTAGGGGAAGGGGGGTTAGGCACCACCGGGAGAGGTTAGGGTTAGGCACCCCCATGGGAGACATAGGTTTAGGCTGCGGGGAAGGAGGGGTTAGTTTTAGGCACTTAGAGGGGGTTAGGGTTAGGCACTTGAGGTGGAGGTTAGGGTTAGGCACCCCTAAAGGAGGATTACTGTTAGGGTAGGGAATTAGGTTAGCGATACTTACCTAATTAGCAGTCGGGATCTTCACCTCTCCCGGGCTTCCGCTGTCGAGAATACTTACTACACCCGTATAGCCTAATGAAAGCCAAAATACTGTAACAAAAAGAAAAACTAGCCAGTAGTGTAGTAAATAAGATTACAAGCCTAAATTGTAATGAAAATGTGCAAGCATTTTGCAAATATAGCGTACCCTACTCTGCCTTGAGCAGCTCTCCTGGGTCAGGGTTGCTGTTAATTTCTTTTGAGAGCTACAGGATTACTAAATTTCAGTACCATGAGAAGCATCTCTAATGATGGAAAAAAATTCTGTTAAAACATTGTAACCCCAAGTCAGTGCGCACTCATGGGGAGTTGAATGATAGGGGTGTAGGAGTCACCTGCAGTATGAGAGTTGCCAGCAGTATGGGACTGTCCATTGCAGCGTTGGATGCCAAAAACTACAGTTATCCATTTTACTTGAAATGTGTGTTGAGTTTCCACAAGTTACTTTTATGAAGTTGGGGGTGAGATTTTCCAGAGTCAACTCCTGGTGAACCTTGCTGAGATCCACAGCCTGAACTTGGAGAGAGAACACAACTTCAGTGGAGGCACTGCATTTGCAAAGTCGAGCATAGGTGAGACAACCCTAACTGAAGGTTTTACCTCCCGTCTACCTACCAGCTGCATTAAGGTACATGTTGGCACACTAGGTAGAAATATAAGAGAATTGTCAAAAACTCTAGTCACCAATAAGACTTCAAATAACACAATAATAACCTAAAACAGAGGTTTTATATATACATATATAGCAATACTGGAGGAGGCCCTAGAACAGCATCTATACAGAGATATTATTCACCAAACTGGTACACCCACTATATTAATTATAATATCAAGGACATTGTAGAATTAAAATTAAAGTAGACTAAGTTGTCCTAGATTATTCTTACATAGTAAAATTACTTGACTAATATTATTTTACGTCTCCACCATAAAATCTGCCCTTTTACTATTAACCCTTTACTATTTTCCCTTATACTAGACCAAATTGAATAATCACCTTCATAAAAAATAAGTTACTGCTTTTTGCTTTACCAGCTATTTCACAATACATACTGACCAGGAACCTGATATCTGCTAATTATCCCCAGGGACTGTTTCTCTTGTTCCGAGAACTTCAAAATGAATACAAATGTAGTTCCAAGAACAGCTTCAGATGACAGAATTTAATTATAAGTCCAACGTTAGTTACACATGGGAATTTTATTAGTAGATGATACATAGTGTAGATTGTAATGCTACAGTACTTAGGGGATATACCACATCTCATGTAAGGGTATTACCACATGTGGGAACAATGCTTAGGTGACTTAAGGATGGTTTCCCAGAACATTGTAGGAGAATTCTGAACAGAGTTATGTCATGTTTCCTAAGTATTAGATTTTGCTGAGACACAGGCATCGAAAAAAAATAAATAAAAATTTAGACTCCAACACAGCACATAGTGATTGTTTCTGTGAAAAATAATGAATTAAAAAAAATACATACATGTAATAAGATAGCAGCCTCCTTGTATCGAACACTTACACCGTTCAGTGTAAGTGCTAGGAAACCTCTCAGAAACAATAAAGGTAAGGGACACCAAACATAGGGTCTAATTCAGATGTAGACATGAATGCCATTGCAGCTGCAATTTCTTATGGATTCGTAATTGCGAAAATATATTAACGAGCCACTCGCCGCCCTGTGCTTAGAGGCGGCCACTGAAAGCATCTCACATCCACCGCTCATGTACAAAACCTCGAATGCACATCAGACGGCCATTGGCCTTCTGCGTAAGTCTACGCTGTCTAGACTGTCGAAGTTGAATAATTGAGTGAGACAAGTTCAGTTTAAAATTTAATCGCAGCGACGCCATCTTGCGAATGGCCACAAGACTCCATTTTGGAAATGAGATCACAAGACACCATTTTGTGTGGTCAGCATTAATTCAAGTTATAACCCATTAACTAAGAACAGATGGCAATGTTTTTGTTAACACCAAGGGCAACGGGAAAAACCAGCTTTCTAAGTAGAAGTAAATAAGAAGAGACAATGGGTATTTTTACATACAAATTGGGAATCCCGGGATGCAGATAAAGTATAGTTGTGGCAATTGTAATATAATATCTACACAATTGGATTTGCCTGAATTCTAGACAAGATGGCTCTAAATCCCATAGTTTGAGGTGATAATACATTTGCACTTCACACAAGAGTCTGTGAGAACAAAAGAGGTTTTGTTTTCCTTTGAACACAGCAGGTGGGGGCCTGCTGACAGAGGGCATGTGGAATTACAACCCTCAGCCATCCACACTGCTGGATGTTCACTTTGTGTATGAGAGATTATGCACTTAAATCTCACCCATTAATAACTAGCGTCCTTATATTAAACCCCGAATACCCACACACTACATATTCGCACACAAGGTTCCATTAGCATCAAAATGTATGATTCAAGAAGGTTCAGTTAGTTTAAATGCTAAGAAATAAAGATATTTGTTAACTAAGGAATTATACAAGATAAACATGTCATTCTTGGAGTTGTTCTGATGCATACTCTTTCCACAGTTTTCCGGTGCTATCAGTGAGGAGATCGCATTATGCATTCTCGAGTTATGGACCGCAGAACCTACAAGCAACCAAAATGTATATTTTAGATTCAACTGTTAGGATGTTACAGGAGGCGTTACCTGAAAGACCCCGGCTGTTAGAGGCAGGGAAAGTCTATTTGAAACAACCTGTTAAATGTGTCGTTACATATGCTCCTCCTCTGGGAAGCAATGAGATCAGCAGGAAGTTTCCCCTTTGTCCTGTTTCAGTCTGGGGGGGAATAAATACATGTGTCCAAACACTGGTTTGCCAGTTCATGCTGAATTTTGGGTGAACTGAGGATATCTAGTCAGAAGTCTATCTCTGGGTCTGGAGGCGCAGCGTATGTATAACCGTACTTGGTCTGTATTATTTCCTTTTACGCCTAAATTATGTATGTATAGATTGCGTGTAACTGACTGTACTTTTACCTGAATAATACTTGTGCGTTGGAACCACAAGATTCCACTCCTGTCTTTATTTGCGGTCATACTGCGTATGCAATTAGCGTTGTCTTAGAGGTTTTTAGGCAGGGTTTTGTCTTAGAGGTTTTTAGGCAGGGTTTTGTCTTAGAGGTTCTAGGCGGGTGAATCTTAGAGGTTTATAGGAAGGAATATATTAAAAGGTTTATTTACTAATTCAACAGTGGGGGCTCGCATCGGTTTATCACACTATCTGATACACGATAACAATCGGTCAGTCCTTTCTCAGCAAAAGGGTGGAGGCGCCTTTTGAGAGACGCATTAGTCTCTCATTACCACAGTGTTGCTGAGAGCGTACTGCCGGTTATTGTGTAGAGGAAGCGCTGATCAGAATTCAGGGACAAGAGAGGAAAAAAAAGTTTTTTTTCTCTGTTGATAGAACCTTACGTTTAGAGGGGTGCCGCAGTATTGAGTATGCGGCTGAGATGCATTTTTGCGTACGCAGTTAAAAAGTCATTATACGCTTGTGTGGTAGTCGCATAATTGTGTATGCGGCCGGTCGCACAATAAGCGTATACGCACTTCCGGTTCTGCTGCCACATGTTTGAACAAAGCCATTGAGGTTTACTTTTTTTTCTATCTACCAATATCTGGGTAAACGTTTATTTTCTGCGCAGAGAAGAAGTGTGTAACAGTGAGTATGTGTTGGACAGTTAAGGGTATCATATGATACTTAAGGGCTAGGTGCAAGGGTTAGCCTAGCCGCTCGGTAAGCAGCTTACCGTTCAGTACACAGAGCAGGTGTATGGTTTGTTATTTTTGTTAGGGACCGGCTCTCAGTGTGACTGCAATGTTCAATAATATTTGAGCATTATAGTTGAGCCGCACTAGGTGTGATTGTGAGCTGAGAGAGAACAGGTGAGTGAAAGCATCTAGAAATAACTTTCGTAGGTGAGCGTGGCGCATCTAGAAATAACGTCCGTAGGTGAGCGTGGTGCATCTAGAAATTTCGTCCGTAGGTGAGCGTGGCGCATCTAGAAATTTCGTCCGTAGGTAAGTGAAAGTATCTTGATTGTCTTTCACCAGTTTAAATTTTTATTGAAAAGCGTAGGAGTTGTCTCAAAATGGGAGCCACGCAAACGGTAGAAATGTTAAGCAATGATGTGCTGCTAATGGAGGCTCCAATTGGATCAGCCCGTCGTATTATGCATACTAAGTACGGTACTTATGCAATAAGGTATTGTGATATATGGTTTAATATGACGAGAAAGAGTGTTAGTCCGTTCCCCAGAATTGGTAGTTTTGATAAAAATGTGTTAGATAATGTCCAGGATCACATCAGTATGGTGCGATCCCGAGAGAAAAAGATTAAATATTTTGAATGTTTAAAAATATGGCAGCATGAAGGGGATGCTTGGCTTAAAAATGTGCAAACGACGCAAACTAGCGTTGCGAACGCATTGCCAGAAAATACATCCACGACGCTGAGATGCAATACGGGCGAGACGCAAATTGGCGCGCATGTGTGGCAAAGTAGCGTCGTGGAGAGTATTGCCAGCAGTTCACGCTCACCTCCCCCACCTTATGTGGATGGAGGTGCAAGTACGGTTACCAAAAATACCAATAAAAATGTAACAAGCAACTTGTACCCTCTCTTAAGCAACCATAAAGAAAGTGTTTATGATATGGATGATGAGCCTATTGTAATGTCTGCCATTTCCCATGCTGTGCAAATGATAGATGCTGCATCACCACAATCACGGGTGGTGCGGCCATCTCCATCAGTAACAGCAAGGGAAGTGTTAACACACTCTGCACCCATAGAGGAAGTTGTTAATACCATACGTAGCAGCAGCAGATTAAACCCCCAGCCAGGTAACCAGGTCAGAGGTAGCAACGCTGCCGGTCTGCATCCCATTCGGACAATAACTGTTCCGAATGGAAATGCAGATGCAAACGGTGTAGTACCCACGAGGGAAGTAGTAATGCATTGTCCATGGACAAGAGCAGAACTGAATTCCATCATAAATGATTTCCCCAATCCCAAAAAGGAACTAGCCAAATGTCAAAGATTTTTGAGAAATTTGGGTAGTTCTCATGAGCCCACTAATAAAGATTGGAGTGTAGTGTTAAGGGCCTGCCTGCCACACAATACCGACGTGACAAAATTTATCACGGACTGTGTATTGGATGGCAACGTTCCCTTAACAGATCAAGTAAACCAAGGTAACATTTCCCGCATTGTGACTCAATTGGGTGTATATTTTCCAGTAGTAGTTAACTGGAACAAAATCTTCACAATTAAGCAAAAGGAGAGTGAAACTGCAGAAGACTATTGCGACCGGGCTCTGCAGGCTATCACCCAGTACACTGGGATAGAAGATATTAAAGATAGCACTCACCACAGGGGAATGATAGTCACGGTACTCATGGACAGTCTGAAAGACGATTTAAAGATTCGGGTCCAGACCTCACAACCTGGCTGGAGGGGACTTACAATAGATAACCTCATAGAGTCTGCCACAGAACATGATAAAAACATCTCCAAAAAGAGAGAGACCCAGAGCGAAAAACTAATGGCTGTCAGTATACAAGCTCTGGAAGGAATGACAATAACATCACAGCCAACCGACACACCTGCACCCACACACACACCTGCACCTGAACAATTACACGTCCTCACCAATCCCACACCACAGCAAACACATCCTTACCCCACATATCATACACAACCACAGGTCCCATACTCATATCCCCCGCAATATCCTTACCCTCCCTATCCTTACCCATACCCACCACCTTTCCCTCTTGCTCAAATCCCACAACAATCTTTTCATCCACCCTGTTCAAAATTATGTTTTAACTGTCACCAAGTGGGACACGTAAGTAAGTACTGCAAAGCGAAGAACACCATACAGGAACACGAGTTTCCCATGAGTTCATAGGTAACCCCAGTATCTTCTCCCAGGCCTTATATGACTGTTTATATTTTTTTTCAACCTATCAATGGATCTGTTCTAATGTAAAATGTGGATGATTTATTGTTGTATTTTGGGTCATGTTTAAATGTTATTAAACTGTTGTGCTTTATCTCCCACTCATAGGACACAAGGTTGCTAAGGATAAACGGCAGCCATGCCAGGCTGAGGTCGACTACTCGGAAAACTATCCAACCCAGCGGCACAGGCATGCAGATACTATATCCTGTATGCAGATACTATATCCCTAGAATTACTAAAAGTGAGAGGGGGACTTATTTTACAGGTGACTTTTTCAAGAACATGCGTAAGATGATGGGTAACAACACTAAGATTATCCCAGACTGTCTTTTCCTTTATTTGCCCCCCCCCCCCTTTGAGATACTGTCCAAACAGGCAGCCTCATGTGAAAAATTGATAATGAGGTTACTGTGCAGAGTCTCACGAAGATGAATGAGAATAACCGAAATTGGAAGTGTTATTAACTAACATGTCTAATGCAACCTGTCATGATGTCAAATCTGGAAGAATTTGTTATGATCCAAATTTTTTTTGTAGCTCAGGTTGTTTGACTGATCGGTGGAAAGGTCCGTATCTGACGATACAGCATCCTCAAAGGGTGGCCAGGGAAGATACGTGGATCCATTCCGCTCACTATAGGGAGGTTAACCAACCGGTGGAGATACAAGGCAGAGACAAGGCCGATAACATGGACCTGTCGATTGCGAGCTTGTGCCGGAAGGATTAAAAAGGTGACGGTGAGATATCTGAGCTAAAGAAATGTGTAGATCAGTGCTTAAAGCAATGGAGTGGTCTGCTGTGGTCATCCTAGTTCTTTTTTTTCCAGAGTTTTATTTTTTTGTCATGATGATCTGTTTGGGGATGCTCGGTGTCTGTGATGGGGGACCAATAAAGGAGATGTGAGCTGATGGCGGAGCTGATGGAGTGGAGTCAGGAGGAGGAGTGCTATACCAAATCAGGGGAGTGCCGGTCCAATTTCAGTACAGTAAATTGTTGTGAAAATGTGAATAACAATAATAAGGAAGAACTGTAATTCAATCCTGAGTTATGACGTAGTGTATAACAATGTAGCCTGAGTTTGAGTGGTCGTGCATGGATATAACGTTTATGTTGTTTTAAGTCATCTTAGGTAATGCAGTCCCAACCCCTTCCAAGGCTCTCCTTATAGGATAGGTGCATCCTCACATCTTTCCCATGATCCCTTAAGGATCCGCGGTGTGCGTATAAGGGCAGTTTTATGTCCCTCCCGGAGACGCATTATCTGAATGGTTCAAATGACCATACTGTGTCATACCATAATAACATTGAACGGTATATTCTCATGCATGGCTAAACAGATTCAAATAGCAGATTGTGATAGCATGTTGTTTGCTATTAAAGGGTGGACTGTCGAAGTTGAATAATTGAGTGAGACAAGTTCAGTGTAAAATTTAATCGCAGCGACGCCATCTTGCGAATGGCCACAAGACTCCATTTTGGAAATGAGATCACAATACACCATTTTGTGTGGTCAGCATTAATTCAAGTTATAACCCATTAACTAAGAACAGATGGCAATGTTTTTGTTAACACCAAGGGCAACGGGAAAAAACAGCTTTCTAAGTAGAAGTAAATAAGAAGAGGCAATGGGTATTTTTACATACAAATTGGGAATCCCGGGATGCAGATAAAGTATAGTTGTGGCAATTGTAATATAATATCTACACAATTGGATTTGCCTGAATTCTAGACAAGATGGCTCTAAATCCCATAGTTTGAGGTGATAATACATTTGCACTTCACACAAGAGTCTGTGAGAACAAAAGAGGTTTTGTTTTCCTTTGAACACAGCAGGTGGGGGCCTGCTGACAGAGGGCATGTGGAATTACAACCCTCAGCCATCCACACTGCTGGATGTTCACTTCGTGTATGAGAGATTATGCACTTAAATCTCACCCATTAATAACTAGCGTCCTTATATTAAACCCCGAATACCCACACACTACATATTCGCACACAAGGTTCCATTAGCATCAAAATGTATGATTCAAGAAGGTTCAATTAGTTTAAATGCTAAGAAATAAAGATATTTGTTAACTAAGGAATTATACAAGATAAACATGTAATTCTTGGAGTTGTTCTGACGCATACTCTTTCCACAGTTTTCTGGTGCTATCGGTGAGGAGATCGCATTATGCATTCTCGAGTTATGGACCGCAGAACCTACAAGCAACCAAAATGTATATTTTAGATTCAACTGTTAGGATGTTACAGGAGGCGTTACCTGAAAGACCCCGGCTGTTAGAGGCAGGGAAAGTCTATTTGAAACAACCTGTTAAATGTGTCGTTACATATGCTCCTCCTCTGGGAAGCAATGAGATCAGCAGGAAGTTTCCCCTTTGTCCTGTTTCAGTCTGGGGGGGAATAAATACATGTGTCCAAACACTGGTTTGCCAGTTCATGCTGAATTTTGGGTGAACTGAGGATATCTAGTCAGAAGTCTATCTCTGGGTCCGGAGGCGCAGCGTATATATAACCGTACTTGGTCTGTATTATTTCCTTTTACGCCTAAATTATGTATGTATAGATTGCGTGTAACTGACTGTACTTTTACCTGAATAATACTTGTGCATTGGAACCACAAGATTCCACTCCTGTCTTTATTTGCGGTCATACTGCGTATGCAATTAGCGTTGTCTTAGAGGTTTTTAGGCAGGGTTTTGTCTTAGAGGTTTTTAGGCAGGGTTTTGTCTTAGAGGTTCTAGGCAGGTGAATCTTAGAGGTTTATAGGAAGGAATATATTAAAAGGTTTATTTACTAATTCAACAAGACACAGAGGGCAAGAACGCAGTGGCTAATTATGGACGCCCAGAAAACAGTGTTTAAACGCTCTGACACTCCTGCACTGTAATGGCACAGTTTGGGAACCTCTGGTATAAAATACAAAAGTGAAAATATGCAGTAAACAGGATAATGTCACAAGCCGCCGCACTGCAAATGCAGGGCAAGACAAACGCCAAGCAAGCATTCGCTGAAACTCCTCCTATCTCCTGGCCATCATTTCGGGAGTGATCTGGATTGGCTCCTGCATCTATTTCTTCCTGGTGCGAATGCTGCTGCGATGCCAGTGATAGAGTTTTCGTGTTTCTGGTTGCGGCGTTGTCTCCTGTTACCCAGTCGACCTCCATTTCTCCTGTCTATATTGTTATACTGCCGTTTGTGTCATCCAGGTGGCACAGGTCGCATATCTGTCCTCTGCCGTTCTTGTCATCCAGACGGCACGGACGGCACTCTGTGTCCAAGAGCGCGCAGCCCTGCGTACGCTCCTTGTGTCAACCTGGCGGCACAGGCCGCACTCCAGCATCAGCCGCTTGTGTCAACCCGGCGGCACAGGTCGCACTCCTGCGTACGCAGCTTGTGTCAACCTGGCGCCAGAGGCCGCACTCCAGCGTCAGCCGCTTCTGGCAACCTGTCGGCACAGGCCGCACTCCTGCGTATGCTGCTTGTGTCAACCCGGCGGCATAGGCCGCACTCCTGCGTACGCAGCTTGTGTCAACCTGGCGGCACAGGCCGCACTACAGCGTATGCTGCTTGTGTCAACCCGGCGGCACAGGCCGCACTCCAGCGTCAGCTGCTTGTGTCAACCCGGCGGCACAGGCCGCACTCCAGCGTCAGCTGCTTGTGTCAACCCGGCGGCATAGGCCGCACTCCAGCGTCAGCTGCTTGTTTCAACCCGGTGGCACAGGCCGCACTCCAGCGTCAGCTGCTTGTGTCAACCCAGCGGCACAGGCCGCACTACAGGCCAAGGCATACCTCCAGTTCTCCTGTCTATATTGTTATACTGCCATTTGTGTCATCCAGGTGGCACTGTTCGCATATCTGTCCTCTGCCGTTCTTGTCATCCAGACGGCATGGACGGCACTCTGTGTCCAAGAGCGCGCAGCCCTGCGTACGCTCCTTGTGTCAACCTGGCGGCACAGGCCGCACTCCAGCATCAGCCGCTTGTGTCAACCCGGCGGCACAGGCCGCACTCCTGCGTACGCAGCTTGTGTCAACCTGGCGGCACAGGCCGCACTCCAGCGTCAGCTGCTTGTGTCAACCCGGTGGCACAGGCCGCACTCCAGCGTCAGCTGCTTGTGTCAACCCAGCGGCACAGGCCGCACTACAGGCCAAGGCATACCAGCCCTCAAAGCTGCTGCACGTCCCAAAGGCCGCATCTTGTCCTATGGCCCACAGACCACAGCAAGCCGGGGCATACCAGCCCTCAAGGCTGCTGCATGGCACAAAGGCCACATCGTGTCTTACGGCCCACAGGCCCAGCAAGCCAAGGCATACCAGCCCTCAAGGCTGCTGCATGGCACAAAGGCCGCATCGTGTCTTACGGCTCACAGGCCCAGCAAGCTAAGGCATACCAGCCATCAAGGCTGTTGCGGGACTAATACTCTCAAGAGTCACACCCTTGGCTTAACAGATAAATAAAAACATGCTCATCAATCTCAGTAACTTTAGTGATCTCTTTGAAGTGTTCTTTCATTTCCCAGAACAAGAATTTTTTAATATCTCTCTGGGTGTTCCCACATATGAAGCGGAATGCACTATCCTCAATTATGCAGCTACCCACCACATTATCTTTTTCATATTTACAATAGATGAGACTACAACTCTCATCGAACTTTTCTTCGTATTGCAGGTTATCTTCTTCAACAGTGTTTAAAATAATTAGGGCAACATTTCAATATTGCTATAAATGGTGCCCTTACATTTTTTTCCTATAACCAATCATTTTCTTCAAATTCTGCCCATAATTCTGATCGAGAATGGGCACTTCTTAGTAGTTTTTAAATTTCATCTAGTACGTCTCCTGTAAATTATTTTTTTATATCAAGCTGTGCACTTATAGGTTAAATAAGATAGCGCTAGTATAGGATCTCGAGAAAAAAGTATATCTTTTAACATGGGGCCGAACTACGGCCTCCTTGTAGATGCTTAGAACTGTTTTATGAACCTGGCTTAGATGTAGCTGGACTGTGAACCTCTACATTCACATTAATTACAAATGCTAATTCATCTGTATTTGAATATTGCCTATTGCATAGTATTTAGATACTGTTATAGTGGCTTAATCCCTTTACCTGGAGTGTGTATGGGCTGCTATAAGTCACTTACAGAGATTCGGGCAGAGGTTTCCTGGTGGGCCCAATCTGAATCTACACCATAGAGGGAATATGACTTGGGGGGAGGCTTTGTGTTTCAGAATGAAATTAGTTTATCACCCCTCTCTCCACAAAGAGCCATGGTGGGTAGATAGCTACATTTCTTTTCTGTCTAAACCTTGTAATAACTTGAAGAACACAGTCCATGTTGCCTTCACAGTAGAGAAAGACATTTTGTGGGCTGAACCAGTAACCAGAAATATGCATAAATGTAAATGATTTGATGGAAATATTCACCTAAACTTTTTGGAATCCTTTCCTGTTACTCCACTTTCCCAGCTATTGATTGAAGACTACTGGAGAGATAGACGGCAGTTATGTACAACGTTCCCTTGACGGTTATAATATAGGTGCCATGCTTTGCCAGTTGCTCAAGTGTTTAGTTGTCTTGTTGTGTAGGGTAAACACCTTGAGTGCAACGTCTAGGTTGGGTGGTAATTGTAAGCTTGCGAGCAGGGTCCTTACCTCTATGTCTGTCTGTTATTACCCAGTTTTGTTCTATTAATGTTGTTTCCAATTGTAAAGCGCAACAGAATATGCTGCACTATATAAGATATTTAATAAATAATAACAATAATGGAGTCTGCATAAGACTCCCTGTAGAATTATATAAATTTTACAGACATATCATTTGCATTTAAAGCAATTACTGTGCAAACAATATTCAAGTGCCTCTGTGTTATCCTTATAAAGATGATAGTATGCATTTTATATTCATTGAAACCACAAAATGACCACAACCCCCCCACCTCCCCCCTGCCTGTGCAGGGGGCAGGTATTCATCATGTTAAGTTATTAAAACGTAAACTATGCCATTAACTATCTCAGTTTTATTATCTGTGTAATATGCAATTTTTGCATGGTGTAGTAAGTAACAATTACTTTTACAACCTGTTTTGTTTAACTATTAACAATATTATCTTTAATAAAAACAAACTTATGCAGCATTAATTGCAAATATAAAACCTGATGTCATGGAAAATTGCCTGTCAACAAGCTTTTAAGCTAAACAATGTAATGCACCACTTACTGTTGCCCGCTGTAAACAGTATAAATGGTGTTTGTTTAGGTTATAGGAAGACTATGTAAATATGGTGAAATCAGAGGCAATTAGGGGTTTAGAGAGGCTGCATGACTGTGATTAGCTAGTAATTGATTTGTTGTTTTGAAGACTGTGAAATGAACATTCAACTAGGAAAAAAACAACTCTAGTAATGTGCTATGTTAAATAATGTATGCAGATAGTTTGCAGATGTATGTCAAAAGAATTAACATTTTTGACAGCCTAAGTAGTTGTTTGTGTTGAAGCGACTTCCCCTGTTCCTGTTTTTCTCGTTACTTGATCTAACATTACAGACTCATAAAATGACAATTCAATAAATCACATTTTTTTTATAGAAGACTTTGAGATCATCATCAAGTTATCACTTATTGGGTGGGATGTACTAAACGGAAAATGCGGTAAAAACACAGTTTTCGGGGTTTTACCGCATTTTCCGTATGTATCATAACCTGGCCTCTGGGTCTCAGATACGGAGGGTAACGCCAGGTTTTGCTGGCGTTACCCTATAGAAGCCTATGGGCTTCTACCGCATTGCGCTGCTATGAGGGATCCAATCGGATCCCTCCCAGCATGTCCCGCGGCCGCCGCGTCAATCTGTGCATGCGCAGATGGACTCCCGAGTCACAAACCCAGAAGTCCACGGTGCAGCGCACATCGCAAAGGACAGCTTTTACCGGAGCAACTGTCCTTTGCGCTATTGATCGCATATATTAGTGCACATGCGATCAGTAGGAATGCGAAGCATGGCGGGATGTACTCTGCAAGGTTAGTACATCCCGCCCATTATGTAATGTCATGTAAAAATGGAGATGTGGACTGGTACTGATTGGTTTCGACATGAAAAACTAACTGAAATACATATTTAAAATAAAGTGTATAAAGGCGGCCGCAGCACTGAAGGGATTAACCCCCATGCTGCAGCGCCATTTTTAAAATGACAAAAGGCGCCAGGCGCCCATTGTAAATGTGTACCCTGTGCTAAGCACTGAGTGTTAATAAGTGTGCTTTTAATTTTTAATATGCCACGGCCTGGACCCGCTGCACTGGGGGAGTGCAGGTAGAGTGTGGCTGCACTCTGGGAGACAGGAAGAGCCAGCTCCCACTGCTACCAGCATTGACACAGTTAAAGGGGACACAGTTTAAAAGCACACTGCACATGGTTTATAATAAACTGTATTAAAGTATATATATTTATATTGCTGTAATGCACTGCAGCTGATCTGCAATGCATTAGTGCATGAAGCAGAGTATATTTAATAGGCTATGCACTTATAGGAATATGGTTCAGGAGTATATTATTGTAATTGGTATTGCCCTCCTGACATAGGAAGTGATGTGTTAATTCTCCTGACCTATGGTAGTGGTCAAACCCTTTGTTTAACAAAGCTTTCTTTGAAGTGCATTCCAGGTGAGACCAGGATGGAAGCTTTCTGTGTGAAGGTGTGAAGAGCGTCAAATGGCTAAATCATCTTTTGATATGTCCCTGAGATTGTCTCTTGTGTGTCTGCACTTCTGGGGAAAAAAGTGTTTGTTTTTCATGAGGAAGACGAAAGTGAATACTGTTGCTGGTTATTCTACATAGATATTTTGTCACTGTGTGATAAATGTATCAAAGGATGAATGTCATTTACCCTTTTCTGTAAAATGTTATATCAACCTTTTATTAGACAGTTATACTGTATGCTAAATCAGTTTATGTTTAGGAAGCAACTGCTCTTAGGTGGTAGATTAGAAAAAGGAGGAAATGTAATATGTGGTTATTTATATTTAGTGAGCTAGCATGATTGGCACACAGGGCGGATTTGTGTGTAAGAATGATATAAAAAGAGGGCCTGTGAGCCCTGTAGCTGTACTACTTTGAAAATCCTTTGTGGAGACGAACTGCTATTTGATTTCTGTAACATCTGGTATGCTAATATTCCCCTTCAACTTGAAGGAAGGTCTTTTTTAAGACTGAGCAATAAACACCTTTTGCCCTTACTTCGACTACAGCTGTACCCTGCGACCAACAGAATTGCGCCAAACGCTATTCCGTTCTCCTACTGTTCTGGGTTGAACCGAGTGTCTCCGAAGCTCAAGCCCCCTGCCAGCTACCCAGCAGGAGCCTCTTCCAGGCGCCGGCGGTAGGAGTCTGTGTGTAACTAAGAAGCGGTTGCAAATGCCGATGGTAGAGTTTGGTGGTGGCAGATCCGTTACATGCCCAGAGCGCAGTGGGTGGAGTCAGTGACAGGCGATCACTGACTTTAAGCTGGATTCCCTGTTACCCCAAGGTCTAGTGGGGATTGCAACCCTCAACCTGTGATCGGGAGTCGGCCAGTGGCCATCCGGTCACAGTCCTCTTTAACCCCTATTCGATCCTAAGAGAATGGCTCCAATCCCTCGCTACTCCTCAATTAAGACTTCATCCAGAGCCTCCAGAACTCATAGTTTAATAGATGGAAGATTCTAACCTTCCAAAAGCAATGCAGAGGATTGGGGAAGGTTTTCTGCTTCCTCTCCCTGAAATAAATTCTGCAAGGGATCATAGCTTAGATTTGCAATTGAAGACACAGCTCAAAATGATATGCATGGTTTGTTATATACAGGGAGCTGAGCTCAATGGCAGTAGGAATCCACTATCAGCCTGTGGGGTGAAATGAGAAACTGACTTATAATCTCCCCTACCCCAAAACTTAGGGGAAACATATTTGTACTGGCTCAGAATTGTTCTATAAATGACGAAGCTAAGAACTTAGGACCTGATTCAGACCCGGACGCTAAGAAGCATTAGTTCGTAGCTGGCCGATGTTCGCATTCTGCGCATGCATATGCATCGCAGTGTGCGAACCAGTGCGAAAGATCAGGATGCGTTTGCTTGATGCGCATAGACTGCCCAGCAGAGTGAGTGACAGGAGAAGTCGTTTGTGGGTGGTGACAGGGGCTGGTCATTAGAAACGGGGGAGTGGAGGAGCGAACACAGGCGTGCTTGAGTATCCCAACACCATTTCAGAGGAATGAATAATTAAAAGGAAGCGTCATTGTACACGTCACCTGGCTGTTTTTTACACTCAAGTGACGCAGTGCTTGTGGTAGGGTCCAGTCAACCTCAAGTGATGCATTCGCTTCCGATGGTACCCGATGTACCGATGCTTGCATACACTTCCTGGAGATGACGTGCGCTAGTGGGCGTCTTAAGACAGTGCTGGTGGGCGTCTGCATACACAAAGTGATCGCACGCCAAGACATAGGGCCTGATTCAGACCCGCTCGCAAGCACACAGCGCTCGCATGCGGGTCGATGGTCCCCTACTGTGCATGCACTGCCTCCGGCGTGTGCATGCGTGAGACCCGTCCAGCGATGGCAGCTCATCGCTACGGGTCTCACTACAAGACGAGGTGGCTGTCGATGGTGAGTGACAGTTCGCCCCGTTTTGTAGACGGGGAGGGGGGATGGCTGCACAAACGCAGGTGTTCCCTTAGGAACGCCTGGCGTTTGTGGGCGGCCCTACTGACATCACTAGTGATGTCAGTAGTGGACTTCCTGCACTTACTGAATGATGTAATTTTTTTCTTAGGAGACATAGAACTGATCCACAGCGTTTGGCATACAGGGACCTGCTACTATCATCTTCTACGCCCCATCTGTAATTTTCTAAGCAGCCAGATCTACTGATGGACGCATAATGGCAATTATATTAGTCCCGCCTGGGTTCTAATTCATGAGGAGCATTATAATTGACTCTTAGTGGTAAATTTACTAAAGTGAGAGTTTTTAAAAGTGATGTTACCCATAGCAACCAATCACATTCTAGCTATTATCTTCTAGAAGGTGCTAGTTAAATGTTAAGTAGAATCTGATTGGTTGCTATGGGCAACATCACTTTTAAAACTCACTTCTAAAACCTCTCACTTTAGTAAATGTACCCCCTAAAGTCTAAAATAGCAGAGAGTGCAAAGCCTTCCTGGTGGGGATAGCGTTCTCATGTTAATGTGCTCTTGCACAAAATGCAAAACCTCCCTTGTGTTTTTTTCAGTTTTGGAGCTTGTCCTGACCTTTAGTTTGTTTACTACTGTCCTGATCTTGGCTACATTTACTGGAATTCACTGTGTGTTACCTGGTTGACCTCTGACTATGTTTACTAATATACTCTCTAGTTGCCTGCCCAGACCTCTGACTAGCTATCCCTTGTCTCCTGCCTGTCCTGAACTTTGGCCTGCCCTGGCTATGCTCTTGTTCATAGTCTGCCCTTGTTCTGGTGTAGCAAGCAGCCTGCAGTCCGTCTAGCACCATACTAAATGACACTTAGACAAGTCTACTACTCTGAGCTTGTAGTCCTAGGGGCATCTAAGTATCTGCAAACATATAGTGCTCTGCAGGAACAGTGACTTGATATAAATTAAATACTCAATACGACTGGTTCTAGGGACTCCTCTGCATGCCTCCAATCCATTACACCTGTTTCAAAAACCTTCCTTTACCCCGTTTTCTCAAAATTGACTCTCATGGTCTTGGTTCACTTTAACTCTGAACCCTCCACATATAAAGGGAGTGTATTCTACCCTTTGTTTCACCAAATGTCACCACTTTATTTTATAATGGTAAGATCAGCCAGTAGTTTGTAATGGGGCTATGTTGCTTTTTCAATAAAGATGTAAGGAGCAGACATTCAGTAGAAAAATTAACCCAACACTCCAGGCTTGTGAATTTTTTAAAAATACTTGTGTAGTATTGTTTGTTCCCCAGGCAAAGCTCTACAGGCATCTGCCCTTTTCCCAGTGGGTGAGTTTACCAGTAAAAACGAGAAGTAGGCATTAGCCAAAGCAGTTGTGGATTTAAACACAATTTGTAGTTTGTGATTGAAGAATTGTCTAATTTGTCAATTTTTCTTTAAAGAAAAGTACCCAATTCACAATATAAAGGCTGTGTATAGGGAAAAAGGCCAATCTCCATTGTAAGCTGAAAATTGTTGGTTTGGAGTTTGTTCCCCAGTGACATGTACAACATAGTCAAGGTCACAGTATGTGTGGACAGCCAAGTTTTCCAGGAACAAAGCTCAGAACATCCAACATATGGAAATAATAATGTCATTTGGGAAAACATACAAAACCTGCCAAGCAGATGGTGGCTCCAAACATACAAATGAACATGTTAATTGTCCATCCAGTGTTGCTGTGTATGCTGATAGTGATGAGGGTTTGCATGGTAATTGATCTGTGACTGAAGCTGCACCTGATAACTGTAGTGAAATACAAACTATAAGTTCTAAGCAGGAGCGTATCTATAATGGCTGCAGGGTTGCGGTGCACACGGGCCCCCGGGTCCAAAGGGGCCCCACACGACCTGCACCCATATTATCTAAAACACACCTGTCCATGGTCCCGCATTGGGTGTCATTGCTGCACAGAACACCGGAAAATGGCCACCACGGCCCTTCTTCTAGCGTTCTGCGCATGCATAGTAGACTCTGGGCACACTCTAGTTCCCAGAGTCTACTGACTCTACGATGGCCGGCCAGCCACGTTAGTCGGCTGCCGACCACCGGGGAGAGAGGAGGGGGCCCATGGGCAATGCACATGGGCCCCCTCCTCTCTTAAGACACCCCTGGTTCTGAGTTACCGTCACGTAATGTATTTAATAATTCCTTGGAAACATTCCAAACCAGACGCCAAATATCATTGCTTGAAGCATTCCAAATATGGAAAATGTAGAGCAGAGCACTCCCTAGAGCACTCTGCCTGAATGTACACATAGCGATACCTTTAGACACAATGGGGTCTATGTACTAAGCCTTGGAGAGAGAAAGAGAGATAAAGTACCAACCAATCAGCTCCTGTCACTTTTCAAACACAGCCTGTAAGTAGAAGTTAGGAGATGATTGGTTGGTATCTCCATCCACTTGTTCTCTCTCCAAAGCTTAGTACATAGGGCCTGATTCAGCAAGCAACGCAAGTGAGAGAACGCATGGTGCGAGCTGATGTTTGCGATCTGGGCATGCATCACATTGCACGTGCGCCAACAGGTTGCTGAGTATGGTAAGGGCTCTCACAGAGTATGCAGGGAGCCCGCAGAGACCTTCGATTTTGATTGACAGGAAGTGCCGTTTGTGGGTGGTGACGGGGGGTGGTCGGTCAAACACAGGCGTGCCTGTGCATTCACACGGCGTTACAGGGGCGTGCATAAATTAATCTTGAGAGATTCATGCACGCAGGAATCTCTCAAGTCCTGCAGCAGGGCCAGGTCTACCTTAGCTTACACGCAGCTTCTATGGCACTCGATGTTCCCGATGTGTACGCTGTAAATCACGGCATAGGTGGGCGGCTTAAGGTTTTGCTGGGTGTCTGCTTCTTGTGCTGCGGTCTCTGTGTGTATGCATTGATTAGCATGTTATCGCAGCGGCTGGGTGCATGCATCTGCTAGCGTGTGTTCCTTGCTCAATGAGGCCCATAGACCCCAATGTCTTTTAAGTTTATCAAATCTGCATAATTTCTAGAACTGATGGCTTATGCAGAAACGACAGTACCTAGTCACTATTATTTTTCAAGCAAATCTGTATTGTCTTTATCTGCTGATATTTGCACCAACAGACATCCTTTCATAACAGGCACATTAAAACAGTTAGGTAGAGACATAATGCTACATGTCATTATGTTACCTAATATATTTGGCAAACTACAGTACACTAACTCCTAACTTGCCCGACCCACACAATTGCATTCCTCTGGCCCTGTGCTGGCTTGGGGTGCATGGATAGACAGATACCACAGATAACACAGCACTGGCAGAGCACTAGAAGTTGGTTATGGGCACCTGTGTTTGACCCTGAAGACCTCATCTTTCTGTTCCAGAGGGTGCACAGGATTGAAAGTGCATACAGATTGATCCGTCTGTTGATGGACTTCTCTTTGTGTTGATGCATGGAACAGATCTGCCTTGTGAAAGTGTCGTTGGCGTACAAGCAGACTTCTGCGCTTGTTTGAAACGTGTGGATGGAGATGGGAAACCTGTTTCTGATGGATCTTGTGCACCCAGTATCTGGTGGATGTAAGACCCGATACTAATAATGATAGCTGTGGCTACGGGCAGCCTAACAGTTGGCAGTATGACCATCCACATCAAGACGGACCTATCACTGGCACAGATGGAAGTGTGATTTATTAGCGTAAGGTAGTAAGCAGGCTTCCACGGCCAAGCGGACAGGCAGCTATAAATTGGGTTTCACTATCTCTAAAGAAACTTTTGTGCTGTGTATCTCCAAAACAAGCTACAGTGTACCTCAATAATTGTCACAGTGATAAAACCTAACGTGTGTCCTGCAGTGCAAAAAGACTGGTAAGCAAAATTCTGTAAGATTTTTTTCAAAACTTTTATAATGTGGTATCTTACCATCCCTACATCCTGTTCACAGTTCCATTATTGTTCATATTATTGCGGATTTGTAAGACATGACAGTGCTCTGCAGTGACAGACAGTGGAGAAAGCAGGGCATACAGCACATAAAATAGGGGCATAGAAAGTACAGTACCCAAATAAAGGCTGTTGCAAGATCAGGTGAGGGTTGCTGTCTCTTGGGGTAAGCAGCAGTACTGTACCTTGCATGAAGCAGCCAATTATTAACACACCAGTCCTGGGGCTTGGTACGAGTATCCACAGCTATCTGAGAGCACAAGATAATCGAAAATAAAAATAAATATAAATCCATGCCTTTCCGGCTCTACCATAGAATTCTCTCTCTCATATTGGAAAGGTGGAAAGGCCTAGTGTACAACTAACAAAACAGTATTAGCACAGTTTTACAATCGCAAGCAATGGTCTCGACCTCAACCTGCTCCCTAGGCAGTGAGAGACAGACTAGATAAACTGACCCACCTTTTATCAGCCTCTCACAGGTGGTCTGGCAATCAAGGTTGCAATTGTTTACCCCACAAAGTCAGGGGTGGGCAATAAGTGGCCCTCCAGCTGCTGTTGAACTACAAATCCCAGCAAGCCCTGCAACAGTTTAAGCATGGCCAGTTAGCAAACTGTGGCAGGACAAACTGGGATGTGTAGTTCTACAACTGCTGAAGGGCCGCTTATTGCCAGCCCCTGAAACAGATGCAAGGAACTTGTGGCATATATATTTCTCCTTGACAACTTTCCAAGTAGAAATCTGATGGGTGTAAGTGCATACTCCCTGGCTCTACCTATGGATATTCTCTTCTTTGAAATAAATAGTGACTCGCTGATTGGCTAAGAGCGTGGGAGCTGCCACTCGCAGCCAATCAGTGCTTCGCCATTCATTTCAATGACAGCGACCGGGGGTAACCGGTCACTTGCAATGTGACCCTGAAAGAGAACAGTTTGTTTGATTTTTTTTTGTTTTGCTAAGACCGTGGATACTACTGTGCTTGGACCGAAGAGGACCTAGAAGGATTTTGTGAGCATTAAAGTGGTGAACAAGGGGTGTGTGGGGGAGTGTTTTTTTCAGTAACAAAATACAATAGTCTCTGCGTCCGTGTTCTGTCTGTATTTTGATTACTTATTTTTTTACAGGCAGACTACAAGCGCCAGCAGGCCCTTAATGTCTGGGCATGCTGATACTTCCAGTGTTACAAGTGCCATCATGCTGGGGCAGGCTTGCTGGGACTTGCAGGCTGCCTGTAAAAACCCAATTATTATTATTTAACTATTTATTTAGCATTATTCCTGCACCCACCGCTGGTTGTCTTTTAGGAGAATAGTCCCCTTTTTTGGGGGGGTGGGTTGGGGGTCCTGACTTTCCGAAGGATTCCAGCCTTGGACTGACCAGTTTGGAGCTGGTTAATTTCATGGCAGGGGAACCCCACACTGTATGTCTTCCTTCTATAACGTTATCGTCCTGGCTGGTGTAGCCTGGTGCTGTTTATTGCAAAATAGGGGAACCCCACACCGTTTTCTTCCCTATTTTCCAATACCAGCACAGACTCATAGGTCCAGGGTGGTTATGGATTGGGAGGGACCCACTTTTTTTAAACCATTTCTATCGTTTTAAACATAACAAAGCCTGCACAGATCATAATGTTCTGTGCTATGCTTGTCTATTGTTTAAGTTCTATTCTGCAGTGGTTTCAATGTAAACCGCCGACAAATAGCACATGCCACGTCGGGATTGGCATTTAGAAACTGCTGGGGGATCAACAGCAGTTTCAGTGTAGGCATCAAAACAGATCTTTAGTAAATGTTACCTATTTGACATTGAAACTGCCAACAATTGACAGTGGTTTACTGCAGTTTTTAAATGACACCAAACCTGCCCATAGTAAATTTTGCCCATGGAGTCTAATGTGTTCTTCACCAGGGACTTCCGCAAGGCGGTATGGGCTTAGCTGCACTCAGCACGCAGGTTGTGTCCCTCTGAGTTGGTTCTGAGCGTAATAGATGAAAGAAGTCAACAAATCGGGTTCTGGTCTATTTGGACGGACAACTATTGGTCCATCAATGGTCTCCATTGATGGTGCCATCAGTGGTTTACATCAATGGAAGAAAACCATTTATGGAACACAAGGCCTGATTCAGGTTGGTATGCAAGGTTGCGTTCGCATGCACCCCACTCACTACGAAAATATGCTAATGAATGCAATCGCACAGCAATCGCAGCACTCTACCAAGACACTCATCACTGTATAAAGCCTGCCCACTTCCCATGACAAGCATCTGCATGTCAGCGAAAATATCGGTACCATCGAGTAACATCAGAACCATCCACACAGGCAAATTCAACCAAGCTTCACCGCTCGCTTGTACACGATTCAGAGCTAACATGTACGGACTCCTGCCCATTGTGTACAACCGGCCCACTAGTCGTTATGGACAGCGTGCACAACGTGGAGCAGAATACTGCCTAGCACTACTCTAGCTCACCCTTTTTGAGTTACTTTCCACTGGTAGCATGTAATTGTTCCAATAACGCTTACCCTTTCTAGTGATTTGACTCCACACGCCCCCCATCACAATCATAGTGTACCCAACTATGCGGTCCAATCGCGATGCCCAGAGAACCTAACCGATCAATGGACGTTGCGATTACTCTGAGGGGCCGATCAACAGCTAACCTCCGTATTCCCGATGCACGGGAAGCTTACGGTTAGCTCCTGAATACCACAATGTATCTGCTCTATACACTGGCCCAGTAGTTTTCTTGCCCCGTCGGGCACCTACCGAGTTTCCCTAGGCCTAACAGACAGTGACCTATTTACATCATACGCATACATTCACTTTCATACACCTTTTGTTTTCTGTGCAGAAAAACTTTCACTTAAATTTGGCAATTGCAATTTAAAGGGGTTAACCACGCTATGCATATAACAAGACTATTTATCAAAAATAACTGTTATACACGTGTACACTATTGTGTGACTAGCCGCATACACAATAATGCGACTGATACACAAAAGCGCGAAAATAAAAATTACGCTATTGTGCGACTAGTCTCATACACAATAATGCGACTAACACACAAAGCGCGAACAGACAATAAAAGAAACAAACCTTTCTCTGTTGTCCTCAGGTTCCTAATCAGCGCCCCTTAAAATCACACAATAAAGGACATTGATTCCACGACACTGAATGGTAGCAGGGTTTTGAACACAGGGCCTGATTCAGAGCCGCTCGTAAGCGGCCACTCATTCGCTCCGAGCGATGTTCGCACATCTGCGCATGCGTATGGGTCGTAATGTGCATGCGCCAACCAGTCAGTGCGATCGGAAATCGTGTGTTCGCAAAATAGCGAGTGCCTGCTAATTTGAGTGACAGAATGAGGCGTTTGTGGGTGGTAACAGGGGAAGGTGCTTGAAAACGGGGAGTGGAGATCCAAACGCAGGTGTGCCAAACGGTCAAAATGGGCGTTTTAAGGGTGTGCATAATTAACAAAGCAGCGTCATCGGCCACGTCATTTGGTTGTCTCTTAGCCTGAACTGTTCACATGATTGCGGTAGGAAAATCCTACCACAAGCACTGAGAGCAGTTCAGACACCTTTCGATGTACTCGATTAATCTAATAAATAGTGGAGATGACGTATGATGCGAACGGCCAGGGGACATCTTTACAAAATAGCGAGCGCATATTTCATTAGCTCGCTCAGACATAGAGGCGTCACCAGACCGCAAAGAGCGAGCGCTCTATTAAAATATCCGGCCCCTTTTTCTGAATGAGCGAGCACAAATAGCATCCGGCTCTGAATCAGGCCCACAGTGCGTTCTTACCTGCTTATGGCGCCTTCCACCCTTTGGTGCGGAATCAAGGTCCATTCGCTATTGTGCGAATTGCGGTGGCATGATATCAGCTGCGAGCCCCATCTATTGATACCCCTAAATCTATATACCCAAAAATGTTGCTATTGAGCGCTACAAGTCGCATAACAAATAATTGCTTTCCAATCCAATTGTGGTACAGGTTTCAGAGACAACAAAGGCACAGAATAACAGATGCTCATTGGTTGTTGATTCAAGTCACTCCGTTCATTGGTTAGTTCATATGGTGTCATCAGAGGTATGGATCAGCTTTCCAACTGCTTTTTTGTGTAGGTTTCCCTCCAAAAAACTAATAAGAAACACTACATACAGAGATACATTCTAACCTATAATTCATATCTTGCATACACATGCTGTGATCTCCTTGCCGATAGAATTGAAGATCTGCAAATAAACAGGGATTTAGAATGGCACCAAACATGACATGTCTAATAGTTCTTTACTTTAAATACCATATACATACATTTCACAACATAATTATATGCTACTAAAACTTCTAATATCACGTTTAATGTGAAGGAACCTTTTTATACATATGCGTTCGCATATGTGCGTCCGTATAATGTTCGTATGTATGTATGTGAGTATGCATGTGAGCATCTATGTGTATGCATGTATGTTTTATTTGTGTGTGTTATGTGCATCAGAGTATGTGTAATGGAGATATATACAGTCAGGTCCATAAATATTGGGACATTGACAGAATTTTCATATTTTGGCCTCTATTCACCACCAGAATGGCTTTGAAATGAAACAAACAAGATGTGCTTTAACTGCAGACTTTCAGATTTAATTTGAGGGTAATTACATCCAAATCAGGTGAATGGTGTAGGAATTACAATGGTTTCTATATATGCCTCCCACTTTTTAAGGGGCCAAAAGTAATGGGACAAACTAAACAATCGTAAATCTAACTTTCACTTTTTAATACTTTGTTGCAAATCCTTTGCAAGCAATTAGAGCCTGAAGTCTGGAACGCATAGACATCAACAGACGCTGGGTTTCATCCCTGGTGATGCTTTGCCAGGCCTCTACTGCAAATGTCTTCAGTTCCTGCTTGTTCTTGGGGCATTTTCCCTTCAGTTTTGGCTTCATCAAGTGAAATGCATGCTCAATCGGGTTCAGGTCAGGGGATTGACTTGGCCATTGCATAACATTCCACTTTTTAGCCTTAAAAACCTCTTTGGTTGCTTTTGCAGTATGCTTCGGGTCATTGTCCATCTGCACTGTGAAGCGCCATCCAATGAGTTCTGAAGCATTTGACTGAATATGAGCATATAATATTGCCCAAAACACTTCAGAATTCATTCTGCTGCTTTTGTCAGCAGTCACGTCATCAATAAATACAAGGGAACCAGTTCCATTGGCAATCATACATGCCCACGCCATGACACTACCACCACCATGCTTCACTGATGAGGTGGTATGTTTTGGATCATGAGCAGTTCCTTTCCTTCTCCATACTCTTCTCTTCCCATCACTCTGGTACAAGTTGATCTTTGTCTCATCTGTCCATAGGATGTTGTTCCAGAACTGTAATGGCTTTTTTAGATTTTGTTTGGCAAACTCTAATCTGGTCTTCCTGTTTTTGTGGCTCACTAATGGTTTACATCTTGTGGTGAACCCTCTATATTCACTCTTGTGAAGTATTCTCTTGATTGTTGACTTTAACACATATACACCTACCTCCTGGAGAGTGTTCTTGATTTGGCCAACTGTTGTGAAGGGGTTTTTCTTCACCAGGGAAATAATTCTTCTGTCATCCACCACAGTTGTTTTCCGTGGTCTTCCGGGTCTTTTTTGTGTTGCTGAGCTCTCCGGTGCGTTCTTTCTTTTTAAGAATGTTCCAAACACTTGATTTGGCCACACCTAATGTTTTTGCTATCTCTCTGATGGGTTTGTTTTGATTTTTCAGCCTAATGATGGCTTGCTTCACTGATAGTGACAGCTCTTTGGATCTCATATTGATAGTCGACAGCAACTGATTCCAAATGCAAATGTCACACCTAGAATCAACTCCAGACCTTTAACCTGCTTAATTGATAATGAAATAATGAGGGAATAGCCCACACCTGTCCATGAAATAGCTTTTGAGTTGATAGTCCCATTACTTTTGGCCCCTTAAAAAGTGTGAGGCACATATAGAAACCGTTGTAATTCCTACACTGTTCACCTGATTTGGATGTAATTACCCTCAAATTAAATCTGAAAGTCTGCAGTTAAAGCACATCTTGTTTGTTTCATTTCAAAGCCATTGTGGTGGTGAATAGAGGCCAAAATATGAAAATTATGTCAATGTCCCAATATTTATGGACCTGACTGTATATATATATTTATATATATATATATATATATCCCCAACTTTTATCCATTTCTGGTATATTTTAATATTTAGACATTGTCTGAACCAAATTCTAAGTTGTAAATAAAAAACAGCTGTTTGCTGTTGCCACCTTGTCTGGTAGCTTGCGACAGGCCCCTCTCCACTTAATTAGAGTGTAGGTGTCAGTTCCTACCTATGAACCAAAACAGCACCGAACAAAAAGGTATTCAATTGTTAACGATCTGCAGGTTCCCGACAATGATTCCCAACCTTGCATTTAGACTCTGTTATAATATGCCTGTAACAAATAATTAAAAATGTATCAGTATGCGGAGTCTCTCAAAACACTCGCAGACATACACATTAAGACCTGTCCTCCACACTCTGACTAAACACTGTAGTAATATAAATATATATTTGTGCGTATCGGAATTGCGCTGACGCAGAGTAGAATCCAAGCAATTCGTCATCAGACCATAGACGACTAAATCATCAGATAATAATTGCAAGCGATCATATCCAATTATCTGACTTCGACAGAAGACTCTGCGTGCTCACTGCTATATCTTCCTGATCGATGTGGCCGGTTCGCGCACAAGCACTGCGTCTTATGCGCATGCGCAGAATGCAAATATTGGCTGGCTGCGTATGAACACAACCTTGCGAACCACCCTGAATCAGGTCCACTATCAACAGCCATCAGACTGGATACTAAACAGAGAAAGAGTTGGGGTTTAATGGGTCACATAAGGGGCAAAGCTAAGTTCCATGCACTCATTGCTGGGGGGGAAAGCAAACTATCACAGAGCTCTCTAACATCGATGGCGGAGAACCATCAGATCTCCGCCATCAATTTCAATACCATCGAACATCAGTGGCAAACCATTGATGGTTGGTCACCATCAGTGGTAGGTTGAAACCTTAGGGGTAAATTTACTAAAGTGAGAGTTTTTAGAAGTGGAGATGTTGCCCATAACAACGAATCAGATTCTAGTTATTATCTTCTAGAAGGTGCTAGTTAAATGTTAAGTAGAATCTGATTGGCTGCTATGGGCAACATCTCCTCTTCTAAAACTCTCACTTTAGTAAATATACCCTTTAGCCTCAGGCAGACAATAAAGACAGTCAGGAAGAATAAAGTTCCCCAAGTCCCAGGAGACAGCAACATGTGACCTGGTAAGTACTTGCTGAAATCCTGTGGTATCTGACAGGGATTTATTTACAGGTGGAATCAACCATGTGTATTAACACCTGCAGAAGACACTCTACCCTCCATTCAGTGGGTTGCTTCACCCTTTTACCATCCCCTGTTTGAAATTTTCATAATATGATGCATGAGCAGAAGATAGTAAATACTCTATCTAAAGCCTTTTCTATCACTTCTTGCAGAGCCATCTTTCTGAAAATATCACTCAAAAGATGCCACAGCTGGTAAAAGTAGGGGGGAAGGCCAGCTGCTGGCATACCATTCTAGGTGCAGGGAGTGCAGTGTGGGGCCCCCCTTGACTCAGGGGCCTGTGTGCACTGCATACCCAGTTGCGATTTTAGGCGCACACATGGAGAAGTGTACTGATAATGTAGTGGGTGTCTCTGGTTGGTGTCTTACAGGTGCATACACACGAGACAATGTCTTTGAGCGATAATGATATCGTTCAACGATATATTGTTCATATTGTTCCGTGTGTATGCAATGAATGACCAAAGATGCGCGCTCCTGCTGCATGATAACAATATCGTCCATCATCCATCGTCCATGCATGCAGGCCAACCAGGACGATATCGTCCATGGGAGACCGATCGTTGGTCGTTGATGATATCTTTGGTGTGTGGATGAACAATATCGTTTGCTGAACAGATCGTCCCGTGTGTACCCAGCATTAGTGTATGGAAAGAGATGGTCCATCTTATGGGCGTGTTATGTGAGAGTTGCAGTGTGACGATGGTTGCATACATATATGCTCAAATGCTCACATAGAGGTCATACTGTAGTGGAGAAAGTGCACCTGCCATAGGACTGGTGCAAGTTTTGATGGTGCAACCGATGGTGCATCCAACGACGCACCAATTGGTAGTACTGCGTGTACGGACACTGACAGTGGTATCTTTGTATCGGCATTTGCATAAAGTCACAGACAGGCAGCTGCCAATAGACGCAGAATCAGCCCCGATAACAGAACTATAAAAAGTACCAGTATTCTACGTTATCAGCGTCATCTACACCAACTAAATATTATTTCTTATGCTAATGAACGTTACATTTTAAGAAATGTAAGATTGCCCTGTCCAAAGAGTTTCTCCTCTCAACTACTTCTTCCCATTATAGATGCAGCAGTGGAGTTAATTATGCGGCTGTGTTAAGCAGACTGGGCCTGATTCAAAATGGACGCAGTTCACATCGCTGTGCGTCGCTGGACCCATCAGCGTTGCAATAATATGGTAATGCCACTGGAGGCATCTGAGAATCAAGACCCCTCCTGCCGGCATCGCAGATCCGAGTGCTGCGTCTGAAGATACTGCATCGGATCACCATTGTGATCATTGGTTGTAATGGTCGCAGCCATCAGAAGGTAGGGGTGACAGGGCCCCGTTTTGTAAAACAGACACCGTGGCCACCCTCTCCCTGCCCCCACACAGTCGCAGCCCTTTTCGATCAGGCTGCAGCCTATGGGGCACTGCGAGTGATGATGCAGGACCCGTACTACACATGTGCAGAACAGGTCCTGTGCATGTGAAGTTCTCCTACCAACGCAGTTGTATGCAAACCATTTACGTACAACTGTGAATCAGGCCCATTATGTCATTCAATGTTTAAGGCAACCTCAACCATTATGGATCCTAAATAACTGCCTAGTTTTACCTAATGGCAGTGCCTGCCATGAATGCACCACTGTACATACAATCAGAGTGAAAGACGATTTTAGACTACTTGAGAATCAGGGCAGAAAGAATGGATGCCCCTCCTTGGTGAGACCCACCACAGATCATGGATGCCAACTTTTATTCACTATAGCATTTTCTATAGTCCATCGCATTGTGCTCTTTATGTACAGGTGTGTGTTATATCCAGCTGTAGGCATGCACAGCACATTTCATTAAGTGTATCATTATATGCAACAAATACATTTTATATATATATATATATATATATATATATATATATATAGACACAGGTGATTACTGATTTTTAAAAATCGGCCTTATAGGCATAAGAACAGCGTAAGGCAGCTGCAATCTGACTGAGCCAACTTAAACCCTGTGGTTGTAGTAGCAGAGTACCTTTAAAAATTATGGACCTCATTCAGACCCGCTCGCAAGCGCTGAGCGCTCGCAAGTGGGTCGATGTTTAGGCCCTGCGCATGCGCAGCGGCCGCACTGCGCATGCGCAAGCCCCGGAGCGAAAGAGAAAGTCTCTCGCTCCGGAGCTCACTACAAAAGGGGCGGCTGTCGATGTTGATCGACAGCTCGGACCATTTCGTAGGCATGGCAGGGGGGTGGTTTTACAAACGGAGGCCGCACTGACATCAGCAGTGATGTCAGTGGGGAGCTTCCTGCTCGATCAGAGCAGGAAGCTCCCTGGGGCTTGCGGTTGCCGAGACCCAACCTTAGGGTCTCGTCGTAAGCCCCGATGGTCGCGCTGGTCTTGACCATCGCGACCATCAACCTGGTCGGTCGCTAAAGCTGTGGGTGGTAACCCACAGCTTAGCTAGCGACCAGGAGGCCGCACATCAAAAGCCAAGCGGCCGCCCTCATTCAGAGCGACCGCGCGCATTTTGCGAGCGCCTCTGGATGAGGGCCTATGTGTGTTGGTGGAAAGGGGATGAACAGCGCTAGTAGTATATAAACATAAAGTAAATCAATATTATGTATGTAATAACAAATAGGACTGAAATATCGAATTCAATATTTATAGAATAAATCTATGTAAATAATATGGATACTCTATATGGCTTGGTAGAGATTAATATAAAACAATTTATTCTTGTAAATAAAAAATATAATAGACTCATAAATAACATAAAAACACATATAATGAGTAAAATCCAATCATGGATGAAGAATATATTGAAGGCTTTAGGAAGCAATGGTGGGCTCAAGCCCAATGACCAAGTTAATGGATCACAACAGTCACTGGCCTGTGCGTATGTATCCGGAATATTGTCCAGCTATTGGTGTATTTACCAGACTCATTAGAATGTCCACAGCCTGAGATGTGTGCAGAATTGGATGCACTGGCGTGCTGACGATGCAGAGTGGAGACTGGAAAGCAGGTGCATTGATGCCGGTCCGGAACAAATCCACAGGATAAGTGCTGTATAGGGTGCAAGTGGGGAGCTAAACGCGTTTCACTGTGGCAGGTTAGCCTATAGGGTTCTTGGGGGGGGCGTGTCTTTGCTCTAATATTAGGGATGGAAAACCAGGAAATCAGTCTCTTTGATTCTGGAAATCCCTTCCTCCCTTCCTTGTTTGGTTTTTGTATGTGTTATGCACGTTGTGGCGGAAAGAACAGTAGTGCGCTTTTTATTTGTTATTAAGTTAGATGGGTGCGCTCTCCTTATTCAGATATAGGCCAATTCATCCCTACAGGGAAATGACACAGCCCGTCCGGGCGTGCTTTGCTGGAGAGTTGAACACCAACGAGTGTTGTGTGTGGTCTGCATGTGTTTGTTGGAGTGTCCGTTCTTTGTTCTCCGCCACCATAATAACTTCAAGTTCATAACAATTAATTTCAATTGCCAATACCTAATTCAATGATTCATTCAATAATCAATAATATAATAATTAATAACCTTATGTCAAAATAAAATTTGACCTTATTTTGATTCTAACTCCTGTTGTCTGTGCGTTTATTTTGGTTAAGTTTTAGTCGTGATAAATCCTTAAGGTGTAATGCGGATATCAACCATTACGGAGTTTATGGAGCTTTCATTAATGAATACCATCCTAAGCCTTTTTTGTTTTTTTCCAACTTTGGACAAAACAAACTTCCAGGTGGAAATTAAATTCCCTTTCAATATTGTGTTGGTACTATTTTGAGTTATTTTATTGCTATTTAATTTTCCAGTGAATATGACTACACAAGTCACAGTGTATTATGTTTATGAGATTATATTATCAGGAAGCAACAGCTGTGAAGACCAAATTGTCACAAATAGGCATAACTAAGTATTTTTTCTCTTAGGACATGATGCATGAGCTACCCATGCCAAACTCCAGAACCAATGCAAAATCCTATATTATCATACACCCATGAAAAAGTCGCTTGTGGTTTTTATTTTCAAGAGTGATCATATGACACTTGGTTATTCTGCACATATAGATATGTTACGGTTATGCAGCAATATAAGCATCTTCTATACTATATGCTTTTTTGTATGCAACACTGTATGTACCCGACAATGAAGGTTGTATTTATCATGAAAGCAAACTGGGCACATTCCCAGGGTAGTACTGTTCAGAGGGCAGCTGTGACCGCATGGCCTCAGTCGCCAGGCGATCACATGTTTGTTTTACATAGAGGAGGTTACTTAGCCT
Source organism: Taudactylus pleione (assembly GCA_031769625.1). Classification (NCBI taxonomy): domain Eukaryota; kingdom Metazoa; phylum Chordata; class Amphibia; order Anura; family Myobatrachidae; genus Taudactylus; species Taudactylus pleione. Next base: position 11,980,409 of record JAUIMM010000112.1, read on the forward strand.
AGAGCAACCTGAGTGGGCTTACTTCCCCTCTCCTAGGGATTCCCTCTCACCTTCAGTAACTGTCTGTTACTGATTTCACCCACTGCGTTATGCCATCACCAGGCTCTGTCACAGTGCGCCGGACACGACTATTACTTACCGGGACTGACAGCGCTGGAATCCTGGCCGGCTGCAGACAGCGGGCGGGGAATCCCCAGTGCCCGCTGCAGATGTGTCCTATCCCGGTCCTCCTCGTGGTTTGGCTGCAATGTACGGGCAGCCACGGCTCCCCTAGTGGTGCGCACGCCGTCCTGCAGGAAGATTTAAAGAGACAGGCGTGTCAAACGTGAAGTCACGTTTGACGTGAGAATTGAACTCCTCCCTGTAAGAGGGAGTCTCTGGTAACAGGCAGGTGCCAGAGTATAGTCTCCATTACCTTACTCCAGCGTTCCTGTGTATACTTAGTTACTTGTTCCTGACCTTGGCTTTGTTTCATCTGACCCCTGGTACTGCGTTTGAAAACTGGTTCTGACCTTGGCTATCCTCCGTGACCCGCTTACGTTTGCTCCCTGGTACTGTCTTGTCCATTTGGTTCTGACACGGCCTGTCGACTATGGTTAAAGTATTTTCCTCTCCATCCAGAGTTCACCAGCATCTGTATAGGGGAACCTATTCTGACGGCCGCGACCTGTGTTTTGGACACAGCCAAATCCATACCGTCTTGCGAGCACCAATGAACACCAATGGCACATTAGGCTCTGCGCCTCAGGTCACATCAATCCCCAAATACCGGTTACATTCATTATCCACCCGAGAGTTGCGACAGGCTCCCACACTGGCACCTGGAACGGCTTTTTCTACTTGGGCTCTGGCACCTGGAACCATTTCTCGGAGGCTACCAGCACTTGGAACCGCCTCCTCTGGGTATGTGTGGTCATGCTGCTGCAACACCCCCTAGGTGCTGTTGTCTAATTCCCACTGGTCCCTCATTATGGCTCAGTCTGCACTGGCCAGCTGACAGAAGGCTTGTGCTTGGAGGCACTGGGTTGAATCCAGAACAGCTGGAGAACGGAATAACATTTGGCTCTATTCTGGTTGTCACGGGATACAAGCAGATGCAGGCGCCTTGAGGCAAGTACAGTACTGTTGATGTTTATTGCTCAAAGGATAGGTCTTTTAAAAGGCAGTTACTCCACAATATACAAGATGATACAGAAATTCACTCCTCTCAAGATATTCAGGGGATATACAATTTACAGAGGTGCATTATATAGTAAGTGTATACAAAACAGCAGGTTGCAATCCCGCCCATATACCTATTAGACTAGTTCACAAATCAGGAAACTGTCTCCCAAATGTAAATATAACCTGCCAGTCATCCGTAATCTATCAATTGTGTTCAAACTATGTATTTACCAAACAGAAACAAATTATCTATGTGGGTGAAACAGTAATATAATTACCATATAACTTAAATATACAGGAAATTCTAAGAAGACAGCAAACTGTTTGTACCCATTTTACCTGTCGTTTAGGCGTTGGGTAGGAAATACCAGCAGTTGGGATGCCAGTTGTCAAAATGCAGACAGCGGCAACTCGATGCTCGGTATCCCGACAGGGGTCAGGTAAGTATGCTAAACCTCCCCCTTCTCCCCCTATCCCTAACCCTCCCTTCTTGCACCCTAACCCTCCCCACCCGCCTCCTAACCCTAACCCTCCCCCTTAGTGCCTAAACCTAACCCTCCCCCCTTGGTACCTAAACCTAACCATCCCCCCTTAGTGCCTAACCCTAACCCCCCCAGTGGTGCCTAACCCTAACCCCCCCAGTGGTGACTAACCCTAACCTTCCCCCCCAAAGCCTAACTCTAACCCTCCTTATGGTGTCTAAACCTACCCCCTTCATTTGCGGCTAGCAGCTAGGTGCCCCACTATACTTAAAATCAGGATGGCGGCGATCGGGATTCTGGCGCCGTTATCTAAACTGGCGTCAGGATTTCGATGTCTATGTTTAGTTCTTGGTTGGAATTCCGACGCCAGGATTTCAGCAGCCGCCATACTGTCGCCGGCAAACTGACTACATCTCGTCTTATAATACTGGTTACATATTACACAGAGACACACAGGAATCCTTATGGTGGCATTTCAAATAAAGTTCTTAAATTAACATTAGTCCTTTGCTGATCTCAGGCTACAGTAATTAGCAAAGGACTTCCTGTGTGAGAATGTCTCAAAACCAATCTGTGCCCAAAGCTTTATAAACCAAATATACTACTGTAAAAAAAGTTTCTACACATGCCCAGTCCATACATTTAAACATACAATTCTTCAACTGCACACAGTGCATTAAATATAACTTATTAGCATTCAAACATTTCCCAACATTTTGAATTATTCTATAACAATTTTGCTCTAGTCGCGGTGCACAATTAACTCCCTTGGTGGCACAGCACCCAGACGCTGCTCCAGTGACACAACTAGCTGCAAAAGGTATTAGAAATGTACATTACATACTGTATGCAGCCCACATCAAGCGCCTAGTGTGAATATTTTGATGGCACAGCAGATGAAAAGGTTATGCAGTGGTGGACACTTTAGCTGCCTGACTATTGTCACCGGCCACAGCAGCATAGCTTGGATGTGTGTGTTGATCGCTTGCAGACCTGCTATTTGTGTGTAGTCACATAGAGATCTCAGTTAGCAGAATCAGAATTTGGTTACGGTGAGGATATAAACAGTAAGAGGGGCTACAGCTAATCAGGCTAAGATAACTTTGGTTGTTATGATAAAGCTTGGGGATTTTTATTTGGTGGATACCATTGTGGTCCAATAGGCTTTGGCAGGTTCAAGGCAAGGGGTGTGTGACCCTCCTCCCGCCCACACATAGGTTAACACCCGGGGCATAAACTAGTATTCCTACCCCCACCCCCCCGCACATGGACATACACTATTCGCTCACCCCTCCCCTCAGAGCATACACTAAATTCCCCACCTTGGACATAAACTTACCACCCTTCCCTCTCACTATACTACTTTCACTGCCAACAGCCTTCATCTGGTACATCCAGTAATCCCCACCTGGGGCATTCACTACCCATCCTACCAGGGCCGTAACTAGGGTAGTGTGACCAGTGCCATGGCACAGGGCACCGCAGGGCAGGGGGCGCAATTTGAACCTGACAATTTTCCTGTTTATCATCATTCTCACGTAGCTTCCTCTTCTTTTATCCCCAGCATCTCTTGGCCTCCCCTATCTCTTCCCTGGCCCTTCCCCATGAGGCCATGGCCCTTTTTCAGGTGCACTACCTTATGTCCCTATTTAGAAAAAATGGGGGGGGGCAATGCTGTCTCTGGCACAGGGCGCCAAAAAGTCTAGTTACGGCTCTGCATCCTACCATTCACTACCCATCCTACCAACACTACCCATCCTATCAACAGGGACATACACTACCTTGCTCAGGACATACAGTCAGAGGAGTAGCGTGGAACCATGGAGCCCGGAGGAAGTGTCATGTCATAGCGCACCCCCCTCTGTACTGAACTGTGCTAGTGGGGTATGGCCAGCCTACCTGGGAATACTGAAGCAAAGAGAAATACAGCAAACAGTGGCAGTATCACGCTGGGTGTTGAGGTCCCATTGGGGGAATAGAGTGCTTCGGTGATGCACTATCTGACATTAAGGGGTAGCTCCTTTAAGACTGCTTTATTTATATATAGCACCTAGGATCTGACTTGTATCTCCTTTGAATCACTGTTATTAGTCAATACAGGATATTGCAATATATATTTTGATCATTTAACTTAAATTGACAGAATACATGTGCTAGAGTGAGATTCCACAGGGTGCACAGCTTATGGCTGCACTTACTGCCCAAAGCAGCTGGCACTGGAGTGAGAACACCTATTCCTATACCTTCTCAGCTATGCTACTTCGCAAATATACATTGCACCTACAATATATTAATGTGAGTACTACTAATCATGTCATGTTCTGTCTACCACCATTATTATTATTTCAGGTCTCCTAATATTTTTTAAAAGACCTTTCAAATAACACTTTGTGGTCATGCATGGGAACACCTCCATTACTTTAAATAGCAAAGCGGTGACTTTTTTTAATCTCATACCTTATAAATGAAGTTTAAGATTTTACATCAGATGTGTCACTTTTAAGTCCATTAAAGCACAATGGATGAATGAGGAGGGAAGGAGGGAGGGGATCAAATAGGAGAGGGGAGAGGAAAGTGCCAATCAGAGAGGAGGGGTGACAGAGGCCAATAAGAAAGGAGAGGGGAGGTGACAGAGGCCAATAAGAAAGGAGAGGCCAATAAGAAAGGTGAGGGGAAGGGCAAAGCCAATTAGAGAGGGCCAGTGACAGAAGCCCATAAGAAATGGAGAGGGGTGGCAACAGAAGCCAATAAGAAAGGGTAGTGCATAGATCCCCTTCCGGTACCATGACGTCATTAGTTACTGTCCAACGTCATTCCCTACCATCCACATCAGCATAGAGGGGGAATATAATCTTGAGGAGAATGAAACGAGCCCCAGAGGGGACAACTGTGTTATTTTGGTGGACTGTATGGGCAGGAAACCGCACTTCTGCCCTCACTGCATGTCACTTCCAGGTACAGAAACAGAAGGGGATTTATACACAACCAATAAGAAAGGAGTGGACAGGGGCATAGAGCCGATTACAGGGTAGAGAGGGGAGAGAATTAAAGAGGTGAGAAGTGAATGTAATCAATCTGACAGGAAAGGGGAGGTGACAGAAGATGATAACACAGGAGAGAGGGCAGGAGGGCTGGCAATCTGGGCAGTTTGAGAGAGCATGAAATGTAGAAACGGATCTCAGATCCAAAACTTATTTAGGATATAGAGCAAACAAACCAAGATAAAACTAACAGACGGCTGTCATACTATGTAGCACCCCATGAATTCCAGAACTCAGGATGGTGCCCTCTGCTCATGCTCCCCTGGAACCACCCTCGCTATTCCCCTGCGTACAGTACCCACCCGATCAAACTCCCCACCCCGGGAAATGATACACTACCCACCTGACCCAGGTGGTGGTCACTGCTGTCTTTTCCCCAATGTTGTCAGATCCCGGTTAAGCCGGCCAGCCTTATTTTCCATCCAAGAAACTCCTCTATTCAGATGCAACAATTTGGGCCATTTTAGATTCATTGCGCTCTATCACAATCCGCATCCAAGATGCAGTTGGGTTTTATTAATATCATCCAAAATCACATTGGGATATTTGTATACATCACAAGGATATCTCAAATATCACATGCAGGGTCACAGCGTGCGAGAAAGCTCTTTCCCGTGAATCCTCTCTGCACGCTTTTCAGAGCATTTTTTGCCAAAACTGTGCACCCAATTCACATATGCCACACTGTACTCCCATTTCACAATATATGCCACACTGTGCCCCAATTTACAATATATGCTGCACTTTGCTCCCATTTCACAATATATGCCACACTGTGCCCCAATTTACAATATATGCCACACTGTGCTCCCATTTACCATATATGCTACACTATGCTCCCATTTCAATATATGCCACACTGTGCTCCCATTTCACAATATATGCCACACTGTGCCCCAATTTACAATATATGCTGCACTTTGCTCCCATTTCACAATATATGCCACACTGTGCCCCAATTTACAATATATGCCACACTGTGCTCCCATTTACCATATATGCTACACTATGCTCCCATTTCAATATATGCCACACTGTGCTCCCATTTCACAATATATGCCACACTGTGCCCCAATTTACAATATATGCCGCACTGTGCTCCCATTTCACAATATGTCACACTGTGCCCCAATTTACAATATATGCCACACTGTGCTCCCATTTACCATATATGCTACACTATGCTCCCATTTCAATATATGCCACACTGTGCTCCCATTTCACAATATATGCCACGCTGTGCCCCAATTTACAATATATGCTACACTGTGTTCCCATTTCAAAATATGCAACACTCTGCCCCAATTTACAATATATGCCACACTGTGCCCCAAATTCACAAGAAGGGCCTGATTCTGAGTTGAATGATAAAGCGTCTATTGGCAGTTACCTATCTGCGAATTTATGCAAATACCCCTAGAAACTCCTACCCTTGGGTACACCCACGCACCAAATGTACAAGGACTGAGACGCTGACTTTTAGTGCACGTGCACACTGTAATATTTCCTTATATGCCACCATTGGTCGTATCCTCCAATGAAGCCTGCACCGGCCCTATGGTTGTCTACCCACGGCTTGGTGTGCCTGTGGCTGTGCACTAGGGAATGCAGCCACCAGCAGTGATACATCTGCAACACTCCCATAATACTCCCACTGAACTGATAATTTTTGGGTGCTCTAGTAGCCACCTCCCTGTTACTGCCCAGGAACGCCCATCACCTTTCTGATACCATCTGAATCTATCATAACAGCAACTTTATGCATACACTCTGTGTAACGCATGCATCATAGGAGTTTCCCGAAATCATTGCTCATGCGCAGTTGCAAATAATAGCTCAACTACATGAACAACGGCATTATGTGTGGACTGCATGGGACTCTGAATTAGTAAATGCCACACTGTGCCCCCAATTCACAATATAAGTCAATATAAGCGCCCCTGCAGACATTTTTTTTTTGTTTTAAAACTCTCACAGACCTGATGCTCGTTACCCTGATGCTGAGTAGCAGCCAGGAAGTAGGGACACAGGCCCTGATTCAGAGCCGAATGCTCTGAAAGAGCGCTCGCTCTGAATCAGGGCATTTTTTTTTTTGGAGCGGCCTCCTGGCCACTCACATAGCTGTGGGTCAAGACCATCGTGACCTTTGGGCTTGCGAAGGGACCCTTGTGGTAGGGTCTCGTGGCCGCAAGCCCCAGAGAGCTTCTGGCTCTAATAGAGCCGGAAGCTCTCCCACTGACATCACTGGTGATGTCAGTGTGGCCACCCACAAATGGCAGGCGTTCACATGGGAACGCCTCCGTTTGTGAAGCCATCCCCACGCCACGCCTCCAAAATGGTGCGAGCTGACGGAACGCCCGTTGCTAGCAGGGTCTCGCACATGCGCACGTCGGAGCCAGCTCCGGCATGCGCATGCACAGTGGCCTAACATCGACCCGCTCGCGAACTCATAGCGCCTGCCAGCGGGTCTGAATCAGGTCCACAGTGTTGTAGTGCTAAGGTCCAAGGCCTGTGCTGGGAGAGTATGCCCGAATTGTGGCTGCAAGCCACTGCTGACTGATTAGCACAAGGAGTGCTGAGACTTTTAAGTTTGTTTGTTTATTTTATGTAATGTGCCTGTATGTGTGCAGGCCTATGCTCACATATGCTAAGGTGCAGTGTCTGCTACCATTAAAAAGACACTCTTTCACCGAGTACCTACCTTTCTGGAGTCCTCATTTTAATACCCGTGTTACAATATATTTAATATATCTCCCTTCTCATATATAAAAACGAATGTTGTATGTTTGTTGCTCATTCACAACCAAACTTTCTTTCAATTCAGAAGCTGGATTATGAAATAGACTATATGTTTTTCCATAACTCTTACTGAAAAGCACTGAAAAAAAATTACAAGGGAATAATCAGACCCGGTCGCTATGAGCGTACGCTTGCATGATGCGTATGCAAATATTTGAAAGTGTTGCGGCGGGGAGCGATCGCTCGCCAAGGCATAAGCGCGCCCATTGTACCTGTACGAGCGTTCACTTTGTGTATGCAGACTCCCCTTAGCGTATGCAGAGACGCCCACTACCCCACGTCATCTCCTGGTAGTTTATGAAAACATTGGTACATCGACCACTATCTGATGTGAACGCAGTGCTTGTGGTAGCTTTTTTTTACCGCAAGCATTGTGAGGAAAACAGAAGAAAAAAATGGCTGGTGACGTGTGCTATGATGCTGCCTGTTAATTATGCACGCCTCTAAAACGGTGTTGAAACACTCGGGCACGCCTGCGTTTGCACCTCCAACCCCCCGTTTTTACTGGACTGCCACTGTCACCACACACAAACGGCCTCTCCTGTCACTCACTCTGCTGGGCTGATTTTGCTGGGTGAGCGAGCGATCTGTGATCGCAAAGTGTAGTACGCACATGCGCACTGCGATGCATACGCATGTGCAGATTAGCAACCATCGGCAATTGTGAACGGACTGCGGAGAGCGTCCGGGTCTGAATCAGGCCCTAAGTATGAAATACCGGGGGCTGAATAGTAATCCTGATACCTGAAGCCCGATGAGTGAACATCCCGACAGTGGCACTTAAGTACCCTATAAGGATATTGAATTAGAACCTCTATACACTCCTGCCTATACCTTCTAATATCCTGGCTATACCTTCTAATATCCTGCCTATAAACCTCTAAGGATGACGCTATTTTGCATACGCAGTCATATAGTAAATAAAGACTCCTGACCTTGAACCTGTGGTTCCAAAGCACAAAGTGATATTTCAAGTAAAAGTACTGTCAGTTACACGCTATGATCTAAGTACAATTTAGCGCAAAGAATTATACAGACCCAAGTACAGTTATACATACGCAGCGCTCTGGACCAGATGTAGGCATCAGCAAGAAACCCCCGTCAATCAGCATTCAGCAAGAAGACCCAGATTGGGGTCACAACACACACGTTTATACTCTCACAGAAACAGACAACACAATAGAGAGGCTTGTCGCTGATGCCATTGGTTCCCAAGGAGGATGCATCTGTTGCAGAGCATTTAACAGGTTGATTCAAATAGACACAGTCCAGCCTCTAACAACTGGTTGTCTCTGGTTTCCTGCCTCATGCACATCCTAACAGTTGGTCATATAATGTACATTTCGGTGCTTTAAGTCTCTGCGGTCCATAAGTTGAGAATGCATGTTGCGATCTTCACACCGACGATACCGGAATGCTGTTGAAAGAGTGCAAATCAATATAATATCAAACATGACTTACTTATCATGTATTAAACCTTAGCTACCAAATAACCTTTATTTCACAGCAATTATAATAAATGAGCAAACTTCAATCTTATACTTTAAAGCTTATGAAACCTTTTATGTGAATATGTACTGTGTAAGTATTTGGGGTTTGATATAAAGACGCTAGTTAACTTGGGGCAGATGCGTGCGCATGAAGCTAATAAACAGCGTTTTCATACAGGATCTTATGTATTCGCTAATATGCGACTAGTTAACAGTGGAATTGTGCGTATTAATGTATGAGAAATGGTGAAAGATGCAATCGCATGATGCTAATAGTAATATCGCCATATGTATTTAAGTGTGAGTTTACCTAAAATGGCGCTTGTGCGGCCAGTCGCAAGATGGCGTCTTTACGATCTAATTTTAAGCTGATCTTGTCTCAGCCTATTATCCAGCTTCGACATCTATTCCTCCCCTCTCCCACTAACCCTAACCCTCCCTTAGTGGTGCCTAACCCTAACCTCCCTGGGGGGTGCCTAACCCTAATTTCCCCCCCGGGGATTCCTAAATCTAACCCCCTCATCCCCGGGTTAACGCTTATACTAACCCGGATTCTTCATTCAGGATTCCGGCGGTTGGGATGCTGATGCCGGTATCCTGATCCCCTTCAGGATAGCGGCGTCAGCATTTTGCCGGATGGTGGGATTTCGGCATCAGTATATCGGCATATTAACTACATCCCGATTACAATAATATAGCTTTATCATTACTATCGTTCATCAGCAGTAGGTACTGCGCATATTATTCCAATTATAATGCCAGGTAAGCGTAAGAGCAATTTGTCAAAACTATCCTCTGAGGCTAGAGCAGCAAAAATTGCTTTCAGTGAAGAAACGTCTGCAAAAACACAAATGAGAGTGCACAGACAAGCTCAGTGACAAATGAAGCTTCGAGCTTTGGAGACTTATTAAGAGCAGACTATTATGCACCGACAGGCTGCTGCTGACTAGCAAACCTAATTTTGAACAACCCAATTGGACAAACAGCATGATGCAAGACTTCAACAGCAATGTGTTAAACACCCTAATTTGAAGAGGGCTAATTTGGCTTCTATGCTAAAGGCGGCATTTTACTATGATCTTTTCAGTAAATACAACTGTCAGGTTGTGGCCTAGGATCGGCCGTTATTCACCTCAGCACAGGCTTCCCCTGACCTCTCGAGCGGTCAGACGCCAGGTGCGGCGGTGAGTGACGCGCTGAGGATTATACCTGGGGTCTGCTAGGACATCCATGTACTCGCTCCATGATTTGGTTCCTGCGGTTACCATCATGGACAGTCTACATCACCTGATTAGCCCTTTACCCAACGTTAGCATTGGTTACTGTGAGCTGACACTATCCTACAATGGACTGCTACCTTAGGGTATTTAGTTGGGCTCCAGACAACAGGAAGTTGCCTGTGCAACATCGTTACTTCCAGTGTATACTAGATGTTGCAGCGTTCCAGGTTCCAAGCTCCTTTCTTCCAGCAATACTTCTCCTCGTGTTTACCCACGGTTTGGGTGTGTACTCAGGTATGCTACCTGAGTACTAACTCTGAAGTATCATCCTCCTGTGCCAGTTCTGCGTTTAGAACCACAGTGTATGTACTCAGGCCCTGATTCAGAGCCGGACGCTCTGACAGAGCGCTCGCTCTGAATCAGGGCCATCCTTCCTGATTTTAGAGCGGCCTCCAGGCCGCTCGCATAGCTGTGGGTGACCACCCACAGCTATAGCGAGCGGCCAAAAAGATGGTCGCGATGGTCAAGACCATCGGGCTTGCGACGAGACCCTTGTGGTAGGGTCTCGTCTGCTGCAGCCCTGGAGTGCTTTTGGCTCTATCAGCTGATGTCAGTGGGGTCGGCCCCAGACGGTAGGCGTTCCCATGGCAACGCCTCCGTCTGGCCAGCCACGCCCCCGGCACGCCCACCAAAGGTGGCGTGCTGTCACTCACCATCGACAGCACGCCCCCTTTGTAACGAGACCCATAGCGACGGCTTGCCCGTCACTATCCGGGTCTCGCGCTTGTGCACAACGGAGCCGGGTCCATCGTGCGCATATGCACTACCCCAACATCGACCCACTTGCAAGCGCTCAGCGCTCGCGAGCGGGTCTGAATAAGGCCTTCAGTACGGCATCCGAGTACAATCGCTAAGTGTCATCCTCCTGTGCCAGTTCTGCATCTGGAAGCACAGTGTTTGTACTCAGGGCCCGATTCAGACCCGCTCGCTAGGCTGCGTTTTCGCTCGTAGCTGGCGATGGTTCGCAATGTACGTATGCTTATGCATTGCAGTGTTAGTGCGTGAACCAGTCCAGGCGATCGGGAAGCGTTCGCTCGCTGTGCAAAGACAGCTCACTAGACTGAGTGACAGGATAAGCCGTTTGTGGGTGGTAACAGGGGTTGATCGATAGTACAGGGGTCGATCGTACGCCAAGACATAGGCCCTCATTCAGAGCCGCTCGTTAGCGGCAGTACGCTCGTTCCGAGCGATGTTTGCACATCTGCGCATGCGTACGCTTTTTAGTACGCATGCGCGAACCAGTCAGTGCGGCCGAAAATCCTTTGTACGCTATATAGCGAGTGCCTGCTATTTTGAGTGACAGAATGAGGCGTATGTGGGTGGTAACAGGGGAAGGTGCTTGAAAATGGGGAGTGGAGATCCGAACGCAGGCGTGCTTAAAGGTCAAAACGGGCGTTTTATGGGTGTGTATATTTAAAACAGCAGCGTCATTGACCACGTCACTGGGTTATTTTATAGCCAGAACTGCACGCAAATTTGTGGTAGCAAACACCAACCACAAGAATAGCGAGCAGTTCATACGCTGGTCGATGTACTCGATTAATCTAATAAATAGCGGACATGACGTAGGATGCGTGCGGCCAGGGGGCGTTTTTAACAAATAAACGAGCGTATGTTTTGCTCGTTCGTTCAGACTTAGAGGTGTGAACACACTGCAATGTGCGTACGGATCATTTAAATAGCCACCCCTTGATTTTAAACGAACGACCGCAAATAGCGTGCGGCTCTGAATGAGGGCCATAGTACCATGTGATCTCCTACCTTTGCAGAATTTGCATACGCTGGGTGCATGCGAATGCATCTAGTGAGCGGGTCTGAATCGAGCCCTTAGTACGTCATCCGAGTACTATCTCCTAGTGTCATCCTCCTGTGTCAGTTCTGCATCTGAAGTCACAGTGTATGTACCTGGTATATCATCCAAGTACAATCTCCTAGTGCTATTCTCCTGTGGTTGCTGCTATTTCCTATGTGGCTAAAGGACCTCTGTGACATATCCACCACATGACCGCTGCAGGAGGCTGGACCGCTCCTGCGTTACCATCCACTAGGGCATAGAGGGCGAATAAATATTTGTGGCGAGCGCAGCGAGCCACCGTACCCGAAGCATGGTGAGCGCAGCGAGCCCGCGAGGGGACACTTTTGGTCCCCCGTTAGCGCCCCCGCCCCTCCCCCTTTCAGGCCGGGTCACGTGGGTGTGACGTCACATGTCTATCAGCCTTGTATAGTCTAGACCTAACCATTCTCCTGTGCCAGCCCTGTGTCTGAAGCTAGAGTGTATGTACTCAGTACATCATCCAAGTACAAACTCCTAATGCCATTCTCCTGTGCCAGTTCTGCGTCTGAAGCCACAGTGTATGTACTTAATACTAGGGATGAGCGGGTTCGGTTCCCTGAGAACCGAAACCATCCGAACTTCTGGGATCTGGGGCGATCCGAGCCCAAGCTCGGATCTCCCTGTCTGCCCCGGATCCCTCTCCTGAGGCAAAACCTCGAGATCTGCTGTCGGATCTCGAGGTTTTGCCTCGAGCAGCCATTTAAAAAAAAATGCCTTTGCCTTTAATTGGCAAAGTGCTGATTGGCTGACAGAGCCGTCTGTCACGGCTCTCAGCCAATCAGCATTATGGTGCTCATTTGCATGTAGCACGGACTCGTGAGATCCATGCTACATGCATCTGTGTGACTGACAGTGACACAGAGCACAGATGGGTCAGTGAGACCCGTCTGTGCTGCTGTGTATTTCAATGACACAGATGCACGCACGGACCAGGAGATCCATGCTACTTGCATCTGTGTCATTGACACAGAGCACTGACGGGTCCGTGAGACCCGTCTGTGCTGCTGTGGTAAAAAATAAAAAAAAAACCTGTGTAAAAAAAGAAAAAAATGGCGTGCCCCCCCCCCAAAAAGAGCAACCAGCCCCGGGCATTAGTGACCCAGTGCTGGGTGTGCTTAAATACAGGGGACAAACGACATAGGGGTCCCCTGTACTTAAGCACAACCAGCACCGGGCTAGTCAGAACCAGCGCTGGTTGCCAAAATACGGGGGACAAACGACGTAGGGGTCCCCCGTATTCTGCGCAACCAGCTCTGGGCTCTGATCCGGTCCTGGTTCTGGAAATACAGGGGAAAAAAATTAGTAGGGTTCCCCTGTATGTTCCAGAATCAGCACTGGACTTTTTCTAGCGGGGGGCTGATGCCACAGCCAGGGGAGCCCTTTCACCGGGCCCCCCAACCGCAGCATCAGCCCTGACCGCTAGTCAGCCCAGGCCGGGGATCCGTGGAGAGCTGGGGATCCCCCCAATAAAGGGGTCACCCTCTCCAAGGCACCCCAGGCTGATAGCCCGGGGCTATCCCCGCCACCCCTGGTGGCGGTGGGTGGCGGGTTGATTGTGTGGTGTGGTGTAAATAAAGAATATCAAACATTGTCTTTATAAGTAGAACTGCAAGTCCCAGCTAGCCTGCCCCGCATGCTGGTACTTGGAGAACCACAAGTACCAGCATGCAGGGCATTAAGGGCCCACTAGTACCTGTAGTTCACCTGTAAAAAAAATGTTTAAAAAAACACAGGACACACACACCGTGACAGTATAAGTTTATTAAACATACATACACACACACACACATGTACACATACTCACCTATGTAACATCGTCCACTTGTCCGGTAAAGTATCCATAGGGGACCTGTGAAAAAAAACATACTCACCATCTCCTATGCGAGGTTCTGTCCTCTTCGTTCCAAAGTAGGCATCCCCGGACTTGGCAAAAAAACAAAACGAAAACGCGATCCACGAACTTAGTACCTTTCTATAGAACGGTACTTCCCGAATGAGAGCTTAGCGGTGGGGTATCACCATGGAAACCCCGCTGCTAAGCGTTCATTCGCTGAGAGAGGTCATCTCCCGTCTCTCAGCCAATGAACGGCTCCCTCCATTGTAGTCAATGGTGGGAGCCTCAAGGTTATTAAAGTTTACCCTGCGGTTCCCACCATTGTTCCCAGACAATGTTTGATATTCTTTATTTACACCACACCACACAATCAACCCGCCCGGGCTATCAGCCTGGGCCTGGGGTGCCCTGGAGAGGGTGACCCCTTTATTGGGGGGGTCCCCAGCTCTCCAGGGATCCCCGGCCTGGGCTGACTAGCGGTCAGGGCTGATGCTGCGGCTGGGTGGCCCGGTGAAAGGGCTCCCCTGGCTGTGGCATCAGCCCCCCGCTAGAAAAAGTCCAGTGCTGGTTCTGGAACATACAGGGGAACCCTACTAATTTTTTTCCCCTGTATTTCCAGAACCAGGACCGGATCAGAGCCCAGAGCTGGTTGCGCAGAATACGGGGGACCCCTTCGTCGTTTGTCCCCCGTATTTTGGCAACCAGCGCTGGTTCTGACTAGCCCGGTGCTGGTTGTGCTTAAGTACAGGGGACCCCTACGTCGTTTGTCCCCTGTATTTAAGCACACCCAGCACTGGGTTACTAATGCCCGGGGCTGGTTGCTCTTTTTTGGGGGGGTGCACGCCATTTTTTTCTTTTTTTACACAGGTTTTTTTTTTTTTTTTTACCACAGCAGCACAGACGGGTCTCACGGACCTGTCAGTGCTCTGTGCCAATCACACAGATGCATGTAGCACGGATCTCCCGGGTTCGTGCTACATGCAAATGGGCACCATAACGCTGATTGGCTTCCTGTTTGCCACTGCAGTGCCACTCCTAGATGGGCCACGTGTTTGTGCCGCCCACTTGTGTCATCCAGCTACCTCGGTGCAACCTTTTGGCCTAAAAACAATATTGTGAGGTGTGAGGTGTTGAGAATAGAGTGGAAATGAGTGGAAATTAATGTTATTGGGGTTATTAATAGCGTAGGAACAAAAAAAGGCCCATTTTATGTGATTTTAGCATTTTTTTTTATTTTTTAAGAAAAAATCCAGATCCAAAACACAAAACCCAGAACCCAAAACACGGAAGGGTGGTTTTGGCAAAACCAATCCAGATCCAAAACACGAAGAAAGATCCAGATCCAAAACCAAAACACAAAACACGAAAAGTGGCCGGTGCACACCCCTACTTAATACATCATCCAAGTACAATTTCCTAGTATCATTCTCCTGTGTCAGCCCTGCGTCTGGATCAACAGGGTGTGTATCCAGTACATCACACAAGTGCAAAACTTCCAGTATCATTCTCCCGTGCTTTCCCTGTGATAGTGTTCTTCCATTTCCCACTTGTGCAGGATACGTGACCAAAGGGCCGAGACCTGCTTGCTGGGTGCAGCTTAAACCTAAATCCCGCTTGGAGGGGTCACCGGTGAACACCTCCCTGTAAGTTAGACTATACACCTTTGGTCAGATATAGCCAACATCTGGTACTTGTGGATGAGGAAGGCATATATCCAGGCCCCTCGCCTCAGATTCCTTTCTCAACCAGGGCCCACGTCTTCTAATCCCTCTACGGGGACCACCATAGCCCGAACGTGACAACACCGCTCACCCTCTAATAACAAATGGGAAGATAGAGGAGGAGTGCATTACGTATTAGAACTCTCGGAAAAAATATAATCTGCACTACCATTTTGATAGGATCGACAAATGGAGAAAATGTATTTACCTAGGATTCCCATAATACATACTGCTCTACCATTTCAATGTAAGCATCTCCAATTCCCCCTGCGGCTAACGCTTACCATGTCCTTCAACAAATCACAGAGCCAAATTCTGAAAGTGGCAGGTATACGCTTGGAGACGACTCGTTTTTCTCATGGACAGCTTTATGTTGCTTGCTCATGAGTTTCAAGCGGTGGCAATCTGTATATATTAGAGATGTGCGATTAGTTTCTCTAGAAATCCGAATCCACCCGAATTTCATGAATCCGGACAAATCCGAGTCACGGTTCTGATATTGCAGCGGTTTGGAATTCGGATTTGTATTGTAAAAATTACATGATATTAGCTGTTTTTAAAAACTTTTTATCTTTTTTTTTTTAATAAAAAATAAAATCCAGGTCCAAAACACTAGAAGATGGTTTTTCAATACCGGAACACAAAAATGAATCCAAATCCAAAACCGATATCAAAACATGGGGGTCAGCTCACATCTCTAGTATGTGTATTAGTGCCAGAGAGAAAAACATTAGAGCAGATGTACTAAACTCTGGAAAGTGATAAATTGGAGAGTGATAAACTACCAACCAATCAGCTCTTAACTCTCATTTTTCAAACACAGCCCGTAACATGACAGTTAAGATCTGAGCAGCTGGCAGTTTATCACTTTCCAGAGCTTAGTACATCTGCCCCTAAATGTTGTCCATAAAACTGGCCTGCGGAGAACTTCATTGCTATTGTTTATGTTCTTCATAATATTACTTTAAACGTCTCTCAGATGTCCGCATCCAAAATATCCTATCAATTTAATTTTAATGACATTTGGTCATGGACTTGCCCGGCAATGTACGGTACTGCAACTAGTATATATATATTTACACATACACACACCACCTATAGATGCCAGTGTGTGTGTGTTAGCCTCTCAGTCATGGTGCCTCTTAGCTCACTGGCAAGCTTCAGGATAACAGGAACACATACGGCCAAGATCGGGTACAAATGAATTACAGCACTATTTTATGATATTTCAGAGACAAAAATAATATAACATACACCATGTAAATAAAGAAGGATGTTAGATGGAATATAGGAGAATAAAGGAATAATATCTGAAACCGGCTTAGGACTGGAACACCAGGAGATTGGCTAGAGGAAATACCAAGACAGGAATGCCCTTAGTTGCACTCAGTCAAATTTGTTTTCAAAACTGGTAAGGATGTGATATTTAGGAAAAACAAGAAAACAGGAAACAAAATGGATTCCTCCTTTTATTTATAAGGAAAAAGACTTCCTCCTGTTATCTAAACTTGTGACACAGGCTGTCAGCACCTGCTTTAAAGCAAAACGTCTCAGAGGCTGGTATCAATGGAGTAGAAGGGACTACAGACTGGCAGACGACTGTCTCTGCTCCCCAAGTGCTCTGAACAATGGGAAATGGTTTCTCTCTCACCAGTATGTGTAAATAAGCCGCCATAAGAGAATGAATCCATGATGATACCCTCAAATTAGCAAGCGGCAGTAAAGAGCAATGGGTCTGATTTATAGTTGTACACTATTGCATTCTCAACTGCATTTATGCTCACAATGTATTTGCAAAAATATGCTAATGTCCGCTAATAGATTCCCTGCCTTGAAATATTGTGTGACGGACTGTCCACTTTCACTAAATCCACTTCCCCTAATCTTAATGCATGCAGATCCTCTGGGGGTTGAGAACACACCAACATCGATGCAACATTGACTCCTCGAGTTAGTACTGGGCTGTGCAGATTCTCGGTCAGCTGTTTCTCTGAAACTGGCCTCAGAGACTGTGGTTCTGCAATTGGGAATGCAGCTGCGGTCGCAGACACACCCATGGAACTCCCATAACACTCCAACGGACCAGCCATGGATTGCAGTGGTCTGCTCAGGACCTTGCGATCACAGAGACATTGTGAATGCTGTCTCAAACTTTAGTTTGCAGGTGTACAGTGGCACTTTACACACTGTGTTTCACGCATACTCAGTAACACAAAATCACTCACACAACATCGGAATCAGGCCCAATGTCTCTCACCACATTACAGCAAGGGCTGCCGCATACTGGGCCTGATTCAGACCCGCTCGCGAGTGCTGAGTGCTCGCAAGTGGATCGATGGTGCCCAAGTGCGCATGCGAATGATGGAGGCGCCTCTGTCGCGCGCATGCGCAAGAACCGAATAACGACGACCATGCCGTCGCTATGGGTCTCACACCAAAGGGGGCGTGCTGTTGATGGTGATTGACAGCATGCCCCCTTTGGTGGGCGTGCCGGGGGTGTGGCTGCCCAGGGGGAGGCGTTCCCATGGGAACGCCTACCGTCTGGGTCCGGCAGCACTGACATCACCAGTGATGGCAGTGGCTTGCGGCAGCGAGACCCTACCGCAGGGTCTCGTCGCAAGCCCGATGGTCTCGATGGTCTTGACCATCGCGACCATCATTTTGGCCGCTCGCTATAGCTGTGGGTGGTCACCCACAGCTATGCGAGCGGCCAGGAGGCCGCTCCAAAAAGGAGCAGGGACGGCCCTGATTCAGAGCGAGCGCTCTGTCAGTGCGTCCGGCTCTGAATCAGGGCCACAGTCCACAACCAGCATATGGCAAACAGTATGCGGCAATAGTTATGTCGCATGCAAAAATCCTCCAATTCAAGTACAACTCCAGGCCATTTACTTGTTTCCAGCAACACTGTGTTGAATGTTTGCTGGGCAACATCTGGCAATAGGATGATGCAGGACATTCCGAATAAGTTTGCCAAATCTCTTATGTGAATTATTAAGGTGGGAATTCAAGGGTGAGAATTAATCCATTGTATACACATATACAGGTAAGAAAAAAAGATCACTGACAGCATTGGGTGCCAATAATTGTAATGTTGGGACATTCGCTAAGGTTCACAGAATGTAAAGTGAACATGAAAATCTATGTGCATCTGACAATTTAAGGGGATGTAGTCAGAATCCTTCCGTGCCAGATCCTGATGGGGGCGAAATACCGGCGCCAAAATCCCGACAGCAGAATCCCAACCGCCTGCATCCCAAAGGTAAGTATCGGGCGTTAGGGGGAGGGTTAGGATTAGGCACTAGTGGGGAGGGTTCGGGTTAGGGTTCGGGGACTGGGAGGTTAGGGTTAGGCACCGGGGAGGGAGGGTTAGAGTTAGGGGTAAGGGTTAGACTTACCTTAGTTCTTTATTATGGGTGGTGGGATTTTGACCGTCGGGATGCTGCTGTTGGTATTCTGACCAGCGGCATCCCGACCGCCGGGATCTCATACCGAACCTAATTTAAGTAATGACAAATTAAGGTTACAAAACATTATTAATCCATGAAGCCTGCTTAAGTCCATAATGTTTTTTTTTTTGTATCCAAATGAGGGATCCTGGTAACTTTAGGTTCCAGGATTTAATTTCTGGGCCACTCTTTATGTATAGTGCCACATCTCCTCTGATGAAGGTGAAGGCGCTGCAATGGCACCTAAACTCCTGTAATGGGTATGGGCACCAGAAGCCCACAGGCCAACTGCTGGCAGAAAGGGGAAAAGGCAAGTATACTTGTACTACCTTTAGCACCTGCAGCCATGCAGTACCATGAAATGTTTATCTGTGTGGTATTGTTTGATATTATGTAGTCACACATATACTTGTCACAGTTACCGGTGGGGAGAAGTGGTTCATAAGGCACATGATGGGGAATGGGAGCCAGTAGGGACCTGCAATATAACCCTGGGATGATAACCACATGTCTGGCTCCAGTTTCAGCTCTTGGGCTACCACAAGTAGTGTACCAGGTACGAGCAGAAGGATGTTATGTGACAGGGGCTTGGGGGTCTATTTAGTATTTACTAAGCCGTGAATGGAGATAAAGTGAACGGATATATGGGGTAGATGTATGAAGCAGTGAAAAGAGTGGAGAAGTGTGCCAGTGGATTCATTGCCCATGGCAACCAATCAGATCTGAGGTTACATTATATAAAATAATACGTAAGAGCTGATTGGTTGCCATAGGTAACTTCACCACTGGCACACTTCTCCACTCTTCCCCACTCTTTTCGCTGCTTCATGTATCTACCCCAAAGTACCAGCCAATCAGCTCCTAACTGCCATGTCACATGCTGTGTTTGAAAAATGACAGTTGGTTGGTTAGTACTTTGGCCCTCATTCAGAGCCGTTCGCTATTTGCGTTCGTTCGTTCAAAAACAAGGGGTGGCTATGCAAATGATCCGTTCGCACATTGCAGTCTGTTCACACCTCTAAGTCTGAACGAGCGAGCAAAACATACGCTCTTTTATTTCTTAAAAACGCCCCCTGGCCGCTAGATTAATCGAGTACATCGAACAGAATATGAACTGCTCGCTATTCTTGTGGTTGGTTTTTTCAACCGCTATTTTGCGAGCAGTTCTGAGTTTAAAAAAACCAAGTGACGTGGTCATTGACGCTGCTATATTAATTATGCACACCCATAAAACGCCCGTTTTGACCTTTAAGCACGCCTGCGATCGGATCTCCACTCCCCGTTTTCAAGCACCTTCCCCTGTTACCACCCACATACGCCTCATTCTGTCACTCAAAATAGCAGGCACTCGCTATATTGCGTACAAATGATTTTCGGCCGCACTGACTGGTTCGCGCATGCGTACTAAAAACCGTACGCATGCGCAGATGTACGAACATCGCTCGGAACGAGCGTACTGCCGATAGCGAGTGGCTCTGAATGAGGGCCTTTATCTCCGTCCACTTTATCAGCATCCAAGGCTTACTAACTAGACCCCTTACCCCCCGGGGAGCGTGAGTGGAATAAGTGCCTACATGGAAGGTATAATATGCCCACAACATTATAGCTAAATGATAGCGTTCTGTTGAATTGAAAAATAAAGCTGTGACCATGGGGTATATTTACTAAAGTGAGAGTTTT
The DNA here is from genome assembly GCA_031769625.1 of Taudactylus pleione. Lineage (NCBI taxonomy): Eukaryota > Metazoa > Chordata > Amphibia > Anura > Myobatrachidae > Taudactylus > Taudactylus pleione. The sequence continues at coordinate 12,001,180 of JAUIMM010000112.1, forward strand.
TATAAATGGAGATGTTGCCCTTAGCAACCAATCAGATTCCAACTATTGGGGTCTATTCATGTAGAATATGAAGTGGCTACTAAAAGATATCACTATATATCGCAACACATCGATGCGATATATAGTGAACTTTAGTAGCCATTCATGCACACTTAGCAGTCTGGTGTCTTCAGGCTGCTCAGCGTACCTGTACTGTATGCAATGAGAAGACAGACATATCGTGAGCCCGATATGCCTGCTCCTCACTGCGCATGCACTGGCATCTGAGAGCAGAAGGTCCCGTCAGACCTGCTGCAATGGACGCTGTGAAAAGGATGGAGCCAGCACCTGGTGCTGGGCAGACAGCATGGAAGTTTGCTACTTCCCTGCTCTGTTCATCTTGCTGGTCAGATTACGCCATCCTCAGATGGCAAATCTGTACTGTCGGAGAGGAACAGAAAGCTGACCTTTCTGTTCCTTCATGAATCGCACTCACCATACAATTGTGTGGTAATGCCATGCAGACATGGAGCGGGGGTGCCGCTGGAGAAGTAATACACTTCTCCATGGTAACTTGCTTTATGAATTGTACGAAGCAGAGAAGAGCCCTGATTTCAGCTAAACAGGGCTCTTCTCTGCTTCATGAATAGACTCCATTATCTTCTAGAAGGTGCTAGTTAAACGTTAAGTAGAATCTGATTGGTTGCTGTGGGCAACATCTCCATTTCTAAAAACTCTCACTAGTAAATATACCCCCATGGCAGAGTGGGCATGTGGAACTATCTGGCTCAGCATGTCACACTGTTAAGATGTTCACTTAGTGAGAGTTAAGTGCACCCTTCCTCATACACACATTAATACGTCTTTATATCAAACCCCGAATACTCACACATTACATATTCACACATAAGGTTTAATAAGCTTTAAAGTGTATGATTTAAGTTGGTTCGAAATAAAGATATTTGATAACTAAGGTATTATACAAGTTGTGTTTGGTTTTGTACTGATGCGTACTCTTTTTACAGTATTCCGGTGTTATCGGTGGGGACATCGCATCATGCATTCTCAAGTTATGGATCACAGAGACTTCAAACAACAAAATGTATATGTTATGAACAACTGTTAGGATGACTGTTAGGGGGCGGGTGGGCAGAGACCCCTAGTTGTTGGAGGCTGAGTTGAGTCTATTTGAAGCAGCCTATTAAATGCTCTGTAACAGATGGTTCCCCCATGGGAACCAATGCCATAAGCAAGAAACTTCTCTACTGTCCTGTCTATTCTGTGGGGGTATAAACATGTGTGCTCAAACACTGGGTCTTTAGTCTTGTTGCTGAATGCTGATAGACGGAGGTTTTCTTTCTGAATGCCGGGATCTGGTCCAGAGTGCATGCGTATGTATACTGTACTTGGGGTCTGTATAATTCCTTTGCGCTAAATTGAACACAGATCATACCGTGTAACTGACTGTACTTTGTGCTTCGGAAACACATGTTCTGAGTCTGGAGTCTCTATTTATTGTATGACTGCGTACGCAAATTAGCGTCATCCGTAGAGGTTTATAGGAAGGATTTTAGAAGGTACAGGCAGGGGTATATAGAGGTTAATTTTAATATCGTCAGATGGGGGCTCGTCGAGTGAAGTCACTTACCTACTCACACGGCACATACGGCTATCAATATCTCAGCAAAGGGTGGAGTGGCCACATACAGGGTTTTCCTGTAACTGCTTTGTGCTGAAAAATCGCTATCCATTTTCGTGTAAGCAAAGGAAGCAGACTAGAATCCAGGGACAAGAAAGGAAAAAGTTTGTTTTCCTTTGTTGATAGAACCTAACGTTTAAAAGCGGTGCCGCAGTATTGAATACGCGGCTGAGTCGCAGCTTTGCGCACAGCAAAGACGCATTTTTGTGTACGCAGTTAAAAAGTCATTATACGGTTGTGTGGTAGTCACATTATTGCGTATGCGGCTGGTCGCACAATAGCGTATACGCACTTCCGGTTCTGCTGCCACGTGTTTTAACAAAGCCGTTGAGGCTTACTTTTTTTTTTCCAATTGTTACCAATATCTGGGTTAACGTTTATTTTTCTGCGCAGGAAAAAAGCGTGTAACAGTGAATATTTGTTGAACAAAGTTAAGGGTACCGTATGACCTTTAAGGGCTAGGTGCAAGGGTTAGTCTAGCCGCTCGGTAAGCAGCTTTACCGTTCTATACACAGTAGCAGGTGTACATGTTGTCTTTGTTGTAGAGAGGTGCGTGAGAGTAGCCGACATATAAACTCTCAAAGGTGTGGAAGTTGCCTTACTAAATCTTATCCGGGTGTGGAAGTTGCCTTTTTCAAATCTTATCCAGGTGTGGAAGTTGCCTTACTAAATCTTATCCAGGTGTGTGGGCGCCGCCGACTTAAATCGTCCACAGGTAAGTGAAAGTATCTTGATTGTCTTTCACCAGTTTAAATCTTTATTGAAAAGCGTAGGAGTTGTCTCAGAATGGGAGCCACGCAAACAGTAGAGATGTTAGACAATGATGTGCTGCTAATGGAGGCACCGATCGGATTGGCCCGTCGTATCATGCATACTAAGTACGGTACTTATGCAATATTATGGTTTAATATGACGATGAAGAGTGTTAGACCGTTTCCCAGAATTGGTAGTTTTGATAAAAATGTGTTAGACAATGTCCGGGATCACATCAGCTTGATGCGCTCCCGAGAGAAAAAGGTTAAATATTTTGAATGTTTAAAACTGTGGCAGCATGAAGGGGATGCGTGGCTTAAAAATGTTCAAACGACGCAAACTAGCGTCGTGAGCACATTGCCAGAAAATACATCCGCGGCGCTAAATTGCAATACGGGCGAGCCGCAAAATGGCGCGCCCGTGTGGCAAGGTAGCGTTGTGGAGAGTATTGCCAGTAGTTCATGCTCACCTCCCCCACCTTATGTGGATGGAGGTGCAAGTACAGTTATCAAAAATACCCATAAAAATTTAACAAGCAACTTGTACCCTCTCTTAAGCAACTATAAAGAAAATGTTCATGATGCGGATGATGAGCCTATTGTAATGTCTGCCATTTCCCATGCTGTGCAGATGATAGATGCTGCATCACCACAATCACGAGTGGTGCCGCCATCTCCATCGGTAACTGCAAGGGAAGTGTTAATGCCCTTTGCACCGTAGAGGAAGTTGTTCATACCATACGTAGCAGCAGCAGACTAAACCGCCAGCCAGGTAATCAGGTCAAAGGTAGCAGCGCTACCGGTCTGCATCCCATTCGGACAATAACTGTTCCAAATGCAGATGCAAACGGTATAGTGCCCACGAGGGAAGTAGTAATGCATTGTCCTTGGACAAGAGCAGAACTAAATTCCATCATAAATGATTTCCCCGATCCCAAAAAGGAATTAGCCAAATGTCAAAGATTTTTGAGAAATTTGGGTAGTTCACATGAACCCACTAATAAAGATTGGCGTGTGGTGTTAAGGGCCTGTCTGCCATGCAATACCGACGTGACAAAATTTATCATGGATTGTGTATTGGATGGTGACGTTCCCTTAACAGACCAAGTAAACCAAGGTAACATTTCCCGCATTGTAACTCAATTGGGTATATATTTTCCAGTAGTAGTTAACTGGAACAACATTTTCACCATTAAGCAGAAGGAGAGTGAAACTGCAGAAGTTTATTGCGATCGGGCTCTGCAGGCTATCACCCAGTACACTGGGATAGAGGATATTAAAGTAAGCACTCACCACCGGGGAATGATAGTCACAGTACTTGTGGATGCTCTGAAAGAGAGTTTAAAAACTCAGGTTCAGACCTCATAGCCTGGCTGGCGGGGACTCACAATAGATACCCTCATAGAAACCGCCATTGAACATGATAAAAACATCTCCGAGAAGAGAGAAGCCCAGAGCGAAAAACTAATGGCTGTCAGTATACAAGCTCTGGAGGGAATGACGGTAACATCACAGCCAACAGACACACTTGCACTTGCACACACACTCACTTCTGAACAAGTATGTGCTCTCACTAACCCCTCACAACAACAAACACAACTCTATCCCACTAACCCGATGCAACCACAGGTCCCAGGCTATCCATCAAATTCTTATCCCCCACAATACCGTTACCCTCCTTATCCTTACCCATATACACCACCTTTACCCTCTGTGCAAATCTCACAACACCACATGTCTTCACCTGATACACGAACATGTTTTAACTGTAAACAAACAGGACACTTAAGTAGAAACTGTACAGTAAAAAGAGTAGGGATCCCACATCAGGGAAGACCTGGATATCCCCATAAGGTATATGCACAGAGGCCAGCAAATGTTCAGCAGGCACCAGCTCCAAGTGTAGCCGTAAATGCTTTATTGGAGAATGGTAGCCAACGCTAGGGGTCAGGTCATACCTGTAGTCTACAGATAGTCAGGTTAACGGGAAGTACTAGGGAAGAACCGGTCATGATGGTTGATGTAGCTGGTACTGAATATCCTTTTCTTGTAGACACAGGGGCGACCAGGTCAGTGATAAAATCTCCCGTTAATTTGCAGGTTACTGAAAGAGACAGTACCAACAGTGGGTGTAACAGGTAAAGTGGAACATTATCCTTTAACAAAGTCCACAGAGGTTACTATTGGGCCGTTGCATACCAGGCAGTCTTTTCTCCTGGCTGCTGCGGCTCCTACTAACCTACTGGGCAGAGACTTGTTATATAAGATGGGATGTGTTATATATTGCACCCCTGATGGTGTATTTTTAGATATCCCAGAGAGAATGGTTTATGAGGTGCGGGATATGTTAGACACTCCTCAAAGGATAATGTATCACTCTACAGTTTTAAATGAAACTCCATCACAGGTAGATGAAATGTTGTCCCTAATTCCAGATTCCCTTTGGACTAAAGATGGACAGGACACTGGATTAATGGCAAACGTAAGCCCAGTAATGGTAAATTTAAAAAGCGGGAGGCAAGCTCCAAAAATTCCCCAGTACCCACTAAAGCAGGAGGTAGAATTAGGGGTTTTTCCAATAATTGAGCGATTATTGCAACAGGGAATTTTAGTTCGTACAGCTAGTGTAGCCAACAGTCCCATTTTCCCGGTGAAGAGGAGTGGTGGGAGGGGTTATAGGCTGGTACAAGACCTTAGATTTGTTAATAAGGTAGTAGAGAGCCAATTCCCTGTAGTGCCAAATCCAGCTGTCATTTTGATACAGATCCCACCAAATGCAACCCATTTCACTGTCATTGACCTCTGTTCTGCTTCCTTCTCTGTGCCTCTCCATCCTGACTGTCAGTATCTATTCGCATTTACATACAGAGGTTTACAATACACATGGACACAATTACCCCAAGGTTTCATAGACAGCCCCAGTATCTTCTCCCAGGCATTGCACGACTGTTTACAATCTTTTCAACCTGCCAATGGATCTGTTCTAATTCATTATGTGGACGAGTTATTGCTATGTTCTGACTCGTTTATGTCATGTTTAAATGATACTGAACTTTTGTTACTTCATCTCTCACAAACAGTACACAAGGTGGCTAAGGACAAACTACAGCCGTGCCAATCCAGAGTAAAATATTTGGGACTGCCTAACCCAGGGGTTACGACACCTTACAAAAGTTAGAATCCAGGCCATACAAAACATGACTCTGTAACAGATGGTTCCCCCATGGGAACCAATGGCATAAGCAAGAAATTTCTCTATTGTCCTGTCTATTCTGGGGGGGTATAAACATGTGTGCTCAAACACTGGGTCTTTAGTCTTCTTGCTGAATGCTGATAGACGGAGGTTTTCTTTCTGCATGCCGGGATCTGGTCCAGAGCGCATGCATATGTATACTGTACTTGGGGTCTGTATAATTCCTTTGCGCTAAATTGTACACAGATCATAGCGTGTAACTGACTGTACTTTTACTTGAATAATACTTTGTGCTTCGGAAACCACATGTTCTGAGTCTGGAGTCTCTATTTATTGTATGACTGCATACGCAAAGTAGCGTCATCCTTAGAGGTTTATAGGAAGGATTTTAGAAGGTACAGGCAGGGGTATATAGAGGTTCATTTTAATATTGTCTCCAGGTTTTCATTTCAACCAGCCAGATTGGACAGATAATTGTAGAGTGTATGCCCAGCATAAGATATCAGCTTTTGGTGTTTCTACTTCTTTGTTTACTAATGCTGGGCATACACTATACAATTATCTGTCCAATCTGGCTGGTCGGAATGAAAATCTGGTAATGTATGGGAGCCAATGACAATCGACCATTTGCTCACAATCACTGAAAATCAGACAAAAATGGTCATCCAGACAAATTGGTTAAATCAAATTAATTTGACCAATCATTTTTGCCCATTTTCCAGTGTTTAAGACAATATGGTCGATTGTCATTGGCTCCCATACATTACCAGATTTTCATTCCAACCAGCCAGATTGGACAGATATCTGACAGATAATAGTAGAGTGTATGCCCAGCATTAAAGAAGTACACCAACAAGCTCTTCAGTTGCACCATTTATACCCCTTTTACACCTGAGCTAAAACCTGGGTTATCGCAGAGTTAACCCGGGCAGCTCCTTGGTGTAAAAAGGGTGAGGGTTGGATCGCCAGGTCTAGTGACCCGGCAATCCAACCCAGGTAAATAGCAGGGTTTGACATGGGCATAGCCCGTGAATTCCTGCTGTGTGTACGGCGCACTCCGGGTCTTGATGATCTGGAGTGAGCCGCATGCCGGCCGATTGGTCCGGCTTCAGTGCCGCTTGGAGATGACGTCATCTCCAAGTGTCCACTTTCACGCCAGAAAAGCCGGGTCTATGCAGACCCGACTGCAGTGTGAGCGGCGCCGACTCGGGAATATCCCGAGTCGGCGCCGGCTAAATTCCGGGTCTGATTCGGATAGGAACCCTGTTCCAACTCCGGGTCAGATCCGGAATTTTGGTGGAAAAGGGTTATTAGTGTGTCAAGCTTTGGTAACATTACTTTTAACTCAAAATCAATTCAATTCCTGTATCAATTCGGTGTTTTTTCTACAATGCAAAATTAGATGCAGCTTGAAAAAATTCACAGCATTGGATGAAACAGGTACATTTTGTTTGCCTAGTACTCCTGTGTTTGTGTCCAACTAATTGTGGTCAACGGCTCCCTATGATTAGCCACACGCTGTGAACGATTGGAGCCCCAGCAGGAGCACTACGATCAGCCGGCGGGTCCTGCAGCCTAAGTACGCCGCACAAGGATCGGGTAGTGATGCCGTAAATTTATGACAGCCGCCCTCACACTGCACTGAAGCCTGGACTCAGGACTTGTTTCAGTTTGGATCGCAGTTGCTAATAAGCACACAATCGGGCAATTGTTTTGCACTGTGCATGCATATGCATCGCAGTGCATGTGAGCGACCCAGTCGATGTGATCGGAACTGCGATCGCATTGGCTAGGCAGACCATCACAGAGTGATTGTCAGGAAGTGCCGTTTGAGGGTGTTGACGGGGGTGGTCGGCCGAACGCAGGCGTGCCGTTTTCAAGGGCGTGCATAAATTATCCACTGCGATGCCGTATGCAGTGTGCGGTCTCATAGCGTGCGTGGCTGTTAGCAATTTCTGAGTAAGGTCAGGGCTTGTGCAAGTGTGCGTATGGGTCCCATGGTACTTGATTGTACATGATGGTATTACGGATGTGCGTATCGTAAAGTGGGCGTCCTTATGTAGTGCTGGGTTTGCATTGCGATCACAGTGTAGTGACTTGCTATCGCAATTGAACTGTGTGCGTTCGCAATATTGCGATCTGTAGTGAATCAGACCCTCAGTGCGGTGGTAAGAAGGAGCACCTGTAGCGCAAAGCCATCAGCGCTCAGTTGGCTTTCTTGTTGTTGGACATTTCAAATTTATAAAGAAGGAGCAGGTAATTCAATACCTTTAAACTACCGAAAGGGACCTGGTGAATGTCTTGACTTTAAGGACAGACTGCTATCTTGTTACCAGAGAAACTTCCCTATTTCACCTTCATAGGTGCACTAATGCTGGGACCAGGGGCGTATCTATAATGGGTGCAGGGTGTGCGGTGCACACAGGTCCAGGGGGGGGCCCGCACTGCACACCCTGCACCCATATTATGTAATACTTACCTCTGAGGTCCCACGCCAGGTGTCAGCGCTGTACAAAAAGCCGGAAAAATGGCCAGCGTTTTGCGCATGCGCAGTAGACTCCGGCCACACTCTAGTGCCCAGAGTCTATTAATGTTCCGGTGGCCAGCCAGCCGTGTCAGTCGGCTGCCAGCTGTCGGGAAGAGAGGAGGGGGCCCCCAGATGGGGAAGGCACATGGGCCCCCTCCTCTCTAAAGACACCCCTGACTGGGACACAATTTCCCTGGGGGCATACTACTACTGGGGGCTGCTAAGTGGGGGCCTGCTAATGGGGGCACTGCTACTGGTGGGCATACTACTACTGGGGGTCTGCTAATGGGGGCCTGCTAATGGGGGCACTGCTACTGGGGGGCATACTACTGGGGGCATGCTAATGGGGGCATACTACTAAGAGGAGTGCATAGGGGGCACCGCTACTGGGGCCATTGTGTAAGGGACACCACTGCTGGGGGCATTGTATAAGTGGCACTACTACTGTGGGCATTGTATAAGGGACATTACTACTGTGGGCTTTGTGTATAAGGGTCACTACTGTGGGCTTTGTGTATAAGGGTCACTACTGTGGGCATTGTGTAAAAGTGGCACTACTGTGTGTCGTAACATAAGTAAGAGACACTACTTTATGGTGTAATGTGAATCAGGGGCACTATGTGATGGAATGTGAATAAGATTGTGCACTGTGACTCCTTGGGCCGTAGCCCACTATGTAAACAAGTACTGTGATTCTGCTGGCCGTACCCCAATGGGTGGGTGCACTACTTTTCATTTCTGCCACTGCTGTGTGGCAATGTGTCATAGATGTGCTTTATACTGTGGTGTCTCTGCCGCTGCACCGCTGCTTTGTCACTTAGTAACCAGTCAGCTCACTGCAACCTGTGGCCAATGATGTTGCAAACAATATTATAAGCTGTGAGGTGGTCTAAATTGACTATAAATGACTGGAAATTAATGTTATTGAGGTTAATGATACTCTACGAAGAAAAAAGGACCAATTTATGTGATTTTAGCTTTTTTTGTGAATTTTTGGAAAAAAAAATCCAAATCCAAAGCCGGACGACGAATTAGAACCAAATCCAAATCCGGCAAAAATGGTCCGGCGCATATCCCTACTAATAACCACTTAACAAGTCATATTTGGCCAGTTTACTTATTGGTGTACACATTTGATAGTTGCAAACCTAAGCTTGTGTTGGGTCCTGTTAGGTTGTTTATTAAAAGAATGTTCCCTATAAAATTTGTCGTCTTTCCAATATAATAGTACTAGCATCTGCACCATGTAACTGATGGTAATATGAAATAGTTCCTGTAACTACAGTGTTTGTGTAACACTTTGCTTTTTATAAAGTAGCCATATGCAAGAATAAATCTTCCACTTTCACTGCTGTAGTATTGCGGTAATCCCAGGGAGACAGAGGGCCTGATTCAGAGCCACTCGTAAGCGGCCGCTTGTTCGCTCCGAGCGATGTTCGCACAACTGTGCATGCGTATGGGTCGTAATGCGCATGCGCCAACCAGCGAGTGCCTGCTAATTTGAGTGACAGGATGAGGCGTTTGTGGGTGGTAACAGGGGAAGGTGCTTGAAAACGGGGAGTGGAGATCCGAACGCAGGCATGCCAAAAGGTCAAAACGGGCGTTTTAAGGGTGTGCATAATTCACTTGGTTGTTTCTTAGCCTGAACTGTTCGCATGATTGCGGTAGGAAAATCCAACCACAAGCACTGCGAGCAGTTCAGACGCCTTTCGATGTACTCGATTAATCTAATAAATAGCGGAGATGACGTAGGATGCGAGCGGCCAGGGGTCGTCTTTACAAAATAGCGAAAGCATGTCTCGATCGCTCGCTAAGACATAGAGGCGTCAACAAACTGCAAAGAGCGAGCGCTCTATTTAAATAGCCGGCCCTTTTTTCTGAACGAGCGAGTGCATATAGCGTCCAGCTCTGAATCAGGCCCACAGTGCAGATAAGGATTTTTCTGTCTAACTATATTACAGCTGATTCTCCGTCACATTGCAGAGTAATTATTCTGAAATTCTAGAAGGTTTTGGACGTTGCTAAATGTGGCCACCTCTTGACTACTCCTTATGAAATTGTCTCCAGCAGGAAAGGGGTTATACCAGTCACTTGTATGAAGGGTCTTCCCTTATTTGGTAATAGAGCTTGCATTAATAAATAGCAATATGTTTAGTCATATGCTCGAATGTCACTTAATGGGCTTAAAGTATATGTATACAGGTGTTTAGGTAATGGGTGGTCTGGGTCCTGAGGTGTGCTGAGGTGATAGTTGTCATAAGAACATACACACCTTGGTTTAGGTCTCAGTCAGGAAGCTGGCTGTGGTCATTACCTTGTTCCTGATCAGCTCCTGTAACCAAGCCCCCTTCGCAGGTCTGTCCTCTGGCTGTAATCAGACACCACTCTGCCCTATGGTGTGTTGGTGGGATGTCTCAGGGTCCATGACTCCCCTGCTTCTATCTCACTGTGCCGAATAGCAGCTCCTTTTCCTGCCAGTCTCTCCTCAGTGCACCTGCTCTCTCCTCAGTGTCTCTCCTCAGTGCATCTGCTCTCTCCTCCCTGTCTCTCCTCAGTGCACCTGCTCTCTCCTCCCTGTCTCTCCTCAGTGCATCTGCTCTCTCCTCCCTGTCTCTCCTCAGTGCACCTGCTCTCTCCTCACTGTCTCTCCTCAGTGCACCTGCTCTCTCCTCACTGTCTCTCAGGGCACCTGCTCTCTCCTCAGTGACTCTCCTCAGTGCTTTCTCCATCAGGTAATCTCACTCTGTCTATATTGTTTGTGCTGTATGGGGCTCAATTCCAGCTCTCTGTCCCTTTATTGGCTCTAAACAGACGTAACTTTAGCTCTCCTCCTCTCACTGTTGGCTCATCCTCTTCTACTCATTTATAACAGTTCCCCGCTGTCTGCCACTACACCTCTCCACTCTAGAGAGCAAGGGCTCCGTCTCTCTATCAGGTACCTGACATTACTCGACTCCCTCCTCTTTCAGCTGTTACCTCAGGCCAATCCCCAGCTCTCACTGACTCCTCCTCTCCAACCGTCACTATTCTCTAATGTCCGTGTGCACAGTCTGCAGCCCCGCCCTAACCGGTTCCAGGCAGCCAGAATCCTCGAGTAGACTCTGGCCCACACCATCAAAAATACATGAATCCACCTCTCTAATACATTTCCCTAGATATAGGGCAAAAAACAGTGTGCCCAACCTATTCTCTCTATGATTATTAACCTCTCACCCCCATAGATATACTAAATATATATATATATATATATATATATATATATATATTTATATATGTATATATATATATATGTTTACATTACTTGTTAGGATAGCTAATATACACATACCTCCCTACATGACCCTCTTCAGGATGGACACAATTCTCTGGTCCTGGACTTCCCTGGTAAGAGTTGTGGCTGCAGCGCAGTTCAAAATTCAAATAGGGGAGCCACACCAACTGTCATTTCACACACTGCCAAACATCACTGGCTGGGACTCACTGGCAGTTGGTGTGACTCCCCTATTTGAATTTTGGACTGTACTGCAGCCCCACCTCTGGAGCCTCCGCCAATCATAAATTACCAGGGAAGTCGAGGACAAGAGCATTGTGTCCCTCCTGGAGAGGGTCATGTTGGGAAGTATGTATACATGACATTTATTCATCATAGGGGTTACATGTACAAAGCAGAATACATTTGTTAAACTTTCTTGTAGCTTATGTTGTCATCTACTTTAGGGCTCTGAGGCAGTGGCAAGTAGCATTAAATAAAATGAGAGCTGCAACCATTAAACTATTGGGCAGGTATACAGTACAAAGAAATATGTTGTGCCTTGTCACTTTGGGTTCAGGCAGTGGCTTTATAGAGCATTCAATCAATGCATGGATTTTTCATTTTTAAAAAATGTCTCTATTGCAATAGTCAAATATCACATCTGCATATTTACTATATGGGCACTTGTATTCTGGGTGAAAAAGTTGAGTTCTTGAAAGTCAGAAGTTAAGCAATAGATCTAGTTTGCACTATGGAGAGATTTCACGTTTCATCCTCCATAAACCTTTTCTGATTCTGGGTGAGGTATTTTATGTCATTCACTTTGTACTTTCCTGGGTTCTGGACCATTTATTTTTTCTTCTGAGGGGCTTTATGTATTCTAGTCCTTGGAGACATGATAGCATTACTCAGTTGCTACAGATTTGTCGGCTGTATTGGATTAAGAACTGAGAAATGTATAGGCCATTAATTATATTAAATGAGGTTGTTACTATGAAGCTGAAGTAGTTAATGATTTTGAGGAAGGGTTAATTATTGATGAGTGAATGATATTGTAATGAAATAAAAAATACTCTGTATTTTTTGGCAGTCACGGATTCTCTCTGTATTGTATCGCAATCAAAAAAGCTCTCTGTATGTTAGGTAGTCAGAGCACTGTATCATAATATATGATGGGTGCTAATCTTTTCTGTATTATTTGGTGGTCACTGATGCTCTTTGTATTATATGGCGGTCACTGTGGTGCTCACTGTTTTGTATGGTGGTCACTGATGCTCTCTGTATTATATGGCAGTCACTGTGATGCTCACTGTATTGTATTGCGCTCACTGATGCTCTTTTAATTATAAGGCGGTCACTCCTGCATTAAAAGGTGCCCCATACTGCTGTGATAGAATGTACAACACACAATCCATGATACAGGTACACACTTTACACAATACTACCATATTTATATATAATTAAATATAGATATCTGTGAAACTCTGCAGCCAGGTTATATAATCTAACTATTAGAATTGAAAGAAAAAAGTTCTTAGTGAACATTTTGAAATTGTTGTACAATATGCACTGCGCATGCATCAGGGACCATTACCATAGTCGCTTGAAGCTACTATTTATTCACAGTGTGGAGGATAGTCAGGATGTGTTTGGGGGAGGTAACAGGGATTGGCGGCAAAGAACTCAGTTTTAAGGGCATCACATCAAGCATATGCAATCCCGTACGCAAGAAATATGGCTTCAGCGTCACAATTCCCATGGCCATTTTAGAGTTACCCATGACCCAATATCACCATTTTCAATAGAACCATCAGAAACAGTTCTATTTGATTTGAAATCATGTACAGTAGAACTGTCTGAAAAGTCAATATGATGGAAAACAAATTGGAGAGAAGCATGTAGGGCATGTTGGCTGTATAAATCAGGCATTTAAAGGCATGGCAATGAATAAAAATCATGGATATGCAAATTAGCAGTGGGATGAAGGTGTTTGTGGGTAATACTGTGTATGTGACATGTTTTGGCCAATAGGAATGCTTTTGTATAATATTGTGTCTATTTTGTCTCTATTTTGGGTTCTATTGAGGGTGAATAGAACACATTTAGAACTTCAAATAGAAATGAATGCACCATCGAAATCAGAATGGAACCCAAAATTGGCTGTTAGTAAATTATCTATTTTTAATAGAAACACTGTGGTCAATTTTGTGGGATGTTGGTTCTATTTTGGTTGATTTTAAATGGAGCCAAAATTGACTTTTAGTAAATGTACCCCTAAATGTCTGCATTTATGTTGTCTATGTCTGTTTTATGTATGCTCTGTATTCCCCACTCCATGATGCTGTAAAGCTCTATGACAGCTTACAAATCATTATTAATAATAATAATAATAATAATATTAAAAAAAGACAAGAAAAACTTTTTCTTATTCATTTTTTTATTTATTGACTAGCCAGTCATAGTCAACTGTATCATAGAGCATTTCAACATGCTTAACCACTTCTGACACTGTGATATAGATGATCTGAGTGTTAGCAGAAAAACATAATCTTTTACATGTAGGAAACATTGGCGCTAACAATCTACGGGATGCAGTCAGGAAGCCTACGGTCGCAATGCAAACCGCTGGCTTCCCGACTGTCTAATCTCGACAAGGTACTAATGACAGGCGTCTAATTCCCGACGCCTGTCATTAGACCTACGCCGGGAGCCCGACGCCCGGCATACCGAACGAAGGTAGGCCGGGCACGGACAGCAGCGTGTTAGGTTTTAGGGCTCCCATAATGCCAGCAGTATTACATACTGATTCTCAATCTACATGATATCACTTTTCCCATGTGTCTAATTAGGGATCGTGGACCAGCGACTTTATAAAGATCATATATTTTACAATGATTCTATGGAGAAATGTGAGACTTCCAGGCATTATGCAAAGTAAAATTATCTGCCTGTTAAATGACAACATGTGGATTGAAAACAGATCGCAGGAATATTATTAATAAGTAAAAACAAAATCAATTATATTGATATTTTTAAAGTTCACCGAGGGATTTGTGCTGCTGGAGATGAAATGAAGGATTGCAGAGTGTTAAAGATTAATTACTGATGCAGTTAACAGATATGAAATCGCATTGATGAAACTAACTTTTAGTAACATCCTTTCACATGTCCATTAAAAAGTCACCTGGAGCAGTGATGGACCAATACAGTAGAACTTCTAGAAGGCAGTCTTAAAATACCCCCCAGCCAAGTTCACCCACTCATAGGCTCTCATTCAGAGTCGGTCGTTGCGGCTGCACGATCGTAAGGTAAAAGGGGCCGGATATGCAAATGAATCGCTTACAAGTTGCGTCGTTAAGATGTGATCGTTAGCTGGACGAGCGAGGGGAGGATGCGGCCATAAGACTAAAAATACGCCCCCTTCTCGTTCGAATTACACGTAATCTCCGGGCATATAAGGATTAATCGAGACCATTGGGAACCATCGGAGCTGGTCGTAGAGCTTAAGGTTGACCATACCCTCTCTTAAGCACTACGATCAAGTCAGTGTAAAAACCTCCCATGTCACATGTGCCATGACACTACTTAGTTAATTATGCACTCCCATAAAACGCCGTTTGCATAGTCAGGCACACCTGCGTTCGGATCTCCACTCCCCCGTTCACAAGCACCTTCCCCTGTTACCACCCACAAACGCCTCATCCTGTCACTCAAACTAACGACCTGGCCAAGTTGAAGGAGAGAGTGTTCAGTGTTCCGCTATCTGTGATTCCATCTCCTCCCTGATACTGCGATTGGTATTCTGGTTCTGACCTTGGCTTCATTCCTGACCTTGATATTGTCTGATTCCTTGTACCATCTAGTCCATATGGTTCTGACCTGGCTTGTGTTGGACACAGCTAAGTCCAAACCTCCTTGCGGGAGTCCCTGGTGAATACCTCCGCACCTCAGTACGAGGTCTTGCCAATCCCGACATACAGGCTAGCATCCACTATCTATACGTGAGTTGTGACAACTTCCAACACCCCAGCAGCACACAATCACATACTCTACTACCCATTCATTAGCTGCCAACACTCCAGCAGCACTCAGACACACAGCTTCCCCCTGCACTCACTTCCAACACCCCAGCAGCACCCAGTCACACAGTATCCTCCCCCTGCATTCACTTCCAACACTCTAGAATAACCCACATACACTCTCTTGCCCTTGCATTCACTGTCAACACCCAGCAGCATCCACACACACTCACTCTCCCCCTCCACATTCATTACCAACACCCCGCAGCACCCAGACACACACTCTCCTCCCCATGCATTCACTGCCAACACTCAGCAGCACTGAGTCACACACTCTCTTATCCCTGAATTCACTGATGACACCCCAGCAGCACCCAGACACACACTCTCTCCCCTACTTTTACTGCCAAGTCCCCAGTAGCATCAAGACACATGCTCTTACCCCCTCCACATTCAGTTTCAACAACCCAGCAGCACCTAGACACACACTCTGCCCCCCCTGCATTCACTGCCAACACCCCAGCAGCAGCCAGACACACACATTCCCCGCCTGCTTTCACCACTAGCACCCATCAGCACCCACACCCTTACCCCTACATTCACTACTAACACCTTAGCAGAACCCACACACTCTCCCTCCCTGCATTCACTGCCGTGTCAACAACCCAGCAGCAGCACCCAGACACACACTTCTCCCCCAATTAACTACCAACCCCCCAGCACACAAACACCACCTGTTGCTGATCATGGTCTTCTTTGCCACTTGCTCCTCCCACAGCAATAGCAAAGGAAGCAGGCCCTGTAGTTTATTTAGTATGTATAAAGTATAAACCCCCCCCCCCTTTAACCTCTAAAGGGACTCTAGGTTACCATCTCCGTTGATGTCTAGGATATACCCACCCGGGAGATCAGAGGAAGCCGGCGCTGCAGTGAGTAATGGCCAATCCTAGCCCGCAACCTGACACTGACCTCACTCAGAAATTACTAACCTCGTCGTACGCAGTGAGTACTCCAGCTGCGTATGCCGTTGCAATGGCTAATTTATGCAGGCCCTTGAGATGTTCAGTCAGCAGACGATGAGGAGGTAGCAGCAGAGTCAGCCCTAGCAAATTTGGTGCCCTAGGCAACATTTTGGCTGGTGACCCCTAACAGATAATTCCACCACCATTGTTATGGCCGGTACACACTAGACGATGACTAGTGTGTACCGACCATGGTAGCGACTGGACTCGATGGGGTGCTCGCATCGGCAAGCACATACACACTTGCTGATGCTGGCAGCGACGAAGTGGCACATTGCACTAGCCGCCAGGGTAAGTATAGGAGTGGTTGGCTGAAAAGGGGTGTTGAGATGGAGCCATTATGGGGTGAGTGTCAAGACGTGGCTGCGATGGGGGGTGGGGCGGAGGAGGACAGCAGAGAGGGGGTGGGATCAGCCAGAGAAAATGTAGAGCAGAGCGGGAAGGGAGGGGTGACAGAGACTGAAGTGACAGGCAATTAAATTATATACAGTGTGATATAGATTTTATATATATATACAGTATATATACATATATATATATACACATACACATATACAAAGATCTATACAGACATTTATACACACACAACTATCTGATGATGCAGGTGACAACCCCATGGGAGCGCGCAATGACCAACATAGTGTGTACACATTAGACGATTTTGACGATATTGTGTACCTAGCTTAAAAAAATAGTTAGAACATATTCCTCTAACTGCCCACTGCCACTCCCCAACACACCCCAGGCCCCACTCCACACCAATTCTCTCACTAGGGCATATTCAATTAGGTGCGAAAAGTCCCGGACTTTTCGCATGCCGGACTTTTCACCGACATCGCTGGTCTTCAATGCGAAAAAGTATCGCGCTCTTCCCCGCTTCTCCCCGTATTCAATACGAAATCGGCGAAAACGGGCCACGGCGAACCTCTAACATGCGAAAAGTACTGGCAGATTTGGGGAAAACAGCCTGACACCCCCCAAAAGATGCATTGACATTGGGGATCACTATAGGTACCCCGAATATCCCTGCTGAAGGTATTTGGGGTACTTAAATGGTCTTAGTAGCTGCTATTTAGCGTCTTTGCATAAGTGGTGAAGAATAGCATTTCGCAGTATTTTTTGGTGAAAATAAGTAGTCCCAGCAAATTTGGGGGACCTTAAAACGGGTGCTAGCATATTTTAAAGTTGCTAAAGTGAAGTTTTAAAAAACTTTAAAAAATCCACCTGCTGCAAGCACCTGCAAACTTAAAACACCTGGGGCATACATGAGGGACCCCCTGGAGTCTATTTAGCTAGTTTTTATGTTTGTCCGCCAATTTAGGACTTTTTGACGCAGTTTACCTTTGGGGGACTGTCCCAAGGGTGCAGGGGGGTTCTCGCAACTTTGCACCCCAAAATCCCAATTCTGCACTTTTTTTTTACACCAATTTATAGGCAAAACTTTTTCGAAGGGTTCATTGCATTGACTTTCTGCACCGGTGAAAAGTCTCCGCAATTTAATACAGGGAAAAGTTTCCGCTGGCGAAATGACCTCACCGTTGAAACTTTTTCACCGAAAACGGCTTTTCGCACCTAATTGAATATGGCCCTAGGGCGGGATAAGGTAAAACCACTGAAAATTGCGTTGCCATTTTCAACATGTACAAGCACCGGAATGATTAGAACAGTGGATAATAGGAGAGAAACAGGGAAAGACAGGAGGAAGACAAGGGGAACGACATGGAAAGACAGAAGGTACACAGGTGGAGATGGTAGGAACATGGGGGGGGGGACATACACACACATAATATATACATATATACTGTACACACAAAGATCTATACAGACATTTTATACACACACATCTATATAGATGCACCTGATTTAATTAGTCCTGGAATCTGGATTGCTGAAGCTGGATCACTCCTTTACTGAAGATCATTGTGTAGAAGGAAAGGAGTCAGGCATTGAAATCTCCTGCATTGCCCATGTCCATCCATTATCATTAGTTATTTGCATGCTGTGCACACTACTTCTGCATAGTGCACAGTCAATATGGGGGAGGGGCTGAGGGGAATAGAGCGAGGAGCTCCAGGAAGTGGAGTTGTGCCGACGCTGCAGTGACTGGTCCAATCTAGCCAGTAATAAAATACTGGCAGTCACTAATTGCTGGGGCCCATTCAGTTAAGCCTCTGGTAGGAAAGGAGGGGGGGGGTCGCGGCCAGCGGATGGTGGCGGGGCCTCGGCAAGGGGGCGGGACCTATGTGGTCACTGGCAGGCTCCATTGTGGAGGGGGGTTATAGGTGGGCACCACCGGGTTTTAAGTGGGCGGGGGTTTGGAAAATATCCCGACACATTTTGCAGCACAGGCAGCTTTAACGGAGGGGGCAGCGACAGAGCCCTGGAATGCCCCTAGGCATTCCAGTTGCCCTAGGCATTTGCTTAGAATGCCTATGCCTAGGGCCGGCTCTGGGTAGCAGCAAACGAGGAGGAGAAATGTAGTTCTGACCAGAGGCGCGGGGTCTAACTCACTGGTGACCCCTCCAATTGGGATATGGTCTTCGCAGCATCCAACGAGCAGAGGCTAGAAACCCAATATCGTGGTATACAGGAAATAATTGATAGGAACCAATGTAGGATGTACTGAGGAAGCATCGTTAGCAAGTGGTGTAGAATATCCCTGGAGAATATCGGTAGGGACTGATACAGATTATGTATGGAGAATATCAGTGGGGACTGATGCAGATTATCACTGGAAAATATCGGTAGAGACCAATGTTGATTACCACTGAAGAATATCGGTAAAGACAGATGTTCATTATCACTGGAGATTATCGATAGAGACCCATGTCATTATAACTGGAGAATATCGGATACCTTGGGCATGGTAATGGGCTGGCTGCTCGCCTTCCATTTAGAAGATCGGTGTGAGTATGCAGTTGGTGATCTTGCATTGTGGGGCCGTTCTTTTTGCCCCACCATACTTTGTCTGTCTTTCTTTCTTCTTCTTTTTTACACTTCACTGTCACCCTTTTCCCTTTTTTGTGTGATGCCCTGGGGGGGGTCCTGGGCTGGATGATTTTTGGGGTTCCCTGCGCTCCAGACATGAACCCCTTAGTGTTAGGGACTGCTAGTAACAGAGAAGCTGTGATGTGGCCTAGCAGCTTCCCATGGCTTTGCAAATGCATGTAACTAATATCTCTGAATTTCTATAACATATAGTCTTCATGTATTGTTGCAGGTATAATTCATTGTGCTGAGGAACAATAGGGGGTTAAAACCCCTCCACTTTTTTCTACTTAGTATGACCCCTCCCTTTCATGCACCTGAAGAGTACTGCCAGATTGATTTGAGCAGCTACCATTTTCTGTTTGTTGTTATGAGATGCATGAATGAGTCAGCATTAGGAGGGCATGCTGGTTCTAGTAGTGCTAGTTGGAGTTCCCAGGGGTGATTCCCAGGTAAGCTGGCTCTCAATTTGGATTCATTTATGTATGTGCCTTTATCATGAGGCCTTATAATCGGTATTACCTGTCGGGTGAGCTTTTCGGCGTAGGGCCCCCGGGGCTACTCTGGCTGGGCCTCTTCAGGGCATCACCACTTAATACACATAGTCACTTTTCATATCACCTTTTATGTTTGTTTTTTATCCATGTAATTTTTTCACATATATTTTAACCCTTTTTTCAACACTTATTATTTATTCTTACACATCTTTTATTTACACTGCACTGTCACTCTTTTCCCTTTTTCGTGTGATGCCCTGGGTGGGTCCTGGGATGGATGATTTTTGGGGTGCCCTGCACTCCAGACGTGAACTCCTTAGTGTTAGGGACTGCTAGTAACAGAGAAGCCGTGATGTGGTTGATGATTTACCCTGTACTGTTAGGAGGGAACACTCATCAGGCGATGGGGAGTTTATGTATTTTCATATTAGGTCAGTTTGTATTTCAGGCGATGGGGCTGATTTTGAGTTGGGCGTCTCTGCATTTTGCTGGTCGTGACTTTATGCAAATGTCAATGCAGAGCCCTTTCCTGCTGTACATCCGTGTGTCCGAATGTGCAAGGACTGAGACCATTGGTCGCATAATCAAAAATGGCCCCAGCCTTATGGCAGGTGCAGTTTCGCCGTCTGAGTATGCAGACTTGCCATCCTCCAGGAGGGGGCAGCCAGAACGGTGCTACAGGGTGTGTGGAGGCGGTTATGATGGCAGTGCAGGGGCGTGGCAGTGTGATCGCATCATAGCGCCACCGCAGCACAATGCCGAGATTTCAGGCAGTGCTGGGGGTAGTGGCCAGTCTGGGAGACTTGCCCTCTCCTGCAGGGGTCCAGGAGAGCCACACGATTATCAGGAGCCCCCCGGCCATTGTGGGAGAGTCAGCAAGTATGCGAGTATGGCCTTCTATGTGAGCAGCTATGCATCACTCTCTGTACGCAACTTCTTTCAGCGACATGCCCTCAAAACTTCCATAACTGCGTCTGACATCACCGCTGCATCAGACTCAGAATCAGGGCCGTAGTGACCACACTAAGGTAAATGTTTTCCTGTCCTTTGGACTCTGGTTGTTTTGATATACTAAAAAACCTGTTCAAATCCATATTAGATCACTCTGTATACATTTTAGAGACATAAACAACAACAGCTTGCTAGCAATGGGAACATTTGGAGAAGCTTCAATATTATTAGCAGACACTGTAGGAAAAATACTTTAGTATGAATTCAGGAACTACTGACAGCTGACTGTGCTCATTACATCTAGAATATGAATCACATTAAGGCCTCATTTTCCCGCACAGACATATGCAATGGACTCAGAACCTGATTCAAAGTTCAACACTATTCCGATGTTCACGCATTTGAGCGATTCTCGATGGTTTGCCCATGTGTCACAGCTGCATTGCGCACGTGCTGCAAATGAATTGCGATCGCACTTGCTGTGAGGATTCACTCGCAATTGATTACAGCAAGAGACCGTTTTGTGGGTGGTTACGGGGAGTTCAAGCCAAAACGCGGGCGTATCGCGACCGGTTTCTGGACGTGTACTAGAAGGTGTCTGTGATCTCACAAGCAGCGAACAAGGATCCAGCGGCTTGGTTACCACAGCCATTCTGAGTAACTATAGACTCGCTTGAGGAGTCTGTGTTTTCCGAATCTGCATACAATGCTGCGTTTCTGTATGCAGTTGCGGGCAGCTACGAGAGCTCCAACTGCTAAGCTGCACAGTTTGCAAATGTGTTTTCATTAGCGTACATCTCTGGCCCCAAGTTGTACTACTTCTGTATTATACATATATAACATATTGTTATATTATTTGGAATACGCATTAAGCATTGAGCATTTTCTCATAGTAAACCTCTTTTAATAAGGTTCTGTCTCTTAGTGGAATTATGTGCTTGTTAGCTGGGCCTAGTAAAAAGCTACATAACTATAATTTGCTATACCAAACAGGGCCGGATTAAGGCTTGTGGGGGCCCCAGGCAACTAAGTTGCAGGGGGCCCCTTCAAGCCACACAGAGTCGAGCCGAGCCCAGCCGTGCCCCCAGTAACAGTCTGCCCCAGCAGTGCCCCCAGTAGCAGTCCCCCCTCAACAGTAATCCCCCCAGGAGTACCCCTAGTAGTAATCCCCCTCTATGCTGTGTCCCCCAGTAGTGGTCCCACCAGTGTGCAGTCCCCTACTAGTCCCCCCAGCAGTGCCACCAGGTGTCCCCCCAGCAGTGCCCCTAGTAGTCCCCCCCAGCAGTGCCCCTTGTAGTACCCCCTGCAGTGCCCCTAGTAGTAGTACCCCCCCAGCAGTGCCCCTTGTAGTACCCCCTGCAGTGCCCCTAGTAGTAGTAGTACCCCCCAAGCAGTGCCCCTTGTAGTACCCTCTGCAGTGCCCCTAGTAGTAGTACCCCCCAGCAGTGCCCCTTGTAGTACCCCCTGCAGTGCCCCTAGTAGTAGTAGTAGTAGTACCCCCCCTGCAGTGCCCCTAGTAGTAGTAGTAGTACCCCCCCCAGCAGTACCCCTAGTAGTACCCCCACCAGACACACAAAATAACAACTTCCACTTACCTTAATCCCCGCTCCATCGTCTGCTCCTCCGTCCGGTCGGCTCTGCATGATGGGAGATCTCCCATCAGCCACTGCGGGAGCCGGAAGACGGAGGCTCCGGCAGTGGGAGCAGCAGCCGATGAGAGTCTGACTGACTCTCATCGGCTGCTAAAATAAACACACAGCTGCCGGCGCCGGCAGCTGTGTGTTTGTGCTGTGTAGTGCGGACGGCACTTATGCGCCGTTCGCACTACCGCCCTGCCCCAAGCTGATGCAGCAGCACTGACTGTGCTGCTGCATGCAGCTGCAGAGCGCCCTCCTCCCGGGAACAGGTGCCGCCGGCACCTATTATCGGCAGGGTCACATCGACCCTGTGTGGGGGCCCTCTGTGTGTGGGGGCCCATGGACGACTGCCCCTGTCGCCCCCCCCTTATTCCGGCCCTGATACCAAATGTCCTGTGCTGCAGAGTTTTATGGTGCCTTGCATATAAACAATGTTTGTTTATGCATATTTATAGATATTTCCTCCTTTTCTACTGGTAGAAAGCAGCAATTTCAGTAATGAAAATGGAACAAAACGGCATAATGACAATGACTGTTGCTGTTAAGAGATCAAAGACCCTCTGGAGGCTTAGGCCCGTATTCAATTTGGAGCAAAAAGCCGTTTTTGCGTGATTTTGGCGAAACTTTTTCGCGGATGATGTCATTTTCGCCTGTTTTGGTTTTACCCCGTATTCAATTTGAAGGACTTTCTGCCTACTCTGGCGGAAAGTCAATGCAATGTACCAGGCAAAAAAGTTTTGCCTATGAATAGCAGGCGGAAAAAAGTGCAGAATTGGGGTTTTGGGGTGCAACGTTGCGGGAACCCCCCTGCAGCCTTCAGACAGTCCCCCAAAGGTAATTGTGTAAAACATTTTTTTTAAAAACACTTAAGGACCCACCAAAAAATGACTTTGAAAAAGGGGCAAAAAAAAAAGTTGGGGTACAAAGTTAAAAACTAGCAAACTTGACTCTGGGGGGGTCCCCAAGTATTCCCCAAGTGTTTTTTTGATTGCAGGTGCTTGTGGCAGGTGGATTTTTCACGATTTTTACAACTACACTTTAGCAACTTTTAAATATGCAGACCCCCATTTTCAAGTACCCCAAATTTGCTGGTAATAGTTATTTTCTGAAAAAAATACTCCTGAATACTATTCTGCACCACGTATTGAAAAACGCTATTTAGCAGCTATTGAGCCCGTTTAAAAACTCCAAATACCTTCAGCAAGTCAAATCGGGGGGTATCATAGTGAACCCCCATGTCAGAGCATCTTTTGGGGGGTGTCAGACTGATTTCCCCAAATCTGACAGCACTTTCCACCTATTTCAGTTTAGCCGGGTGCCGTTTTCACATACTTTCATATTGAATACGGGGTAAAGCGTGCACGCGCGCGATACTTTTCTGCCAAACAGGCGAAGTAGGCGGAAAGTCCAGGCCGCGAAAAAGTATCGCGGCTCGGCTCATATTGAATACGGCTCTTAATCTGTTGGGTTAGATATGTTCTGAAGGTATGGTTTTCTCTACAGATCTCCATCCAACCAGTCATGGATCATATGGCATCAGACTGTTCTCAAATACACCTGGACCTCCTGAAGTTCTGCACCTAGCACTTGATTTAAAGTTGCATGTAAGTACATTTCATGGACCTACAGATGTACCTTGGTGCAAAATTTATGCACTTTACATTAGGGGTGAGCGGGTTCGGATTTCTGAAATCCGAACCCCCCCGAGCCCCCCCGATTCGAGTCCGATCCGAGTCAGGCTCGACTTTTCCCGCCTGACTCGGATCTGAAATCGAGGCAAAACGTCATCTTCCCGGTTTTGGATCCTATATAAGGTACACACGTCGGCGCCATTTTCTCACTCGGCTGTGGACAGTGAAGAGGGAGGGTGGGAGTTAGGGCTGTGTAGTGTAGTGTAGTGTAGTGCTGCTGTTGTCCACTACTTCAAAGTCCATAGGGGCTGGCTGTGTTGTGCTGTGCTGCTGTTGTTAATAGGGGCTGTGTCCACTACTTCAAAGTCCATAGGGGCTGGCTGGACTGTGTTGTGCAGTCAGTTCTCCATAGGGGCTGTGTCCACTCCAAAGTCCTGTGCAGTGTCCCAGTCCTAAAGGAGTGCTGTAGTGTTGTCCAGGGGGTGCTCTGTCCATCAGGGGTGCTCCCCCCAAGTGCTAAAAAAATAATATATTTTCTGTGTTTGTGAATTGTGTGCGCAGTAGCCGCACGTGCATCAACAAAGTAGTGCCAAGCGTGCGCCTGTGTCATAAGTAAAGGGCCGGCTGGCTTGACCGTTAAGGGTGCTGTAACCCCCGAAAGTACACTCCAGTCCAAACCAAAAAAAAAATTATTTTCTGTGTTTGTGAATTGTGTGCGCAGTAGCCGCACGTGCATCAACAAAGTAGTGCCAAGCGTGCGCCTGTGTCATAAGTAAAGGGCCGGCTGGCTTGACCGTTAAGGGTGCTGTAACCCCCGAAAGTACACTCCAGTCCAAACCAAAAAAAAAATTATTTTCTGTGTTTGTGAATTGTGTGCGCAGTAGCCGCACGTGCATCAACAAAGTAGTGCCAAGCGTGCGCCTGTGTCATAAGTAAAGGGCCGGCTGGCTTGACCGTTAAGGGTGCTGTAACCCCCGAAAGTACACTCCAGTCCAAACCAAAAAAAATATTATTTTCTGTGTTTGTGAATTGTGTGCGCAGTAGTCGCACGTGCATCAACAAAGTAGTGCCAAGCGTGCGCCTGTGTCATAAGTAAAGGGCCGGCTGGCTTGACCGTTAAAGGGTGCTGTAACCCCCAAAGTACACTCCAGTCCAAACCAAAAAAAAAATTATTTTCTGTGTTTGTGAATTGTGTGCGCAGTAGCCGCACGTGCATCAACAAAGTAGTGCCAAGCGTGCGCCTGTGTCATAAGTAAAGGGCCGGCTGGCTTGACCGTTAAGGGTGCTGTAACCCCCGAAAGTACACTCCAGTCCAAACCAAAAAAAAAATTATTTTCTGTGTTTGTGAATTGTGTGCGCAGTAGCCGCACGTGCATCAACAAAGTAGTGCCAAGCGTGCGCCTGTGTCATAAGTAAAGGGCCGGCTGGCTTGACCGTTAAAGGGTGCTGTAACCCCCGAAAGTACACTCCAGTCCTAACCAAAAAAAAATTATTTTCTGTGTTTGTGAATTGTGTGCGCAGTAGCCGCACGTGCATCAACAAAGTAGTGCCAAGAGTGCGCCTGTGTCATAAGTAAAGGGCCGGCTGGCTTGACCGTTAAGGGTGCTGTAACCCCCGAAAGTACACTCCAGTCCAAACCAAAAAAAAAATTATTTTCTGTGTTTGTGAATTGTGTGCGCAGTAGCCGCACGTGCATCAACAAAGTAGTGCCAAGCGTGCGCCTGTGTCATAAGTAAAGGGCCGGCTGGCTTGACCGTTAAAGGGTGCTGTAACCCCCGAAAGTACACTCCAGTCCTAACCAAAAAAAAATTATTTTCTGTGTTTGTGAATTGTGTGCGCAGTAGCCGCACGTGCATCAACAAAGTAGTGCCAAGAGTGCGCCTGTGTCATAAGTAAAGGGCCGGCTGGCTTGACCGTTAAGGGTGCTGTAACCCCCGAAAGTACACTCCAGTCCAAACCAAAAAAAAAATTATTTTCTGTGTTTGTGAATTGTGTGCGCAGTAGCCGCACGTGCATCAACAAAGTAGTGCCAAGCGTGCGCCTGTGTCATAAGTAAAGGGCCGGCTGGCTTGACCGTTAAGGGTGCTGTAACCCCCGAAAGTACACTCCAGTCCAAACCAAAAAAAAAATTATTTTCTGTGTTTGTGAATTGTGTGCGCAGTAGCCGCACGTGCATCAACAAAGTAGTGCCAAGCGTGCGCCTGTGTCATAAGTAAAGGGCCGGCTGGCTTGACCGTTAAAGGGTGCTGTAACCCCCGAAAGTACACTCCAGGCCAAACCAAAAAAAAATTATTTTCTGTGTTTGTGAATTGTGTGCGCAGTAGCCGCACGTGCATCAACAAAGTAGTGCCAAGAGTGCGCCTGTGTCATAAGTAAAGGGCCGGCTGGCTTGACCGTTAAAGGGTGCTGTAACCCACAAAGTACACTCCAGTCCAAACCAAAAAAAAAATTATTTTCTGTGTTTAGCCGCACGTATATATCAAATCGATATAACATAAATGGAGGACCAAACTTTCTCCGATAAAAATAAAATAGAGAAAGATCAAGAACCACTTCCTCCTAGTGCTGAAGCTGCTGCCACTAGTCATGACATAGACGATAACATGCCATCAACGTCGTCTGCCAAGGCCGATGCCCAATGTCATAGTAGAGGGCACATACAATCCCAAATGGCAAAGTTCAGGAAAATGACCTTGAAAAAGACATTTAAATCAGCTGAAGAGAAACGTAAACTTGCCAATATGCCATTTACGACACGGAGTGGCAAGGAACGGCTAAGGTCGATCCCTAGTATGTTCATGACTAGTGGTTCAGCTTCACATGACGATGGAAGCCCTCCTCCCACTAAAAAAATCAAAAGAGTTAAGCTGGCAAAAGCACAGCGAAGAACTGTGCTTTCTAAGAAGATATCACAAATCCCCAAGGAGAGTCCAAGTGTGGTGGTGGTTGCGATGCCTGACCTTCCCAGCACTGGACGGGAAGAGGTGGCTCTTTCCACCATTTGCATGCCCCCTGCAAGTGCTGAAAGGAGCACCCACAGTCCACTTGCTGATATGCAAATTGAAGATGTCACTGTTGAAGTACAACAGGATGAGGATACTGGTGTAGCTGGCGCTGAGGAGGAAGTTGGCGAGGAGGATTCTGATGGTGATGTGGTTTGTTTAAATCAGGCTCCGGGGGAGACAGTTGTTGTCCGTGGGATGAAAAAGCCCAGCACGGTCATGCCTGGGCAGAAGACCAAACATTCCACCTCTTTGGTCTGGCAATATTTCTATCCAAATCCGGACAACAACTGTCTTGCCATATGTACCATATGTAAAGGTGAAATAAGTAGGGGTAGGGACGTCAACCACCTAGGAACATCCTCCCTTATACGGCACCTGCAGCGCGTTCATAAAAAGTTACTGTCAAGTTCAGAAACTTTGGCTAAGACCGTAAGCAGTCCAGGGACACCTAAATCCCGTTGTCCTGTTGTATCCAAGCGCCTGCAAACCACACCGTCAACTCCCTCCTCGTCAATTTCCTCCTTAGTCAGGATCGGAAGTAGTCCTGCAGGCCATGTCACTGGCATGACTGACTCTCCTATCCGGGATTCCTCTGGAGGATCCTGCATTGCTACGCCTACTGCTGCCGCTGCTGCTGTTGCTGCTGCTGGGAGTCGTTCATCATCCCAGAGAGGAAGTAGGAACACCACTACTTTTACTAAACAATTGACCCTCCAACAGTCCTTAGCGAGGAGGATGAAGTACGACAGCAGTCATCCTGAAGCAAAACGTATAACTGAGGCCTTGACTGCTATGTTGGTGTTAGACGTGCGTCCGGTATCCGCCATTAGTGCAGTGGGATTTAGACAATTGATGGAGGTAGTGTGTCCCCGGTTCCAAATCCCGTCTAGATTCCACTTCACTAGGCAGGCGATACCGAGACTGTACAGAAACGTCAGAAAAAGTGTCCTCAGTGTCCTGAAAAATGCCGTTGTACACAATGTCCACTTAACCACGGACATGTGGACAAGTGGAACAGGGCAGACTAAGGACTATATGACTGTGACAGCCCACTGGGTAGATGTATCACCTTACGCAGCAACAGCAGCAGCGTCACCAGTAGCAGCATCTCAGAAACGCCAGCTCGTTACAAGGCAGGCTACGCTGTGTATCACCGGTTTCAGTAAGAGGCACACCGCCGACAACCTCTTAGAGAAACTGAGGGAAATCATCGCCCAGTGGCTTACCCCACTTAGACTCTCCTGGGGATTTGTGATATCTGACAACGCCACCAATATTGTGCGGGCATTACATCTGGGCAAATTCCAGCACGTCCCATGTTTTGCTCACACAATAAACTTGGTGGTGCAGAATTTTCTGAAAAGCGACAGGGGCGTGCAGGAGACGCTTTGGGTGGCCCGAAAAATTTCTGGCCACTTTCGCCATTCAGCGACTGCGTGCCGAAGACTGGAGCGCCAGCAAACACTCTTGAACCTGCCCCGCCATCACCTGAAGCAAGAGGTTGTGACACGGTGGAACTCAACCCTCTATATGCTTCAGAGGATGGAGGAGCAGCAAAAGGCCATACAAGCCTATACATCCACCTATGACATAGGCAAAGGAGGGGGTATGCACCTGACTCAAGCGCAGTGGAGAATGATTTCCGTGTTGTGCAAGGTTCTCCAGCCCTTCGAACTTGCCACACGTGAAGTCAGTTCAGACACTGCCAGCTTGAGTCAGGTCATTCCCCTCATCAGGCTTTTGCAGAAGCAGCTGGAGAAAGTGAAGGAGGAGCTAAGATGGAGCGATTCCGCTCGGCATGTGGGACTTGTGGATGAAGCCCTTCATTCGCTTTGCCAGGATTCCAGGGTGGTCAATCTGTTGAAATCAGACCACTACATTTTGGCCACCGTGCTCGATCCTAGGTTTAAAGCCTATGTGGTGTCTCTCTTTCCGGCCGACACAAGCCTGCAGAGGTGCAAAGACCTGCTGGTGAACACACTGTCAGCTGAAGCGGAACGTGACACGTCAACAGCTCCTTCTTCATTTTCTCCTGCAACTGGGGCTGCCAGGAAAAAACTTAGGTATCCTAAGCAACCCGCTGGCGGTGATGCAGGACAGGCAGGACCAAGTTTGGACATCTGGTCCGGACTGAAGGACCTGGCAACAATTTCTGACATGTCTACTGTCACTGCATATGATACTGTCACCATTGACAGAATGGTGGAGGATTACATCGGTGACAGCATCCAAGTAGGCATGGCAGACAGTCCATACCTGTACTGGCAGGAAAAAGAGGCAATTTGGAGGCCCCTGTACAAACTGGCTCTATTTTAACTGAGTTGCCCCCCCTCCAGTGTGTACTCCGAAAGAGTGTTTAGTGCAGCCGGGAACCTTGTCAGCGAAAGGCGTAGGAGGTTGCTTCCACAGAATGTGGAGAAGATGATGTTCATCAAAATGAATTATCAGCTCTTCCAGGGAGACCAGCCTCCAGAAGGTACAGAGGGACCTGTGGTGGTGGATTCAAGTGGGGACGAGTTAATACTTTGTGAGGATGAGGATGTACACACTGAAGAGGGTGAGGAATCGGTGGATGAGGAGGATGAGGATGACATCTTGCCTCCATAGAGCCAGTTTGTGCAGGGACACATTAATTGCCAGCTTGTTTTGTGGGGGCCCAAACGAACCAATCATTTCAGCCACAGTTGTGTGGCAGACCCTGGCGCTGAAATGATTGGTTTGTTAAAGTGTGCATGTCCTGTTTATACAACATAAGGGTGGGTGGGAGGGCCCAAGGACAATTCCATCTTGCACCTCTTTTTTTTCTTTGCATTATGTACAGTTTGGGGCCTAGTTTTTCAAACTGCCATCCTGTCTGCCACTGCAGTTTCACGCCTAGATGGGTCACGTGTTTGTGCCGCCCACTCGTGTCGCTTAGCATAGTCATCCAGCTACCTCGGTGCAACGTTTTGGACATAAAAACACTATTGTGAGGTGTGAGGTGTTCAGAATAGACTGGAAATGAGTGGAAATTAAGGTTATTGAGGTTAATAATAGCATAGGAGCAGAAAAACCTACAAATTCTGTGATTTTAGCTGTTTTTATGCTTTTTTAAAAAAAAATACAGATCCAAAACACAAAACCCAGAACCCAAAACACGGAAGGGTGGTTTTGGCAAAACCAATCCAGATCCAAAACACGAAGAAAGATCCAGATCCAAAACCAAAACACAAAACACGAAAAGTGGCCGGTGCACACCCCTACTTTACATACACTCAACTAGTATCTGGATGTAGGCTTGCTGGTATTGTGCCCTTGCAGCCCATTGCACTAGGAGAGGCAGATCACTGATATTACTGTGCAAGCTAAGCCATGCCCCTTTTAAATACATCTTATTTTGAATTGCACAGGTACATTAGCCATGAGATATAGATTTTGCACCTACATAAACCAGGTGCAAAGATTCAAATCTTTATCTTTGAATCTTTGGAACTTCAAAAATGTCCTTTATGTACCTAGTTTTACAGATAATTGGATGGAGTTTTTTTTAGCAAAGATGCTGGATGAGCTTCAATTTCCATTGTCCAGTGGGCTGTTGCTAGGTGGATTGAGGACCGTCCTTTCTAAGTGGGAACTAGCCTTACAAGTGGGCCTTGTACTGCAATGAATTGCACTGTAAGATTTTATATCTTACAAGATGGAATTATTTCGTTGAGATATGAGAATGACTGGGTACATTTTACACCCTGTTTTTCTGGAAGGAATGTAGCCTTTTACTTCTCGCAAAACCCCTTAAATACTCCACTACATCTGAGAGTGTGGGATATATTTACTAAAGTGCGGGTTTATAGTAGGGGTGTGCACCGGCCACTTTTCGTGTTTTGTGTTTTGGTTTTGGATCTGGATCTTTCTTCGTGTTTTAAATCTGGATTGGTTTTGCCAAAACCACCCTTCGGTGTTTTGGGTTCTGGGTTTTGTGTTTTGGATCTGTTTTTTTTTTTTAAAAGCATAAAAACAGCTAAAATCACAGAATGTGTTGATTTTTCTGCTCCTATGCTATTATTAACCTCAAAAACCTTAATCTCCACTCATTTCCAGTCTATTCTGAACACCTCACACCTCACAATAGTGTTTTTATGTCCAAAAGGTTGCACCGAGGTAGCTGGATGACTATGCTAAGCGACACGAGTGGGCGGCACAAACACGTGGCCCATCTAGGAGTGACACTGCAGTGGCAGACAGGATGGCAGTTTGAAAAACTAGGCCCCAAACAGTACATAATGCAAAGAAAAAAAAGAGGTGCAAGATGGAATTGTCCTTGGGCCCTCCCACCCACCCTGGGCCCTCCCACCCACCCTTATGTTGTATAAACAGGACATGCACACTTTAACAAACCAATTATTTCAGCGCCAGGGTCTGCCACACGACTGTGGCTGAAATGATTGGTTCGTTTGGGCCCCCACAAAACAAGCTGGCAATGAATCTGTCCCTGCACAAACTGGCTCTACGGAGGCAAGATGTCGTCCTCATCCTCCTCATCCACCGATTCCTCACCCTCTTCAGTGTTGTGTACATCCTCATCCTCACAGAGTATTAATTCGTCCCCGCTGGAATCCACCACCACAGGTCCCTCTGTACGTTCTGGAGGCTGGTCTCCCTGGAAGAGTTGATAATTCATTTTTATGAACATCATCTACTACACATTTTGTGGAAGCAACCTCCTACGCCTATCGCTGACAAGGTTGCCGGCTGCACTAAACACTCTTTCGGAGTATACACTGGAGGGGAGCAACTCAGGTAAAATAGAGCCAGTTTGTACAGGGGCCTCCAAATTGCTTCTTTTTCCTGCCAGTACAGGTACGGACTGTCTGACATTCCTACTTCAATGCTGTCACCGATGTAATCCTTTAACAGACAGATGCACGGTTGTCGCTGCTGCTTTGAGGATGCAGGTGTTGCTACAGCCCACACAATTCATAAAGAAGATTTTTTTATTTTTTGTGGAGCGCACTTTGGGGGTTACACCACCCTTTAACAGACAGACGCACATTTGTCGCTGCTGCTTTGAGGATGCAGGTGCGGCTACTGCGCATACATTTCACGCACAAACAGAAAAAAAGAAGATTATTTTATTTTGGTTGCAGCGCACTTTGGTGGTTACACCACCCTTTAACAGACAGATGCACGCTTGTCACTGCTGCTTTGAGGATGCAGGTGTGGCTACAGCCCACACAATTCACAAAGACAGAAAAAAAAAGAAGAATTTTTTTATTGTTTGTGGAGCGCACTTTGAGGGTTACACCACCCTTTAACAGATAGACGCACGCTTGTCGCTGCTGCTTTGAGGATGCAGGTGTGGCTACAGCCCACACATTTCACAAAGACAGAAAAAAAAGTAATTTTGAATTTTTTGTGGAGCGCACTTTGGGGGTTACACCACCCTTTAACAGACAGACGCACGCCTGTCGCTGCTGCGTTGAGGATGCAGGTACGGCTACAGCCCACACATTTCACAAAGACAGAAAAAAAAGAAGAATTTTTTATTTTTTGTGGAGCGCACTTTGGGGGTTACACCACCCTTTAACAGACAGATGCACACTTGTCGCTGCTGCTTTGAAGATGCAGGTGCGGCTACTGCGCATACATTTCACGCACAAACAGAAAAAAAGAAGATTATTTTATTTTGGTTGCAGCGCACTTTGGTGGTTACACTACCCTTTAACAGACAGACGCACGCTTGTCGCTGCTGCTTTGAGGATGCAGGTGCGGTTACAGCCCACACAATTCACAAAGACAGAAAAAAAAGAATTTTTTTTTTATTGTTTGTGGAGTGCACTTTGAGGGTTACACCACCCTTTAACAGACAGACGCACGCTTGTCGCTGCTGCTTTGAGGATGCAGGTGCAGCTACAGCCCACACATTTCACAAAGACAGAAAAAAAAAGAATTTTTTATTTTGTTTGGAGTGCACTTTGGGGGTTACAGCACCCTTTAACGGACAAGCTAGCCGGCCCTTTACTTATGACACAGGCGCACGCAGTCGCTGAATGGCGAAAGTAGCCAGAAATTTTTCGGGCCACCCAAAGCGTCTCCTGCACGCCCCTGTCGCTTTTCAGAAAATTCTGCACCACCAAGTTTATTGTGTGAGCAAAACATGGGACGGTCTGGAATTTGCCCAGATGTAATGCCCGCACAATATTGGTGGCGTTGTCAGATATCACAAATCCCCAGGAGAGTCTAAGTGGGGTAAGCCACTGGGCGATGATTTCCCTCAGTCTCTCTATGAGGTTGTCGACGGTGTGCCTCTTACTGAAACCGGTGATACACAGCGTAGCCTGCTTTGGAACGAGCTGGCATTTCTGAGATGCTGCTACTGGTGACGCTGCTGTTGTTGCTGCGTAAGGTGATACATTTACCCAGTGGGCTGTCACAGTCATATAGTCCTTAGTCTGCCCTGTTCCACTTATCCACATGTCCGTGGTTAAGTGGACATTGGGTACAACCGCATTTTTCAGGACACTGAGGACACTTTTTCTGACGTTTCTGTACAGTCTCGGTATCGCCTGCCTAGTGAAGTGGAATCTACAGGGGATTTGGAACCGGGGACATACTACCTCCATCAATTGTCTAAATCCCACTGCACTAATGGCGGATGCCGGACGCACGTCTAACACCAACATAGCAGTCAAGGCCTCAGTTATACGTTTTGCTTCAGGATGACTGCTGTCGTACTTCATCCTCCTCGCTAAGGACTGTTGGAGGGTCAATTGTTTAGTAAAAGTAGTGGTGTTCCTTCTTCCTCTCTGGGATGATGAACAACTCCCAGCAGCAGCAACAGCACTAGGAGGAAGTGGTTCTTGATCTTTCCCTATTTTATTTTTATCGGAGAAAGTTTGGTACTCCATTTATGTTATATTGATATATACGTGCGGCTAAGGCGCACACAAACACAGAAAATTATTTTTTATTTTTGTTGGAGACTAGTGCACTTTGTGGGTTACACCACCCTTTAAGAAATGAGCCAGCCGGCCCTTTACTTATGGGACACAGGCGCACGCTTGGCGCTGCTCCTTTGTTGATGCATGTGCAGCCACAGTGCACACACTTAACAAACACAGAAAATATTTTTTTATTTGGTTTGGAGTGCACTTTGGGGGTTACAGCACCCTTTAAGGGTCAAGCCAGCCGGCCCTTTACTGATGACACAGGCGCACGCTTGGCGCTACTTTGTTGATGCACGTGTGGCTACTGCGCACACAATTCACAAACACAGAATTTTTTTTTTTTTACACTTGAGGGGAGCACTCCTGATGGACAGAGCACCCTCTGGAAAACACTACAGCACCCCTTTAGGACTGGGACACTGCACAGGACTTTGGAGTGGACACAGCCCCTATGGACAACTGACTGCACAACACAGCCCAGCCAGCCCTATGGACTTTGGAGGAGTGGACACAGCCCCTATGGACAACAGCAGCACAGCACAACACAGCCAGCCCCTATGGACTTTGGAGTAGTGGACACAGCCCCTATGGACAACAGCAGCACAGCACAACACAGCCAGCCCCTATGGACTTTGGAGGAGTGGACACAGCCCCTATGGACAACAGCAGCACAGCGCAGCATAGCACAGCACAACACTACACTACACTACACTACACAGCCCAGCCAGCCCTAACTCCCACTCTCCCTCTTCACTGTCCACAGCCGAGTGAGAAAATGGCGCCGACGCGGGTACCTTATATAGAATCCAAAACCCGCGAGACCCGGAAGGCGGGATGATGATGTTTTGCCTCGATTTCAGATCCGAGTCAGGCGGGAAAAATCGATCCTGACTTGGATCGGCCTCGGATCGGGGGGGCTCGGGGGGGTTCGGATTTCAGAAATCCGAACCCGCTCACCCCTAGTTTATAGAAGTGAAGATGTTGCCCATAGCAACCAATCAGATTCTAGCTATTATCTTCTAGAAGGTGCTAGATAAATGCTAAGTAGAATCTGGTTGCTATGGGCAACACCTTCACTTCTATAAACCCGCACTTTAGTAAATATACCCCTATGTCTCTTCCCTGTACATATAATGGAACACATCTTCGTTGCACTTCTGCTGGAAACAAACAACACACAATCTGACATTAGCATAAAGTAGTAAATCAGGCTATCGTGGCTTCCCCGCGACTACAGACACTTTGAGTGTGACATAGAATCAGCCCTTTGGTGTAATATTATGTGTAACATACACATTTTGCAGAGCATCTGCCAGCTGGCAAAAGTAGTCACATATTGTTTTTTTTTGGCTATGCTCCCAAACACAGCGATGTGGGCGCACACCATAAAATGCACTCGGCAGACGGGTATGAATGCTAATTTTCCCACATCATATATTACTTCTTCTTTGATTAACAGGATTATTGGAACTGCTGTTCTGTGTTAGACTACAAAAGGGAAGCATGGTGTAGAAACAACAAAAAACAACCTTTATGTTACATGGTTATTTGTGTTTTTGTTTCAAAATTATGTGATCCCCAACTAATAACTAAGGGCCTGATTCAGACCCGCTTGCTAGATGCGATCGCTCGCTCAGAGCGTATGGTAATACGGCTAAGTGATATCCGGGCAGCCGCTCGCAGGGCAAGTCATAAGCACTCCCACTTTCTTTTGGCGAGCGATCACTTTTTGTTTGTAGACGCCCACCAGCCTGTCTTAAGACACCCACTTGAGTACGTCATCTCCAGGAAGTGTTTGAAACCATTGGTACATCGAGCACCATCGGATACGCTCGCAGAGCTTGAGGTTGACTATACCCTGCCGCAAGCACTGCGAGCACTTCAGTGTATATTTCTAGCTAGTGACGTGTCCTATGACGCTGCCTGTTAATTATGCACGCTGCTGAAACGGCGTTAGAAATCTCAGGCACGCATGCGTTCGCACCTCCACTCCCCTGTTTCCAGTGGCCTGCCCCTGTTACCACCTACAAACGGCTTGACCTGTCACTCATTCAGCTGGGCTGTCTATGCTTGGTGAGCAAGAGTTTCCCCATCGCTTGTTCTAGTTTGCACACGCGCAGTACGAAGCGTACGCATGCGCACATTGAAAAGCATCGCTCGCTAGGAGCGAGCGCTTGCTAGCGAACGGGTCTGAATCAGGTCCTAAGTTTACAAGTGTCCTATTATGTAATGCACAACAGTCACTTAACGCAAATCACATCCTACATACAAGGTTCACCTCCTATAAGCAACCATCTGTGTCTCTGGTTTGCTGACCACTTGGAAGGTTTCTGAATGCTGATAACACCTGAAATAGTTAATTCTGGTCTTTCTTACAGCTTTTAAAACATTGTTTTAATCTTGTCTGAATTTTAGAATCAGGAAGTCTATAAAATCCTCTGAATAATTTACATCCCTGACAGTCTTCCTGTTGCAGAATGCTAAATTAATTAAGACCCAAGAGAATTTCACTTAAGCCATATTAAATCTTCAAGGTTTTCTGCGCTTTTAAGTTACCATAAAGTAATGCGGCCTCACTCGCTTTATTGTACGCTTTGGAAATACAATATTTATCACTTTGTATTACAGGCCAGGTGATTGCCACATTTACTGGGTTATTGGATGGTATACGACAGACTAGACTGTGTTTACTTTTAAGTAGTGTCAGATCGAACCACTACATCCTGTTGCACTTACAGTATTTACTTAAGGGGAAATTAATTACTGGGGCGGTGGGGTGGGGGAATCATTCCATAAGAACATTATTGGTGTAGCTCCAGACTGGCTTAGTGTAAAGGCATATACTCAGGCACAAACCACTAGAGATACATATACTTACCACCTAGATGTTATCTTCTTCTCCCAGGTCACATAGGGTAGAGTATTGGACAAGTACCCCTTCATGTGCAAGTTTAGTCACAACTGAAAGCTGATAGTGGAGCTGACACAGGCATAATAACACATAGACAAACGCAGGGGGGTTCCGGTTGTCTGGAAACCTCCCCTCCCCACCCACTTCATGACCACTATAACAGTATATAATTCAATTTTACTATGAAATAATTAACACAACCAGTAATGATTGCACCTTTGCACCAACTAGGAGATCTGGAAAATGTGCACTGTTAGGGGCGCACTACTATAGACCATTTATAGGTATAATTATTAATACTGTATAACAAACAGTATCGAGTGCACAAGGAGACCAATGTGTACATATATGTACAGGGCAGTGCTAGGATCTTCTGCCGCTCCCCTAAAACTCCCAGATTTGCTCCAATGCTCAGGAATGATGCCCACATTTGAAATAGAAACATTCAGCTCAGACAGGATGGCCCTACTGTCACATCGAATGGGTTAACAATGTTTGCTGGCCCTGTACAGTATATGTCAGAGTTATGACATAAACTGCACTTTGTTTGACACATATTATAGCTGTTTTGGAAATCCCCCTCTAAAAATCATGCGTTTGCCACTGTAGCATGCTACAATTACAGTTGACAGAATGAACAGCAGATCACCTCTCTGATAATATAAATAAAGCATCACTATAATTACATCTCTTGGTGGGAATAGCGCAGAGAATGAGTTCCCGGAGCTATTCAATTGACCACGCTGTTAAGTATGACTACAGGAACTCTGCTCGCACCCTCCTGAAGTGTCAGCGGAAATCCGACTTAAGTGCTAGCCACGATGCTGTTTTCTGGCTCCACATGAACATTGATACATTCCTTTTACCTTATTCATCTACTGTATATGATATCTAAATTGTTATTTACTCTATTGAACTGGAACCGCTGAGTTCTCTAAGTCTACAAACTGTACAATACCCATCAGGAAGACCCTATAAATTGGTCTTAAAGTCAGAGATTCCGACATTCTGGCTACCCCTTCTGGGAGGGGGCAACCAGATCGGCAAAATAGGGGGAGGCGTGGCCGTCAGTTGTGGGTGGAGCTGGGGGGTGTGGCCACGCGATCGCGTCATTTTGGTCCCGCCCCCGCTACACAATGCCGATAATCCCGGCATTGTGAAGCAGGGGGTGGGGCTAAAATGAGGCGATTCGGCGTGAATCGCATCACAGGCCCACTCCTGCTGCTGGAGATTCTTATGTAATCACAGGGGGGGTAGGAGGGGTCGACAGCTGCCAGGAGTCTTGCCTGCCTTCCCGGGAGGCCGGGAGCGGCACCCGATTTTCGAGAGGCTCCCGACCAAATCGGGAGGGTAGGCAAGTATGCTTAAAGTCCCATTTAACAAGAAATGTTATTACCATCTGCATATTTTGTTTAGTATCGCAGTGATACTAACACATATGCCATTGGTATTTAACATTACTTACACCTCTGGCGAGGTCCAGTTACACCCCCTCCTCGGCTGCATCCTCTGCTCTGTTGCAGGTAGTCTATCGCTGCCAGTGACGGGCTGCTGTGTCTTGGGCATGCGTGCGTCTGCTGGGTGTTTGGCATGTGATCACACTATTTATATAAGAAAAATAATCATACAAACTGGGCACATACTTATATTCCAAACCGTAGAACATTTCCGAAACTGTCAGCTGCTACATAAGAGATAACATAACAGGTACTTTTAGAGAAATATATTGTACTGTAAAACAAATATGCAAATTGCTGCACAAAATGAATATTGGACATATAAACAGAGTGACATATAAATAGAGAGTGTAGATGAAAGCGTAAAAGCATCAACAAAGATAGACAGGTGTCATTTGATGCCAAATTCAAGAAGTTCTGGGAGCAGAGAGGGGTCATGGTTTTGATGTAGAAGAGAATTTGAGACTAACAGGGGTATTCAATTTGGAGCGAAAATTTCGGAATCGGCGATAAATAATGGCCGATGACGTCATTTTTGCCATTTTCAATTATCCCCGTATTCAATTTCAAAGACTTTTCGCAGGTTCGAAAAATCTTTGAAAAAAAACGGGGATAACTTTTCACCACTGAATAGGTGGCAAAAAAAAAGTGCAGAATTGGGGTTTAGGGGTGCAGGCTTAAAAAAAAATAGCCTGCACCCCTGGGAATGATATTTAAAAATAACTATGTCAAAAAAAGTTTTTTTTTAAAAATAGGGACACCCCAAAAAAATTAATTAAAAAATTTGGAATGGAAAAGGAAAAAAAAGAAAAAAAAATAGTGAAATAGGTTCAGGGCTATTCTGTAAGTATGCGGCAGGTGTTTTCTAGAATAGATTTATAGCGGCAGGTTCATTTTTGCAGAATTTTTTAAAAAACACTTTAGGGACTTAAAAATATGCTAGTACCCATTTTCATGTACCCCAAATTTGATGGGACCACTGAAAAAAATGAAAAAAAAATAACCTAAGTGCTCTTCTGCAACACTTCGCCCTATACTTTATCCCAGGAAAATCTCTGATGTGGAGTGAAAAGTCCTGCACAGAATTTTCGCTCCCATATTGAATACGGCTCTAAGGGGTATATATACTAAAGCTTCTAAAACAGACAAGTGGTGATGTTGCCCATAGCAATGTCAAAGTCAAATAAGTGGGTATGATCGCTTACAATTATTATCTGACGATATAGTCGTCTATAGTCTGATGACGTGTTACTAGGACGCTACCTTGCGTCGGTGCAATCCAATGCGCAGAAAGGCGAACACACACATGTATTCACATACATGCACACATACACAGACGCACATATGCGAATTCCACACACAGGCACACATATGCGAACCTATTCATATAAAATGGTTCCCACACATTATAGTTAATTACCAGAGTTATTAAAGGTATTGTTAGCTAATAATTATGATGTAAGATGTACTTAAAGGAGATGTTTGGTATCATACTAAATCCCTGTTTATTTGCAGACATCCGTTTCTATCGGCAAAGTCGTCGCATAATGCATCCGCTAGTTCTGGATGATAGGGAATTATTGAGTAGAATGTTATTACTAGTATGCAGTGTTGTAGCCAGTTTTAACCAGTTCTTCGGTGGGAAGCTACACAATGTGACCGTTCCAATTAGTTGTCTCTGATTCACCAGCCCTTCCCATTAGAAGATACAAAATGTTGCAACTTGCAGATTTGTTGCATAACGTTGGATGCATTTGCAAAGAAACAGGCATGGAACGCTCGCACAGCAATTTTTGCAACCTTTAAAATGTTTCTTAGAGTCCTGTTTTTCTCCCGATATGTAGGTGCTAGGTGTTTCTTGGTGATGTGATATGTACTGAATGAAACCTCTAAAAGCATAAATGAAGTTTTTGTGTTTCTATCCCTTACTGATTAGGAGCCTAATTCTGACTTGAATGCCTCTGCGGCTGCATTTCTGTTAAGCAGCAGTAATCTACTTACTTCCATATGCTAATGTGAGAATCCGCCCGTGTATAATAAAAATCTGTGTGTCTACATGTGGAAGCCTATCCCACCCACTGTTAGGTCTGCAGCAAACACCGTCATCATAAGTATCGGGACTTGCACTCACCTCATGGTAGCTGCAAAAGATCCATCTTAAATAGGAGTCCAATTTCCGTCTGCCTGCTAAGATCCAGCACCGAAGCCGGCGCACTCCCATTACGCTTCAGTGAGACAGAACAGTTCAGAGTATTCACATGGTCGCCGGCCAGAAACGTCCATTTTACGGATGGTGTGCTCCTCGGAGGAAGGATCAATCCATACACACTAGCGAACTCCGATCGTGTGTGTATCCCTGATAAAGCGAATGCACAGACGCCGCCATCTTTCTTTGGTGCATGAGCAGTATGCTGAAATCCGCAAGATCCGCCTACATTTCCATTTGCATCCAACTCAGAATCAGGCCCTATGTTTGCTTATGTACATGTGGGCCTGATTCAGAGATGGACGTAAAGGTGATTACGCACTTGTTTGCTATCATGCATGTGTATAAAATGCACAGCATTCTCAGTGCGATCATGGACGCACATAGTAATCCAGAGTGAGTGACAGGTTCTCAGCATTTGGGAGTGGTCAGAGAAACACAGGCGTATCTGTCCGTTTAATCACCGTTACATGGGCGTGCACAAAGTAGCCACTGCATACTCAGCTCTGTGCGTCTAAAGAGCCCCCAAGGCTGTGGCAGGTCAGACCTGCTGCAAGGCAAATATGGTCGCCGATGTGCGCCGATGTTACTGATAATTGCTCAGGTATGTGTCATTGCACGCAGGTGAGAAGAAAGCAGTGGGCGTCTTTATGCTCGGGTGATCTTTGCTATCATTAGCATATTTTCGCAGCTGCGTTGCATATGAGATCAGAGCTGCGATCGCGTTAGCTTCCATCTCTGTATCAGGCTCTTAGGGCAGGATGTACTAAAGGGAAAATGCGGTAAAACCCCCGAAAATGCAGTTTTCGGGGTTTTTACCGCTTTCCCCGTATGTACTAAGCAGCAAAATGCCATACATTCTGCTGCTTCGCGTTGCTAGGTAATGCCACCTTCAGGTGGCGTTACCCAATAGAAGCCTATGGGCTTCATATCATGACGCTCCTGGCTGGGAGGGATCCGATCGGATCCCTCCCACGAGCCCCCGCGGCCCGCGGCCTTCTGCGCATGCGCAGAAGGACTTCTGGGTGTTCAACCCAGAAGTCCCTCTGCCTGGCAGCATCGCAAAGGACAGCTCTTATTGGGAGTGCTGTCCTTTGCTAAATCCTTAGTACAGACCGCGGTAATGAACGGCGGAATGTGCGCGAAGTCAGGGGGGATGTACCAGATCGCGGAAGCGATGCTTAGTACATCCCGCCCTTAGTGTGTGAATTCATACTTAATTTTTTTACATGAGATTTCTTGTCCTAGTGAAGTAGTAAGCTATATGTTAGTTAAACAACATCATGGCAGCCTCCACTATGAATAGGCAACAGGTCAACACAGTGAAAAAAGTCTATGTTCAGACTAGG
This sequence comes from Taudactylus pleione, assembly GCA_031769625.1. NCBI lineage: Eukaryota > Metazoa > Chordata > Amphibia > Anura > Myobatrachidae > Taudactylus > Taudactylus pleione. The sequence goes on from JAUIMM010000112.1 coordinate 12,043,179, forward strand.
GGTGTGCACCGGCCACTTTTCGTGATTTGTGTTTTGGTTTTGGATCTGGATCTTTCTTCGTGTTTTGGATCTGGATTGGTTTTGCCAAAACCACCCTTCCGTGTTTTGGGTTCTGGGTTTTGTGTTTTGGATCTGTATTTTTTTTTTAAAAAGCATAAAAACAGCTAAAATCACAGAATTTGTTGGTTTCTCTGCTCCTATGCTATTATTAACCTCAATAACCTTAATTTCCACTCATTTCCAGTCTATTCTGAACACCTCACACCTCACAATAGTGTTTTCATGTCCAAAAGGTTGCACCGAGGTAGCTGGATGACTATGCTAAGCGACACGAGTGGGCGGCACAAACACGTGGCCCATCTAGGAGTGACACTGCAGTGGCAGACAGGATGGCAGTTTGAAAAACTAGGCCCCAAACAGTACATAATGCAAAGAAAAAAAAGAGGTGCAAGATGGAATTGTCCTTGGGCCCTCCCACCCACCCTGGGCCCTCCCACCCACCCTTATGTTGTATAAACAGGACATGCACACTTTAACAAACCAATTATTTCAGCGCCAGGGTCTGCCACACGACTGTGGCTGAAATGATTGGTTCGTTTGGGCCCCCACAAAACAAGCTGGCAATTAATGTGTCCCTGCACAAACTGGCTCTACGGAGGCAAGATGTCATCCTCATCCTCCTCATCCACCGATTCCTCACCCTCTTCAGTGTGTACATCCTCATCCTCACAAAGTATTAACTCGTCCCCACTTGAATCCACCACCACAGGTCCCTCTGTACCTTCTGGAGGCTGGTCTCCCTGGAAGAGCTGATAATTCATTTTGATGAACATCATCTTCTCCACATTCTGTGGAAGCAACCTCCTACGCCTTTCGCTGACAAGGTTCCCGGCTGCACTAAACACTCTTTCGGAGTACACACTGGAGGGGGGGCAACTCAGGTAAAATAGAGCCAGCTTGTACAGGGGCCTCCAAATTGCCTCTTTTTCCTGCCAGTACAGGTATGGACTGTCTGACATGCCTACTTGGATGCTGTCACCGATGTAATCCTCCACCATTCTGTCAATGGTGACAGTATCATATGCAGTGACAGTAGACATGTCAGAAATTGTTGCCAGGTCCTTCAGTCCAGACCAGATGTCCAAACTTGGTCCTGCCTGCCCTGCATCACCGCCAGCGGGTTGCTTAGGATACCTAAGTTTTTTCCTGGCAGCCCCAGTTGCGGGAGAAAATGAAGAAGGAGCCGTTGACGTGTCACGTTCCGCTTCAGCTGACAGTGTGTTCACCAGCAGGTCTTTGCACCTCTGCAGGCTTGTGTCGGCCGGAAAGAGAGACACCACATAGGCTTTAAACCTAGGATCAAGCACGGTGGCCAAAATGTAGTGGTCTGATTTCAACAGATTGACCACCCTGGAATCCTGGCAAAGCGAATGAAGGGCTTCATCCACAAGTCCCACATGCCGAGCGGAATCGCTCCGTCTTAGCTCCTCCTTCACTTTCTCCAGCTGCTTCTGCAAAAGCCTGATGAGGGGAATGACCTGACTCAAGCTGGCTGTGTCTGAACTGACTTCACGTGTGGCAAGTTCGAAGGGCTGGAGAACCTTGCACAACACGGAAATCATTCTCCACTGCGCTTGAGTCAGGTGCATACCCCCTCCTTTGCCTATGTCATAGGTGGATGTATAGGCTTGTATGGCCTTTTGCTGCTCCTCCATCCTCTGAAGCATATAGAGGGTTGAGTTCCACCGCGTCACAACCTCTTGCTTCAGGTGATGGCGGGGCAGGTTCAAGAGTGTTTGCTGGCGCTCCAGTCTTCGGCACGCAGTCGCTGAATGGCGAAAGTGGCCAGAAATTTTTCGGGCCACCCAAAGCGTCTCCTGCACGCCCCTGTCGCTTTTCAGAAAATTCTGCACCACCAAGTTTATTGTGTGAGCAAAACATGGGACGTGCTGGAATTTGCCCAGATGTAATGCCCGCACAATATTGGTGGCGTTGTCAGATATCACAAATCCCCAGGAGAGTCTAAGTGGGGTAAGCCACTGGGCGATGATTTCCCTCAGTTTCTCTAAGAGGTTGTCGGCGGTGTGCCTCTTACTGAAACCGGTGATACACAGCGTAGCCTGCCTTGTAACGAGCTGGCGTTTCTGAGATGCTGCTACTGGTGACGCTGCTGCTGTTGCTGCGTAAGGTGATACATCTACCCAGTGGGCTGTCACAGTCATATAGTCCTTAGTCTGCCCTGTTCCACTTGTCCACATGTCCGTGGTTAAGTGGACATTGTGTACAACGGCATTTTTCAGGACACTGAGGACACTTTTTCTGACGTTTCTGTACAGTCTCGGTATCGCCTGCCTAGTGAAGTGGAATCTAGACGGGATTTGGAACCGGGGACACACTACCTCCATCAATTGTCTAAATCCCACTGCACTAATGGCGGATACCGGACGCACGTCTAACACCAACATAGCAGTCAAGGCCTCAGTTATACGTTTTGCTTCAGGATGACTGCTGTCGTACTTCATCCTCCTCGCTAAGGACTGTTGGAGGGTCAATTGTTTAGTAAAAGTAGTGGTGTTCCTACTTCCTCTCTGGGATGATGAACGACTCCCAGCAGCAGCAACAGCAGCAGCGGCAGCAGTAGGCGTAGCAATGCAGGATCCTCCAGAGGAATCCCGGATAGGAGAGTCAGTCATGCCAGTGACATGGCCTGCAGGACTACTTCCGATCCTGACTAAGGAGGAAATTGACGAGGAGGGAGTTGATGGTGTGGTTTGCAGGCGCTTGGATACAACAGGACAACGGGATTTAGGTGTCCCTGGACTGCTTACGGTCTTAGCCAAAGTTTCTGAACTTGACAGTAACTTTTTATGAACGCGCTGCAGGTGCCGTATAAGGGAGGATGTTCCTAGGTGGTTGACGTCCCTACCCCTACTTATTTCACCTTTACATATGGTACATATGGCAAGACAGTTGTTGTCCGGATTTGGATAGAAATATTGCCAGACCAAAGAGGTGGAATGTTTGGTCTTCTGCCCAGGCATGACCGTGATGGGCTTTTTCATCCCACGGACAACAACTGTCTCCCCCGGAGCCTGATTTAAACAAACCACATCACCATCAGAATCCTCCTCGCCAACTTCCTCCTCAGCGCCAGCTACACCAGTATCCTCATCCTGTTGTACTTCAACAGTGACATCTTCAATTTGCATATCAGCAAGTGGACTGTGGGTGCTCCTTTCAGCACTTGCAGGGGGCGTGCAAATGGTGGAAAGAGCCACCTCTTCCCGTCCAGTGCTGGGAAGGTCAGGCATCGCAACCACCACCACACTTGGACTCTCCTTGGGGATTTGTGATATCTTCTTAGAAAGCACAGTTCTTCGCTGTGCTTTTGCCAGCTTAACTCTTTTGATTTTTTTAGTGGGAGGAGGGCTTCCATCGTCATGTGAAGCTGAACCACTAGTCATGAACATACTAGGGATCGACCTTAGCCGTTCCTTGCCACTCCGTGTCGTAAATGGCATATTGGCAAGTTTACGTTTCTCTTCAGCTGATTTAAATGTCTTTTTCAAGGTCATTTTCCTGAACTTTGCCATTTGGGATTGTATGTGCCCTCTACTATGACATTGGGCATCGGCCTTGGCAGACGACGTTGATGGCATGTTATCGTCTATGTCATGACTAGTGGCAGCAGCTTCAGCACTAGGAGGAAGTGGTTCTTGATCTTTCTCTATTTTATTTTTATCGGAGAAAGTTTGGTCCTCCATTTATGTTATATCGATTTGATATATACGTGCGGCTAAACACAGAAAATAATTTTTTTTTTGGTTTGGACTGGAGTGTACTTTGTGGGTTACAGCACCCTTTAACGGTCAAGCCAGCCGGCCCTTTACTTATGACACAGGCGCACTCTTGGCACTACTTTGTTGATGCACGTGCGGCTACTGCGCACACAATTCACAAACACAGAAAATAATTTTTTTTTGGTTTGGACTGGAGTGTACTTTCGGGGGTTACAGCACCCTTAACGGTCAAGCCAGCCGGCCCTTTACTTATGACACAGGCGCACGCTTGGCACTACTTTGTTGATGCACGTGCGGCTACTGCGCACACAATTCACAAACACAGAAAATAATTTTTTTTTGGTTTGGACTGGAGTGTACTTTCGGGGGTTACAGCACCCTTTAACGGTCAAGCCAGCCGGCCCTTTACTTATGACACAGGCGCACGCTTGGCACTACTTTGTTGATGCACGTGCGGCTACTGCGCACACAATTCACAAACACAGAAAATAATTTTTTTTTGGTTTGGACTGGAGTGTACTTTCGGGGGTTACAGCACCCTTTAACGGTCAAGCCAGCCGGCCCTTTACTTATGACACGGGCGCACGCTTGGCACTACTTTGTTGATGCACGTGCGGCTACTGCGCACACAATTCACAAACACAGAAAATAATTTTTTTTTGGTTTGGACTGGAGTGTACTTTCGGGGGTTACAGCACCCTTTAACGGTCAAGCCAGCCGGCCCTTTACTTATGACACAGGCGCACGCTTGGCACTACTTTGTTGATGCACGTGCGGCTACTGCGCACACAATTCACAAACACAGAAAATAATTTTTTTTTGGTTTGGACTGGAGTGTACTTTCGGGGGTTACAGCACCCTTTAACGGTCAAGCCAGCCGGCCCTTTACTTATGACACAGGCGCACGCTTGGCACTACTTTGTTGATGCACGTGCGGCTACTGCGCACACAATTCACAAACACAGAAAATAATTTTTTTTTTGGTTTGGACTGGAGTGTACTTAGGGGGTTACAGCACCCTTTAACGGTCAAGCCAGCCGGCCCTTTACTTATGACACAGGCGCACGCTTGGCACTACTTTGTTGATGCACGTGCGGCTACTGCGCACACAATTCACAAACACAGAAAATAATTTTTTTTGGGTTTGGACTGGAGTGTACTTTCGGGGGTTACAGCACCCTTTAACGGTCAAGCCAGCCGGCCCTTTACTTATGACACAGGCGCACGCTTGGCACTACTTTGTTGATGCACGTGCGGCTACTGCGCACACAATTCACAAACACAGAAAATAATTTTTTTTTGGTTTGGACTGGAGTGTACTTTCGGGGGTTACAGCACCCTTTAACGGTCAAGCCAGCCGGCCCTTTACTTATGACACAGGCGCACGCTTGGCACTACTTTGTTGATGCACGTGCGGCTACTGCGCACACAATTCACAAACACAGAAAATAATTTTTTTTTGGTTTGGACTGGAGTGTACTTTCGGGGGTTACAGCACCCTTTAACGGTCAAGCCAGCCGGCCCTTTACTTATGACACAGGCGCACGCTTGGCACTACTTTGTTGATGCACGTGCGGCTACTGCGCACACAATTCACAAACACAGAAAATAATTTTTTTTTTGGTTTGGACTGGAGTGTACTTTGGGGGTTACAGCACCCTTTAATGGTCAAGCCAGCCGGCCCTTTACTTATGACACAGGCGCACGCTTGGCACTACTTTGTTGATGCACGTGCGGCTACTGCGCACACAATTCACAAACACAGAAAATAATTTTTTTTTTGGTTTGGACTGGAGTGTACTTTCGGGGGTTACAGCACCCTTAACGGTCAAGCCAGCCGGCCCTTTACTTATGACACAGGCGCACGCTTGGCACTACTTTGTTGATGCACGTGCGGCTACTGCGCACACAATTCACAAACACAGAAAATAATTTTTTTTTGGTTTGGACTGGAGTGTACTTTCGGGGGTTACAGCACCCTTTAACGGTCCAGCCAGCCGGCCCTTTATTTATGACACAGGCGCACGCTTGGCACTACTTTGTTGATGCACGTGCGGCTACTGCGCACACAATTCACAAACACAGAAAATAATTTTTTTTTTGGTTTGGACTGGAGTGTACTTTCGGGGGTTACAGCACCCTTAACGGTCAAGCCAGCCGGCCCTTTACTTATGACACAGGTGCACGCTTGGCACTACTTTGTTGATGCACGTGCGGCTACTGCGCACACAATTCACAAACACAGAAAATAATTTTTTTTTTGGTTTGGACTGGAGTGTACTTTCGGGGGTTACAGCACCCTTAACGGTCAAGCCAGCCGGCCCTTTACTTATGACACAGGCGCACGCTTGGCACTACTTTGTTGATGCACGTGCGGCTACTGCGCACACAATTCACAAACACAGAAAATAATTTTTTTTTTGGTTTGGACTGGAGTGTACTTTCGGGGGTTACAGCACCCTTAACAGTCAAGCCAGCCGGCCCTTTACTTATGACACAGGCGCACGCTTGGCACTACTTTGTTGATGCACGTGCGGCTACTGCGCACACAATTCACAAACACAGAAAATAATTTTTTTTTGGTTTGGACTGGAGTGTACTTTCGGGGGTTACAGCACCCTTTAACGGTCAAGCCAGCCGGCCCTTTACTTATGACACAGGCGCACGCTTGGCACTACTTTGTTGATGCACGTGCGGCTACTGCGCACACAATTCACAAACACAGAAAATATATTATTTTTTTAGCACTTGGGGGGAGCACCCCTGATGGACAGAGCACCCCCTGGACAACACTACAGCACTCCTTTAGGACTGGGACACTGCACAGGACTTTGGAGTGGACACAGCCCCTATGGAGAACTGACTGCACAACACAGTCCAGCCAGCCCCTATGGACTTTGAAGTAGTGGACACAGCCCCTATTAACAACAGCAGCACAACACAGCCAGCCCCTATGGACTTTGAAGTAGTGGACAACAGCAGCACTACACTACACTACACTACACAGCCCTAACTCCCACCCTCCCTCTTCACTGTCCACAGCCGAGTGAGAAAATGGCGCCGACGCGGGTACCTTATATAGGATCCAAAACCCGCGAGACTCGGAAGGCGGGATGATGACGTTTTGCCTCGATTTCAGATCCGAGTCAGGCGGGAAAAGTCGAGCCTGACTCGGATCGGACTCGGATCGGGGGGGCTCGGGGGGGTTCGGATTTCAGAAATCCGAACCCGCTCACCCCTAGTTCAGACCACTATATCGATGTTTCGCTGATAATCTTACCTATATTGTAGGATATATCCTCACTCAGTAAATAAAGAATCATATTGTATATGTTGCCATACCACCCAGGATCATGACTGAAAATATTTTAAAATACTAACGTAACAAATGACACAGATAAACACGTGTGTTTCCCTATTGATTGAACAAGCTTCAACGTTCACATAAATCCAGCCTGCAACATCAAAGTTACTTATCCTTTGTTGTTTCTTTTAAGTTAAACATGAGATTGTCAAAAACAGAAAACTAATTTGTTTGAACATGAGAAATAATAAATAAAATCTGCAATGGATTTTGACACAACCCTGTAGATGTGTACATAGGAATTGATAGATCTGAGAAGCGTAATATGCACCACGTTTAGTTAGGACATGAGTTTGCTGTCAAATATCTAAAGAAAACAAAAAAGCTACATCAGCAACGTACTCTGAACACCTGGGACCACTTCCACAATATCAGGGAGGGCACCTTATGGCACTGCTCACACCTTATAAAATGCAAGGACATGTCGGTGAATAATAAGTGAGCACCAGCTGCGGGCAAAGCTCACAGAGCTGCGGTAGTAAATGTCACTTCATCAGTGTTGTGCTGTTTCTTGAAAGCAATAATAATAAAAATAAGAAACACTTGTTCTTGCTATGATTTGCTATCTTATTGCTGTGCTTTTGAATAATTTTAGCGGCATTGGTAAGAACGCTGCATTCAATGCAGTAATCAACTAAAATGTATTACTTTTTTTAAAAACTAATAAGTTCTAAGAAAACTAGTACTAAATGCATATATAAGTAAAATTAGGAGCTACTGTATGGATTAAACACTTGTATGCAGCAGTTTTAAACAGACAGTCTGCAAAATAATCTGGATTTTTTTTTTTATTAAATCACAAGATAAATAGTATATAAAGACAGGGGGGATGCGGTCAGAATGCAGGCTCCTGGGATTCCGGCGTCAGAATGCCGATGACGGAACCCCGACAGCAGGAATCCCAACCGCCGGAATCCCGAAGGTAAGTACTGGAGTTAGGGGGAGGGTTAGGGTTAGGTGCTAGGGGGAGGACTAAGGCTAGGCTGCGGGGGGGGGGGGGGTTAGGTTTCGGCTGTGGGAGGGAAGGGTTAGGTTTAGGCACTAGGGGGGGAGGTAAGGTTTATTATTATAATTACCAGTTATTTATATAGCGTACACATATTCTGCAGCGCTTTACAGAGAATAGTTGGCCATTCACATCAGTCCCTGCCCCAGTGGAGCTTACAATCTATGTTCCCTATCACAAGCACACACACATACACACTAGGGTTATTTTTTGTTGTTGGGAGCCAATTAACCTACCAGTATATTTTTGGAGTGTGGGAGGAAACCCACGCAAGCACAGGGAGAATATACAAACTCCACACAGTTGGTGGAAATTGAACCCACGACCTCAGTGCTGTGAGGCAGTAATGCTTCCATTACACCATCTGTGCTTAGGCACCGGGGAGGGAGGGTTAGGGGTAGGGTTAGGGGTTAAGTTAGGCTTACTTACCTGTGGGTGTATGCATTCTAACCTGGTTTGGATGCCGACGTAAGGATTCCGAGCACTGGCATCCCGTACCCAACCCAGAGAAGGTACACAAGACAACCATCATCAATCCACTACCATTTGTCTTAATGAGAGACCATGATGTAACTACCTGCATAGTGTTAGCAGTAATGGCTAAAGTATCTGTCTAGTGCCAGCAAAGTGAGAGCTAGAAGGATGCCCCGCCTCCCTCCTCTAATAGCTCTCACTGGCTACCTGACACCTAGACACAGCCTCCCCTCTCCCCCAGTGCATTTTTAGTGCAAGCGACCGCGATCCTGCCTTTGACAATCAGACCCCCAATCACAAACAGCTGACACTGCCCCCTCTCTGTCTGCTACGTCTCCAGACACCTCTGGTGCTCTCTGGGATTGCATGTACATTTAGACATTTCGCAAAGCAGAAAGTTGGTGTGCACCTTTGTAGGCATATGGCACCAACGCGTGTGTATTTCTTCAAATTCAAAATTGACTTTAGTGGCTGTAATGTTTTAGCAAATAAGCACCATGACTTCCTATGATAAGGAGGAAATACAGTGGTAACAATTGCTCTAATATATTGTGATGTGAGTATTGCAGATCCCTGTTCACTTTCGAAATTCATTATATTCTTATGGCAACGTATCATGAGAGCTGACAGAATTACCTACTATTTTTCTATATGTGTTGCCAGTACACCTGTGTTCCTTTACATATGAACATGAACACAGAGTTCTAGGACCATATAGACCGCCAATTGGCTACTTTTAGAAATATATTTAGACCTCTGCATAAACCATCACAATTAAAGGTACAGGGCATGTTTGACAATAGTTTAATTTTTAATTAGTTTATTTAAATTAGTTTATTTATTAGAATCCACTTTGGGGGGTATATTTACTAAAGTTCGATTTTGGTCGATTTGTGATTTTTGGTGTATTTGTATCCGATTTTCCAAATCGGAGATTTACTATAGGCAAAATCGAATGTAAATTCGAATATAAAACCAAATCCCGTTCAAAATTTAATATTGGCAAAACATTGGCACTTTTACATAGAAGAATATAGGATCGTTTGATTTACTAACATTCTATTTGAAAATCAAACACAAAACGAACACAAAATTGAATGCAAAATCCCCAAAATAATAGACTAATAGCAGACAGGCGATCTAAGCTTCTAAACAACATTCTATTCCCTGATCCTTCATTATGATGCGTATAAAAAGTAGAGATGACGGACTCTATGCCAATGTTTGTGCAATTGAGCAATTATTTGTAAATTGCGCGTGCATATTTTTCGCACTGCACATGCGCTAAAGTCTAATAGCAATGCCGCTCCCAGCGCTTACCTTTATGCAGAGTGATTGACAGTCAGGCACCATTTCTGGCCATTGACGGGTGGCAAAAATGCAGAACCTGTACTGAAGCAGTGTGCCTCCGGCGTCTCTGTTCAGGCTGCCATGCTGTGTGGCCATTAATTTAATTGAGCTGACTATTATGGAAGGATGTGGTGTGCGCTGGGCATGTGTGCGCTGTTGCTGAGCTTTTGCAATTGCTCCGCTGGGCCTCTCTGTACTTTTCAGGGCTGCAGTTTTTTTTAAATCATTTTGCACATCCTCAACATACAGAATCGCAGCTGCAATCGCCATAGCGTCCGTCAATGAATCAGGCCAGATATGAATAATACTGTAAAGACTCTATGTGACAGGTCCAAATTACATGATTGTAGATGTTATCAATTTTAAAAGAATTCAAGAAACACTTGAGGATTTGTGCACATCTCTAATAAAAGGGACCCAAACATGTGGTTCACTGTGGCTGTAGGAATTATGGGTCTCATTCAGAGATGGACGCAGTGCACATTGCTCCTGAATCTCTGGGTTCCTCGCCCCCAAACAGTGACAGGCTGTGGGCTTAGGGGGCCCTGTGTACGACGAAGCAGGATCAGTTCCGCACATGCATAGAACAGTTCCTGTGCAAGAAAAGTCACCCCACCATCGGAGATGTACGCAAACCATACTTAGAGGAACCGCAGCAGCTTCTCACATGTGATATGTTTTGTCCAATAGTAATACATTAGGAAGTGTTTGTCGATTTTTAATTCTATTTTATTAGATTTTATGTTTGATTCTACAGGTAAATATATGTTTGATTTTGAAATGGTCAACCAAAACAAGAAATCACTTTTCAAAATTAACACACATCAAATTCGATTTTGAAATCAATTCAAAATCGAAACTTAGTAAATGTGGGATTTTGCCAGTGAAAACCATTGTCGATTTGATTCGATTTCAGTCGATTTAAATTGATTATAAAGTCAAATGCAAAATCGAACTTTAGTAAATATACCCCTTAATGTTTTATTTGTGTCCAGAAGAATGCAAGAAATATGCAGAAATAATTTTGCACAATGTTTTTAGATGAAAAATGAAAAACATACTTTGAAAGAAAATAACCCTTTATAAGAATTTGATATATGCTATATTAGTATATTATAGGGGTAACAGATGCTGAATATATAAGACACAACTACACAGACCAGTGTTCACCTATGGTGACCTGTAACACCCAGTATGATAGCAACCAAATAAATAAGTCACTAAATATCCAAATAAGACAAAATAGGTGATATAAATATCACTACATCACCTCCTGGTGCTATTAGAATGGTATTAATAACATTTCTGCACACACATTTCATTATAAACTATCACTTGCTAGCATGGAGGCAATAAGTAAAGAGTAGCACAAGTAGTACAAGGAGTTAATATGACAATTACTTAAATGTTAGAGTGGGGACACACTATACAATCATACAATATATCGTACAGTATCAACGTAGATCGGAACGATATATCGGACACATCGTATAGTGTGTATGCCCGATTCGTTGTTCCTGACAGTCGTTCATCGCATTGTCCCATCTGCTGTTCTGCACAGCAGAATGAATGATGCGGTGTTGTTATTTGCAGCATGTAATGACACATTGCATCATTGTACACCGGATTGTGCAATGTGTATAGTGTGCGCTATGCATGGTTACATCACATTGCACTGTTGCTGGGTCGCACCATCGTATGGTGTGTACCCAGTTTTACTTTGTATGTAGTTAGTATGGCAGTTAGGCTGAAAATTTTTACTTTTGGTGAACACCGGACCTTTAAGTGTATATTTAGGGATATATCCTCCCAAAGATGTTATAGGTTCCATCCAAAGTCTCTTTTAAGTCAGGTACACACTAGACTATATGTGATATCCACATCAGCCAGTGTGTACCAACTATGCAGGTCCGACGGGCGATATCGTCTGCCGAATGGGCAGAAGCCATCTATGCCCAGTAGTCCCACGAGCAGGGACTTTTTGAGAAATAACTTCTAGAGGTTATTTAGTGGTTTTTAGTTTAGCACAAATTACGCCCAGTTCCCTCGTCCAGCAATCTATCACCATAAGTTATATTACCCCATAGTGCTGATGGACAGCAAATTCCACTTATTTCTGATATCATTTAACTTGTCTGATAGGGCCATCGAATTTTCTAGGGGAATGTATTCATCTCACCATTGAAGGATATCTTCCCCCAGTAATTGCGCAATTTTAATAATACAGGACCTTTCCCTGAGATATCACCCTTTGAAATCTCAGCGGTGCCTCCACTTGTAACCCACCCTTCAACTCTCTAATATCACTCAACTGCGGAAACATCATTATAGCATCCATCTCTGAATCAGGCCCTTAAGTGGTTAGCAAATTGTTAGAAATTTAATTGATATAGCTTATGCAGGCAAGGTTTATTGGGTGGAGGTTACTATAGCCAGTATTTTATAATTAAATCTTTCTTCTCTGTGTCCCAACTCTTGGGTGGATAATGGATGCGACCCATATTTGGGCATTGGCGTGACCTATTTCTGAGGCGTGGACTCTAATGTGCCGGCGGTATTCATCAGGGATCCTCGCAAGAAGGTATGAACTTGGCTGCATCCGGCACACAGGTCGCGGCCCTCAGGATAGGTTCCCCTATACAGGTACTTGTGAACTCTCAATGGAGCGGAGGAGACTTCGGTGTAGTCGACAGGCCAGGTCAGAACCAAACAGACAAGATGGTACCAGGGAGCAGACGTATGCAGATCATGGAGGCTAACCAAGGTTGGAACCAGATGTCAAACGCAGTACCAGGGAGCAGATGTAATCTGATCACAAACAAGCCAAGGTCAGAAACGAGTAACAGGGTATTCACAGGAACGCTGGAGTAAGGTAATGGAGCCTATACGCTGGCACCTGTCTGTTGCCAGAGAGTTTGATTCGCGCCCAAATGTAAATTCATGTTTAGTGCTCCTGTCCTTTTAAATCTTACTGTAGGTCAGCACGCGCACTCCTAGGAGAGCTGCAGCCACCTGCACTTCAGTGCCGCACAGCGGGGGGGAGCTGGAAACATCGGCAGCGGGTGCTGGGGTCTCCAATGCTTCCGACCCGGCAAGTACAAGCCAGTGCCCGGCGCACTCTGACACTCTGGACTTCTGCAAAATGGTCACGATTGTAGAGCTTATGGCCACAGATAATTACTTCTCTGGAGCAGTACCCTGATTACTGATCTGATGGAATCTTGAAAGTATATAGAGTTTGTAATCTTGATTGTTTACTGGGGCCATTGTTGATAAATGCCTGGGGTACTACTGCTATTATGGCCAGTATATTTTATATAGGAGCTTGTCCTTGAAAGGTCCAGCTTTGCTTGCAATGCTGAGCTGACTTTGGTGTGTGAGGACTATACTAATCTCACTGTGTCCTGGCCCCATCTGGTGATACATCACTGGACAGCTCCTGTAACAGTCAATGAGGGATGGAGAACCGTACCTCCTCATTTCTCAGGGACCATCGTCACTCCCACTTCATTAGGCTGTCATTGCTGCCTCATGGGTGGTTTCTCCAATTCTGATCCGCCTTCTCACTGACCTCCTCCTTTCTCAGAGGCTCCAGCCACTCCCAATTCAGCCATCTGTCAGTGCTGCTTCCTGGGATGTTTCTCCAACTCAATCCGCCTTCTCACTTGCAGGAGATAGGGGCGTCCTCTCAGCACAGTCGCTCCTGTTGTTGGTGTTATTCAACGCTGTCATGCGCCAGATCCAACTCTGCGACCACAGTACTAACATGCATCATAAGTATATTTATACTGTTTTATACCGATAACCATAACAGGGGTTACAGAGTGTTTGAGAGATGGCCTTGTCTAGGCAGTGCCTGGGTGGTCTGATCCATTTCCTCACAATTGATCCAGTGCTCTCTGGGCTATTGAAGCATTTGGATATCATTTTCTAGCTTTTTTCCAACTTGTACATGTCTAATTTTTCTTAAATTGTTTTAGAATGCTGTTTGGTCTTCATTTTATAGTTTTCCTTCAGATTCACAGTATGATCAATGTTATTTGTCTTTTATCCAAAGAAGCTGATCTTTTTTAATGATTCACAGGCTAATTGAAAAGTAGTTGTTACGGCAATATATTTCATCCATGTAAAGGAGCTTCCACAGCACAGGGGGTAAATACTTATACAAGCATCTTTCTTTAGTTTTCATTTAAAAAAAAAAAAATCTGTATAAAAAAATAACGAATTATGAGTTTGAAATTTTGCTTAAAGAGCCCACTGGTGCGCAATAAAAGTGCTGGGCCTGATTTAGAGATGGGCACTGTTAGCATTGCTGCTGCATCTTTGGACAAAGGCCTGCACAGACCCCACCAGTGCCATGCAGTGAGGTCAACGGCTGGGGAGGCACACATGTATAAAAACAGTTTTTATATCAATACTGTGGAGCATGACAGGGAGTTTGATAGGGGAGGGAGTATGACAGGGGAGGCTCTGTCTCCCCAGCCTACTCTGACTGCACATCCCTGGCCCCCACCCCTAAATGGCCACAGCCATCCAATCAGGCTGAGGTACAGGAGGCACTGCATGCAACAACGCAGGACACGTTCTGCACATGCACAGAACGGTCCTGCACAGGTGTTCCACCTTCAAAGATGTACACAAATTATCGGGTTTGCATGCATCTCTGAATGAGGCCAACTTTCAGGAACATTTTTTGTAATATGTAATACAGACAAATCTCTCAACTTTTTAAGTGGTCGAATACATACATATGTATATATACATGTATGTATGTAAGATGATAAATAATGAGACAAACAAATAAACAAAGCTCATATATTTAATTATAGAAGTTATGTAACACATTTCAAACCACACAACTATAAAGTGGGGTAAGTAGTGAGGGTGAGAAGATCAAAGAGAAGTGGCAGCCAGCAAGACCAATACACTGACTAATCTTAAAGAAAATAAGTTTGGCTCATGACCTTTCCAATATCTCTGGAGATAAGATGATCTGTTTTCATGACACTTAATAGCAATTAATCCTCCTAATGATGAAGGATTGCATGATTACAAGGAGAATAGAAACTGGATGAATGTAAGAGACCCCTGATAGAGATATGCTGTACTACAGTATGGAGCTACGGTAATTTAGTACTTCTCTATATAGTATTGTGTGTTTAGCCTTTTATACTGTTCAAGCCACTTTTGGATATAGATAATACTATAAATTCACTTTTGATAACGGTTTCCCTGATGATCCAAATGTTAACACAGATGATTCCTTTATTTACACATATCATAAATAATCGTAGTCTCCTAAAGTATTGGTTTATTATTATTTTTATTTTTTTTAAATACAGTTTTATTAAAGTTATTGCAGGTAAAACTAATAACATATGAAAAATGGTATCCAATAATGATCTCATAATCTTGGAAACAAAACAGAAGCAGATAAGTTTAATTGTCAATATATGGCCTACAGAGAAGTAGTAACGCTGCTAAACAACAATGTGAGAGATACCAGAGTATGGACGGGGAAATCCAGTCACAATCCCGACAGCCAGAATGCCAGCGCTTAGAATGTCGGTGCTGGAATCCCGACACCTGTCAGAATCCCAGCTCGGGCTTCCCGACTGCCTGCCCCCCCTATGGTAAATACTGGGGTTAGGGGGAGGGTTAGGGTTAAGAGTTAGGCACTAGGGGGATGGTTAGTGTTAGGCACTAAGGGGGGAGGGTTTGGTTTAGGGTGCAGGGAGGGGGAGGTTAGGTTTAGGCACTAGGAGGATGTTAGATTTATGCACCAGGAAGGAAGGGTTAGAGGTAGGGAGAGGCGGATGGTTAGGATACTGACCAACAAGTGTCGGTATCCTAACCCTGTCGGGATACTGGCGTTGGGATTCTGACCACCGGGATTCCATAGCCAACCCTGGATGGGAGGAGTAGAGGAAAGAGAAAGGGTCATGGATAGATAGAGGAAGGGGGAAGGGGAAAAAAGACTGGCTGCCTTTAATGGAAAGCTATGATTTGTCAAGTGTATATAGTATCAGTTTAATATATACAGTAATACTATATAGTATATACTATTGATTTGTAGGAAATCTATGTAATAATTGTGTAAGGTGTGTCTTGGCTCCAAGATACTTGCTCCCCAATGACTCCCACTTCTAGGGAGAGAGGACAGACCTTGGGCTGGGTACACATTAGATGATATATTGGACGATATGCCATTTTCAGGCCAATTGGAACGACATATGGCTTATTCGCTTGCATCGCATAGTGTGTATGCTCAGCCGCACTTTCACATGTTGTTCATTGCATCTTCACAACTGATGTGTTGCACGTCACACAGAAAGATGTCATGATCGATGTGGTGCACATCGTGCAGTGTGTACGCTCAACCGGAAGACCACAAGATATATTGGTCTAATCTACTTTGAAGACTTCACTTGAGCTGCCATTGACCTACACGATGACTGCATAGTGTGTACAGCAGAAATGATTAATTGGATACAATCTTCTGACATGATATATCGTGCTGTTGTGTGGAAGATCGCAAAGTGTGTGCGCTCTATATCATGTGTTCTGGGATGAAGGGAATTGGAATGCCCATTCTGATGAGTATCTAGCCTTAGAATAGCAGGAGCCAGAAGAGCATAAATGTGGTAAGTATGGATGTGGGACTGAGCGGGGGAAGGACTGAGTAGGGGGGTGGGTTTTACAGAACAACGGGGACGGGAATGAGCGGGAGATGGTGTTACAGAGCAGTGGGGGGTGCAAAACTGAGTGGGAGGTGGGTGTTACAGAGCGGGACTAGGAGTGGAACAGTGTGGAGGTTGCAGATCAAATCAGTCACATTACTAAGCTACATAAAAAACTGACTGCTTATAAAAATGATGTCCTCATGTGATCATTTAAAGACAGTTGATATGAAATCCTCTCGTATATGACGCCTCCTACCTCTGTCAGTGATGTTACATGCAGAGAGTTACGGCATAACACACATCCTTATACAAATACTGGGCCTGATTCAGCAGCGTATGCAATTGCAACTACATACACAGATCGGCTGATCATTCGGCACTGTGCATGCATATGCACCGCACTGCGCATGAGCTGCAATCACATTGCAATTACGCACGCACATAGAAATCCATCGCATAGTGAGTGACAGGCTCTGAGCATTTGGGGGTGGTGACGGGGGAGTGGTTGGAGAAACGCAGGCGTGTCTCTCCGTTTGAACGCCGTTGCATGGGCGTGCATAAATTACCCACTGCGATTGCCTATGCAGCTTAAATACTCACTACTTGCGTGCGACGAGACTTGCAGTTTCGGCAACTCGTCAGATCTGCTGTAATTGTGCGTGACGGGCTGATGTGCCTCGATGGTACCGATGTATATGCATGGCTGCGAGGTATTACAGATGTGAGAAAGCAGCAGTTGGTGTCTCTATGCTGGATGAGCTGTGGCAGTCATTAGCACATTTTAGCAGCTGCATTGCATGCGATTTCGCAGCTGCGATCGTAATTACAATCCATACTGAATCAGGCCCACTGTTATGTCTCATACTTATGTGTCATATACCACCTCAAGATGAAAACACAGATACTACTGAAAGTCATACAATAACATCACAACACTATCCACAGCCAAAAATGTATAACAATACAGAAGGAAGGAGAAAAGCACACAGGAGTGCACAGGCCACATACAGAAAGATAAATCTTCTGTAGAGACGAAAAAATGATAACATCCCATAAAGTACAATAGTAAATATGAAAAGAAAAAAGGTAATGCAAAGGATAATCTATATAATAAAGTAAAGTGGTGATAAAAATTATGTAATCATGTTGGAGCTCACATGTGCACGTCAGACCTAACGTGCATGCCGGCACCTACTGACAAGTCTGATTTAAAGAAAAACATCCACACATTCTGAGCACCCTGCAACCCTGCCTTCAAAAATAATTACACTGGCCCTCAGCAGAGTTTAAAAACATAATCAAAACACACGCACATACATGTTGTTCCCCGTGCACACATGCGTGGCGCAATGCATTGCAGTGCATAGGGCACGTCGCAGTTACTGTCTAGTCGGCACAACTTCAACTAGAAGAACTGAAGGCAGGCCACTGGAGGAGGTATTGGAGTCTAAAAAAAGAGAGAAAGAGGGGAGAGAAAAGCTAGAAACAGAGGGGCAGAAACTGATACAGAGCGGCAGGAGAGAGGGAAAAACAGAGTAAGACAGAGGAGGGGTGATGAGACAGTGGAGGCAAGAAAAAGACAGAATAGTTGGAGAGAAAGAAAGAGTGGAACAGAAAAAGGGAAAAAGGGAAAGAAAGAGATGAAGGGTATCAGCGTCAGGAACAGCATTACGTGTACAAATGGTGGTTTGGCTGAGAAAATGTACAAACCAACAGAATATGTGGTTGACCTAAGGATAATTCCAGTCTATTTTAACCAGGCAGTGTGGTTTATTGAGCACATGATAGTACAGCCGTCAGGGCTACCATTAGAAATTGTGGGGCCCGGGGACTGACAAAATAGACAGGTCGCCCCCGAACCCCCTCCACCCCTGCCCTCCCACAAACCCCCTTCCCTTGCTACTTTATTCATACACAATAAAAAAAATGCAGAAAGAGCATAATAGTACAGAGAGGGTAGAGCACACAGGAGGTTGGTTTGGGAGGTGCAGACTGCGAGATGGCTGTAGGCATGTGGAGTAGCAGCAGCAGTGGTGGTGCAGAGCAGTGGCTGCAGTGCAGTGCAAAGGGGGCATCAGTGGGCGACAGAGGGCTCACTGGTAGTGCGTATGCAACTGAGAAAATCAAATCAATAAGTCACAGATGCACGAATGCAGCAGTGAGATCCATCTACACATCTGTTAAAAATTGAATGTGTAAAAAAACAAAAAGGCGTAACCCCAGGCTTTGGAGCCCCAGTACTGGTTGTGCTAAATACAGGGGACAAACGATGTAGGGGTCCCCCGTATTAAGCACAACCAGCACCAGGCTTTTCAGAACCAGTCCTAGTTCTCAAAATACGGGGGACAAATGACGTAGGGGTCCCCCGCATTTAGTGCAACCAGCATAGGGCTCTGATCCCGTCCTGGTTCTGGAAATACAGGGGGAAAAATGCATAGGGTCCCCCTGTATTTACCAGAACCAGCACCGGACTCCTTCTAGCGTGGGGGGGGGGTGATGCCACAGCCAGGGGAGCCCTTTCACCGGGCCCCCCAGCCGCAGCATCACCCCTGACCGCTAGTCAGCCCAGGCCAGGGATCCCTGGGGAGCTGGGGGGCCCCCAATAGAGGGGTCCCCCTCTCCAGGGCACCCCAGGCCCAGTCTGATAGCCTGGGGCTATCCCCAGCACCCCTGGGCAGTAGGTACTGGGTTGATTGTGTTATGTGGTGCATATGAAAATATAAATATTGTCTTTTGCAGTAGTACTACAGGTCCCAGCATGCATCCCCGCATACTTGTACTTGGAGAACATTGATTGTGTCCAGGCCTAAGCTCATGTATGCTAAAGTGCAGTGCCTGCTGCCATTAAAAAGACACTGCTTTACCGAATACCTGCCTATCTGAATCCTCATTTCTAACCCCGTGTTACAATATATATATATATATATATATATATATATATTAGCGGGGGAGGTGCGGCACTCAACATAGAATGCAGGCTTAGTACATCAACGTTTCAGTCTTTATAAACTGTCATCAGGATACAAAGAAACATATACGTAACATACCTTATATACACCTTACAATCAGTGACAAAACCTCCGGAACTCGGGACTGCCCTCCCGGTCACTGGCCTGTGTCGATGACGTCATCTGCGTGCCTCCGTCAAAACCATCACCATAGAAACATGTACATACAACCATCCCTATTGAGAAGAGAGCTTAAACGCATCCCCATCCCAATATAGTAATGCACAAAGTAACAATCAAATTGAAACTCTTTACAGAAATCACTTTGTATCTTTTGCGATCACATTTACCCAGATGTTAGAAATATGAAGATATATTCCAAGTTTACCAGACCTTTGACCTCGCCAAGTTCATTCATTTATATTCACAGGACACAGAAAACTATATACCCCTCTTAGCATAAATATGCTTTAAAGAGTATCAATTCTTCATTCTCCATATAACTAACCATAGATCTAATATAAAAATTACCTCAAATATAAAAAGCATGAAAATTAACTACTTTCATTTAACCCTTTAGGGTATAAAGTATTGGGACGTGCTATCCAGCGCATCTCCCTTTGGAGGAGTAACTTTCCCCTATTACCTCCTCGCAATGGTGGAGGAATATGATCAATTATTCTGTATCAAATACTAGACACAGGGTGACCTAACTCCGCAAAATGTCGTGCGACAGGTTACTCGCTTGAGCCAGTACTTAATGCATGGCAGATTGCCGATCTGTGTGCAGCCATTCGCTCCTTAAATTTTCTCTCCGTTTTTCCAATATAACTCCAACCACATGGGCAAATAATTTGGTAAATTACATAATTTGAATTACATGTTAATAGATGTTTTATATGAATCAATTTGCCACTATGTGGATGGGAAAAAGAGTTACCTGTAATTAGATACTGGCAGGTCACACATGAACATCTAATACAGCCTACTTTTTTAGGGAATGTACTAAAACCCGGACTGGAAATTTTGATAAGTCAGTCTTAACTAAATGGTCTCTCAAATTGCGACCCCGCTTATAACATGGCATGTTTACCAGATAAATGTACACTAGAGTCTGATTCTATAATAGGCCAATGTTTTTTTGTTATTTTATTAATCATCGGGGAGCAATATTATACTTGCTAACCCAAGGGAACTTTGATTTAGCTGTATTTTTTGTATCTTTTTTACTGAGGATAGTGTTTTTATCCAAAGTTAAGACTCATTTTAGTTTCTTCCAATATCTTACGAGAATAGCCCCTACAGATAAGCCGATTGATTAAATCATCAATCTGTGATATAGCCACATTCCTATCACTATTGATTCGTAATACTCTTCTCATCTGCAAATAAGGGAGGCCTTGAATGAGGCTTCTGGGGTGGCAACTTTGTGCTTGCAGCAACAGATTCCTATCCGTGGGTTTTGAAAAAAAGGGTAGTAGTGATCCTATTATTCAAAATTATTATTTTCACATCCAGAAAATTTATTTCTGTATGGTGCAAATCATAAGTGAATTTTATTGGAACATCAGTACTATTATGAGTATCGATTATTGAACGTAGTTGCACGTCATTATCTCTCCAGATGATCAAGAGATCATCAATAAATCTTGAATACAAAATTATGTTAGAATCTATCAACGGGTCATCAAAACATAAAGCTTGTTCTACCGTTAACATAACGATATTGGCATATACCAGGGCTGCACTTGAACCCATCGCGCAGCCTTTAATTTGCATGTAGTAACTTTTATCATAGATGAAAAAATTGTTAGTCAAGATTAATTCAAATAATCTCATAATTGTATCCATAAAACATGCAGAGAAATGTGTTTTTTCTTTTACATTTTTTTTGACACATTGTAAACCAAAGTCATGTGGAATCGAGGTATACAAATTAATTACATCGATAGTAGCCAACCAGCAATTATCCGGAACATATGAAATTTCATTTAATTTATTGAGTAATGTAGTCGTATCTAATAAAAAAGTTTTTTCTTTCTGAATGTAGGGTTGTAATAATGAATCCAAAAAAACTGCTACTGGCTGAAACAAAGAGCCTTTGGCGGACACTATCGGGCGACCTGATGGTGGGTTCAATCCTTTATGAATTTTTTGAATTGTATAGATGAGAGGCTCTCTTCTCAATAGGGATGGTTGTATGTACATGTTTCTATGGTGATGGTTGACGGAGGCACGCAAATGGCGTGATGACGTCATCGACACAGGCCGGTGACCGGGAGGGCAGTAAGGTGTATATAAGGTATGTTATGTATATGTTTCTTTGTATCCTGATGACAGTTTATAAGGACTGAAACGTTGATGTACTAAGCCTGCATTCTGAGTTTGTTTGTTCTATGCCTTGAGTGCCGCACCTCCCCCGCTATGTATCTACCTATTCTTGAGGGCACCGGCAGAAGTTAAAGCGTGGTAAACTGTGAGTGCCAAACCATAAAAAGCATATATATATATATATATATATATATATATATATATATATATATATATATATTAGGGGTGTGCACCGGCCACTTTTCGTGTTTTGTGTTTTGGTTTTGGATCTGGATCTTTCTTCGTGTTTTGGATCTGGATTGGTTTTGCCAAAACCACCCTTCCGTGTTTTGGGTTCTGGGTTTTGTGTTTTGGATCTGTTTTTTTTTTTTAAAAAGCATAAAACCAGCTAAAATCACAGAATTTGTGGGTTTTTCTGCTCCTATGCTATTATTAACCTCAATAACCTTAATTTCCACTCATTTCCAGTCTATTCTGAACACCCCACAATAGTGTTTTTATATCCAAAAGGTTGCACCGAGGTAGCTGGATGACTATGCTAAGAGATACGAGTGGGCGGCACAAACACGTGGTCCATCTAGGAGTGACACTGCAGTGGCAGACAGGATGGCAGTTTGAAAAACTAGGCCCCAAACAGTACATAATTCAAAGAAAAAAAAGAGGTGCAAGATGGAATTGTCCTTGGGCCCTCCCACCCACCAGTGGCGGGCTGGGCCGGGGGGCAGGGTGCCATCTGCCCCCCGGGCCGGTCCCCGCTGGGCCGGTCCCTACGTTGGCTTGCTGCCGCAATCGGAGCTGAGCTCCGATCGGGCAGCTATATCCGGCCCGCGGGCCGCATGCGGCCCGCATCCGATCGGGTAGTAGTACAGGCAGGGCCATATCTAGTCAACTCTGCAGTCTCTGTATTACCAGGCCAGAGCACCAGACGCCTGCCGCAATACATCATACACACGTGTGCAGCACTCCTGCCTGTCTCTTCCTATCCATTAGCAACAGTAACAATTTGAGTTGCCGGGCACTCGCTGCCGCGCTGCGTTGTTTGATAGCAAGCGAGCCGCTGTAGTCCCAGCCTCGGCTGCCCCCGGATCTCCCTTCTTCCGTTCCTCCTTGCTCAGCCACTACCTCCTCCACTGTGTGGAGAGAAATCAAAACGTCGTGATGTCTCTGCCCATGCGGCGAAGCCAGGGGGGAAGTGTACGTGAAACAGCAGCAGGCATCAGTCTCCGGGTGCCTGGAGGGCGCGGTCTCCATCCTCCCCACACAGCCTGCAAGACCCTGCAACCGGCACCCAGCTGCCCCAGGCAGGCGGTAATTGACATGCAAGAAGTTAAAGTAAATATAAATGTACAATACACTGGGGCCTCTCCTGCAGGTGTTATATGTGCATTTAGGGAAAAGTGCTCCCTATATATATAGATATATATATATATATATATATATAATTGATTACACACTGCCCACATCGACAGCCGCCCCTTTTGTAGTGAGCCCCAGAGCGAGAGAATTTCTCTCTCGCTCCGGGGCTTGCGCACGCGCAGTGCGGCCTCTGCGTGTGCGCACAGCCAAACATCGACCAACTTGCGAGCGCTCAGGCGCTTGCGAGCGGGTCTGAATGATGTCCTCTGTTTGGGGTTTGTATGTTCTTCCAATGTTTGTGGGGGTTTAAGCCCACACTGCAAAAACATACTGGTAGGTTAACTGGTTTCTGACAAAAGAAAACCAATAACTCTAATGTGTATACGTGTGACAGGGAATATAGATTTATAAACTACGCTGGAGCAGAGATGTATGTGAATGATATTCTCTGTAAATCTCTGCGAAATGTGTGCGCTATATAAATATCTGTTAATTAATAAATAAAATAATAAATTACTATATAAAGGTTTGGGGGAGTTATAGGCATAAAATAGATTATATAAGAGTGGGGGTGTTGGGCATAAAAAAGTTTTATATATTGAAATAAATGTGATTACGCACAAATAATGTCAATAGAGTAGAGCACTGTAAATTAAAAGGGGTGTGGTAGGTATTACCGCTGGACGCATGTCCAGAAGTTCAAATCCAGACAGCAGCAGCCCGGCAAGGGTGAAAATCCTGATCGTCAAAAGGTAAGTATGTTCTAACCTAATTCTACCCCCTAACCCTAACCCTCCTTAGGGGTGCCTGACCCTAATGCCCCCTCTAAGTGCCTAAACTTAACCCCCCCTTCCCCGCCGACCTAAACCTAAGTCCCCCAGGGGAGTGCCTGACCCTAACCTCCCCCCGGGGGTGCCTAACCCTCCCTTCCCCTAGCCTGACCCTATCTCTCCCGGGGGGGGTGCCTAACCCTAAGTCCCCCCCGGGAACCCTAGACCTAACCCTCCCCCCCGCGCGGCTGTCCACGCCCGGCATCACTTCGATCAGGATGCCGGGCGTCGGTCTTCCGGCGTCGGTAAAATGACAGGCATCTAGATCTAACATCCCTATTTGAGCCATTGATTAGGACACGCTTTCGCGGTCGGTCTGTACGCGAGACCTCACAATCTCTATTTAAGGATAAGCCGTTGTTTATGGGCCACTGCCCTAGACTTGCCCCCCAGGCAAAAAGTTGCCAGCCAGCCCCTGCCACCCACCCTTATGTTGTATAAACAGGACATGCACACTTTAACAAACCAAACATTTCAGCGCCAGGGTCTGCCACACGACTGTGGCTGAAATGATTGGTTCGTTTGGGCCCCAACAAAACAAGCTGGCAATTAATCTGTCCCTGCACAAACTGGCTCTACGGAGGCAAGATGTCATCCTCATCCTCCTCATCCACCGATTCCTCACCCTCTTCAGTGTTGTGTACATCCTCATCCTCACAGAGTATTAATTCGTCCCCGCTGGAATCCACAACCACAGGTCCCTCTGTACGTTCTGGAGGCTTGTCTCCCTGGAAGAGTTGATAATTCATTTTATGAACATCATCTACTACACATTTTGTGGAAGCAACCTCCTACGCCTTTCGCTGACAAGGTTCCCGGCTGCACTAAACACTCTTTCGGAGTACACACTGGAGGGGGGGAAACTCAGGTAAAATAGAGCCAGTTTGTACTGGGACCTCCAAATTGCTTATTTTTCCTGCCAGTACAGGTACGGACTGTCTGACATGCCTACTTGGATGCTGTCACCGATGTAATCCTTTAACAGACAGACGCACGCTTGTCGCTGCTGCTTTAAGGATGCAGGTGCAGCTACAGCCCACACATTTCACAAAGACAGAAAAAAAAGAAGAATTTTTTTATTGTTTGTGGAGCGCACTTTGAGGGTTACACCACCCTTTAACAGACAGACGCACGCTTGTCGCTGCTGCTTTCAGGATGCAGGTGGAATCTAGACGGGATTTGGAACCGGGGACACACTACCTCCATCAATTTTCTAAATCCCACTGCACTAATGGCGGATACCGGACGCACGTCTAACACCAACATTGCAGTCAAGGCCTCAGTTATACGTTTTGCTTCAGGATGACTGCTGTCGTACTTCATCCTCATCGCTAGGGACTGTTGGAGGGTCAATTGCTTAGTAAAAGTAGTGGTGTTCCTACTTCCTCTCTGGGATGATGAATAACTCCCAGCAGCAGCAACAGCACTAGGAAGTGGTTCTTGATCTTTCCCTATTTTATTTTTATCGGAGAAAGTTTGGTCCTCCATTTATGTTATATTGATATATACGTGCGGCTAAGGCGCACACAAACACAGAAAATATTTTTTTATTTTTGCTGGAGAGTAGTGCACTTTGTGGGTTACACCACCCTATAAGAAATGAGCCAGCCGGCTCTTTACTTATGGGACACAGGCGCACGCTTGGCGCTGCTCCTTTGTTGATGCACGTGCAGCCACAGTGCACACAATTCACAAACACAGAAAATATTTTGTTATTTGGTTTGGCGTGTACTTTGGGGGCTACAGCACCCTTTAACGGTCAAGCCAGCCGGCCCTTTACTTATGACACAGGCGCACGCTTGGCACTACTTTGTTGATGCACGTGCGGCTACTGCGCACACAATTCACAAACACAGAAAATATTTTTTTATTTGGTTTGGAGTGTACTTTGGGGGTTACAGCACCCTTTAACGGTCAAGCCAGCCGGCCCTTTACTTATGACACAGGCGCACGCTTGGCACTACTTTGTTGATGCACGTGAGGCTACTGCGCACACAATTCACAAACACAGAAAAAATATATTTTTTTTAGCACTTGGGGGGAGCACCCCTGACGGACAGAGCACCCCCTGGACAACACTACAGCACCCCTTTAGGACTGGGACACTGCACAGGACTTTGTAGTGGACACAGCCCCTATGGACAACTGACTGCACAACACAGTCCAGCCAGCCCCTATGGACTTTGAAGTAGGGGTGAGCGGGTTCGGATTTCTGAAATCCGAACCCCCCCGAGCCCCCCCGATCCGAGTCCGATCCGAGTCAGGCTCGACTTTTCCCGCCTGACTCGGATCTGAAATCGAGGCAAAACGTCATCTTCCCGCCTTCCGAGTCTCGCGGGTTTTGGATCCTATATAAGGTACACACGTCGGCGCCATTTTCTCACTCGGCTGTGGACAGTGAAGAGGGAGGGTGGGAGTTAGGGCTGTGTAGTGTAGTGTAGTGTAGTGCTGCTGTTGTCCACTACTTCAAAGTCCATAGGGGCTGGCTGTGTTGTGCTGTGCTGCTGTTGTTAATAGGGGCTGTGTCCACTACTTCAAAGTCCATAGGGGCTGGCTGGACTGTGTTGTGCAGTCAGTTCTCCATAGGGGCTGTGTCCACTCCAAAGTCCTGTGCAGTGTCCCAGTCCTAAAGGAGTGCTGTAGTGTTGTCCAGGGGGTGCTCTGTCCATCAGGGGTGCTCCCCCCAAGTGCTAAAAAAATAATATATTTTCTGTGTTTGTGAATTGTGTGCGCAGTAGCCGCACGTGCATCAACAAAGTAGTGCCAAGCGTGCGCCTGTGTCATAAGTAAAGGGCCGGCTGGCTTGACCGTTAAGGGTGCTGTAACCCCCGAAAGTACACTCCAGTCCAAACCAAAAAAAAAATTATTTTCTGTGTTTGTGAATTGTGTGCGCAGTAGCCGCACGTGCATCAACAAAGTAGTGCCAAGCGTGCGCCTGTGTCATAAGTAAAGGGCCGGCTGGCTTGACCGTTAAGGGTGCTGTAACCCCCGAAAGTACACTCCAGTCCAAACCAAAAAAAAAATTATTTTCTGTGTTTGTGAATTGTGTGCGCAGTAGCCGCACGTGCATCAACAAAGTAGTGCCAAGCGTGCGCCTGTGTCATAAGTAAAGGGCCGGCTGGCTTGACCGTTAAGGGTGCTGTAACCCCCGAAAGTACACTCCAGTCCAAACCAAAAAAAATATTATTTTCTGTGTTTGTGAATTGTGTGCGCAGTAGTCGCACGTGCATCAACAAAGTAGTGCCAAGCGTGCGCCTGTGTCATAAGTAAAGGGCCGGCTGGCTTGACCGTTAAAGGGTGCTGTAACCCCCAAAGTACACTCCAGTCCAAACCAAAAAAAAAATTATTTTCTGTGTTTGTGAATTGTGTGCGCAGTAGCCGCACGTGCATCAACAAAGTAGTGCCAAGCGTGCGCCTGTGTCATAAGTAAAGGGCCGGCTGGCTTGACCGTTAAGGGTGCTGTAACCCCCGAAAGTACACTCCAGTCCAAACCAAAAAAAAAATTATTTTCTGTGTTTGTGAATTGTGTGCGCAGTAGCCGCACGTGCATCAACAAAGTAGTGCCAAGCGTGCGCCTGTGTCATAAGTAAAGGGCCGGCTGGCTTGACCGTTAAAGGGTGCTGTATCCCCCGAAAGTACACTCCAGTCCTAACCAAAAAAAAATTATTTTCTGTGTTTGTGAATTGTGTGCGCAGTAGCCGCACGTGCATCAACAAAGTAGTGCCAAGAGTGCGCCTGTGTCATAAGTAAAGGGCCGGCTGGCTTGACCGTTAAGGGTGCTGTAACCCCCGAAAGTACACTCCAGTCCAAACCAAAAAAAAAATTATTTTCTGTGTTTGTGAATTGTGTGCGCAGTAGCCGCACGTGCATCAACAAAGTAGTGCCAAGCGTGCGCCTGTGTCATAAGTAAAGGGCCGGCTGGCTTGACCGTTAAGGGTGCTGTAACCCCCGAAAGTACACTCCAGTCCAAACCAAAAAAAAAATTATTTTCTGTGTTTGTGAATTGTGTGCGCAGTAGCCGCACGTGCATCAACAAAGTAGTGCCAAGCGTGCGCCTGTGTCATAAGTAAAGGGCCGGCTGGCTTGACCGTTAAGGGTGCTGTAACCCCCGAAAGTACACTCCAGTCCAAACCAAAAAAAAAATTATTTTCTGTGTTTGTGAATTGTGTGCGCAGTAGCCGCACGTGCATCAACAAAGTAGTGCCAAGCGTGCGCCTGTGTCATAAGTAAAGGGCCGGCTGGCTTGACCGTTAAAGGGTGCTGTAACCCCCAAAGTACACTCCAGTCCAAACCAAAAAAAAATTATTTTCTGTGTTTGTGAATTGTGTGCGCAGTAGCCGCACGTGCATCAACAAAGTAGTGCCAAGCGTGCGCCTGTGTCATAAGTAAAGGGCCGGCTGGCTTGACCGTTAAGGGTGCTGTAACCCCCGAAAGTACACTCCAGTCCAAACCAAAAAAAAATTATTTTCTGTGTTTGTGAATTGTGTGCGCAGTAGCCGCACGTGCATCAACAAAGTAGTGCCAAGAGTGCGCCTGTGTCATAAGTAAAGGGCCGGCTGGCTTGACCGTTAAAGGGTGCTGTAACCCCCGAAAGTACACTCCAGGCCAAACCAAAAAAAAATTATTTTCTGTGTTTGTGAATTGTGTGCGCAGTAGCCGCACGTGCATCAACAAAGTAGTGCCAAGAGTGCGCCTGTGTCATAAGTAAAGGGCCGGCTGGCTTGACCGTTAAAGGGTGCTGTAACCCACAAAGTACACTCCAGTCCAAACCAAAAAAAAAATTATTTTCTGTGTTTAGCCGCACGTATATATCAAATCGATATAACATAAATGGAGGACCAAACTTTCTCCGATAAAAATAAAATAGAGAAAGATCAAGAACCACTTCCTCCTAGTGCTGAAGCTGCTGCCACTAGTCATGACATAGACGATAACATGCCATCAACGTCGTCTGCCAAGGCCGATGCCCAATGTCATAGTAGAGGGCACATACAATCCCAAATGGCAAAGTTCAGGAAAATGACCTTGAAAAAGACATTTAAATCAGCTGAAGAGAAACGTAAACTTGCCAATATGCCATTTACGACACGGAGTGGCAAGGAACGGCTAAGGTCGATCCCTAGTATGTTCATGACTAGTGGTTCAGCTTCACATGACGATGGAAGCCCTCCTCCCACTAAAAAAATCAAAAGAGTTAAGCTGGCAAAAGCACAGCGAAGAACTGTGCTTTCTAAGAAGATATCACAAATCCCCAAGGAGAGTCCAAGTGTGGTGGTGGTTGCGATGCCTGACCTTCCCAGCACTGGACGGGAAGAGGTGGCTCTTTCCACCATTTGCATGCCCCCTGCAAGTGCTGAAAGGAGCACCCACAGTCCACTTGCTGATATGCAAATTGAAGATGTCACTGTTGAAGTACAACAGGATGAGGATACTGGTGTAGCTGGCGCTGAGGAGGAAGTTGGCGAGGAGGATTCTGATGGTGATGTGGTTTGTTTAAATCAGGCTCCGGGGGAGACAGTTGTTGTCCGTGGGATGAAAAAGCCCATCACGGTCATGCCTGGGCAGAAGACCAAACATTCCACCTCTTTGGTCTGGCAATATTTCTATCCAAATCCGGACAACAACTGTCTTGCCATATGTACCATATGTAAAGGTGAAATAAGTAGGGGTAGGGACGTCAACCACCTAGGAACATCCTCCCTTATACGGCACCTGCAGCGCGTTCATAAAAAGTTACTGTCAAGTTCAGAAACTTTGGCTAAGACCGTAAGCAGTCCAGGGACACCTAAATCCCGTTGTCCTGTTGTATCCAAGCGCCTGCAAACCACACCGTCAACTCCCTCCTCGTCAATTTCCTCCTTAGTCAGGATCGGAAGTAGTCCTGCAGGCCATGTCACTGGCATGACTGACTCTCCTATCCGGGATTCCTCTGGAGGATCCTGCATTGCTACGCCTACTGCTGCCGCTGCTGCTGTTGCTGCTGCTGGGAGTCGTTCATCATCCCAGAGAGGAAGTAGGAACACCACTACTTTTACTAAACAATTGACCCTCCAACAGTCCTTAGCGAGGAGGATGAAGTACGACAGCAGTCATCCTGAAGCAAAACGTATAACTGAGGCCTTGACTGCTATGTTGGTGTTAGACGTGCGTCCGGTATCCGCCATTAGTGCAGTGGGATTTAGACAATTGATGGAGGTAGTGTGTCCCCGGTTCCAAATCCCGTCTAGATTCCACTTCACTAGGCAGGCGATACCGAGACTGTACAGAAACGTCAGAAAAAGTGTCCTCAGTGTCCTGAAAAATGCCGTTGTACACAATGTCCACTTAACCACGGACATGTGGACAAGTGGAACAGGGCAGACTAAGGACTATATGACTGTGACAGCCCACTGGGTAGATGTATCACCTTACGCAGCAACAGCAGCAGCGTCACCAGTAGCAGCATCTCAGAAACGCCAGCTCGTTACAAGGCAGGCTACGCTGTGTATCACCGGTTTCAGTAAGAGGCACACCGCCGACAACCTCTTAGAGAAACTGAGGGAAATCATCGCCCAGTGGCTTACCCCACTTAGACTCTCCTGGGGATTTGTGATATCTGACAACGCCACCAATATTGTGCGGGCATTACATCTGGGCAAATTCCAGCACGTCCCATGTTTTGCTCACACAATAAACTTGGTGGTGCAGAATTTTCTGAAAAGCGACAGGGGCGTGCAGGAGACGCTTTGGGTGGCCCGAAAAATTTCTGGCCACTTTCGCCATTCAGCGACTGCGTGCCGAAGACTGGAGCGCCAGCAAACACTCTTGAACCTGCCCCGCCATCACCTGAAGCAAGAGGTTGTGACACGGTGGAACTCAACCCTCTATATGCTTCAGAGGATGGAGGAGCAGCAAAAGGCCATACAAGCCTATACATCCACCTATGACATAGGCAAAGGAGGGGGTATGCACCTGACTCAAGCGCAGTGGAGAATGATTTCCGTGTTGTGCAAGGTTCTCCAGCCCTTCGAACTTGCCACACGTGAAGTCAGTTCAGACACTGCCAGCTTGAGTCAGGTCATTCCCCTCATCAGGCTTTTGCAGAAGCAGCTGGAGAAAGTGAAGGAGGAGCTAAGACGGAGCGATTCCGCTCGGCATGTGGGACTTGTGGATGAAGCCCTTCATTCGCTTTGCCAGGATTCCAGGGTGGTCAATCTGTTGAAATCAGACCACTACATTTTGGCCACCGTGCTCGATCCTAGGTTTAAAGCCTATGTGGTGTCTCTCTTTCCGGCCGACACAAGCCTGCAGAGGTGCAAAGACCTGCTGGTGAACACACTGTCAGCTGAAGCGGAACGTGACACGTCAACAGCTCCTTCTTCATTTTCTCCTGCAACTGGGGCTGCCAGGAAAAAACTTAGGTATCCTAAGCAACCCGCTGGCGGTGATGCAGGACAGGCAGGACCAAGTTTGGACATCTGGTCCGGACTGAAGGACCTGGCAACAATTTCTGACATGTCTACTGTCACTGCATATGATACTGTCACCATTGACAGAATGGTGGAGGATTACATCGGTGACAGCATCCAAGTAGGCATGGCAGACAGTCCATACCTGTACTGGCAGGAAAAAGAGGCAATTTGGAGGCCCCTGTACAAACTGGCTCTATTTTACCTGAGTTGCCCCCCCTCCAGTGTGTACTCCGAAAGAGTGTTTAGTGCAGCCGGGAACCTTGTCAGCGAAAGGCGTAGGAGGTTGCTTCCACAGAATGTGGAGAAGATGATGTTCATCAAAATGAATTATCAGCTCTTCCAGGGAGACCAGCCTCCAGAAGGTACAGAGGGACCTGTGGTGGTGGATTCAAGTGGGGACGAGTTAATACTTTGTGAGGATGAGGATGTACACACTGAAGAGGGTGAGGAATCGGTGGATGAGGAGGATGAGGATGACATCTTGCCTCCATAGAGCCAGTTTGTGCAGGGACACATTAATTGCCAGCTTGTTTTGTGGGGGCCCAAACGAACCAATCATTTCAGCCACAGTTGTGTGGCAGACCCTGGCGCTGAAATGATTGGTTTGTTAAAGTGTGCATGTCCTGTTTATACAACATAAGGGTGGGTGGGAGGGCCCAAGGACAATTCCATCTTGCACCTCTTTTTTTTCTTTGCATTATGTACAGTTTGGGGCCTAGTTTTTCAAACTGCCATCCTGTCTGCCACTGCAGTTTCACGCCTAGATGGGTCACGTGTTTGTGCCGCCCACTCGTGTCGCTTAGCATAGTCATCCAGCTACCTCGGTGCAACGTTTTGGACATAAAAACACTATTGTGAGGTGTGAGGTGTTCAGAATAGACTGGAAATGAGTGGAAATTAAGGTTATTGAGGTTAATAATAGCATAGGAGCAGAAAAACCTACAAATTCTGTGATTTTAGCTGTTTTTATGCTTTTTTAAAAAAAAATACAGATCCAAAACACAAAACCCAGAACCCAAAACACGGAAGGGTGGTTTTGGCAAAACCAATCCAGATCCAAAACACGAAGAAAGATCCAGATCCAAAACCAAAACACAAAACACGAAAAGTGGCCGGTGCACACCCCTACTTTGAAGTAGTGGACACAGCCCATATGGACAACAGCAGCACAGCACAACACAACCAGCCCCTATGGACTTTGAAGTAGTGGACACAGCCCCTATGGACAACAGCAGCACAGCGCAGCACAGCACAGCACAACACTACTCTGCACTACACTACACTACACAGCCCTAGCCAGCCCTAACTCCCACCCTCCCTCTTCACTGTCCACAGCCGAGTGAGAAAATGGCGCAGACGCGGGTACCTTATATAGGATCCAAAACCCGCGATACCCGGAAGGCGGGATGATGATGACGTTTTGCCTCGATTTCAGATCCGAGTCAGGCAGGAAAAGTCGAGCCTGACTCGGATCAGCTTCGGATCGGGGGGCTCGGGGGGGTTCGGATTTCAGAAATCCGAACCCGCTGACCCCTAATATATATATATATATATATATATATATATAAAAATATTAGTTTTAAAAGAAGTACTGACAAAGAAACTAGACATTCAAGCCTTAGGTGTAGTTCAGTGTAATTGAAGGCAAAGTTGGCATCGTAGTGTATAAATGCTGAGACCAGTGTGTGAAATGTTTGGGAAATAAGCACATATATGATGAAATGCATCAAGCAGGCTGGTTTCTGATCATGGAAATTGCTAAACAGTGGAAATCATACTGTGTTAAGAGCCTTCTGGATCTCAAGTCAAACATTTGTGCAGTCTAAAAGGATTTCTAAAGTGTGGCCACTCATTTTTATGAACACGAGGATAAATTACGGTACTGTGACTCCTTACAACCTATTGAGATACTGTATTGACTCATCCTAAAAGAAGCAAATTGTGGGCACAGGACCAAATGTAAGCCTTTGATTGCTTTTTACTATGGAACTGTATAATATGGCCAATTCTATACTATATACAGAATAATGCAGCTATATCCATAAATATAATATATATGCAAAACTGCAGTTTATTACTGATTTAAGTGTTATTAAAATATTTTAGTTGATAAGTGATTTATCCACTTCTTAAATTTATTAAGTATAGTTATAGTTGCTGCTTTGTTTGCTTTTCACTTACAGGGCTCTATTTATTAACATTATTTTGACTAAAATAAAGTGAAAAATGGTGTTTTCACATCCTTTTCACATTATTTTAGTATCACCTATAGTTATTACAGGGCAATTGGAGTAGAATTCGTAAAATTCTACTCCAATCCCTAAGTATCACTTATTTTTAGTAAGCAGATCGCATTTCCCATAATTGTAATGGGAAATGTGATATTGGCCAAAGGGCCTGATTCAGACCCACTCGCGAGCGGCTGTCCGCTCGCAAGTGGGTCGATGTTATGGACTGAGCATGCGCACGACGGAGGGAGCTCCGTCGTGCGCATGCGCCAGACGCGACGAGCGAAGGAAAGTCCTTCGCTCGTTGTGTCCGATCAAAGGGGGCGTGCTGTCAATGTTGATTGACAGCACGCCCCCTTTGGTAGGCGTTCCGGGGGCGTGCCTCCCTGACGGGGGCGTTCCCACGGGAACGCCTCCCGTCAAAAGCCGGCCCACTGACATCACTAGTGATGTCAGTGGGAGTGATTTTGGCTCTGATAGAGCCAAAATCACTCCGGAGCTTGCGGTTGAAAACCTCAACCGCAGGCTCCGGCTCGCAATTTCGATGGTCGCGATGGTCACGACCATCGCGGCCATCAAAATGCACGCTCGTATAGCCTGTGGGTGGTGACCCACAGCTATACGAGCGTCCTGGAGGACGCTCCATTTTCATGGAGCCCGGCCCTCATTCAGAGCGTGCGCTCTGCTCAGAGCGTACGGCTCTGAATGAGGGCCAAAGTTACTAAAAATAAATTGTGAAAAAATACCGGGGAAAGCCCTGTGATAATAACGCCACCTGGAGGTGGCGTTATCCAGGGTCTCCCCCGGTTACCGGGCTCCTACTCTGCTGTAATGGGCAGAGCCCGGAGCCGGTCCCAGTGATCAGCTGTGTGGTCTAAACAGACCGCAAGCTGATACACTGCTAAAAAAAAAAAAAAATTGGTAAAAAAAAAAAAATCTACTTACCTGACTCCAGGGACCGGTGATCGGGGCTCCGGTGATGACTCCCCTCTGGTCAGCTGGTCTCCCATAGTGCACTGCTGCCCGGTCATCAGGTGATCGGGTCCCAGTGCAGTATGGGAGATCACCTGACCGGAGGCATGGAGAACATCACCGGAGGCCTGGATGATGCAGGTAAGTGTAATTAAGGGAGGGGGGGTCGCGGGGGTCCGCGATCGCTGGGGGCGGGGCTTAGCACCGGGTGCGGGGCTTAGCGCCGGGGGGGTAGCAGAGGCGGCTGTTCAGCGCATGCGCGGGCATTTTGTCACAGTATTTTTTGCGAAAATACCGTGATAAGGCTCCGATGCGGATTCGCAGGGTGAGAGCTTTATCGCAAGCTCCCCTGCAAGGGATTTGTAGTAAATCCCTGTGATATTGCCTGAATTGGCAATGCGTTAATATCACACTACAATCTGCTTTCAATATGCGGATTGTAGTAAATAGAGCTAACAAAGTGAAAAGAAACTGGATACAATAATAAAGTTTAATTAACCAATTAAGGATTAATGGTTTTAAGGTAATAATAATATATTGCACTGGCGAAACTGAAATATAATGAGAGCCTCTTACCAAACAGCGTCTGCTGTGCATAGGAGGAAAGAGCCCCGTTGTACGCTCCATGATTAGTCCCGGCCGGGCTGTGTTAATAACGGAGCAGGCTGGCTGGTAGCTCTATCAAAGTTGCAGTGCAGTGTTGTAGTCGTGATGTCCGTGCTCTTGTTCAATCAGTGAATTGGAGCCGCACTGTGTAATAGCGGTGCTGATGCGTTGCACTCAGTTCTAGTTCAGCATTGAACAAGGCGATCAGGAGCTTTATACCTCTGAGGAAACAGCCAGCAGACTAAAGGTACTATGTACTAAGCCTTGGGTGGAGATAAAGGGAACAGAGATAAAATACTAACCAACCAGTTTCTATCTGTAATTTTTCAAACAACCTGTGACATGGCAGTTAGGAGCTGATTGGCTGGTACTTTATCTCCGTTGACTTTGTCTCCATCCAAGGCTTAGTAAATAGACCCCTTAGGGCCGATAAATGCATTAGTAAAGCGCTGCGGAATATGTGTGCGCTATATAAATAACTGTAATAAATAAAATAAATAATAAATTGGGTGTCCTCACTTTTTATTGCCTGACAAGTGGTACCCTCTCAGTTTATCTCCTGATCACCTTGTTCAACTTTAATAAATGTAAGTGGTCATTTTCTTGACCGCATTGCGAGTTAGGGTGAAATTTTCATACTACAACTGGATTTTATTATATACATGATTGCGGAACTGAAATTGAGCCTGTTATTTGAATGCGATAAGAGCTTATTTTTCTTGTTTTTTTATATATATATATACTCATGTTGGAAAAATAAAGATTTCCATTTCCCTTCTAAAATTGAAAATCTAAAATTAGCCATGCCGAATGGAAATGTTAAAATCCTGAAGGTCAAGTCAACTTGTGTAAGTTGCATGTGTTCAATATAGATTACACAAAAGTGGTGAATTACATTTCTCTATGTCTGTTCCAATAGAAGGCTGTATAGGTAATGAGTTAATTAGCCTCTGTAATTTGGTTTTGGGTAATTCATTTTTGGTGGGAAAACACATTGTAATTATTGTGCAGGAACAGCAATTTAGTAGAAGATAATCAGACTGTGCACTTGTCTCCCCAGAGAGGTGTGATGGGGATTGGTGAGTGCAGACAAAGATTAATCATGTACCTAATATGATTTAGTACCAGAACAATATTAGCCCATTTGGAGGTTATTTACATTAATCAGTGGGTTTAATAATTGCATTTATATTGGAAGTGGCAATTACATAATCTTGGAGACAATCATGTCGCACTGGGAAACTGAAACATTTAGTTTGTTTTTATTAATACAATTATTTTGATATTGAGCATATAATATATTTTTTATATATGTATTGTACATTAATGGTGCAGTTTTTGTATTAAAAAAAATTGTTTTAAAAAGACATTATACTAAAACATTCCATACTTATAGCAACCTATGGCCCTCATTCAGAGCCGTACGCTCTGAGCAGAGCGCACGCTCTGAATGAGGGCCGGGCTCCATGAAAATGAAGCGTCCTCCTGGACGCTCCTATAGCTGTGGGTCACCACCCACAGGCTATACGAGCGTGCATTGTGATGGCCGCGATGGTCGTGACCATCGCGACCATCGAAATTGCGAGCCGGAGCCTGCGGTTGAGGTTTTCAACCGCAAGCTCCGGAGTGATTTTGGCTCTATCAGAGCCAAAATCACTCCCACTGACATCACTAGTGATGTCAGTGGGCCGGCTTCTGACGGGAGGCGTTCCCGTGGGAACGCCCCCGTCAGGGAGGCACGCCCCCGGCACGCCCACCAAAGGGGGCGTGCTGTCAATCAACATTGACAACACGCCCCCTTTGATCGGACACAACGAGCGAAGGACTTTCCTTCGCTCGTCGCGTCTGGCGCATGCACACGACGGAGCTCCCTCCGTCGTGCGCATGCTCAGTCCATAACATCGACCCACTTGCGAGCGGACAGCCGCTCGCGAGTGGGTCTGAATCAGGCCCTATGAGCGGAATCCACAGTGAGCTTTCAAATTAAATAAATGTGTAAACCTTGTTTACAAATGTAAAATGACAGAGTTTTGTACAGGGGCATAACTAGGGTTTTTGGTGCCCAGGGCTAGTTGAAAAACACCCCCCCACACACTTTATGTAACCTGGGCTTATTGCCCCGGGTGATTTACAGCTTCAGGGGCACGGGCCTTATGCCTGCCTATCAGTGCTATAGCCCTAAGGCCTGATTACCCACAAAGGCCTAGTGCCCGATAACCTGGTGGTCTAAGGAGGGGTTAATGATGGCAAGGCCTCATAGAGGGCCTACGTGTGGGAGAGGCTACAGTGGGGAGCTTTGTTAGCTCTTTTACTTTCCCACCACTGCAGCACTCTCCAGTCCTTAGGCACATTCTTCTGCCGCTGGCCAGCGCCGCCGCCGGAGCTCTTCTCACTTGAGCCTGGTGTCTTTTGGCCTCTTCCGTGGCTCCTGGAACTCTTCTCTCTTGAGCCTGGCAACTTCTGGCTTCTTCTGCAGGACATGTGAATTACACAGATTCTGTGGCTGAGTAAAACTAGACATGAGCGGTCCAGATTCTGTGTAATCCGGAACACTCCGAACATGCGGGATACGAGCCCATGTTCGGGTGTTCCCGCCGACTCGGATCCCCCAGCGAGTCTGAACGTCATGCGAGACTTGTTTTTCTATACAAGGCGTCGAGTCCTGTTCACGGTGCCTTGTATAAAAAAACACAGAAGGAGGCACACGTACTCTGCGCACCGCTCTGCTAAGGGGACACGCTGTGCTATACTATGCTGATGGTTATGTATAGGGGCACTGACAACACACTGCACTATACTCTGCTGATGGTGGCTATGTATAGGGGCACTGACATCACGCTGCACTGTACTCTGCTGATGGTGGCTATGTATAGGGGCACTGACAGCACGCTGCACTATACTCTGCTGATGGTGGCTATGTATAGGGGCACTGTGACAGCACGCTGAACTATACTCTGCTGATGGTGGCTATGTATATGGGCTCTGACAGCACGCTGCACTATACTCTGCTGATGGCTATATATAGGGGCACTCACAGCACGCTGTGCTATACTATACTGATGGCTATGTATAGGGGCACTGACAGCACACTGCACTATACTCTGCTGATGGTGGCTATGTATAGGGGCACTGACAGCACGCTGCACTATAATCTGCTGATGGTGGCTATGTATAGGGGCACTGACAGCACGCTGCACTATACTCTGCTGATGGTGGCTATGTATAGGGGCACTGACAGCACGCTGCACTATACACTGCTGATGGTGGCTATGTATAGGTACACTGACAGCACGCTGCGCTATACTCTGCTGATGGTGGCTATGTATAGGGGCACTGACAGCATGCTGCGCTATACTCTGCTGATGGTGGCTATGTATAGGGGCACTGACAGCACGGTGCGCTATACTATGCTGATGGTGGCTATGTATAGGGGCACTGACAGCACGCTGCACTATACACTGCTGATGGTGGCTATGTATAGGGGCACTGACAGCACGCTGCACTATACACTGCTGATGGTGGCTATGTATAGGGGCACTGACAGCATGCTGCTCTATACACTGCTGATGGTGGCTATGTATAGGGGCACTGACAGCACGCTGCGCTATACTCTGCTGATGGTGGCAATGTATAGGGGCACTGACAGCATGCTGCACTATACTCTGCTGATGGTGGATATGTATAGGGGCACTGACAGCACGCTGCGCTATACTATGCTGATGATGGCTATGCATAGGGGCACTGTGACAGCACGCTGCGCTATACTCTGCTGCTGGTGGCTATGTATAGGGGCACTGACAGCATGCTGCGCTATACTATGCTGATGGTGGCTATGTATAGGGGCACTGTGACAGCATGCTGCGCTATACTATGCTGATGGTGGCTATGTATAGGGGCACTGACAGCACGCTGCACTATACTCTGCTGATGGTGGATATGTATAGGGGCACTGACAGCACGCTGCGCTATACTATGCTGATGATGGCTATGCATAGGGGCACTGTGACAGCACGCTGCGCTATACTCTGCTGCTGGTGGCTATGTATAGAGGCACTGACAGCATGCTGCGCTATACTATGCTGATGGTGGCTATGTATAGGGGCACTGTGACAGCATGCTGCGCTATACTATGCTGATGGTGGCTATGTATAGGGGCACTGACAGCACGCTGCACTATACTCTGCTGATGGTGGATATGTATAGGGGCACTGACAGCACGCTGCACTATACTCTGCTGATGGTGGCTATGTCTAGGGGCACTGACAGCACGCTGCGCTATACTATGCTGATGATGGCTATGCATAGGGGCACTGTGACAGCACGTTGCACTATACTCTGCTGATAGTGGCTATGTATAGGGGCACTGACAGCACGCTGCGCTATACAATGCTGATGGTGGCTATGTATAGGGGCACTGTGACAGCACGCTGCGCTATACTCTGCTGATGGTGGCTATGTATAGGGGCACTGACAGCATGCTGCGCTATACTATGCTGATGGTGGCTATGTACAGGGGCACTGACAGCAGGCTGCGCTATACTATGCTGATGATGGCTATGCATAGGGGCACTGTGACAGCACGTTGCACTATACTCTGCTGATAGTGGCTATGTATAGGGGCACTGACAGCACGCTGCGCTATACAATGCAGATGGTGGCTATGTATAGGGGCACTGTGACACCACGCTGCGCTATACTCTGCTGATGGTGGCTATGTATAGGGGCACTGACAGCATGCTGCGCTATACTATGCTGATGGTGGCTATGTATAGGGGCACTGACAGCAGGCTGCGCTATACTCTGCTGATGGTGGCTATATATAGGGGCACTGACAGCACGCTGCGCTATACTCTGCTGATGGTGGCTATGTATAGGGGCACTGACAGCACGCTGCGCTATACTCTGCTGATGGCTATGTATAGGGGCACTGTGACAAGACGCTGCACTATACTCTGCTGATGGTGGCTATGTATAGGGGCACTGACAGCACGCTGCACTATACTCTGCTGATGGTGGCTATGTATAGGGGCACTGTGACAGCAC
Source organism: Taudactylus pleione (assembly GCA_031769625.1). Taxonomy (NCBI): domain Eukaryota; kingdom Metazoa; phylum Chordata; class Amphibia; order Anura; family Myobatrachidae; genus Taudactylus; species Taudactylus pleione. The sequence continues at coordinate 12,083,621 of JAUIMM010000112.1, forward strand.
GCTGCACTATACTCTGCTGATGGCTATGTATAGGGGCACTGACAGCACGCTGCACTATACTATGCTGATGGTGGCTATGTATAGGGGCACTGACAGAACGCTGCACTATACTCTGCTGATGGTGGCTATGTATAGGGGCACTGACAGCACGCTCCGTTATACTCTGCTGATGGTGGCTATTTATAGGGGCACTGACAGCACGCTGCGCTATACTCTGCTGATGGTGACTATGTATAGGGGCACTGACAGCATGCTGCGCTATACTCTGCTGATGGTGGATATGTATAGGGGCACTGACAGCACGCTGCACTATACTCTGCTGATGGTGGCTATGTCTAGGGGCACTGACAGCACGCTGCGCTATACTATGCTGATGATGGCTATGCATAGGGGCACTGTGACAGCACGTTGCACTATACTCTGCTGATAGTGGCTATGTATAGGGGCACTGACAGCACGCTGCGCTATACAATGCTGATGGTGGCTATGTATAGGGGCACTGTGACAGCACGCTGCGCTATACTCTGCTGATGGTGGCTATGTATAGGGGCACTGACAGCATGCTGCGCTATACTATGCTGATGGTGGCTATGTACAGGGGCACTGACAGCAGGCTGCGCTATACTATGCTGATGATGGCTATGCATAGGGGCACTGTGACAGCACGTTGCACTATACTCTGCTGATAGTGGCTATGTATAGGGGCACTGACAGCACGCTGCGCTATACAATGCTGATGGTGGCTATGTATAGGGGCACTGTGACACCACGCTGCGCTATACTCTGCTGATGGTGGCTATGTATAGGGGCACTGACAGCATGCTGCGCTATACTATGCTGATGGTGGCTATGTATAGGGGCACTGACAGCAGGCTGCGCTATACTCTGCTGATGGTGGCTATATATAGGGGCACTGACAGCACGCTGCGCTATACTCTGCTGATGGTGGCTATGTATAGGGGCACTGACAGCACGCTGCGCTATACTCTGCTGATGGCTATGTATAGGGGCACTGTGACAAGACGCTGCACTATACTCTGCTGATGGTGGCTATGTATAGGGGCACTGACAGCACGCTGCACTATACTCTGCTGATGGTGGCTATGTATAGGGGCACTGTGACAGCACGCTGCACTATACTCTGCTGATGGCTATGTATAGGGGCACTGACAGCACGCTGCACTATACTATGCTGATGGTGGCTATGTATAGGGGCACTGACAGAACGCTGCACTATACTCTGCTGATGGTGGCTATGTATAGGGGCACTGACAGCACGCTCCGTTATACTCTGCTGATGGTGGCTATTTATAGGGGCACTGACAGCACGCTGCGCTATACTCTGCTGATGGTGACTATGTATAGGGGCACTGACAGCATGCTGCGCTATACTCTGCTGATGGTGGCTATGTATAGGGGCACTGACAGCACACTCCGCTATACTCTGCTGATGGTGGCTATGTATAGGGGCACTGGCAGCACGCTGCATAATACTCTGCTGATGGTGGCTATTTATAGGGGCACTGACAGCACGCTGCGCTATACTCTGCTGATGGTGACTATGTATAGGGGCACTGACAGCATGCTGCGCTATACTCTGCTGATGGTGGCTATGTATAGGGGCACTGACTGCACACTCCGCTATACTCTGCTGATGGTGGCTATGTATAGGGGCACTGACAGCACGCTGCATTATACTCTGCTGATGGTGGCTATGTATAGGGGCACTGACAGCATGCTGCATTATACTCTGCTGATGGTGGCTATGTATAGGGGCACTGACAGAACGCTCCGCTATACTCTGCTGATGGTGGCTATGTATAGGGGCACTGACAGCACGCTGCATTATACTCTGCTGATGGTGGCTATGTATAGGGGCACTGACAGCACGCTGCATTATACTCTGCTGATAGTGGCTATGTATAGGGGCACTGACAGCATGCTCCTCTATACTCTGCTGATGGTGGCTATGTGTGGGGCACTGACAGCACGCTCCGCTATACTCTGCTGATGGTGGCTATGTATAGGGGCACTGACAGCACGCTGCACTATACTCTGCTGATAGTGGCTATGTATAGGGGCACTGACAGCACGCTGCGCTATACTCTGCTGATGGTGGCTATGTATAGAGGCACTGACAGTACGCTGCGCTATACTATACTGATGGCTATGTATAGGGGCACTGACAGCACACTGCGCTATACTATACTGATGGCTATGTATAGGGGCACTGACAGCACGCTCCGCTATACTCTGCTGATGGTGGCTATGTATAGGCGCACTGACAGCACGCTGCATTATACTCTGCTGATGGTGGCTATGTATAGGGGCACTGACAGCACGCTGCATTATACTCTGCTGATAGTGGCTATGTATAGGGGCACTGACAGCACGCTCCTCTATACTCTGCTGTTGGTGGCTATGTATGGGGCACTGACAGCACGCTCCGCTATACTCTGCTGATGGTGGCTATGTATAGGGGCATTGACAGCACGCTGCACTATACTCTGCTGATGGTGGCTATGTATAGGGGCACTGACAGCACGCTGCGCTATACTCTGCTGATGGTGGCTATGTATAGAGGCACTGACAGTACGCTGCGCTATACTATACTGATGGCTATGTATAGGGGCACTGACAGCACACTGCGCTATACTATACTGATGGCTATGTATAGGGGCACTGACAGCACGCTCCGCTATACTCTGCTGATGGTGGCTATGTATAGGCGCACTGACAGCACGCTGCCCTATATTCTGCTGATGGTGGCTATGTATAGGGGCACTGACAGCACACTCCGCTATACTCTGCTGATGGTGGCTATATATAGGGGCACTGACAGCACGCTGCTCTATACTATGCTGGTGGCTATGTATAGGGGCACTGTGACAGCACGCTGCACTATACTCTGCTGATGATGGATATATATAGGGGCACTGTGACAGCACGCTGCGCTATACTATGCTGATGGTGGCTATGTATAGGGGCACTGACAGCACGCTACACTATACTCTGCTGATGGTGGCTATGTATAGGGGCACTGACAGCACGCTGCACTATACTATGCTGATGGTGGCTATGTATAGGGGCACTGTCAGCACGCTGCACTATACTCTGCTGATGGTGGCTATTTATAGGGGCACTGACAGCATGCTGCACTATACTCTGCTGATGGTGGCTATGTATAGGGGCACTGACAGCACGCTGCCCTATACTTTGCTGATGGTGGCTATGTATATGGGCACTGACAGCACGCTCCGGTATACTCTGCTGATGACTATGTATAGGGACACCGTGACAGCACGCTGCACTATACTCTGCTGATAATGGCTATGTATAGAGGCATTGACAGCACGTGTGCGCTATACTCTGCTGGTGGTGGCTATGTATAGGGGTACTGTGACAGCACGCTGCGCTATACTCTGCTGATGGTGGCTATGTATAGGGGCACTGACAGCACGCTGCACTATACTCTGCTGATTAAGTGGCTATGTATAGGGGCACTGAGCACGCTGATGTACGCTGCGCTATACTCTGCTGATTAAGTGGCTATGTAAGGGGGCACTGACCGCACGCTGATGTACGCTGCGCTATGCTATGCTGATTAAAGTGGTTGTGTCCAAAGACTCCAGACTTACAAGTGGCTAAGTGGCTGTGTGTACAAAAAAAATGTTTAAATAAAAAGTAAAAAAATGTTAAAGAAAACCTTCTAGAAAGTTACAAATTTACATGTGTATACGTTACAAGCACCATGACTCCTTGGGCCATACCCCACTGTGTATACGAGCACCATGACTGCTTGGGCATAAGCCCACTGTGTATACAAGCACCGTAGCCATCTTGCGCTACCTTTCATATCTGCCACTGCTGTGTGGCAATGTGTCATAGATGTGCTTTAAACAACTGTGGTGTCTGTGCCGCTGCTCTGTAGCTTAGTATCCAGCCAGCTCACTGCAGCCTTTGGCAAATAATGGTGAAAGCAATATTGTGAGCTGTGAGGTGGTCTAAAATGACTGTAAATGACTGGAAATTAATGTTATTATGGTTAGTAATACTCTAGGAACAAAAAAAGCCCAATTTATGTGATTTGAGCTTTTTTTGTAATTTTTTGTAAAAAATCCAAATCCAAAGCCAATCACCGCAGTTTGGAAAATCCAAATCCAAAGCTGGACGATGAATCAGAAGAACCAAATCCATATGCAAATCTGGCAAAAATGGTCCGGCGCACATCCCTAATTAAAACACGGTGAAATGGAGAATTTGGGGTAATTACTAAAGTGAGAGTTTTTAGACGTGGAGATGTTGCCCATAGCAACCAATCAGATTCTATTAGACATTTAACTAGCACCTTCTAGAAGATAATAGCTAGAATCTGATTGGTTGCTATGGGCAACATCTCAATTTCTTAAAACTCTCACTTTAGTAAATGTACCCTTTGAAGTCAGTCAGCCACAGAATCTGTGTTATTAATGTTTACTGAATTAAAGGGATGATATGGTAAGCTTACTTTACCACACACATCTCTCCAACACTTATGCTGGCCATACACACTACAATTATCGGGGCGATCCGCCTGATATCGGCGGATCGCCCCGATAATTGTAGTGTGTGTGCGGGCGACCAAGGGTTAAATATTGCTCTGTCGGGCATGCAGGATTGTCCAGCATGCCCGTCCGATGCTATATTTACCCGGTAACTGTCGGCCGCATCGGGCAGTGTATGCCCAGCGCGGCCGACAGACAGACATTTCCTGTGTTCCTTCCTATGGAAGGAACAGGAAAATGTTTCCTCCCCTGGGGGCGGAGCGCAGATGTCGGGCTATACACTGTGAGATTTCTCTCACAGTGTATGCCGGCGACATCTGCGGCTGGCAGCCGGCCAGATAAAATGTCTGTCGGTCTGACAGACATTTTATCCTGCTGTGTATGCCCAGCATTACCTCACACATCTCACCTAAACGTACCTCACACATCTCACCTAAATGTACCTCACACATCTCACCTAAACTTACCTCACACATCTCACTTACCTCACACAAGTGATCTACACTTAGTTCACACACCTCACCCACACTTACCTCACACATCTCACCTAAACTAACCTCACACATCTCACCTAAACTTACCTCACACAAGTGATCTACACTTAGCTCACACACCTCACCCACACTTACAACACACTAAACCTCCCATTCGCTGAGGATTGACCCGCGTGCGAATCAGTGACGATAACACATACTCAGTTGAAATAAAGACACAGAGACTTGTATTTGGCAGAATTGTTAGCTATTTATTTAAAAACAGATAATGAATTAGTTACTAAATTAATTTAAATATGGTGGCAAAGAAAGAACGGCTAACAACAGCCCAAGCTTAACACTATAAATACTCTAACCACAAGACAATACGCTCAAGCCTTCTACCTTGACTACCCACCCTGTAAGGTGATGATGCTGCCCCCGGCAGGGTGGTCCAGCAGACTTTAAGAGTCAACGAAGGTGAGCAAAACAATGAGTAAACAAATATTCACAATGCTAATAGGTAACCTGTCGTTCTTTCCCGCCTAAAATAGCCAACGAAACAATCACCAAACCCAAATCAAAAAGAGCACATAAAGTAAAATTTAGGGAGGGAGGGTGGGAAGACAGGAACAAAAGAGGCTGACTCCGCCTCCAACAAACTCTAATATCCCTGCTAAAAACCTACCACCCTAAAAACCCATTGGCCCTACTTGTCACATGATTCCCCACGCAGGTTCGCCCCCAGCCTAGGAGGTTTAACCCTCTCCACTCCTATACAGTCATTTCGTTTATCATATCAGCTACATTTACCTCACACATCTCACCTACATTTACCTCACACATCTCACCTACATTTACCTAACACATCTCACCTACATTTACCTCACACATCTCACCTACATTTACCTAACACATCTCAACTACACATACAGACCCTCCAACATGACTCGTTCCAGGTTCAAAATTCTCAACTCATGGGCTTCTTTCTTAATTTATGATTGCAGCCACCTGTGTTGGAAAACCTTTCTCATCAATGAACTAGTTCAACACAGGTGACTGCAATCATAAATTAGGTGGGAAATCCAGGAGCAGAGCCTTGTGTACCTGATGGAAGGGGTCATGTTGGAGGGTAGGCCCTTGCCTCAAACATCTCACCTATGCTTACCACTCATATCTCACCTACTGTACACTTAGCACACTCATCTTAGCTACACCACCACACCAATCTCACATGCACTTACCACACACATGTCAGCTACACTTACCTCACATACACTTACTGTATCTTATATATCCCACATACACTTACCACACACATCTCATCTACACTTACCACACACATGTCAGCTGCACTTTACATAATTAATATCAAACATATGTTTACCACCCATATCTCATCTACACACCCACTACTTATCTCATCTGTACTTATATTGCACATATCTTATCTACTGCCAGCACACACCTCACCTACACACAATACACCCATCTCACTTACATTTACCACATACATGCCACCTACCCCTACAAGTAAAATCTCACTTACTGTACAATTACCACATACATCTCACCAACACTTATTTTAAACATCAAACCTATGCCTTTCACACATATCATTTATACCCACTAGTCTCATCTACAATATCCAGGATGAGTAAATATGTAATATATTTATACCATGCCTTGTTTAAATATTTCTTTAGTTTCATTACATTACATAATATTATGGATATATTATTTCTATATTATATATTATACATGAAATACAATTTAGTCTTTACAACATTTAAGAATTAACAATTGGACCAAATAACTCATGAAAAGGTTAACTGTTTTGCCAGAATACTTTAAATTAGAAATGCTATTCAATTATTCATCTCTGTCCTCTTGTAAACCTTTACAATATCAGTACTAAAACATTGATGGCAAATTCCCAGGAACTCGGAAGCATCACCCACGTCATTGTTTCCTTTGTGAGTCATTTCTCAAGTTACTTATTGAAGCATCAGATTGCACCAAACTAATCTAGACACCACCTTATTTTTCATATAATACGAGGGTAAGTCAAAAATTATCCGCACTCTGGCTGCAGAATTTATTTTAATCAACCTCCAGGAAAAACAAATACATTATTTTTTTACATAATCTCCCTACTTTTCAATACACTATGTCTATCTGTCAACAAGCTTTCGTATTCCCTTATTAAAAAATGTTTTAGGCTGAGCTGCGAGCCACAAATGCACCGCTGTCTTCACCTCTTTGTTAGATGTAAATCTTCTTCCTCTTAGGGCTAATGATTTGCAACATAGTCCTCTGTCACTTGTCTATACAACAGAATCAGTTCACGTGCGCACTCAATGTTCTCATCAGTCGTGGACGTGGACGGGCGTCTGGCTCCTTCGTCATGACTGATACTTGTGCGACCTTCTTTGAACTTCTCTATCCACACACTTATTTACAACAAAACACTTCATACTGTGCACAAAGTCTTTGATAAATATCAGCACCAGACATACCCTCAGTCCACAAAAAACTAATCACTGCACAATGCTCTTCTTTCGTGCAAATCACAAGTGGGGCAGCCATTTTCTTGCACTGCAGTCATAAATTAACTGACGTAACACATTCAAACATGCACAGCAGTGACTGGGGCAACAGCGACCTAGTACGGAAAGTATTGAAAATACAGTGCGGCCAACAGAAGCTTTAATATAACTGGAGTGCGGATCATTTTTGACTCACCCTCATACATAGGGTTTTAAAAGATAATTCCACATTCAAATAAGCAGCTTCCATCGATACAGTACGGTACCTGTGATCTTTAGCTTAGATCCAGTGAGGTCTGGCCTTCTATAGGATATACAGTTTGTTTGCTATGGGTAACAGATACTTATTTGCAACTTTCAAATTCCATTCTGTGTTAGTTTCTTTACAGTTGCTAACTGCTTTAGGATCAGATACTTGCTGATGAAACCATGCTGCAGGCAATTCGATTATGATGATGATGTGACACAGGATAGTTCAGTGCTGCTGTTGGATTGACATTTTTGATGAATTATAGCTCCTGTAGTTTTTTGCCACAATAATGGTACATATAGTAGGGGTGTGACATTGCTGCCAGCTGCTCTTACCCTACTAAAACATTTAGTAAAATACCAAACCAAGAAAATGCTATTGCTAACCAGGGCCCTTCACCTTAGGAAGGAGGAAGTAAGAAGGGCTGCCTAGCTGCAGATGAGTATTCTGTCATACTGGTGATATTCTAAAGTAAAGAGATCGGGGAGAAGAGTGCATTGTTAGAAGAGCTCAAGGAAGAAGAGTCCATCGCTAGAAGAGATCAAGGAACAAGAGTGCATTGTTAGAAGAGGTCAAGGAAGAAGTACACATCTTTAGAAGAGATCGGGTAGCAAAAGTGCATCTTTTGAAGAGATCAGGGAAGAAGAGTAAATCTTTACAAGAGATCAGGAAAGAAGAGTGCTTCTTCAGAAGAGCTCAGAGATGAAGAGCGCATCTTCAAAAGATTTTGGGGAAGAATAGAGCATCTTCAGAAAAGAACGGGAAGAAGAGTGCATCTTCAGAAGAGCTTGGGGATGAAGAGCACATCTTTAAAAGAGCTTGAGTAAGAATAGAGCATCGTCACAAAAGATCTGGATGAAGAGTGCATCTTCTAAAGAGATCAGTGAACAAAAGTGCATCTTTAGAAAAGATCAGGGCATCTTCAGAAGAAATCAGGGAACAAAAAAGCATCTTTAGAAGAGATTGCATCTTCTAAAGAGATCGGGGAACAAAAGAGCATCTTCAGAAGAGATTGGGAAAGAAGAGTGCATCTTCAGAAGAGCATGGGGAAGAAGAGTGCATCTTTAGAACAGATCTGGGAAGAAGTGTGCATCTTCAGAAGAGATCAGCGAAGATGAGTGCACCTGCAGAAGAGATTTGGGAAGAAGAGTGCATCTTCAGAAAAGATTGGGGAAGAAGGGTGCATATTCAGAAGAGTCTGGGAAGAAGTGGGCATCTTCAGAAGAGATCTGGGAAAAAGAGTGCATCTTCAGAAAAGATCGGGGAAGAAGAGTGCATCTGCAGAAGAGATCGGTGAAGAAGAGTGCATTTACAGAAGAGATCTGGGAAGAAGAGTGAACATGGACTGCAGTACAATTTGAGACTAAACTCTTAGATAGATTTATTTTTGTATGTTTTTTCTAACACGTAGTTTGCACAATCAAAAGCCTTTTCTTTTTCTTGTTTTTGTTAATTCTTTTTATTGAGATTTCAAATAAAGAAGACATTGTGAATAGACAACATTGTAAAATAGCTGTGTAACTATTATAACTTCATCAAAATATGACAATGACAATGTTAGTGTACGGAGACATCAGAATAATTGAGAACAAACCTCTATAGTCGATGATAAAGCGTCTTAGTCATTTTAAAGAAATGCAAGACTGCCGTAATAGACATATAAACCTTGAAGGGTAGAAATCCTAGTACACTCAAAAATAATAAGGAAAACATTCCGCCATAAACAGATTGAGCAGAGCTATATCATATATGGAGAAAGAGAATGGATATATAGGGTGGGGGGGGGGGGGGAGAACTTGAAGGGAAGAGGGGGGGTGGTGTTAGAATTGATGAATAAGTTTTCAGTACAATCTAAAGCTTTGTCCGTGACATAGGAGGCCTCTGAGAATAGAATTATGATATGAATGATCATGGGTTCAAAAGTATTTGTCTATGAAAATACCATTCCATCGTTTCAAAGATCTTTAGGAGCAGCATTCCCAGAAATAATGGTAAAAGGATGCAGACGCACAGTGACATTTTGGGCACCCTCCAGTCATATGTGAAGAAAAATGAGCACGTTGTGAAGGCGAAATTTATGCCCTCTGCACTGTACAGAGATGTACTTCTTGTAGATAGGGAGAATTAAAGATCTTCATTGTAGATTTATAGTGACTAAATAATTGATCTGGGAGGGTTAGGGTCGGAATATCTTTCTGCCACTGAGCAACTATTCTGGTCCCACCAGTCTTGGAGAAGATGTCTATAGTGGTAGGTATATGTATTTAATTTGGTAAGTGACCTTATCACATAAAGTTATAACTGACTGTAGAAGATCAGGTTTAGAGGATAATGTGTGTGTATTAGAACGTAGTGAAAAGAGATAATGTCTCATCTGTAAAAACATGTAAAAATGTGATTTAGGTGGATCGTATCTCTCTCTAATATCTGAGAATTGGTATAGTTGCCCCCCAGGATCGAAGACTTTGGATGAGTCTGTCAAACCTTTCTCTCTCCAGGATAGAAAGTTAGTGTTGGTCAGAGATGGGGGGAATGCTGGGTTTCCCCAGAATGGGACATGGGAGGAGAATAAAGGGGATCTCTTTAATCTTTTATTTCGTGTGAGCCATGCATAGTATATATCGTGGAATAATACATTCTGAAGAATGTCTGATGGAATCTCTGAGCGTTTGGAATGAAGTAAGGCACTTGGGGAATATGGGAAAAAAAGAGCCTTATCCAGTTTAGTGTCTGTAAATGTGTTTTTATCTAATATCCAGTCTATTGCATATCTAAACAGAGAGTGAGTAAGAGGCAAAATCTGGTACCCCCGCGCCTCCCGCCGCTCTGGGTGTTATAAGTTTAGTCATAGCGATCCTTGGTTTTTTTAGCCCGCCAAATAAAAGTAGTCATTGCCTTACGTAATTTAGCGATATCTTTTTTGGTCAGGGATATTGGTAGCATTCGCATTAAGTAGAATATAATGCTTTTGAGGACTGCTACTCTACCTAATATGGAGAGTGGGAGTAGGTTCCAAGTAACAATGTTATAATTTTTGATATCATAGGGGAAAAATTATCCTCTTATAGTTTGGATGAATCCGCGGTGACTTGTATCCCTAGGTAGGTAATTTTGGAGGGAGCGATTTTGAATGAAGATAATGACGCATGTGTAATAGGTGTAGAATCGTGTTTATTTAGATGGAGTATCTCCGATTTGTTGATGTTGATACGATATCCGGCCTTCCTACTGAAAGAATCAATTAAATTTAAAATCTCTGGTATTGAAGAGGCTGGATTGGAGACGAATAGAAGCATGTCGTCAGCAAACAGGGATACTTTCAGTTCCACATCCCCAATTGTAATGCCTTGAAAAAGAGGTGAGGTTCGTAACGCTATCGCCAGGGGTTCTAAAGCAACAGCAAATAAGAGAGGGGAGAGGGGGCAACCCTGCCTTGTTCCTTTTTGTATAGAAATGTGGGAAGAGATAATTCCGTTACAAGATATTTGGGTCTGGGGTTGAAAGTATAACGTTTTCAGAATTTCAATAAAGTGTTCTGGGAATCCAAACCAGGCAAGAGTCTTGAATAAATGATCCCATTCTATTAGATCAAATGCCTTTTCGGCATCTGGGGATAAAATCATGTTTGTTTGAGGACATTGGTTAGAGGAAGATATATGTATAGCTGATATAACTTTTCTTAAGTTGACTTCCAGATGTCGGCCCCATATGAATCCCGTTTGATCTGTGTGGATTATATGTGGTAGAATGATTTTTACGTGATCTGCTAGGATTTTGGTTAGTAGTTTGTAATCCAAGTTTAATAGGGAAGTGAAAGATTTCTTCCAGGTTTCGGAAGGACTTTCAGAATTGCAGAGTTAAAATGAGGGGGTAGTTTTACCAAATTAAGCAGAGAATTGAGCACCCGTACTAGGGAGTCTCCTATTCTAGTAGTATTTGTAAAAGTCTCCGCTGTATCCATCTGGAACAGGGGTTTTGTCACTCTTAAGATGGCTAATAGTATGTTGAATTTCCTCTAGAGTTATTGGGGTTAGGAGTGATTGAGCCATCTCTGGTATAATTCGGGAGCAAGGCAGGGAGTCCCAGAAGCCTGGGGTAACCGAGGAAGGTTGGGAGGCTGGGGGCTTCGTGGACGTATTAGCTATAGGAGAGGAGTAAAGATTGGCATAGAAAGATTGGAGAGTTTCAACTATCTCTTCATTAGAAGATGTAAGAATACCCTGGGAAGTTTGAAGTGGGTGTACTACCATGGGGGTGCGAGAGCCATTGAGTAAATTAGTAAGGAGTTTTCCAGTTTTATTACCGAATTTGTAGAAGCGGTGATTTACAGGAAAAGGGTATCTGTTCCGCAATATGTTCGTCAAAGTGTGTCTTAGCCAAGACATAAGTTTGTTTAGTATGGGGGGTTGGGTAGGCTTTAAATTGTTGAAAAGCTATTGTAAGTGCCCGATTGGAGATCTAGATAATGTTTTGCATATTTTTGTGTGTGGCTGCAACATAAGCGATTATCATGCCTCTGATAACAGTTTTAGCTGTTTGCCAAAACAAAATTTAGTGGATTTGGAGAGGTAGGATGGGAACCTCCAAAGTTTTGAGGCACCAGAAAGCTCAGGAATACATAGTGTGGCTAAGACCAACGCGTGATCAGACACTGCAGTTGATTCTATTTGGGAATTGGCAATATTAGGAAATATGGTTTGTGATACGAAGATATAATCTATCCTGGAGAGAGTGTGATGCGCAGCAGATAGGCGTGAGTATTCCCTCTCAATTGGATGGAGGGCTCTCCAAACGTCTATTAGCTGAAGGTCCTTTGACATAGAGGGGATTCCCATCTTGTGCAAAGGGGGTGGGTGGCGTGTTTGTTGAGATTTGTCCAAAATCTCTGAAGATATAAGGTTGAAATTTCCATATAGAATTAGGGGAGTTTGAAGGAGTGGCATTAAATGAGCCAGTAGTTTTTTGAAAAATATTTTAGAAAACTTATTTGGGGTGTAGATGTTAGAGAGTAGACACGGGCATCCCCTGAGTCAGTGTGTGCCTGCAAGACCTCTACTGGGATATAAGATTTAATCAGAATGGCTACACCCCGTGCTTTGGAGTTGTAAGAGCTAGATCCCAATACACGCCAATTGAGCATGATAAGTTTCCTAATCTCCTCAGGAACCAAATGTGTCTCTTGTAGAAACGCTAGGTCTACTTTATGTTTATTGAGATATAGGAGTATCTTCCTCCTTTTTGCTGGCATATTGAAAACTCCCACGTTTAAAGAACCTATTCTCAGATCAGCCAAAAAATATCAGAAGATCCGTGTATATCACAGACAAGCCATAGCCTAAAGTGTGCATATTAAACCTGTAGGAGTGGGTGGGAAAGATGGGGAGGGAACATCCAGGGAGGTTAGGTGATAAGACAGGGGGAACAATAACATAAACAATATCATATACAAATATGGTAACATAATTTTATAGTGACACGGTATCAATACCGTACTTGCGGGATGCTAATCTGTAAGTTTGCAAGCAATGAATCACCAACTAGGTGTACCAACCAGTAGTCGTGAGAAAAAGCATCGGCAGGATCGCCAGGACTTCAGACAATATTTGAACTCACATCATTAAATTGAACCCATTGTATTTTATAACTATGACAGTCAAGGCTGTCTTAATATTGAATGGGTTAACCCCTAAAAAATTGCTAGATATGGATAACAAACAGTTTAGATAACAAAATAGTCATTAAGTAACACATATCACTGAACCTTGCCCATCCGCAGAAGATTGTTCTACAGGTGAGACAGTGAGCGACATCCTAACAGTAGGTGTTAGGAGATGGAGGATAGAGATCTGTTAGATGTGAACACCAAACAATTCAAAACAATATAATAGACCGTATGTAACTAGGGGTGTGCACCGGCCACTTTTCGTGTTTTGTGTTTTGGTTTTGGATCTGGATCTTTCTTCGTGTTTTGGATCTGGATTGGTTTTGCCAAAACCACCCTTCCGTGTTTTGGGTTCTGGGTTTTGTGTTTTGGATCTGTATTTTTTTTAAAAAAAGCATAAAAACAGCTAAAATCACAGAATTTGTAGGTTTTTCTGCTCCTATGCTATTATTAACCTCAATAACCTTAATTTCAACTCATTTCCAGTCTATTCTGAACACCTCACAATAGTGTTTTTATGTCCAAAAGGTTGCACCGAGGTAGCTGGATGACTATGCTAAGCGACACGAGTGGGCGGCACAAACACGTGACCCATCTAGGCGTGATACTGCAGTGGCAGACAGGATGGCAGTTAGAAAAACTAGGCCCCAAACTGTACATAATGCAAAGAAAAAAAAGAGGTGCAAGATGGAATTGTCCTTGGGCCCTCCCACCCACCCTTATGTTGTATAAACAGGACATGCACACTTTAACAAACCAATCATTTCAGCGCCAGGGTCTGCCACACAACTGTGGCTGAAATGATAGGTTCGTTTGGGCCCCCACAAAACAAGCTGGCAATTAATCTGTCCCTGCACAAACTGGCTCTACGGAGGCAAGATGTCATCCTCATCCTCCTCATCCACCGATTCCTCACCCTCTTCAGTGTGTACATCCTCATCCTCACAAAGTATTAACTCGTCCCCACTTGAATCCACCACCACAGGTCCCTCTGTACGTTCTGGAGGCTGGTCTCCCTGGAAGAGCTGATAATTCATTTTGATGAACATCATCTTCTCCACATTCTGTGGAAGCAACCTCCTACGCCTTTCGCTGACAAGGTTCCCGGCTGCACTAAACACTCTTTCGGAGTACACACTGGAGGGGGGGCAACTCAGGTAAAATAGAGCCAGTTTGTACAGGGGCCTCCAAATTGCCTCTTTTTCCTGCCAGTACAGGTATGGACTGTCTGACATGTCTACTTGGATGCTGTCACCGATGTAATCCTCCACCATTCTGTCAATGGTGACAGTATCATATGCAGTGACAGTAGACATGTCAGAAATTGTTGCCCGGTCCCTCAGTCCGGACCAGATGTCCAAACTTGGTCCTGCCTGCCCTGCATCACCGCCAGCGGGTTGCTTAGGATACCTAAGTTTTTTCCTGGTAGCCCCAGTTGCGGGAGAAAATGAAGAAGGAGCTGTTGACGTGTCACGTTCCGCTTCAGCTGACAGTGTGTTCACCAGCAGGTCTTTGCACCTCTGCAGGCTTGTGTCGGCCGGAAAGAGAGACACCACATAGGCTTTAAACCTAGGATTGAGCACGGTGGCCAAAAAGTAGTGGTCTGATTTCAACAGATTGACCACCCTGGAATCCTGGCAAAGCGAATGAAGGGCTTCATCCACAAGTCCCACATGCCGAGCGGAATCGCTCCGTCTTAGCTCCTCCTTCACTTTCTCCAGCTGCTTCTGCAAAAGCCTGATGAGGGGAATGACCTGACTCAAGCTGGCAGTGTCTGAACTGACTTCACGTGTGGCAAGTTCAAAGGGCTGGAGAACCTTGCACAACACGGAAATCATTCTCCACTGCGCTTGAGTCAGGTGCATACCCCCTCCTTTGCCTATGTCATAGGTGGATGTATAGGCTTGTATGGCCTTTTGCTGCTCCTCCATCCTCTGAAGCATATAGAGGGTTGAGTTCCACCGCGTCACAACCTCTTGCTTCAGGTGATGGCGGGGCAGGTTCAAGAGTGTTTGCTGGCGCTCCAGTCTTCGGCACGCAGTCGCTGAATGGCGAAAGTGGCCAGAAATTTTTCGGGCCACCCAAAGCGTCTCCTGCACGCCCCTGTCGCTTTTCAGAAAATTCTGCACCACCAAGTTTATTGTGTGAGCAAAACATGGGATGTGCTGGAATTTGCCCAGATGTAATGCCCGCACAATATTGGTGGCATTGTCAGATATCACAAATCCCCAGGAGAGTCTAAGTGGAGTAAGCCACTGGGCGATGATTTCCCTCAGTTTCTCTAAGAGGTTGTCGGCGGTGTGCCTCTTACTGAAACCGGTGATACACAGCGTAGCCTGCCTTGGAACGAGCTGGTGTTTCTGAGATGCTGCTACTGGTGACGCTGCTGCTGTTGCTGCGTAAGGTGATACATCTACCCAGTGGGCTGTCACAGTCATATAGTCCTTAGTCTGCCCTGTTCCACTTGTCCACATGTCCGTGGTTAAGTGGACATTGGGTACAACAGCATTTTTCAGGACACTGAGGACACTTTTTCTGACGTTTCTGTACAGTCTCGGTATCGCCTGCCTAGTGAAGTGGAATCTAGACGGGATTTGGAACCGGGGACACACTACCTCCATCAATTGTCTAAATCCCACTGCACTAATGGCGGATACCGGACGCACGTCTAACACCAACATAGCAGTCAAGGCCTCAGTTATACGTTTTGCTTCAGGATGATTGCTGTCGTACTTCATCCTCCTCGCTAAGGACTGTTGGAGGGTCAATTGTTTAGTAAAAGTAGTGGTGTTCCTACTTCCTCTCTGGGATGATGAACGACTCCCAGCAGCAGTAACAGCAGCAGTGGCAGCAGGAGGCGTAGCAATGCAGGATCCTCCGGAGGAATCCCGGATAGGAGAGTCAGTCATGCCAGTGACATGGCCTGCAGGACTACTTCCGATCCTGACTAAGGAGGAAATTGACGAGGAGGGAGTTGACGGTGTGGTTTGCAGGCGCTTGGATACAACAGGACAACGGGATTTAGGTGTCCCTGGACTGCTTACGGTCTTAGCCAAAGTTTCTGAACTTGACAGTAACTTATTATGAACGCGCTGCAGGTGCCGTATAAGGGAGGATGTTCCTAGGTGGTTAACGTCCCTACCCCTACTTATTCCACCTTTACATAAGGTACATATGGCAAGACAGTTGTTGTCCGGATTTGGATAGAAATATTGCCAGACCAAAGAGGTGGAATGTTTGGTCTTCTGCCCAGGCATGACCGTGATGGGCTTTTTCATCCCACGGACAACAACTGTCTCCCCCGGAGCCTGATTTAAACAAACCACATCACCATCAGAATCCTCCTTGCCATCTTCCTCCTCAGTGCCAGCTACACCAGTATCCTAATCCTGTTGTACTTCAACAGTGACATCTTCAATTTGCATATCAGCAAGTGGACTGTGGGTGCTCCTTTCAGCACTTGCAGGGGGCGTGCAAATGGTGGAAAGAGCCACCTCTTCCCATCCAGTGCTGGGAAGGTCAGGCATCGCAACCACCACCACACTTGGACTCTCCTTGGGGATTTGTGATATCGTCTTAGAAAGCACAATTCTTCGCTGTGCTTTTGCCAGCTTAACTCTTTTGATTTTTTTAGTGGGAGGAGGGCTTCCATCGTCATGTGAAGCTGAACCACTAGTCATGAACATACTAGGGATCGACTTTAGCCGTTCCTTGCCACTCCGTGTCGTAAATGGCATATTGGCAAGTTTACGTTTCTCTTCAGCTGATTTAAATGTTTTTTCAAGGTCATTTTCCTGAACTTTGTCATTTGGGATTGTATGTGCCCTCTATTATGACATTGGGCATCGGCCTTGGCAGACGACGTTGATGGCATGTTATCGTCTATGTCATGACTAGTGGCAGCAGCTTCAGCACTAGGAGGAAGTGGTTCTTGATCTTTCTCTATTTTATTTTTATCGGAGAAAGTTTGGTCCTCCATTTATGTTATATCGATTTGATATATACGTGCGGCTAAACACAGAAAATATTTTTTTATTTTTGCTGGAGAGTAGTGCACTTTGTTGGTTACACTAGCCTTTAAGAAATGAGCCAGCCGGCTCTTTACTTATGGGACACAGGCACACGCTTGGCGCTGCTCCTTTGTTGATGCACGTGCGGCTACTGCGCACACAATTCACAAACACAGAAAATAATTTTTTTTTTGGTTTGGACTGGAGTGTACTTTGGGGGTTACAGCACCCTTTAACGGTCAAGCCAGCCGGCCCTTTACTTATGACACAGGCGCACGCTTGGCACTACTTTGTTGATGCACGTGCGGCTACTGCGCACACAATTCACAAACACAGAAAATATTTTTTTGGGGGTTTGGAGTGTACTTTGGGGGTTACAGCACCCTTTAACGGTCAAGCCAGCCGGCCCTTTACTTATGACACAGGCGCACGCTTGGCACTACTTTGTTGATGCACGTGCGGCTACTGCGCACACAATTCACAAACACAGAAAATAATTTTTTTTTTGGTTTGGACTGGAGTGTACTTTGGGGGTTACAGCACCCTTTAACGGTCAAGCCAGCCGACCCTTTACTTATGACACAGGCGCACGCTTGGCACTACTTTGTTGATGCACGTGCGGCTACTGCGCACACAATTCACAAACACAGAAAATATTTTTTTTTTTGGTTTGGACTGGAGTGTACTTTGGGGGTTACAGCACCCTTTAACGGTCAAGCCAGCCGGCCCTTTACTTATGACACAGGCGCACGCTTGGCACTACTTTGTTGATGCACGTGCGGCTACTGCGCACACAATTCACAAACACAGAAAATATTTTTTTTTTGGTTTGGAGTGTACTTTGGGGGTTACAGCACCCTTTAACGGTCAAGCCAGCCGACCTTTTACTTATGACACAGGCGCACGCTTGGCACTACTTTGTTGATGCACGTGCGGCTACTGCGCACACAATTCACAAACACAGAAAATAATTTTTTTTTTGGTTTGGACTGGAGTGTACTTTGGGGGTTACAGCACCCTTTAACGGTCAAGCCAGCCGACCCTTTACTTATGACACAGGCGCACGCTTGGCACTACTTTGTTGATGCACGTGCGGCTACTGCGCACACAATTCACAAACACAGAAAATATTTTTTTTTTTGGTTTGGACTGGAGTGTACTTTGGGGGTTACAGCACCCTTTAACGGTCAAGCCAGCCGGCCCTTTACTTATGACACAGGCGCACGCTTGGCACTACTTTGTTGATGCACGTGCGGCTACTGCGCACACAATTCACAAACACAGAAAATATATATTTTTTTGGTTTGGACTGGAGTGTACTTTCGGGGTTACAGCACCCTTTAACGGTCAAACCAGCCGGCCCTTTACTTATGACACAGGCGCACGCTTGGCACTACTTTGTTGATGCACGTGCGGCTACTGCGCACACAATTCACAAACACACAAAATTTTTTATTTTTTTAGCACTTGGGGGGAGCACTCCTGATGGACATAGCACCCTCTGGACAACACTACAGCACCCCTTTAGGACTGGGACACTGCACAGGACTTTGGAGTGGACACAGCCCCTATGGAGAACTGACTGCACAACACAGTCCAGCCAGCCCCTATGGACTTTGAAGTAGTGGACACAGCCCCTATTAACAACAGCAGCACAGCACAACACAGCCAGCACCTATGGACTTTGAAGTAGTGGACAACAGCAGCACAGCACAGCACAGCACAGCACAGCATAACACTACACTGCACTACACTACACTACACTACACAGCCCAGCCAGCCCTAACTCCCACCCTCCCTCTTCACTGTCCACAGCCGAGTGAGAAAATGGCGCCGACGCGGGTACCTTATATAGGATCCAAAACCCACGAGACTCGGAAGGCGGGATGATGGCGTTTTGCCTCGATTTCAGATCCGAGTCAGGCGGGAAAAGTCGAGCCTGACTCGGATCTGCCTCGGATCGGGGGGGCTCGGGGGGGTTCGGATTTCAGAAATCCGAACCCGCTCACCCCTATATGTAACTCCTCTAAAGTATCAGGGTAGGTGAAGGAATAATTTGAATATGCATACAGAAATAAAATAAAAGAGAAAATATGTAAATGGAAATGTGAGGATTATCGATGGACTATGAGATACATTGTTCACCAGTGGAAGATCCGTAAAGTGAGGTTATTAGTATGTGGCTCAGCCATTGGGGGAATCAGTGATGTCAGCATGTGGAGCCTGGGTTAGTTCTTCCAAATATGCTGTCGCATCAGCTGGAGAAGTGAAATCTGTGTGAGAAGATCCGTCCTAAATGTGAAGGCGAGCTGTATACATAAGGCTAAATTTACGGCCTTCTGCAATCAATTTCGAACATGTGAGCGAAAACACTTTCCTGGCCTTAGTTAGTTCCACTGAATAATCTTGGAATACATAAAGTCTGTGACCTTCCCAAGTCAGATTTTTAATGGGATGTGAGGCTGTCCAGAACGTAACTTTGTGTAGGTAATTCAGGAATTTTAAGAGTGTGACTCTGGGACGTGGTTTGTTCGGGGAGGGGGGTGGTCCAACCCTGTGTACTCTTTCGATGACTAAGTCACTGCATTCTTGTTCAATCCCCAATAGTGAAGGTAGGGTATTATGTACAAAATGTGCTAGGGAACATCCCTTTACTGATTCTGGTAATCCTACCAATCGTATATTGTACCTGCGAGAACGATTTTCCATGTCATCAAACTTGTTGTGAATCTGATAGTTCTCTGTAGTGAGCTGTTTAACAGCTTGTTTGAGATTTTCTACCTCATGTGCTGTAGCTCCTATGTGATTCTCTGGGAGAGCTGGTGCATTTGCTGTGCTATGTCCTGCACAGTTTGTGATAGGAGTGGGGCCATGGTGGACTGTATTGCCTCCACTATATCCCCATATGTAACCGGGGAGTCCGGCAAGCGGCATACCTGTGACCCTGCAGTGATGTCTGCCTCTGTCACAAGCTTCTTGGAGCTGGGAGAAGCCGAGTCAGGACCCGCGTCTGGTGCCATATTGCCTGATGCGCGGCCATTTTTCCTGGCGTGTCTGCTGCTGCAAGGTCACGGGGGTGGAGGTGACAAAGCGGTCCATGTCACGCTAGCTGCAACGGGGAGAGGAGAGAGGGGCACTCGGGGGTGACTGAAGGCAAATGGATGCCTTTAAAAGGTATGTCCCGGCGATCGAGGACGGAGCTCAAGCCAGCGGCTCCTCGCTCCATGAGACCGGAACTGAAGCCTTTTCTTTTTAATCTTTCCTAAAATATTGATTGTTACATATACTTTTCTAAAACAATTCTTTCCAAATAATATTATACCTGTTCTATCATTCACAGCGCAACAGTTAAAATGTTTCCGGCATGTAAATAATTACTTCTAATTGATCAGCATGCCAAGAATATGACATTTAAAACTCTGTTAGCTCTTTGTTTCAAAATATAGCCCATCTATGATGATATAGGGGTATAATATCTATATAATGTCAATGGTGCTGTGTGCTGTGTGGAATAGGTTCTAAATCCCCGGGCCCGTGCTTGTCTGGGAGGCCCCAGAGTTTGGCCACACAACCCCATACTGAACCCAGTACTACAGTATGTCTCAGCGGCACTGTATAAAGTAGTTGAATGGTTTTTCTGGCCTAACAGATTTGGTTTGACAATTTTTTTTCTAAGTAGCAACTTTCTGCTTGCTATGATTACTCATTCCTTGGTGTATAAACAACTTCCAGCAATCATATTAAGATCCACAAGGGAGTGTGGCCTACCAGAAAGTGAGTGCAGCTAAATGAGAAATGAGTATTGCATGTGTGTTCAGGGCATGGTTTGGGCACATCTGGGACATCGCCTAATTTGCCTTAATTTCCAATGAGGAAAGTTGTAAAGTCTACTGTATTCTCATCATTGTATTCTCATCATTGGTATGCTCTTTTTCCATAGTAAGCTCTAACATTTAATTTTTAATAACTATACTAATAATAATATAATATACCTAATAACTAACATATAGTATAATATGCCAAGCTAACAAGTTAGCATGGGGTGGGACTACTATGAGGTCTGCAGCTGGTCGGGAAGGGCAGTTTGCCTGAAAGTCCCCATCTGAGGCACAGGGGTTGTAGATAACATCTCGCTATCTCCAGCTTACTGATGTTTCTCTAGTGATAGGTTAGTAGGGAATCGGTATGTGTGACGGTCCGGCGATTGAAATCCCGATGCCGGAAGACCGGCAACAGCAGATCCCGACAAGTAAGTTTTTACACTATCCCTAACCCTCTCCCCCTAACCCTAACCCTCCTTTAGGGATGCCTAACCCTAACCTTCCCCCTAGTGCCTAACCCTAACCTCCCCCCGTAAGTGCCTAAACCTAACCCCCCCTCCCTGCACCCTAAACCTATCCCTCCTGGGGGATGCCTAACCCTATCCTCCCCACACGGGTGCCTAACCCTAACCCCCCCTTCCCACAGCCTGACCCTAACCCTCCCAGGGGGGTTCCAAACCCTAAGTCCCCTCCCGGGAGCCCCTAACCTAATCCCCCCCCCGCGCGGCTGTCCGCACCCACCGCCGGCTTACCTTCGTTTAGTATGCCAGGCGTTGGGATTTTGACACCTATCATTAATCCCATGCCAGGATTTGACAGTCGGGTAGGTGGTGGTTGGCATTTCGACCGCCGGCTTCCTGACTACATACCGTTAGCAGTGTAGATTGTTTCCTATTGGTTACCATAAAAGCAGCCACAGTCTAATCAGTAAAGGGAGCTTCAGTAAGCTAAAAGAGGTAAGTAATTGCTTTATGTACGAGCGGCCCTACAATTTTTTGTATTGTGCCAACTGATGTCTAATTACAACACTCCCTCTATTACTATAGCACACATGTTGTCTACAGTGCATCCAGAAAGTATTCACAATGCTTCACTTTTTCCACATTTTGTTATGTTACAGCCTTATTCCAAAATGGAATAAATTCCTTTTTGTCCTCAAAATTCTACACACAATACCCCATAATAACAATGTGTAAAAAGTTTTTTTGAGATTTTTGTAAATTTAAAAAAAAAAAACCACTAAGAAATCACATGCACATAAGTATTCACGGCCTTTACCATGAAGCTCAAAATTTAGCTCAGGTCCATCCTGTTTCCACTGATCATCCTTGAGATGTTCCTACAGCTTAATTGGAGTCCACCTGTGGTAAATTCAGTTGATTGGACATGATTTTGAAAGGCATACACCTGTCTATATAAGGTCCCACACTTGACAGTGCATGTCAGAGCACAAACCTAGCAAGGAATTGTCTGTAGACCTCCGAGACAGGATTGTCTCGAGGCACAAGTCTAGGGAATGGTACAGAAAAATATCTGCTGCTTTGAAGGTCCCAATGAACACAGTGGCCTCCATCATCCATAATAGAAGTTTGGAACCACCAGGACTCTTCCTAGAGTTGGCCAGCCATCTAAACTGAGCGATCATGGGAGAAGGGCCCTAGTCAGGGAGGAGACCAAGAACCCGATAGTCACTCTGCCAGAGCTACAGCATTCCTCTGTGGAGAGAGGAGAACCTTCCAGAAGGACAACCATCTCTGCAGCAATCCATCAGTCAGGCCTGTATGGTAGAGTGGCCAGACGGAAGCTTGTAAAAAGCACATGGAGCCCGAATGGAGTTTGCCAAAATGCACTTGAAGGACTTTCAGACCATGATGAGACAAAGATTGAACTCTTTGGCGTGAATGCCAGGCATTATGTTTGGAGGAAACCAGGCACTGCTCATCACCAGGCCAATACCATCCCTACAGTGAAGCATGGTGGTGATGTTTTTCAGGGCAGGAACTGGGAGACTAGTCAGGATAGAGGGAAAGATGAATGCAGCAATGTACAGAGACATCCAGGATGAAAACCTGCTCCAGAGCGCTCTTGACCTCAGACTGGGGCGACGGTTCATCTTTCAGAAGGACAACGACCCTAAGCAAACAGCCAAGATATCAAAGGAGTGGCTTCAGGACAACTCTGTGAATGTCCTTGAGTGGCCCAGCCAGAGCCCAGACTTGAATCCAATTGAACATCTCTGGAGAGGTCTGAAAATGGCTGTGCACCGATGCTTCCCATCCAACCTGATGGAGCTTGAGAGGTACTGCAAAGAGGAATGGGCAAAACTGCCCAAAGATAGGTGTGCCAAGCTTCTGGTATCATATTCAAAAAGAATTGAGGCTGTAAGGCTGCCAAAGGTGCATCAACGAAGTATTGAGCAATGACTGTAAATACTTATGTACATGTGATTGTTTAGTTTGTTTTTTTCTAAATTAAATTACATATTGTCATTATGGGGTATTGTGTATAGAATTTTGAGGACAAAAATTAATTTATTCCATTTTGGAATAAGGCTGTAACATAAAATGTGGAAAAAGTGAAGCGTTGTGAATACTTGCCGGATGCACTGTACATATTGTTTGCTATACTATGCCATGTGCTATGCATAGTTTACTAAGTACAGTATATGCTTTCTGCTAATTTCATTTGGTTTTAAACACTTCATTAATTTTAATGAACTGTAATATTACTTTTTTTTTTAGCTGTAAATAATAAAGTGGAATCTACGCTACATGCTGGACTCACGTTTATTTTATCCCTCTGTACAGGCAAGGGGAGCCTTAAACAAAATTACCTTTCCCATCCAAACCAAAAAGATACTCGCTACAGCTCATAAAATGTTTTCTTCTTCCATTATTCTTGTTGAGGGATTTTACACATCTACTGTTGCGTGTTATCCTCAGGTAGACAGTGTTTTATCCCCAGGAGTCCTGCACTCATTTTGAATTTAATGAATTGAGTTTTAGAGAAATATTGATTGTCTCTACAGTTCTGAAATAAAACATCACTTTACAAAGAATGATTGTATGAAAGTTTAGGGCAATTTTGAACACATTTCTTGTGTGAAATAAAATGAACATCTCATATAGTTAAATGCCACACAGCCATAACATCTTTACACACTGATATTAAATATTAATGATCCAAGAATCCACATTTGTAAATCGTGCAGCCATATGGTTTGATTAAACAATGTTGTCTGCTTTAGTAGACTTCTTCACCTACTGAGTATTAGTGGGATAAGTGTGTGCTGTGATTACACAAAGGAACCTAAATTGCTATTACAATATACAGTACACCTTGCCTCAATGCGCCATATGGTGCGAGATGCCCGGTGCAACTGAACCTCTCCGAGAGATGTAACATTGCATCTTTTTCATTAACATTTTGCCTCTTATTCGCATTGCAGACGCAGCAAAACACCACTCACAGGGGTCTGTTATACTAAAGTGCTGGTTTTTAGATGTGGAGTTGTTGCCCATAGCAACCAATCAGATTCTACCTATCATTTATCTAGCACCTTCTAGAAGATAATAGCTAGAATCTGAGTGGTTGCTATGGGCAACATCTCCACTTGTAAAAACCCGCACTTTCGTAAATATACTCCATAGTGTACAAGCTTACCTGGCATTTGTGGGAGGAGCAGGGGGCGTCACCACGCAGAGATTACCGGCATTGTGAAGCAGGGGGACAGGGCCAAAATGACACAATTCAGCATGCAGGGTTTTTCCCGCAGGTTCAGGATTTATGCTATTCAAATTAGTGCAGGGTTTTTCATTCTTTGAGCAACATGAAGTTCCCAATTAGCTTAATCAGTCAGTAATTACTTACCTTACGAAGCGGTGTCTTCTTCCTCCAGCATCGGGACCTGGTCTTCTGCAGCAGCGGTGTGCGTAAGTATGTTTGTGTATGTATGTGTGAGTGTGTGTAAGTATGTGTGAGTGTGTGTCTCCAGGGTGTGTGTAAGACCCCCCCAGAGACAACAGCAGGGAGAACTATATCTCCAAGCAGCCCCCTGGCCTTCCAGCAGCCCCCTCATCTTCCAGCAGCCCACTCCCTAGTGCAAAGATGGAGGGGAGATGAGCGTAAGCAGGGTCGGCTCTAGGGGTGTTTGACCTGAGCCGTCAAACAGGGGCGCCACCCATAGAGAGCGCACCCTTCCCCAGCATCTCGATTTCAGCGGACAGTACTGTTCCACCTGTGGGTCGAAGTGGCCCGCGGGTGGTCAAATTGTAGGTTGCAAGCGTGCAGCATCCATTCAGTGCCGTAAGAGGGCTGGGGGAACTGCAGCTAGTGAGGCTTCCCCCAGCATGACGTTATTTGAAGGCGTGCCATACGGGCATGCCCCTCAGATAATGTCGCATAAGGGGGTGTGGCCTATGATAATTAAGCCACACACCCCGAATGCTTTAAGGAGCGCAGGACACTCGGCCGGCACAGGACGCTATTAGCCCTGGACCCGGCCTTGACCGTAAGCCACGGAGATCACCGGACTGGTAAGTATGTTTTTTTTTTCTCGTCCCGCAGGGTTTTCTAAGCAGAAAACCCAGCGTGCATTGTTAAAAAATTGGATACAGCAGGTATAGGGTGCGCGCATACCCACAGTAGTCCAAAATTTGGGCGCGAGGTCCGCAAGTTTTTTTGCGGTTAAAACCTTGCAGCCAATTGTATATGCCCCTTAAAATATTAACACTTCGGATAACCGTGAAAGTTATTATATTCACTGAAGATTCACAATCAGAAAAACAATTCAGACTAATGGTGCATACACACGGTCAGATTTGAATGATGAACGATGACCGATTTGAACGATTTGAACAATTTTACCAACGATTTAATGAACGATGAACGATTTCTGACAGTATTAAAATGAATGAAATCGTTAAAATCTGACTGCAAACACATCAGATTTCAGATATCGTTATCAGACATGTGGGCACGCGAATCGTTCATCGATGCATGCCACACATGTCAAAGATATGAACGATTGAACGATGTTTACAATCGTTATCGTTCATATCTTTAAAAAAATCTGAATGTGTAACGCAGCATAAGAGAGCATACAACTATTGTAGACAGACTGAGGCAACATAAGACAATTGAAGACAGACTAAGGCAACATACTGTAAGACTATTTCAGACAGACTAATGCTGGGTACACACTTGTCGATATATTTCTCGTTCTATCAACAAGCGATATATCGCAAATACATTGGCGGCTGTGTACACCTGATATGTCTGTAGACCACATCGTTCACAGACATATCTGACGAAGATGTTTACACAGAGAAACGCGTTATGCGGACCCCACTGGTCACATTTGGATTGAGACTTTGCCCCTTTCAGTGGACTTTATTGCACCGCTGTCCCTCGGTCTCACAGCCGGGATCCGGCCACATCACACACACGATCATAGGATCTCCCACTGATTTAAGCACCAAGCTGCCCAACCGCTGAGCTGTTACCATTGTCAGGAGTCACCACCTGTTCTCATCATCTCTGAGAATCCGTGGGACATGCACTGCTACTAAATCCACCCACAGGACTGCAGAATTCTCCCTAGAAAACTGCACCAAGCTGCCCAGCTGCTGAGCTGACAATTTCACGGGGAGAACTAAAGTCTACCTCACACAGGGGTCTTTTTACTAAGCAATGTTAGGAGAAGTGAAAAGTGAAGAGTGAAAAGTGATAAGGTGCCAACCAATCAGCTCCCAACTGTAATTTTTCAAACAAAGACTGTGAGATGGCAGTTAGGAGCTGATTGGCTGGTACCTTATCACTTTTCACTCTTCACTTTTCCTAACATTGCTTAGTAAATAGACCCCACAGTGTGAGACACGGATCACCAATCATACCAACCTGCAGGTTAGGTCAATTTTGAAAACATACAGTGACGTGCTTGAGAACTCTCAGTATTTCCCTATTTGGGATTTATTCATTCCATTTATCTATCAATCCATTTTTTTACATATGTTGATTTATTATTGTTCTTCTGATCTTTTTAATTTTGTACTGACTGCACCAATCCCAGTACACTGATTTTATATTTGAGTTATTTATTTATGTACATTACCAATAGGATCCATATTTTTCCCAATATGTAATGTTGAATTATGAATTTTCCTTAAATCTATGTTTATATACATCTGCCGTATGATAGATTTACCAAGTGCAATTCTATATATACTGTCTTTTCCATTTCTTCTTTAGAATCCTATACATTTTGCGCTATCACTATCTTTTTTCTTAATGGGCATCTGCATACTCAAAGCGATTGCACGCCAAGACATAGTGGGCGTGCTAATGCCTTGCTGTGCGTTCGCCTGCCTTCCCAAATTTGCATACGCTGGGTATGAGCAAATACATCCTAGCGAGTGAGTCTGAATCAGGTCATCAGCATGGTTCAAATAATCAGGTTATAAATACTTATAAACATCACACTTGCACTCAAATAAATCCTACAGAACATGTAGTTCTTATTGCAGCAATAAATTATCTGTCTCATTAATGCATTTACAACAAACAAACAAAAAAACAGATACATTTTGTAGTATGTTTACCTTAACATCCCTTTAATATACATTGTTCTAATTGTTATTCTAATTTGTATGTCATATGCATGTCTCTTTCCCATTCAAATATCTCAAAGGCATGGTTGAAATTATTTAGCTATGATCATTACACTCAATATAATCCTATTCGATATGAAGAGCAAATGGCAACAGCTAAAAAAGAACCTAGCAAACACCATTTTTCACAAAATTCATATTGATTCATGGATTTACTCATTTTGTTATTTAATTATCCTAAATTGAAATTTAAAGACAATACAGAGAATGTTGTCTGGTGTTGCCTGTCGATTAGTGTACACTACAAAGCCCATTGACTGGCATTTAGAGTTTAATATAGAGCCCATGGTGGCCAATGTGTAATTGTGGTGCCATCATATAGATATGTCGGGCGAATTGTGCCACCATAGCGCAAGACGGGCGAGCGGATACGCGCACTGCATACTCAACCGCGCCTCCATAGGAATGCATGGTGCGATAGCAGTGCGCGCCATAGCGTAGTGTAGCATATGCAGGCGCAGGGAATTGCATTGCGCGATGCGTGCGCACGTTTGTGATCAGCCACGATGTAACTG
This sequence comes from Taudactylus pleione, assembly GCA_031769625.1. Classification (NCBI taxonomy): domain Eukaryota; kingdom Metazoa; phylum Chordata; class Amphibia; order Anura; family Myobatrachidae; genus Taudactylus; species Taudactylus pleione. The sequence continues at coordinate 12,112,113 of JAUIMM010000112.1, forward strand.
GGCGCATTTGTACACAATACAGTTCCAATAGCTTCTAGATTAACCTCCATATATGGGCTTAGATTTACTAGGCTTTTAGCCTAGTTGAAGATAATTTTTTGTTTTGTTCTAGATAAATGTCTTAATTTATGGTCCTATAGCCATTATATACTATGTGTTTCTCCAGTTTCAGTACTAATGTTTTGCCACATTTTAATTATATTTTGCTTTAAGACAATCCTTTAAATTTGTCTTTTATTGCCAGTATGTGCTTTCTTGTTCTTTTTTACAGATGTTCACTGTTTTTATGTCTATACCGGTAGTGTTGTAGGACTTTGTCTATCACAGGACTATCATGATTTCTCTAAACTTGGCCTCTGAGATTTTCACCAATGTCCTATGGCCATGATTCAGAGACGGACGCTCTGAAAGAGCTCTCGCTCTGAATCAGGGCGGGGCGCCGCCGGCCACGGTACCGGACCACCCTAGTTAGGCAGTCTAGTGCCGTCTGCAATGAGTGCGGTCAGCGCTACACATTTACACAGGACCGGCGCTAGGCTTCCCTGCGCCGGTCCTGTGTTGCACAGGCGAGCCCCTTCCCTCCCCCTGAGCGCTTGCCCAATAGTGCCAGGAGGAGGGTGGGAGGCGGGCTCAGGCTGTGCTAACACACGGCAGCGATGTGTGTGTTTACCAGCAGCCAATGAGAGTCAGACAGACTCTCATTGGCTGCTGCTCCTGCTGCACACACATCACTGCCGAGCGGCGGCGATGTGTGTGAATCAGCAGCCAGTGAGAGTCAGACAGACTCTCATTGGCTGCAGCGCCCACTGCAAGAGCTGAGCTGGAGCTCACTCATGAGCTCCATCTTCCGGCTCATGCAGTGGGTAATGGGAGAGACGTCATGACGTCTCTCCCATAATGCTGAGTGCGCCAGACCGGGAGGACTGACGTGCGGTGGCAGCGGGAGGAACGGTATCCGGAGCCGGAGCGTGGATTCAGGTAAGTGTATTTTATTTTTTAAACGTGTCTGCACTACTGGGGGCACAACGGGGGAGGGGGTGGCTACTACTGGCAGCACCATTACTGGGGGGGACCTCTACTGGGGGTGGGGCACTACTTGTGTCTACTACTGGGGTGGGGTGCTACTGGGGACACTTCATCGGGAGGGGGAACCTCTACTGGGGACTACTACTGGGGGGAAACTACTACTGGGGGCACTATATAAGGGGCTTATTACTAGGGGCACTGCACTGGGGGGACCACTACTGGGGGCAACAATAGGAAGGGCCACTACAGGGGGCACTGGATAGGGGGGATCACTACTGGGGGTCTGCCTATCAGGGACCACTACTGGGGGCACTGCATGGGGGGGACTACTGTTGGGGGCACCACTATCCACTATTTAAGGGGCTTACTGCTAGGGGCACTGCAATGGGGGGACCACTACTGGGGGCACTAAATAGGGAGGGCCACTACAAGGGGCACTGAGTAGGGGGAATCACTACTGGGGGCTTGCATAAGGGGGACCACTACTGGGGGCACTGCATTGTGGGGACTGCTACTGGGGGCACTATATAAGGGGCTCTCTGGCATAAGGGGGAACACTACTGGGGGCACTTCATAGGGGGGACCACTACATGGGGCACTGCATTGGGGGGGGACCACTACTGGGGGCACTGAATAAGGGGAACTAATGGGGGTCTGTATAAGGGGGACCACTGCTGGGGGTACTGTATAAGGGGAACTACTATGGGCCTGCATAAGAGGGACCACAACTGGGGACATTGCATACTGGGGGTACTGTATAAGGGGCACTACTGGGGTTAATGTGCATATGGATAGGACTGTTCTGAGTGACGATAAAGGGGTGTGTATCATGTTGACACGCCCCATTTTTAAGTGACCACTCCCATTTTTTGACGCAACGGGGGGTGGGGGGGTCTCCAATTTCAAATTTGCCCTGGGCTCCAAATACCCTAGTTACACCACTGCTATCCTTGAGCCCCCCCATCCTATATGATGTTGATTGTTTGCTTTGCCCAGTCTGACTCCAGCTGAAAGTCCAAGGACAGCTACGACATCTTGTTATAACATTCACAGCTGCCTCCAGCTGTGCCATTAAGATATCTTCATTTTAGTGCTATGTGCCTCAGTGGCGCCCCCTACGTTTTGGTGCCATAGGCAGTTATCTAATGGTAGTGCCAAGCCTGTACATTATTCATACATAATCAGCTGTGAAAGATATTCAGATTTTTGTTAACTTCAGACATATCTAGTCGTCGAAGATAATTATTTATTTCCTTTCCTCCTTCATCCATGCCAGACAATGACAAATATAATATACTTCACAGTTATTTATACTATTTTCTGCAGCATTATTTTCCTTACCAATTAACTGTAGCCAGCCGTTAAAGTGTATAAAATGCACAAAGCATTACACCTGCACCTAGATATGCAAGCTGTGTGCACAGTATGTGAAACAGGATCTGATAGGACGCAGCTGCTTTACACACGTAACGATTTTTTTAACGACTTAACTATAATGACTTAACTATAACGACGTCATTATCGTTAAATCATTTGAAAAATCGTTCATTTTTTTGGGGTGAACGATGAACGATAATCGTTCAAGCGTGCTCCCATTTGTAGTTTGTAGTTTGTAGCTCATCGTCCATTCTGACTATCCAACAGAACGATTTTCGTTCAGAAAATCGTTCATGTTGTACAGAATGAACGATGAACGATTAACGATGTCCATTCACTGTATGCATGTTTAAAAAATCGTTCATGAAAATCGTTGAAAAAATCGTTCATTAATTTAGTAACCAATGATTTTTCTAAATGATTTTCGTTCACTTTTTCAAGGGAAAATCTGAATGAAAATCGTGAACAAAAATCGTTGGTTAGTAACATCGTTACGTGTGTATGCAGCTTTACTTGGGAACCTACAGGGCAGGAAATTTCAGCTTTTTGCTCTCTTTGCTTTTGTGACATCTGGATTGATTCCCTGCAGCAGCCTACCCTCCAACATGACCCCTTCCATCAGTTACACAATGCTCTGCTCCTGGACTGCCTACATAATGCATGATTGCAGTCCCCATGTGTTGTCAATTATAAACTAAGAAGGAAGTCCAGGAGCAGAGCATTTTGTACCTAATGGACATGTTTAAAGCTGGCCACACACTAGACCAACTTACATCCAACCAGCCAACTAGTTGATTGGTTGGAATGAAAATCTGGTAAGGTATGAAAGCAAATGACAATCAGCAATTTGCTCCCAAACACTGGAAAATGGACAAAAACTGTTGTTTGAACAAATTGTTTAGATAAAACATTTAACAAACTTGTCTGACGACCATTTTCATCTGTTTTCTGGCATTTAGGAGCAAATTGCTGATCATCAGTTACTCCCATACGTTACCAGATTTTCATTCCAACCAATCAACTAGTTGGTTGGTTGGATGAAAGTTGGTCTAGTGTGTGGCCAGCTTAAGGGTCTGCAGCAGGTGAACCTTCATGGTGGAAACAGTAACCAAACAGCTACATTGGGAGCTGCCCAAAAGTGTCCTTCCTCTTTATATTTATCAGGGCTGTAACTAGGGTGGTGCGACCAGTGCCATGGCACAGGGTACCACAGGTCAGGGGGCGTTGTTTGGGCCTGTCAATTTTCCTGTTTATTATCATTCTCACTTGTAGCTTCCTCTTCTTTTATCCCCAGCATCTCCTGGCCTCTCCTATCTCTTCCCTGGCCCTCCCCCATGAGGCCATGGCAGTTTTTCAGGTGCACTATCTTGAGTCCCTAGTTAAAAAATGGGAAGCGGGGTGCCAATGCTCTCTCTGGCACAGGGCGACAAAAGTCTAGTAACAGCTCTGATATTTATTTAAGTATTTTAATAATATTTTAGATTTAATTCCACTTTACACTGATTTGATATAATTCTTGAAATTGTAACAAAAACCAGAGAACAGCAGGTAATTTGCTGAACATATTTTACTACTGGTACAGCAGCCTGTTGGACATGAGTAACTAATGAGACATTGTGCAGTGCATTGTATATCTCTGAGTTATAACTGGCTATGGCTTCTTAAAGGATGAAGATAACAAGTCTACTCCCGTTACACACTTCCTTTCACATAAGTTATTCAACTGCACAGTAGAAGTAAAGCAGCTCTTAAGATATTTCAATACAGCCTGGGAGCAAAGTTGAGATTGGATTTTAATTAGGCCAGTCCTCTGCTGAATTTCTAATAAAGGATTTTTAATCTAGGCACATACTGATAAAAAAAAAATACTTCTCTATCCTGAAGGCAACTTTCCTGCCAATTTTGTTTGCAGAGAATGGAAATAATTGAAAGAACAGTTCAAAACAAAAAGAAAAAAAAAAGGAAAAAAAATCACACGAGAGAGAGAGAAACACTTCAAACTTGTCTCCGGTTGTGTCCTGGGGTTTTTTCATGTTTGATACAGTTCACGAAATTTTAGCAAGTGACACATATCATTATTCTTTTTTAATATTTTTTGGCACCTCATAGGGTGATTCATTCAGATGTAAAATGCATTTTGTATTCTGGGTTGTTATTACAATGTGTATAAGCTGGTGGTTTGCCCCTAGCAGACCTCTTCAAGGGATAATGTATTCACTTAATTGCTAGATGTCTACATGGTCTTTGCAGAATGGAAAGAGTCGACAATGCATTTTATGGACCTAGGGCTATGCTAATGAGCACACTGCGATCAATGAATGGAAAGCAATACATATTTTTTAAGTACACTTATTGGGGGACGCTAGAGACTAGAGCAGTATTTAACCAGCTTATGTTAGGATCTGATGCTGAATTGGACGGGATTCGGGAAAATGTGCTCCTGCATTGTGTGAATGCCTATATTTGCCCATATGTAGAGTACTAGGCATCCTGTGATGTGCTCACCCCCTATCTATATGCATTGTTTGATGCTAACCATCATCATTAGTGCTTTGTAAGCCCTATACTAATTGGAAAACATACATGTAAAAACAGATGTATTTACGCCCGTGTCTGCATAGCCCGCAGTTGCCTAGACACATGCTCCCTGAAGCTTGACTATGTGACAACCCCCTGTCACATCCCAGTAACATCTCTTTAATTGTAAGTGGAGATGGAGTCTGAGCACATATCCACATTTTGATTGGTTATCACTGCCATAAATACATTCCAAGGAAGTATGGCGACCACAGGCCTCTGATGAAACCACCATGTACCATGGCAGAGAAATGCGTTAGCTCATCAGCAGACTGCACTCTTCATCACTGACCGATGGTGGTTCTCAATGTTGGGATCTTTGCGTAAACAGCTCCATTACAAAGTGTGTCCAGTGAATTCAATTTACCAGTGCTGAGGTATTTGTAACAGAGGACTCAGGCCATTTTTGCCTGAGTGGCTTTATGTTATTAACTGTGCTCCTTCCAGCTTACAACAACATAAGTCCTGGGCGGGCAGTATTACTATCATCATCATCATCATCATCATCATCAGGGAATACATTCTACTGTCTTACACACGTCTGGTGTAAGCATATTGCAATTAGCTGACTGTAACATACAACGAGCAGCTGTGGAACCTATCCCCCACTATATCGCATCACTGGCCCTTACACTATAACTGTTTTCTATTAATGAATAATAGGAACCTTTTTGAGCTCTTATTTCGGCATCTACTTGGATCCCTCCGTGTTTTACCTATCATCAACTACTTATAGGTTATATTTCACGATCTACAGTCCTAACATTGTGGACCGAAAAGTAGACATTCCAAGGATCCACACCACCAACTACATTATTCTGAGTAATGTGCAGGACACACTTGCCCGATGGATCTGCCGTCTGGCCGACCCACCACCTGACAGTCTAATTTGGTAAGTATGTGTCTGTGCATACACACTTACCAATCGGCTGGCTGATATGTCTGGCCAGAGAAACCAGTGGTGACGCCATTGCCAGTGGTTCCTGCGTCCAGCATATGGGTCGGTCAGTCGTCTGTACACACAGGCAGATGCGCACAATATATCTGCACAATAAATTGCATCTGGTGTGCTACATGGCTGACAAGATATATCAGTGAACAATATCGTTCACAGATATATCATGTGAACACACTGAGCGATGGACTGAACGATCAGCTGTACTAATGATATATCGTACAGTGGGTCTGATTCAGTAAGGATCGCAGTTGCTTATATGCACGCAATAGGCTGAATAATTCGCACTGCACATGCGTATGTATGAATTGCAGTGCGCGTGCGTGAACCAGGCGCTGGGATCGCAGAGGATACGCAGACCCATGGCAGAGTGATTTGCTGAATCATCCAACAATTTAAGTAATGCACTAGAAAGGCATGCTAGCCCAAATCACACATACAGTACGCTTGACTCCGGAGCATGATACGCACACACGAATCACACACGATATGCTCCGCTAATAAGCCTACGTTCAGCTCTGTATCAGGCCCATAGTCATCTCCTAATTATTAGGTTTTTTTATATTTTGCAGATCTTGTGGTTTGTGTCCCTAGAAAATGGAGTACATACAAAGTAATCTAATGCAGGGAAGAAACACAATATTATGGTATACATTCAGCATGTCAACAATCAGAAAGTCAACACGAGAATGTCAACATGGTCTGAATGTTGACATGAACAGAATATCGACATTTACACATTTACAATGCCAACACTGCCAGAATGTTACAATAAATTTTAAGGAAAGGCTGCGGTTAGGGTTAGGCTGCGGTTAGAGTTAGGCTGCGGTTAGAGTTAGGCTGCAGTTAGGGTTAGGCTTCATTTAGGGTTTAGCTGTGGTTAGGGTTAAGCTGCAGTTAGGGTTAGGCTTCGGTTAGGGCTAGGCTTGAATTAGGGTTCAGCTGCGATTAGTGTTAGGCTTTAGTTAGGGTTTGGCTGCAGTTAGGGTTAGGTTGCGGTTAGGATTAGGTTGCGGTTAGGGTTAGGCTGCAGTTAGGGTTAAGCTGCAGTTAGGGTTAGACTTCGGTTAGGGCTAGGCTGCGTTTAGGGTTAGGTTGCAATTAGGGTTAAGCTGCGATTAGGGTTAGGCTTTAGTTAGGGTTAGGCTGCAGTTAGGGTTAGGTTGCGGTTAGGGTTAGGCTGCAGTTAGGGTTAAGCTGCAGTAAGGGTTAGACTTCGGTTAGGGCTAGGCTGCGGTTAGGGTTAGGCTGTGATTAGGGTTAGGCTTTAGTTAGGGTTAGGCTGCAGTTAGGGTTAGGCTGGGGTTAGGCTGCAGGTAGGGTTAGGCTGTGATTAGGGTTAAGCTGGGGTTATGGTTAGGCTGCAGTTAGGGTTAGGCTGCGGATTAGGGTTAGGCTGCAGTTAGGGTTAGTCTGCGGTTAGAGTTAGGTTTAGAGTGTCTATGAAAAATCACATTGTTGACATGCTGACTGCCAACATTCACAATGTCAACATTCTGGCAACGCCATCATTATGTCAATTTCTACATTGTGAATGTCGACATCTGAATGTCAACATTCAGACCATGTCAATATTCTGAATGTCGACTTTTTATTTAACTCTCAGTATTACTTTGTATGTAATGTAAAATGTGAATTTTAATAACGGGCCTGATTCACTAGTGATTGCAATTGCAATTACGCACAGAATTGGCCGATTGTTGCGTTCTGGGCATGTGCATGCATCGCAGTACGCAAACTGGCCACTGCGGTCGGGACTGTGATCGCAGTGACTATGCAGACCCATCGCAGAGTAATTGACAAGAAGTGCCATTTGTGGGTGGTGACAGGGGGGTGGTTGGCGAAATGCAGGTGTATAAATTATCCACTGCGATGCCATACACAGCCTGAGAACTCATAGTGTGGGATGAGGTTAGCAATTCCTGAGTATGGTCAGAGCTTGTGCAAGTGTGCGTGAGGCTGCGATCGTACTCGATTATACAGATGGTTTCGCAGTCTTGCTAAACACATACTTGCCTATACTCCAGGAAGTTGTAGGAGACTCCCGATTTTTCGGGTAGCTTCCCGTACCCCTGGAAGTGTAGGCAGATCTCCTGCATCCTGCCCACTTCCTAGTGAAGCGGGCAGGATGGGGAGATGTAATGGGGAATTTGCTGGTCTGCAAAATTTAGATCCGCCCCCTCCTCGCGAGCCTGCGAATAGCAGACTTTCCTGGGGAAAGGGCCGAGGCCTAATTATGGCACCGGTCCGGCCCCGAGCCCCTTATCCGCCTGCAGCAGCAGCTCTCTGGTTTGCTCCCAGAAAGCATGTCTTCAAAGTCAGAAAGTATGGCTAAACGTTACGGATGTGTGTAAGGTAAAGTAGGCGTCCTTAAGTTGTGTTGCGACGGCATAGCGATCGCAATGGATTAACATACTATCGCAGTGACACTGCGTGCGTAATCGCTATTGCAATCACAGTTGCGATCCTTACTGTATCAGACCCAATGTGCATTAGGCTGCATGTTAGTCGCAGAGCTTTGTGTTTTCACCTTTAGGGCTCTATTTATTAACATTATTTTTACTAAAATAAAGTGAAAAGTGGTATTCTCACACCCATTTCACATTATTTTAGATCACATAAATTTACTAAAGGGCAATTAGAGTAGAATTCGTAAAATTGTACTCCAAACCCTAATTATCACATATTATTAGTAAGCAGATCGCATTTGCCATAAATGTAATGGGAAATGTGATCTGGACAGGGGGCCTGATTCAGAGCCGAACGCTCTGGCCAGAGCGCTCGCTCTGAATCAGGGCCCTCCTCCCTGAAAATGGAGCGGCCTCCTGGCCGCTCATATAGCTGTGGGTGACCACCCACAGCATATGCGAGTGGCCAAAAAGATGGTCGCGATGGTCTTGACCATCGCGACCATCAGACCTGCCACAAGCCCTGGAGTGATTTTGTCTCTGTTAGAGGCAAAATCACTCCCACTGACATCACTAGTGATGTCAGTGGGGGCGGCTTCAGACGGTAGGCGTTCCCATGGGAACGCCTCCGTCTGGCAGGCACGCCCCCGGCACGCCCACCAAAGGGGGCATGCTGTCAATCAACATTGACAGCACGCCCCCTTTGGTGCGAGACCCGGAGCGATGAAAAGCCCGTCGCTCCCTGGGTCTCGCGCATGCGCACGACGGAGCTCCCTCCGTCGTGCGCATGCGCAGTGGGGAACATCGACCCGCTTGCGAGCGTACTGCCGCTCGCGAGCGGGTCTGAATGACCCCCAGAGTTACTAAAAATAAAATGTGCAAAAATACCGGGGGAAGCCCTGTGATAATAACCAGGGCCGATGCTTCCATTAGGCAGGTTTAGGCAGCTGACTAAGGGCTCAGGACCCAGATGGACGGCCCACTGAGGCTACCTTCTAGAGGGGGCATGGTGTAGCCTCTCCAGAAGCCACTTGACATCCGGTGAAGCCTAAGGCTACTTACCCCAGCGGCGGGCATCTGTTACACCAGCCCCCCACGCAGCTAGACCCGAGAGCCACACAAGCCGGCCGTAGCCCGCAGCACCTTGTCCGGCTCCGGTGACATCACTGCTGCTGGCAGTGGAGGCTGGACTAGCAGAATCGTTCTTGACCCGGCCAGTGCGGTGTCTCTGCCAGTGGCACCCGACCTCTTCCATTGCTTCCTCCCCCAGCGGTGACGACGACTCGTAGCCGAGCCTTCACTACAGTCACTGGAATCATTGCGGCTCATGTCTCAAGAAGGCAACAAGGAGCTGCAGAGCAGGACACTGGACTCTTGTGCAGCCAGACAGCTGGGAGCCTGGGACTCCGGAGGTAAGTGAGGGGGTTAATTCAATATAAATGGCTGGGGGTAGGGGGGGGTCATTAAATATATAATGACTGGGGGTGAGGCAGATCATTAAATATAAATGGCTGGGGATGAGGGGGGTCATTAAATATAAAGGGCTGGGGATGAGGGGGGGTCATTAAATATAAATTGCTGGGGGTGAGAGGGATCATTAAATATAAATGGCTGGGGCTGAGGGCCCGGGGGGTTAATTAAAATTATAATGGCTGGGGGTGAGGGGGATCATTAAGATTAAATATATAAGGGCTGGGGTTTAGGGGGGGATCATTTAATACATAGTTGATTGGGGTGAGAAGATCAGCACAGCCAGCAAACCTGCACTAAATACACCGTTGGCACCCCCGCACTGCCGACACAAGTGCCGGCGGTATTGGCAACGGGGAGTGCCGGCGGGTCAGGCGGAGGGGGATATTTTTCTCTCTCCTAGTGCATTTTCAATGGGCTTAACGCTGATTGGCTGAGAGCCGTGACAGAGGGCTCTCAGCCAATCAGTGTTAAGCCCGCTCAAAATAAAACCTCGTGACCCGACATCTGGGTCGCAAGGTTTTGTCTCGGGTGAGGGATCCGGGGCAGGCAGGGAGATCGGAGCTGCGCTCGGATCGCCCCGGATCCCCGAAGTTCCGGTGGGTTCGGATCTCAGAGATCATCATGATCGCACAACTTAATTCACTAGACCATCCTGTAAGGTTTACCTACAACATCCACAGTGAATTTATTAACTTCCTTGACATCACGATCTTCAGAGATGGCAACAAACTGGGCACCACTTTATACAGAAAGGTTACTGATCGTAACCTGTTCTTGCAAGCTACAAGCCACCATCCCCCTGCACTAAAGGACAGTCTTCCAATTTCACAGTATCTCAGGGTCTTACGTAACAACTCGGACACAAGCAGACAAGAAATCCAATTAGTGGAAATGACCACACGGCTCAAGGAAAGGGGATACTCACACTCATTGCTTCAGACCTGCTTGATAAAGGCAAGAGACAAATACCACAATCCTCTACCCAAACCGGCTGAGGAGGGCCGGGTCATTTATGTCAGTCACTATACCAACTGGTCTAAATTGACCGAGAGATCTGTCCGGCGTCATTGGCCCATTGTCCAATCTGATTCCACCTTACCATTTAAGAACACCAAAGCACCAACGATGGCATACAAACGAGGATCCAACCTTAGACAATTACTGCTTAGACCAACATTAAATCCTGAGTCCTCAGACTCCATCATTAAGGTCATGCAAAGTCGTCCAGGTAGCTAACAATGCGTGGGGTGTGTGACTTGTAGCTCCATGATTCCGGGCAACACCTTTGCACATCCTCATACTGGCAAGCCAATAAAGATCAAATGGAGGTTACATTGCAAAATGGACCATGTCATTTACATCCTTATGTGTCCTTGTGGCCTATACTACGTCGGCCTTACCTCCAGAAATTTCAGGGAAAGGATGGCGAATCACAGAGCATCCATCAGGGCCGCCCTGTATAGTGGAGAATCAGACAAACCTGTTGCCCGACACTTTCTACAGAGGGGACACCAAGTGGCCACTCTGAAATGTAAATTAATCGACTGGTTACCCCCCCCTGAACGAGGGGGAGATAGACTCGCCTTACTCAAGAGATGCGAGAGCAGATGGATTCATCGGCTTGATACCGTAGCTCCACGTGGGCTCAATGAGAACTGTCCACTGAGTGTCTTCCTCTAAAGACACATTATACTGCCTTATTTCAGTACTTGTTTCCCCAATAATTGCTCAACATAGTTCATATTTAATATATAAAATTGCTGGTTACTTACTTTGGTAGTCATGTATAGAGTACCCTCAGGCCCCATAGTCCCAGGTCCTTCCTCATACTCATATGTTCCCAATAGCTGGTTTATGTATTATTTTCTATTTTTTATTTTCAATTTGTATTTTAATTTTAAATTTTTTTTCATTTCTATTAGCTATTCTATTTATGTATGATCTATGATTGCCTGCATTGCCTGATATCGCATACCATGACATATGGACCCTCATGTATCACCATGTATGCTGTTTTGACATCATTGTCCCCTTTATATACATGATTGTTTTACCACAGCTTCTATCTTAATACGATCTTAATAGCTGCCAGTTATTTCGGCCATTCCTCCTTCAAGATGGCCGACAGCGCTGGACATTCTGCCCCACTTCCTGTTACACTATTAGCCCCACTTCCTGCTGTGCCATGCTGCTTTAGATTTGTATTCCTGCAGCTACATATAAGTTCATATACAAGACCTTAGAACCTAGCAAACACCACTATTGGGCACACAGGCACTTGTAATACAGTGCACTATATCGCACACGCACGCTTCCCATTTTCTGGCAGCGCTGACACACTTCCGGTCGCGGGGTATATAAACCCTGGAGTCTGACACAGCGCTTGCACCAGCTGATCCCTTGACAGACCAGCACACAGGTAGGACACAGCTATGGCTTGCCTTTAGACATTTTTTACATAGACTCACCACGCTGTCACTCACCTATGGTTATTTCAGCATGATCGGATATGTGGCGTGCGCTAGTTTTTCATTATTTTTCAATATTTTGTATTTTTTATTACTTATCATATATATTATCATGTTTCATGTAGGGATGTGCAGGCTCGGATAGGTTCGAGTTTGCACGTTGAGTTCGGATTTTTCCCTCCAAAAAAACGGAACTCAGAAAGAGGCTAAACGTCATAAAAAATCCGAACTCAACGTGCAAACTCGAACCTATCCGAGCCTGCACATCCCTAGTTTCATGTACTTTCTGGTGTGTTTTTTCTACAGTGTCAGACACAGTATATTGTGCAGGTATATGCATAATACACAGTCACTGTATATTATGCAGGTATATGATGTATACATAACAGGATTCACCCAAGATTAGCATATGTGTGTGATTTACGAATAGACATATACTTTATGGCCATATCTGCCGGCACGGACAGCCTTCGTGCTAGATCATTTTCATTATTCCATTATATGGCTGAACACTGCTCTCATGATCCATTTATAAACACAGAGATTATGGCATTTATACACATGTATGATTGAAGGGCCTGTTAGACTTTGCATGCTGACGTTGTTTATATGTACTCCCTTGCAGTTACTATGATGTCTAGAAACCCAATGCCTTGACAAAGGTCCATGTTGGACCGAAACGTTGGCTGGCAAATTACATTGGTATTAAAAGCTGATTAATGTTGCTGAAAATCTGGAGAGTGCTTTTTTTCTTTTCTTTAAGAAATACAATTGATATATATATATATATATACATTAGGGGTGTGCACCGGCCACTTTTTGTGTTTTGGTTTTGGATCTGGATCTTACTTCGTGTTTTGGATCTGGATTGGTTTTGCCAAAACCACCCTTCCGTGTTTTGGGTTCTGGGTTTTGTGTTTTGGATCTGTATTTTTTTGAAAAAAAGCATAAAAACAGCTAAAATCACAGAATTTGTAGGTTTTTCTACTCCTATGCTATTATTAACCTCAATAACCTTAATTTCCACTCATTTCCAGTCTATTCTGAACACCTCACACCTCACAATAGTGTTTTTATGTCCAAAAGGTTGCACCGAGGTAGCTGGATGACTATGCTAAGCGACACGAGTGGGCGGCACAAACACGTGACCCATCTAGGCGTGATACTGCAGTGGCAGACAGGATGGCAGTTTGAAAAACTAGGCCCCAAACTGTACATAATGCAAAGAAAAAAAAGAGGTGCAAGATGGAATTGTCCTTGGGCCCTCCCACCCACCCTTATGTTGTATAAACAGGACATGCACACTTTAACAAACCAATCATTTCAGCGCCAGGGTCTGCCACACAACTGTGGCTGAAGTGATTGGTTCGTTTGGGCCCCCACAAAACAAGCTGGCAATTAATCTGTCCCTGCACAAACTGGCTCTACGGAGGCAAGATGTCATCCTCATCCTCCTCATCCACCGATTCCTCACCCTCTTCAGTGTGTACATCCTCATCCTCACAAAGTATTAAATCGTCCCCACTTGAATCCACCACCACAGGTCCCTCTGTACGTTCTGGAGGCTGGTCTCCCTGGAAGAGCTGATAATTAATTTTGATGAACATCATCTTCTCCACATTCTGTGGAAGCAACCTCCTACGCCTTTCGCTGACAAGGTTCCCGGCTGCACTAAACACTCTTTCGGAGTACACACTGGAGGGGGGGCAACTCAGGTAAAATAGAGGCAGTTTGTACAGGGGCCTCCAAATTGCCTCTTTTTCCTGCCAGTACAGGTATGGACTGTCTGACATGCCTACTTGGATGCTGTCACCGATGTAATCCTCCACCATTCTGTCAATGGTGACTGTATCATATGTAGTGACAGTAGACATGTCAGAAATTGTAGCCAGGTCCTTCAGTCCGGACCAGATGTCCAAACTTGGTCCTGCCTGCCCTGCATCACCGCCAGCAGGTTGCTTAGGATACCTAAGTTTTTTCCTGGCAGCCCCAGTTGCGGGAGAAAATGAAGAAGGAGCTGTTGACGTGTCACGTTCCGCTTCAGCTGACAGTGTGTTCACCAGCAGGTCTTTGCACCTCTGCAGGCTTGTGTCGGCCGGAAAGAGAGACACCACATAGGCTTTAAACCTAGGATCGAGCACGGTGGCCAAAATGTAGTGGTCTGATTTCAACAGATTGACCACCCTGGAATCCTGGCAAAGCGAATGAAGGGCTTCATCCACAAGTCCCACATGCCGAGCGGAATCACTCCGTCTTAGCTCCTCCTTTACTTTCTCCAGCTGCTTCTGCAAAAGCCTGATGAGGGGAATGACCTGACTCAAGCTGGCAGTGTCTGAACTGACTTCACGTGTGGCAAGTTCGAAGGGCTGGAGAACCTTGCACAACACGGAAATCATTCTCCACTGCGCTTGAGTCAGGTGCATACCCCCTCCTTTGCCTATGTCATAGGTGGATGTATAGGCTTGAATGGCCTGTTGCTGCTCCTCCATCCTCTGAAGCATATAGAGGGTTGAGTTCCACCGCGTCACAACCTCTTGCTTCAGGTGATGGCGGGGCAGGTTCAAGAGTGTTTGCTGGCGCTCCAGTCTTCGGCACGCAGTCGCTGAATGGCGAAAGTGGCCAGAAATTTTTCGGGCCACCCAAAGCGTCTCCTGCACGCCCCTGTCGCTTTTCAGAAAATTCTGCACCACCAAGTTTATTGTGTGAGCAAAACATGGGACGTGCTGGAATTTGCCCAGATGTAATGCCCGCACAATATTGGTGGCGTTGTCAGATATCACAAATCCCCAGGAGAGTCTAAGTGGGGTAAGCCACTGGGCGATGATTTCCCTCAGTTTCTCTAAGAGGTTGTCGGCGGTGTGCCTCTTACTGAAACCGGTGATACACAGCGTAGCCTGCCTTGGAACGAGCTGGCGTTTCTGAGATGCTGCTACTGGTGACGCTGCTGCTGTTGCTGCGTAAGGTGATACATCTACCCAGTGGGCTGTCACAGTCATATAGTCCTTAGTCTGCCCTGTTCCACTTGTCCACATGTCCGTGGTTAAGTGGACATTGGGTACAACGGCATTTTTCAGGGCACTGAGGACACTTTTTCTGACGTTTCTGTACAGTCTCGGTATCGCCTGCCTAGTGAAGTGGAATCTAGACGGGATTTGGAACCGGGGACACACTACCTCCATCAATTGTCTAAATCCCACTGCACTAATGGCGGATACCGGACGCACGTCTAACACCAACATAGCAGTCAAGGCCTCAGTTATACGTTTTGCTTCAGGATGACTGCTGTCGTACTTCATCCTCCTCGCTAAGGACTGTTGGAGGGTCAATTGTTTAGTAAAAGTAGTGGTGTTCCTACTTCCTCTCTGGGATGATGAACGACTCCCAGCAGCAGCAACAGCAGCAGCGGCAGCAGGAGGCGTAGCAATGCAGGATCCTCCGGAGGAATCCCGGATAGGAGAGTCAGTCATGCCAGTGACATGGCCTGCAGGACTACTTCCGATCCTGACTAAGGAGGAAATTGACGAGGAGGGAGTTGACGGTGTGGTTTGCAGGCGCTTGGATACAACAGGACAACGGGATTTAGGTGTCCCTGGACTGCTTACGGTCTTAGCCAAAGTTTCTGAACTTGACAGTAACTTATTATGAACGCGCTGCAGGTGCCGTATAAGGGAGGATGTTCCTAGGTGGTTAACGTCCCTACCCCTACTTATTCCACCTTTACATAAGGTACATATGGCAAGACAGTTGTTGTCCGGATTTGGATAGAAATATTGCCAGACCAAAGAGGTGGAATGTTTGGTCTTCTGCCCAGGCATGACCGTGATGGGCTTTTTCATCCCACGGACAACAACTGTCTCCCCCGGAGCCTGATTTAAACAAACCACATCACCATCAGAATCCTCCTCGCCAACTTCCTCCTCAGCGCCAGCTACACCAGTATCCTCATCCTGTTGTACTTCAACAGTGACATCTTCAATTTGCATATCAGCAAGTGGACTGTGGGTGCTCCTATCAGCACTTGCAGGGGGCGTGCAAATGGTGGAAAGAGCCACCTCTTCCCGTCCAGTGCTGGGAAGGTCAGGCATCGCAACCGCCACCACACTTGGACTCTCCTTGGGGATTTGTAATATCTTCTTAGAACGCACAGTTCTTCACTGTGCTTTTGCCAGCTTAGCTCTTTTGATTTTTTTAGTGGGAGGAGGGCTTCCATCGTCATGTGAAGCTGAACCACTAGTCATGAACATAGGGAAAGACCTTAGCCATTCCTTGCCACTCCTTGTCATAAATGGCATATTGGCAAGTTTACGTTTCTCTTCAGATGATTTAAATGTTTTTTTTAAGGTCATTTTCCTGAACTTTGTCATTTGGGATTGTATGTGGCTTCTACTATGACATTGGGCATCGGCCTTGGCAGACGACGTTGATAGCATGTTATCGTCTATGTCATGACTAGTGGCAGCAGCTTCAGCACTAAGAGGAAGTGGTTCTTGATCTTTCTCTATTTTATTTTTATCGGAGAAAGTTTGGTCCTCCATTTATGTTATATCGATTTGATATATACGTGCGGCTAAGGCGCACACAAACACAGAAAATATTTTTTTATTTTTGCTGGAGAGTAGTGCACTTTGTGGGTTACACCACCCTTTAAGAAATGAGCCAGCCGGCTCTTTACTTATGGGACACAGGCGCACGCTTGGTGCTGCTCCTTTGTTGATGCACGTGCGGCTACAGCGCACACAATTCACAAACACAGAAAAAATATTTTGTTATTTGGTTTGGAGTGTACTTTGGGGGTTACAACACCCTTTAACGGTCAAGCCAGCCGGCCCTTTACTTATGACACAGGCGCACGCTTGGCAATACTTTGTTGATGCACGTGCGGCTACTGCGCACACAATTCACAAACACAGAAAAAATATTTGGTTATTTGGTTTGGAGTGTACTTTGGGGGTTACAGCACCCTTTAATGGTCAAGCCAGCCGGCCCTTTACTTATGACACAGGCGCAAGCTTGGCACTACTTTGTTGATGCACGTGCGGCTACTGCGCACACAATTCACAAACACAGAAAAAATATTTTGTTATTTGGTTTGGAGTGTACTTTGGGGGTTACAGCACCCTTTAACAGTCAAGCCAGCCGGCCCTTTACTTATGACACAGGCGCAAGCTTGGCACTACTTTGTTGATGCACGTGCGGCTACTGCGCACACAATTCACAAACACAGAAAAAATATTTTGTGATTTGGTTTGGAGTGTACTTTGGGGGTTACAGCACCCTTTAACGGTCAAGCCAGCCGGCCCTTTACTTATGACACAGGCGCACGCTTGGCACTACTTTGTTGATGCACGTGCGGCTACTGCGCACACAATTCACAAAGACAGAAAATATTTTTTTTTTTGGTTTGGACTGGAGTGTACTTTGGGGGTTACAGCACCCTTTAACGGTCAAGCCAGCCGGCCCTTTACTTATGACACAGGCGCACGCTTGGCACTACTTTGTTGATGCACGTGCGGCTACTGCGCACACAATTCACAAACACAGAAAAAATATTATTTTTTTAGCACTTGGGGGGAGCACCCCTGATGGACAGAGCACCCCCTGGACAACACTACAGCACACCTTTAGGACTGGGACACTGCACAGGACTTTGGAGTGGACACAGCCCCTATGGAGAACTGACTGCACAGCACAGTCCAGCCAGCCCCTATGGACTTTGAAGTAGTGGACACAGCCCCTATTAACAACAGCAGCACAGCACAACACAGCCAGCCCCTATGGACTTTGAAGTAGTGGACACAGCCCCTATGGACAACAGCAGCACAGCGCAGCACAGCACAGCACAACACTACTCTGCTCTACACTACACTACACTACACAGCCCAGCCAGCCCATCCTCCCACCCTCCCTCTTCACTGTCCACAGCCGAGTGAGAAAATGGCGCCGACGCGGGTACCTTATATAGGATCCAAAACCCGCGAGACCCGGAAGGCGGGATGATGACGTTTTGCCTCGATTTCAGATCCGAGTCAGGCGGGAAAAGTCGAGCCTGACTCGGATCTGCCTCGGATCGGGGGGATTTCAGAAATCCGAACCCGCTCACCCCTAATATATATATATATATTTACACATAACTAAATAACTAGTTAACTATATATGTACATTTATATATGTATATACATCCAGGGTGATTGGTGCTCCGGTGATGTCCTCTGGGGCTCCGGTCTGGTGAACTAATCACCAGAGGTAAGTGAAAGTGAGGGGGGCGGTCGCAGGGCAAGGGGGGGTATGGTGAGCCGGTTGGCGCATGCGCGAGCACCATCTCACTGTATTTTTAGCGAAAAATACAGTGAGAAGACTACGGACGGGATTCGCAGGGACAGAGCTTTATTGCAAGCTTTGTTCCATGTGATATTAAAATATCATACTACAACTGCAGTTTAAATGCGGATTGGAGTAAATTGGGCTCTTTGGCACACTGTGGTAGCTGAGCAGCTTAGAACAGTGGGGGCTTACTTGGTGTGAAAATGTGTGACAGATGACCTCACTGTTCTAGTTAATGTTTGATAATGTGAATGTATGTGTCTCAAAATACAGAGATATTTGGAGGAGTCAGTCATTCATGTTGGTATTTAATAATTGACCCCTCAGAATTGCCATTGTATAGTAATCAGACCAGTGCTCCAAGTGGGAATTTAGAGGTGGGGGTATGGAGATATGGAGTATGGGGGAATGGAGATTGAATCCCCCCCCTTAGACCCCTGCTTCCATATCACTCCATTGTACTTCTCACCCTCACACTTCTCCCTGTCTGCTCCCCTCTCTCACACCCTGCCCTTCTCACTAACGGATTCCCTCTCTTTCACCCCCTACAATACTAACTGCCTGTTTCCATCTGTCTGCTCCTCTCTCTATTCCCTCTCTCACACCCACCCCTCTCTCTAATTGCCTCTGACCTGCGAGCCTGGAATGGAGCCGCCGGGAGCATCGGGTCTTCTTGGTTGCTGCAGTAGTGCACTTGCTGCAGTTTAATCTGGCACTGCTGCAAGCCAATGAGAAGCTGCCACTTGGCAGCTTCTAATTGGCTGGTGGCCAGCGAGGTCCGCGATTGGCTGGTGGCCAGCAAGCCCCGCAATTGGCTGGTGGCCAGCAAGCCCCGTGATTGGCCGGCGGCCAGTGCGTGGTGTGCTGCTTACTTTACAGTGTAGCCGGGACCTGATGCTCTGTCCCGGCTACATGCCAGTGCCTCCGCCGATCGAGATGTGTCCCCTGCAGGACACATCTCTACACATTGCCGCCGCTGCTCCAGCACTGGGATCCCACACTAGATCCCAGCGCTGGTACATTCTCTTCTGTGGCTAAAATGAAGTGGGGCCGGGAAGTGGTGGTATGTCATACCGCCGTATATCGCCTCACTTCGACCACTGAATCAGACACCAAGGGTGCAGACCATTACATTGCATTCAGAGTGGCTCCCTGCTGCCAGTGTAGAATGCTTTCAACATCTGAGCGCTAAAGTAGGGGTAATTCAACAGCTGTAGCACATAGACACCTTCCCATTTGCTGCATGCACACGTGCGTACAGTACATAGCACTTTCAATATAAAATGAACACACCTTCTTCTTTTGCACTTTGATGCCAGGCTCAGGAAAATATTCCTTATTTGCTTTAAATTGACTTGTAATCTTTTTAAACATAGGAACTGAGAAGAAGGAGAAGATACAAGACTCAGATACACGGTATTTGCCCTCTTGTAGGGTGCTCCATTGAGCTTCTGCCATTGTGCACCACGGCTACTTCTGTCCTGCTATTTAAATTAGTTGTTAATAAATATATTCAATTACCATTCAGCATCAATCTTTGCTAAGTGATTTCCTGTTTTATGTATTTTTTTCAACAATGTTTTTAAAATATCCTCATAGTCCATAGTGAATTTTCAGTCCCTTTTCGTTTTAATAGTCTAAATGCTCCCTTTTTCCCCTATTGCATCCAATACTCTCTAACATAACAACGCTGGCTGCCTCCTGTTTAGATATATTAGAGATGAGCGGGTCCAGCTCTCAGAGAACCGGACCCACCCGAACATTGCAATTCTGAATTGTTGTTCAAGGGTGCAGTGTTGTCAGGCTGGGGATGCAGCACATAAAGGGTTGATGCTGTGTTGTCCTGTCCATCAAACGGCTTGGGTTGCAGTACATGAAGGGGTGCTGTGTCATCCAGGGGTGCTCTGTCAATCCAGGGATGCTCTTCCCCAGTGTTAAAAAAATAAAAGTTAAATAAAATTATCATTCCAGAAAAAAAAAAAAAAAAGATTTTTTGGGATTTTTTTTTGTGTGTGGGCTACTGTAGCTAGTAGTTACGCTATTATTGTTCAGTGACACCGCCGGCCAGACCGCAGTTTATCATCCACATATTGTGACACTATAAGTCATAGTTATGACACTATAAATCATAAAAAATATTGTGACACTGTGAGTGGTAGCGCAGTGTTTTACTCATAAAAAATCTTGTGACACTTTAAGTGGTAGCGCAGTGTAATATTAAACTTTTCACTTCTTTCCTCAATTGTGAATAAATGATTAGTCTACATGCCGACTACAAGACCACAACAAAGTGTTAAATAACATCCGTAATATATGAAACATGATATCACTGTTTGTGGCAGATCAGTGTGTTATTCTTTTCTTATTCATAAAAAATATTGTGACACTGTAGATCATTGATACTGCTGTGTAATATTTAAAATTGGTACAAATTGACGTGTGTGCTGTATCCCACTTCATTTCAGTTTGTTGATATGGAGAACGATAAGTTGAGAGGAGAGCAGGAACAACATACTAGTGGTGGAGCTGTTGCCAGTGCCACCAGTCATGACGATACTAGTCTGTCTACATCATCTACTAAAACCGATGACCAAGGGCATACAGGGCTTAAGTCAATGCATCTAAAATCAAAGAACCAATCTTTTACAGTGGTAAAGAAAAAGCATCAAAGGGAAAGTTAGCTGCAGAAAGACATAAAATTGGCAATATGCCTTTTGCCATACAAAGTGGCAAGGAAAGGCTAAGGCCTTGGCATTTATTTATGACCAGTGGCTCTGCCTCTTATAATGATGTAAGCACAAGTGAAAATGCTGACATAGAAATTGCGGATGCTTCTGTGGAAAGTGCACTATGATGAGCAGGATATATATGTGTAGCTAATGCTAATAATGATGTTCTTGATGAGGATTTTGATGATGAGGATGTTGTTGATGAGGATGTTGTTTGTGTAAATCAGGCACCAGTGGAAGAAACAGTTGTTACCCATGATAAGGAAAAGCCCATTGTCATACGTGGGCACAAGACAAAAAAATCCACTTCTTATGTGTGGAGTTATTTCTACCCACAACCAGACAACAATTGTCAAGCCATCTGTATCCTTTATAAAACCAGAGTAAGTAAAGGTAAGAGCCTTAACCATCTAGGAACCTCCTCCCTGTTACATCATCTGCAGCACATCCATCCAAAAAGTTTTTCCAAATTTAAGAAACTTTGGCTAAAAAAGTACCAACAAGCAGTCCAGCATCAGCTAGCTTCCTTCTCTCTGCTAGATCCAAGCACCTGCCATCTTCACAACCAACACCTTCATCAACAATATCAATTGTGAAGCGATTGGTTTGTTTGGGCCTATACAAAACAAGCTACCAATTGGCAGCTGACATTGCTGGCAATGATCTCTACTTGCACAAGCTGGCTTTACAGAGGCAAGAAGTTGTCACCATCATCATCCAATTTCTCACCCTCATCAGTGTGTACATCATCTTCACACAATATTAAATTGTCCCCCTGCAGGAATCCACCATTCCAGATGCCTCTGTAATTTTTGGATGTAATTGGCATAGAATTTGTAGTTCAGTTTGATAGACATAATCTTTTCCACACTTTGAGGAAGTAGCCTCCTATGCTGATCGCTGACAAGGTTCCCGGCTGTGCTGAAAACTCTTTCTGAGTACACCCTGGAGGGTTGGGCAGCTCAAGTAAAGCAAAGCCAGTTTGTGCAAGGGCCTCCAAATTACCATTTTTTTTCCTGCCAGTAGTCAAATGAACTGTCTGACATGCCTATTTGGACGCTATCATTACAAATTGTAAAATAGTCCTCAACCAATCTTTGAATGGTGACCGTATCAGGTGGAGTCATGGTAGAGGTCTCATTAATTGTAGGCAATTCTTTTAGACCCAACAAGATGTCAAAACTTGGTTGTGTTGACTCATCTGCATCACCAGTGGGTCTTTTGGGAAAGTTTAGGGTTTTTTCGGCAGATGCACTTGCTGGAGAAACTGAAGGAGAAGCCATCGTTGCCTCACATGCCGCTTGAGCTGACAATTTGCTTACCAACAGCTCTTTGCACCTCTAAATCACATGACTGCGCATTATTTCCCACCCCACGCCTGATTTACTAACCCCTGTTATCTGAACCTCATTCATACTACACTACCATCTCGGAAGGTGTGGGAGGCTCCCTTTGGCCTTATGCGTCACAGATCACACATATATAGATAGATACACGTAATAGATTTACCACTCTAGGGAGTGCAGTCACGCTCTGATACATGCACGTCTTGATGTGATATAAGAAGAACTGAGACCGCTACTGCATAAAAATCGTCCAGCAGCCAGGTTGCAGGGCAAAGTTCCCAGCCTCACCTAGCAGCACTCCTCTGACTTTTAGGCCTGTATTCAATTGCCGCTGAAAAGTCCCGGACTTTTCACATGGTACACTTTCCGCCGTCATCGCTGGTTTGCCCTCCGGAAAAGAATCGCACTCGTCCCAGCTATTCGCCCTATTCAATTGCAAAGGATGCAAAAACACATCGTGGCAAAACTCAAACAGGCGAAAAGTGCTGTCAGATTTGGGGAAATCAGTCTGACACTTATTGTGGTCAGCACTACACTGGCTAACTAGGATGGGCCGGGCCGGTACCATGGCTGGCGGCGCCCCCTTTGCCGCCGGTCCTACGGCGCCCAGGGCACATGCCCTGCTCAACCCCCCTTAGTTACGCCACTGGAGTGTGTGTTTGGGGGGGTTTCACTGACAGGCAGAGGGGAATGTGTGTAAAGATCATTTGGAGGGTATGAAGAAATGTGGAGGGGATTAGGGCGTCGCTGAGAGAGGGGAATGTGGAGGTTGGATCTCTGAGAGAGAGAGGAGAATCTGCAGGGTATCGTTGAGACAGAGAGAGGGGAATGTATTGGGGTGTCACTGAGACAGGGAGGAATGTGGGTGGATCGCTGAGAGAGGGGAATGTGGTGGGAACACATTCTTATTTAGACAAGGGGCATGTGATGTCATCACATGACATGCGCCACACCACCAACAGAGGAACCAGCCGCAGCGTGAAGAGAAGCAGCCAGAAGACACAGGAGAAGGTAAGTGTCTGTGGGCTGTAAGGGCCAGGTGCAGAGGCTGCCTGGAAAGACAGAAGGGGAAGGGGTGCTGGCTGGGGAGACACTGTGGAGTTGAAGTTGCAGAAAAACAAAGAGGGGGCTGCCTTTTGTGTCAGTCCCGGGCCCCACAATTTCTGATGGCAGCCCTGAACCACCCTCATGTGTTTTGGTTTTGGATCTGTATTTTCTCAAAAATAAAAATAAACTTTGTCATGTTGACCTGTTTACATGCAATCCAAAACCAGAATTTGGTTTTAAAATCTGAGTTCCAAACCACGAGAAGGTCCATACCATGGCACGGTTCGACTTGGTACCCCAAAGTGATTCTGAACTCGGACTCCGTTTGACACAGAACATCTAAATTAATTTATTGTCAGTTCTCTGGAAACCGAACCGGCACAACTCTAGACACAATATTACAGGTGACAAAAACCTTGTCATTCTATTGAAGAACATAGCAGCACTGGTAACAGTGGACAATAGCTTGTGCTCTGCTGAACTTAGGGCCTGATTCAGACCCGCTCACTAAGAAGCGTCTGCGTGCAGACTGCCGATGTTTGCATTGTGAGCATGCGTACGCATTGCAGTGCGCTTGCACAAACCAGTGCGAGAGATCGTGATGCGTCCACTTGCTGCGCATGGACGGCCCAGCTAAATGAGTGACAGGAGAAGCTGTTTGTGCGTGATGACAAGGGCTGGCCACTAGAAACGGGGGAGTGGAGGTGTGAACGCAGGCATGCCTGAGTGTCTTACCGCCGTTTCAGAGGCGTGCGTAATTAAGAGGCAGAGTCATGGTACACGTCACATACACTGAAGTGCTCGCAGTGCTTGCGGTAGGGTATGGTCAACCACAAGCGCTGCATTCACTTCCGATGGTAATCGATGTTACCGATGGTTGCATACACTTCCAGGAGATGACGTGCGCAAGTGGACATCTTAAGACAGGCTGGTGGGCATCTGCATACACAGTGCGATCGCATGCCAAGACATAGTGGGCGTGCTAATGCCTTGCTGTGTGATCGCCTGCCTTGCCGAATTTGCATACGCATCTAGTGAGCGTACACATCTAGCGAGCAAGTCTGAATCAGGTCCTTAGTGAACAGCATATGCTCTTAGGTCTTGCACGAGAGTGTTGTTGACTTGGTGGCTGCAGCTATTGCTGTGTATGCAGAGCTTTTAAGCCCTGGCTAATCTTGACCATAGATGGCAATTGCAACAGTGACATCTGCAGGTCACAAAAATGCACATGAAAAACAACTTTGTAATAAATATTGGTACATTTATTCTTAATAATATATTAATTTTTTAGTGATACTAACTTTTTTTGTTACAATATCTTAACAAGTAACGAAAAAAATATTAATTTACGCAGTTCTAGTTAATAGTGTAGTTTTTATGAATAAATTATACTACTGCTTGCCGCTTGTAATTCTGTTTAGAAAAATCATATTCATTGTTGTATACGTAATTATGTCTGCAAACCTAAGCAATGGGAAACAGGAGTGAATGAAAGTACATTACTTAGATGGCATTTATTTTAAAAGCTCAGCCATCACTGCACCTGAAAATGTTACAGGAATTATAATACAAAATGTTTTGTATGCATAACAAAAGGGA
This sequence comes from Taudactylus pleione, assembly GCA_031769625.1. NCBI lineage: Eukaryota > Metazoa > Chordata > Amphibia > Anura > Myobatrachidae > Taudactylus > Taudactylus pleione. The sequence goes on from JAUIMM010000112.1 coordinate 12,137,439, forward strand.
TACAAGGGACACTGCATTCACACGAACATTCATTATTTTAACAAATAGTAATTAGGGACAAATGCTTAAAAAATACATTCAGAATATTTCAGAAAAATTACACGATTGTTAAGGTACCAATTTACATGAATTTCAGTATTTCCCATTGTTGTCTAATAATACATAGATATTTTTCTTTGGCTGCATTTTGTGTATAGTTAGATAATGTGACATTAGTATGGTTCTACCATTTTGAATTCTGCACAGGAGTCAGCAATGTTGCAGAGACCTGCTAACTATTATTTTCAGTGAGATTGTAAATCGGTAAAATTGGTGTGTTGCATACTGTACATTTGGCATTGCACGCTGTACAAGTTATGTTTTAAATTAAAGTAAAGCAGTGAAGTGCAAAATGCAATTAGATATATAGTATAAGGCAGGGCACATGATAAGAACATGCCAAGTTCACCTTCTCGGTGGGTGGCTCTTTGACTCTTTTTTTTTTATTTTTTTTGAGGGGGGTGATTTATTTATTTCCTTATTTAGTTTAATTTATTGTTATTCCTTTTTTCTATCATCAATAATATTTATTGAATTTTCTGTAAAGTAAATGGGTGGGAATTGGGGGGGGGGGGGGGCGATACAGCAAGGAAAAAGAGGGGAGGGGGAGTGTTGCAAGGTTGCAATTACACAATAAATGAAAAGCAGAGTAGAGAAAATCAATATGTCTAGGCAAAGAACAACATCATATATCAAGGGGGGATCCCAAAAAGGACGGAGAATGAGGCCGTTTCACAAGGGGAAACTCAACTGGGAAGGCAGGAGATCGGGGAGGTCAAGCTTGAGGGGTGCTGTCTCCCTCAATCATGAAGATATGCCAGGGGCATTCCTTTTATTTTAGTACGGCAGGTTAAGATTATAGAGGATCTTTTCTCCAGGGGTCAAACACCCACAAGAGATACACATCTTGACACTATGAATCCACTTACACTGTTCAAAATTATTTTAAAAGACTGCTAAATATAGACATATGGGTACACATATGGAGTGGCTGGGTGGTAATGGCGTGTTGGCATGTAGGCTATGTTTAGTGAGGGCATGAATTGTGGGAAAGGCAGTGTTGCACATATGCATAATTATGCCTATTTTTAGACAGATCTTTGCACTTTGGTTAGTGCTGGTGAGAGTGTCTCTGATAATGATGATAGCTATGAGACCGAGCACATGGATGGGGACAGCCCACAAACAGAGATGTGTGCAATTCTGTGCAATGGCTCCCAGTAAGCAATATGGGATACGGTCAATATTCCGGCAAAGGGTATGCCGGCGCTTAGAATACTGGAGCTGGAATCCCAACTGCCGGCATCCCAGAGATATGTATTGGGGTTAGGGGGAGGGTTAAGGTTAGGCACTAGGGGGGAGGGTTAGGTTTAGGGTGCGGGGAGGGGGAGGTTAGGTTTAGGCACTAGGGGGAGGGTTAGGTTTAGGGTGCGGGGAGGGGGAGGTTAGGTTTAGGCACTAGGGAGGAGGGTTAGGTTTAGGGTGCGGGGAATGGGAGGTTAGGTTTAGGCACTGGGGAGGGAGGGTTAGGGGTTGGAGAAGGTTTGGGATACCTACCGAAAGGTGTCGGTATCCTAATCCTGTCGGAATGCCGGCGTCTGGATTTTGACCGAGCACCAGCATCCCGTACCCAACCCAGTAAATTTAGCACACCTACAAAATAGCTGCAAAAGGCTTCACACTTAACAATGAATTTGTTTGTGCACTTTTATGCCAGCCAAAAATAACCCATCTAATTACATTACTACGGTTTATATTCCTGGCAAAGAACAGGCTGTAAAGAAATAAATAAAGTGTTAATTTGTCGCTATATAGGATTGTGAGGCCCAAAATACACATTTGAATGAGAGACTGTCTCTGATCTTATCTGCTTGAGCCTTTAGGCGATCTGCAGTAGACAGGTACATGGATAATATTCCCAAACTTCATGTGTGCAATATTTAAGCTGCATTCTTTTCTTTCTGTTTGATTTATACCAGGCCGCTTCTCTTGTGTTAATTACTTTGACATTCCACCCATGAAACAATTAAGTTCTTCAAAGCTAATGAGGGGAAAAGATATGATTGGTGCATTTCTGCAATAAAAAAACCCTGTGGTTTGAATAATAGAGAATTATGATATGCTAATTCTTTTCTCTGCTGATAGGAATGCTTTAAAAAAATGCATGCTAATGGCTGTGAGTATCTACAGAATGCAAACGGAGATCAGCGGTTAGTAAACTAATTACAGGAAATAGAAAGTAAATAGGAACAAGTAATTGAGATAAAATATTAGTTGGTGCTAGTTTATTCAGGCAATGCAAATGTAGTTTATTGGTGTGTTTGTCTTCCCCTTCCATTAGGCAGATTAGGATATGTACAGTGAAGGACAGCTGGTGAGGGGATGGAGAACAGAGTTCCGTGTTTTGATTGACAATAATGTGGAATTACTGTTGTTTGTAGCTTTTCTAGCAGCATTACATATGAGTTATATTGCTACCTCTACTAGCTGCAAATAATATAGCGATCACTTGTGAAAACCACGGCCGAGCAGATATTGGCCTGACAGATTTTTAAAAAAAGAGGTAGTGACACTTGTGACATAGCACCCTACTGTACATTCCAAATGGAAAAAATCCAGAACACTGTAGGCTATAAACTCCAGATACTGTATGAGTTCTCCACACTTGTCACTCAGCCATGCTCCATCAGACATAGCTACAGCGGCAAATCTGCAGAACTTTTGGTTTGCTCCTATACATAATGTTACATATTGTTCTATTTAAAGCCTCTCCTATGTTAGATCAGTGCTGATGTTATTTGTGTGTCGTTACCAGGCCTCAAAATACATCTATTGACAGGGGTTTGGCACGGGGGATCGGTATGATAATCCGGCAGTGGAAGCCCGGCTGGTTGAGAATCCTGGCAGCGGTAAGTACTTTAACCTACCCCTACCCCCCTAAACCTAACCCTCCCTTGGTGGCGCCTAACCCTAACCTCTGGAGGGGGTGCCTAACCTTAACCTACCCCCTAGTGGTGCATAAACCTAACGCCCCCTCCCCGCACCATAAACCTAACCCTCCTGGGGGGTGCCTAACCTAACCTCCCCCCTAGTGGCGCCTAACCCTAACCCCCCCTTCCTCTAACCTAACCCTAACCCTCCCATGGGGGTGCCTAACCCTAACATCCCCCCAGTGTTGCCTAAACCTAACCCCCCCCCTTCCCTGGGAAATTTGACGTTACTTACCTGTTTGGACGATCAGGATCCTGGAGCTTCGAGATGCCGGCGTTGGTATCCTGTTCACTGTCGGATATCATCACCAGCATTTTGCCAGGCGGTGTGATGCGGTTGTAGGGATATCGACACCCGGCATTCCGCCTGTCGGCAATGTGACCGCATACCGGGTACGGGATGCTGGCACTCGGGATCCCGGTGGTCAGAATCCTGATGCCGGCATCCTGTCAGGGTTAGGCTACTGACTAAACCTAACCTCCCCTCTAGTGCCTAAACCTCCCCCTCCCTGCACCCTAAACCTAACCCTCCTCCCTTAGTGCATAACCCTCCCCCGAGTGCCTAACCCTAATCCTCCCCTCTGTGCCTAACCCGAACCCTAGTGCCTAACCCTAGTGCATAACCCTAACCCTCCCACTAGTGCCTAACCCTAACCCTCCCCTAGTGCCTAACCCTAGTGTCTAACCCTCCCCCCTTAGTGCATAACCCTAACCCTCCCACTAGTGCCTAACCCCCTGCCTAATCCCGCTACTTACCATCGGGATGCTGGCGCCTGCATTCTGACAGGTGTCGGGATTCCAATGCCAGCGTTCTGAGCACCAGAATCCCCGTGGTCGGTATTATGGCTGCATCCAATTGGCAGATAATGGATACAGTGGACCAGCTACAAAGGGAGGGAAAGACATATCTCACTTATAAAATTGTGTGATATTTTTTTGCACCTGTTTTCTGGTGCACCAGCTTTCAGTAGTTGTCCCCCTGGGTCATCCTACAAGCCTGATTTTCCTGGTCAGAGTTATAATAATATTGTAGAATGTCCCAGGGTTTATGGGTCATGGTTTTTCTTTCCTTTTCACTGTCTTCCCTTCTTATCTCCAAAGACAAGTTCTGCCTTGTAGGATTGCAGTCACCATTTATGTATTGTGGCTATGCTGGGTTTGATGACATTGTGAGCCATAGTGATGTTACACTCAGTTGGTGCATTTTATCGTGGTAATTAAAATTTTCATAGAATTAGTAGGCTCTCTGTCTTCTGTTTAGAGGATTACTTTGATATAAAGTTGGTATGGTCTGAATTTTGAACTGTGCTTAAATAAATTCCATGCTGATTTTATGTATTGGGTCATTGCACTTCCACACTACGATACTACTGCTACCCTCTCACTATAACAATACCGTCATCTTCACACTTTATAAATAATCCCCCACACTACAGTAGTAGCATCATGACCTCACACTACAACAATATCACCACAACCCCCACACAACAGAAATACCACGGCCAACCTCACACCACAGCAATACCACTGCCACTCACATACTATAAACAATACCACTGCTACCCTCAAACTACAGTAGTAGCATCATGACCTCACACTACAACAATATCACCACAACCCTCACACAACAGAAATACAACGGCCAACCTCACACCACAGCAATACCACTGCCACTCACATACTATAAACAATACCACTGCTACTCTCACCCTACAGTAGTAGCACCATCACTTCACACTACAACAATATCACCACAACCCTCACACAATGGAAATACCATGGCCAACCTTACACCACAGCAATACCACTGCCACTCACATACTATAAACAATACCACTGTTACCCTCACACTACATTAGTAGCATCATCACCTCACACTACAACAATATCACCACAACCCCCACACAACAGAAATACAACGGCCAACCTCACACCACAGCAATACCACTGCCACTCACATACTATAAACAATACCACTGCTACCTTCACACTACAGTAGTAGCACCATCACCTCACACTACAACAATATCACCACAACCCTCACACAATGGAAATACCACGGCCACCCTCACACCACAGCAATACCATTGCCACCCACATACTATAAACAATACCACTGCTACCCTCACACTACAGTACCACCACCATTACCCTCACACTACAGCAATATCACCTAACACAACAGAAATACCATGGCCACCCTCATGCCACAGCAATACCACTGCCACTCACATACTATAAACAATACCACTGCTGCCCTCACACTACAGTAGTACCACCATTACCTCACACTACTGCAATATCACCACAACCCTCACACAACAGCATTACCGTGGCCACCCTCACACCACAGCAATACCACTGCCACTGCCACTCACATACTATAAACAATACCACTTCTACCCTCACACTACAGTACCTCCATCATTACCTCACACTCAGGGCCGGCTCTAGGGGTGTTCGACCAGTGTGGTCGCACAGGGGCGCCACCCATAGAGGGCGGCACCCCTCCCCAGCATCCCGATTTCAGAGGGACAGTACTGTCCAGCTGTACTACACGCGGGCCGAAGTGGCCCACGGGTGGTCAAATCGGGAGGCTGGGGACCCCCACCGCCACAGCTGTGCAGCGGTGCCGGACCCCCAGAGAGTGAATGGATGCCGCGCGCATGCGCGCGGCAACCATTCACTGACAGGAGAGGGCTGGGGGAAGCCCAGCCAGTGACGGAGTGCTGGGCTTTACCCCCAGCCTGACGTTATTTGGAGGCGTGCCATGCGGGCATGCCTCCAAATAAAGTCACGCAGGGGGCGTGGCCTATGGTAATTAGGCCACGCCCCCAAATTCGGTCGCGCGCGGTGAAGCCACGCTCGAGCTTAGGGCGCTCTCTCAAGAGCCGTCACAGGGTGCTCAGAACCCTGGAGCCGGCCCTGATATTCAGTATCATCGATATTCAACACTGGAGAATTTTCAATGAAGTTAATCAGATTTCTGCATAGGATTACCAGTGTCATCATTTGCAATGATATCTACACTGGTCCTGGACAGCCTGTGACTCTCCAGGTGTTGTGAAACAAGTCCCAGCCCCAGCATATACTATCTGCTAACAGATGGCATAGCATGATACTTGTACAGTAGATTCACAACACCTGGAGATACACAGGTTGTCCAGGCCTAACCTATACTATATGATGAAACTTTCTAAGTTGATGGGTTAGCTTTTATTTCTCAATAATGCAGGTACCTTGTATCTCCCTCCACAGTACACCAATGCCTCCCAAACACACACACACAATCTACAGCACGAATGTACACAACAACAGCTCTAGACACACACACACACAGACACGCACACACTGCAGCACTAACCAGGGTCGGATCTAGACTCTTGCTTTAGGGGGGGGGGGGGCGGTGTGTGTATATGTGTATATACAGTATATATATATATATACACACACACATATATTAGAGATGTGTGCCAACCCCCGTGTTTTGGTTTTGGATCTGGATCTCCCCTGGTTTTGGATCTGGATTGGTTTTGACTAGGGGTGTGCACCGGCCACTTTTCGTGTTTTGGTTTTGGATCTGGATCTTTCTTCGTGTTTTGGATCTGGATTGGTTTTGCCAAAACCACCCTTCCGTGTTTTGGGTTCTGGGTTTTGTGTTTTGGATCTGTATTTTTTTAAAAAAAAAGAATAAAAACAGCTAAAATCACAGAATTTGTGGGTTTTTCTGCTCCTATGCTATTATTAACCTCAATAACCTTAATTTCCACTCATTTCCAGTCTATTCTGAACACCTCACACCTCACAATAGTGTTTTTATGTCCAAAAGGTTGCACCGAGGTAGCTGGATGACTATGCTAAGAGATACGAGTGGGCGGCACAAACACGTGGTCCATCTAGGAGTGGCACTGCAGTGGCAGACAGGATGGCAGTTTGAAAAACTAGGCCCCAAACTATACATAATGCAAAGAAAAAAAAGAGGTGCAAGATGGAATTGTCCTTGGGCCCTCCCACCCACCCTTATGTTGTATAAACAGGACATGCACACTTTAACAAACCAAACATTTCAGTGCCAGGGTCTGCCACACGACTGTGGCTAAAATGATTGGTTCGTTTGGGCCCCCACAAAACAAGCTGGCAATTAATCTGTCCCTGCACAAACTGGCTCTACGGAGGCAAGATGTTGTCCTCATCCTCCTCATCCACCGATTCCTCACCCTCTTCAGTGTTGTGTACATCCTCATCCTCACAGAGTATTAATTCGTCCCTGCTGGAATCCACAACCACAGGTCCCTCTGTACGTTCTGGAGGCTGGTCTCCCTGGAAGAGTTGATAATTCATTTTATGAACATCATCTTCTCCACATTTTGTGGAAGCAACCTCCTACGCCTTTCGCTGACAAGGTTCCCGGCTGCACTAAACACTCTTTCGGAGTACACACTGGAGGGGGGGCAACTCAGGTAAAATAGAGCCAGTTTGTACAGGGACCTCCAAATTGCTTCTTTTTCCTGCCAGTACAGGTACGGACTGTCTGACATGCCTACTTGGATGCTGTCACCGATGTAATCCTTTAACAGACAGACGCACGCTTGTCGCTGCTGCTTTGAGGATGCAAGTGCGGCTACAGCCCACACAATTCACAAAGACAGAAAAAAGAAGAAGAATATTTTTATTGTTTGTGTAGCACACTTTGAGGGTGTCACCACCCTTTAACAGACAGACGCACGCTTGTCGCTGCTGCTTTGAGGATGCAAGTGCGGCTACATCGCACACAAGGCACAAACACATTAAAAATATAGTTTTTTATTTTTTGGAGCACTTTGAGAGTTACACCACCCTTTAACAGACAGACGCACGCTTGTCGCTGCTGCTTTGAGGACAGTATCATATGCAGTGACAGTAGACTTGTCAGAAATTGTTGGCACGTCCTTCAGTCCGGACCAGATGTCCAAACCAGCCCTTGACTTATGACACAGGCGCACGCTTGGCGCTGCTACTATGTTGATGCATGAGCGGCTACATCGCACACAAGTCACAAACACATTTAAAAAATAGTTTTTTATTTTTTGGAGCACTTTGAGGGTTACACCACCCTTTAACAGACAGACGCACGCTTGTCGCTGCTGCTTTGAGGATGCAAGTGCGGCTACAGCCCACACAATTCACAAAGACAGAACAAAAAAGAATATTTTTATTGTTTGTGTAGCACACTTTGAGGGTGTCACCACCCTTTAACAGACAGATGCACGCTTGTCGCTGCTGCTTTAAGGATGCAGGTGTGGCTACAGCCCACACATTTCACAAAGACAGAAAAAAAAAGAACAATATTTTTATTGTTTGTGTAGCACACTTTGAGGGTGTCACCACCCTTTAACAGACAGACGCACGCTTGTCGCTGCTGCTTTAAGGATGCAGGTGCGGCTACAGCCCACACATTTCACAAAGACAGAAAAAAAAAGAAGAACATTTTTATTGTTTGTGGAGCACACTTTGAGGGTGTCACCACCCTTTAACAGACAGACGCACGCTTGTCGCTGCTGCTTTGAGGATGCAAGTGCGGCTACAGCCCACACAATTCACAAAGACAGAAAAAAGAAGAATATTTTTATTGTTTGTGTAGCACACTTTGAGGGTGTCACCACCCTTTAACAGACAGACGCACGCTTGTCGCTGCTGCTTTAAGGATGCAGGTGCGGCTACAGCCCACACATTTCACAAAGACAGAAAAAAAAAGAACAATATTTTTATTGTTTGTGTAGCACACTTTGAGGGTGTCACCACCCTTTAACAGACAGATGCACGCTTGTCGCTGCTGCTTTAAGGATGCAGGTGCGGCTACAGCCCACACATTTCACAAAGACAGAAAAAAAAGAACAATATTTTTATTGTTTGTGTAGCACACTTTGAGGGTGTCACCACCCTTTAACAGACAGACGCACGCTTGTCGCTGCTGCTTTAAGGATGCAGGTGCGGCTACAGCCCACACATTTCACAAAGACAGAAAAAAAAAGAAGAATATTTTTATTGTTTGTGTAGCGCACTTTGAGGGTTACACCACCCTTTAACAGACAGACGCACGCTTGTCGCTGCTGCTTTGAGGATGCAAGTGTGGCTACAGCCCACACAATTCACAAAGACAGAAATAGGAAGAATTTTTTTTTATTGTTTGTGGAGCGCACTTTGAGGGTTACACCATCCTTTAACAGACAGACGCACGCTTGTCGCTGCTGCTTTGAGGATGCAGGTGGAATCTAGACGGGATTTGGAACCGGGGACACACTACCTCCATCAATTGTCTAAATCCCACTGCACTAATGGCGGATACCAGACGCACGTCTAACACCAACATAGCAGTCAAGGCCTCAGTTATACGTTTTGCTTCAGGATGACTGCTGTCGTACTTCATCCTCATCGCTAGGGACTGTTGGAGGGTCAATTGTTTAGTAAAAGTAGTGATGTTCCTACTTCCTCTCTGGGATGATGAACAACTCCCAGCAGCAGCAACAGCACTAGGAGGAAGTGGTTCTTGATCTTTCCCTATTTTATTTTTATCGGAGAAAGTTTGGTCCTCCATTTATGTTATATTGATATATACGTGCGGCTAAAGCGCACACAAACACAGAAAATATTTTTTTATTTTTGCTGGAGAGTAGTGCACTTTGTGGGTTACACCACCCTTTAAGAAATGAGCCAGCCGGCTCTTTACTTATGGGACACAGTCGCACGCTTGGCGCTGCTCCTTTGTTGATGCACGTGCGGCTACTGCGCACACAACTCACAAACACAGAAAATATTTTTTTATTTGGTTTGTAGTGTAATTTGGGGGTTACAGCACCCTTTAATTGTCAAGCCTGCCGGCCCTTTACTTATGACACAGGCGCACGCTTGGCACTACTTTGTTGATGCACGTGCGGCTACTGCGCACACAATTCACAAACACAGAAAATAATTTTTTTTTTGGTTTGGACTGGAGTGTACTTGGGGGTTACAGCACCCTTTAACGGTCAAGCCAGCCGGCCCTTTACTTATGACACAGGCACACTTGGCACTACTTTGTTGATGCACGTGCGGCTACTGCGCACACAATTCACAAACACAGAAAATAATTTTTTTTTGGTTTGGAGTGTACTTTGGGGGTTACAGCACCCTTTAACGGTCAAGCCAGCCGGCCCTTTACTTATGACACAGGCGCACGCTTGGCACTACTTTGTTGATGCACGTGCGGCTACTGCGCACACAATTCACAAACACAGAAAATAATTTTTTTTTTGGTTTGGACTGGAGTGTACTTTGGGGGTTACTGCACCCTTTAACGGTCAAGCCTGCCGGCCCTTTACTTATGACACAGGCGCACCCTTGGCACTACTTTGTTGATTCACGTGCGGCTACTGTGCACACAATTCACAAACAAAGAAAATAATTTTTTTTTTGGTTTGGACTGGAGTGTACTTTGGGGGTTACAGCACCCTTTAACGGTCAAGCCAGCCGGCCCTTTACTTATGACACAGGCGCACGCTTGGCACTACTTTGTTGATGCACGTGCGGCTACTGCACACACAATTCACAAACACAGAAAATAATATTTTTTTTGGTTTGGAGTGTACTTTGGGGGTTACAGCACCCTTTAACGGTCAAGCCAGCTGGCCCTTTACTTATGACACAGGCGCACGCTTGGCACTACTTTGTTGATGCACGTGCGGCTACTGCGCACACAATTCATAAACACAGACAAAAATTTTTTTTATGGTTTGGACTGGAGTGTACTTTGGGGGTTACAGCACCCTTTAACGGTCAAGCCAGCCGGCCCTTTACTTATGACACAGGCGCACGCTTGGCACTACTTTGTTGATGCACGTGCGGCTACTGCGCACACAATTCACAAACACATAAAATATTATTTTTTTGGTTTGGAGTGTACTTTGGGGGTTACAGCACCCTTTAACGGTCAAGCCAGCCGGCCCTTTACTTATGACACAGGCGCACGCTTGGCACTACTTTGTTGATGCACGTGCGGCTACTGCACACACAATTCACAAACACAGAAAATATATATTTTTTGGGTTTGGACTGGAGTGTACTTTGGGGGTTACAGCACCCTTTAACGGTCAAGCCAGCCGGCCCTTTACTTATGACACAGGCGCACGCTTGGCACTACTTTGTTGATGCACGTGCGGCTACTGCGCACACAATTCACAAACACAGAAAATATATATTTTTTTGGTTTGGAGTGTACTTTGGGGGTAACAGCACCCTTTAACGGTCAAGCCAGCTGGCCCTTTACTTATGACACAAGCGCACGCTTGGCACTACTTTGTTGATGCACGTGTGGCTACTGCGCACACAATTCACAAACACACAAAAAATATTATTTTTTTAGCACTTGGGGGGAGCACCCCTGATGGACAGAGCACCCCCTGGACAACACTACAGCACCCCTTTAGGACTGGGACACTGCACAGGACTTTGGAGTGGACACAGCCCCTATGGAGAACTGACTGCACAACACAGTCCAGCCAGCCCCTATGGACTTTGAAGTAGTGGACACAGCCCCTATTAACAACAGCAGCACAGCACAACACAGCCAGCCCCTATGGACTTTGAAGTAGTGGACAACAGCAGCACAGCGCAGCACAGCACAGCACAACACTACACTGCACTACACTACACTACACTACACAGCCCAGCCAGACCTAACTCCCACCCTCCCTCTTCACTGTCCACAGCCGAGTGAGAAAATGGCGCAGACGCGGGTACCTTATATAGGATCCAAAACCCGCGAGACCCGGAAGGCGGGATGATGACGTTTTGCCTCGATTTCAGATCCGAGTCAGGCGGGAAAAGTCGAGCCTGACTCGGATCTGCCTCGGATCGGGGGGGCTCGGGGGGGTTCAGATTTCAGAAATCCGAACCCGCTCACCCCTAGTTTTGAGAAAAACTCACCTCCGTGTTTTGTTTTTGGGTTTTGGTTTTGGATCTGGAATTTTTCTTAAAAAATCATAAAAACAGCTAAAATCACATAAAATGAGCCTGTTTTTGTTCCTACAGTATTATTAACCTCAATAACATTAATTTCCACTCATTTCTAGTCTATTCTGAACACCTCACAATATTGTTTCTAAGCCAAAAGGTTGCACCGAGGTAGCTGGATGACTATGCTAAGTGACACAAGTGGGTGGCACAAACATGTGGACCATCTAGGAGTGGCACTGCAGTGGCAGACAGGAAGCCAATCAGCGATATGGTGCCCATTTGCATGTAGCACGGACCCGGGAGATCCGTGCTACATGCATCTGTGTGAATGACACAGACCTCGGACGGGTCAGTGAGACTCGTCTGTGCTGCTGTGTATTTCAATTACACAGATGCATGCACGGACCAGGAGATCCGTGCTACTTGCATCTGTGTCATTGACACAGAGCACTGACAGGTCCATGAGACCCGTCTGTGCTGCCGCGGTAAAAAAACCTGTGTGAAAAAAAAGGCGTGCCCCCCCCAAAAGAGCAACCAGCCTAGGGCTTTAGTGTCCCAGTGCTGGGTGTGCTTAAATACAGGGGACAAACAATGTAGGGGTCCCCCATACTTAACCAGAACCAGCACCGGGCTAGTCAGAACCAGCCCTGGTTGCCAAAATACGGGGGACAAACGACGTAGGGGATATATTAGGGAATATATCCCTAATATATATATATATATATATATATATATATATATATATTAGGGATGAGCGGGTTCGGTTCCCTGAGAACCGAACCCACCCGAACTTCGGGGATCCGGGGCGATCCGAGCCCAAGCTCGGATCTCCCTGTCTGCCCCGGATCACTCTCCCGAGGCAAAACCTCGAGATCTGCTGTCGGATCTCGAGGTTTTGCCTCGAGCGGCCATTTTAAAAAAAATGCCTTTGCCTTTAATGGGCAAAGTGCTGATTGGCTGACAGAGCCGTCTGTCACGGCTCTCAGCCAATCAGCATTATGGTGCTCATTTGCATGTAGCACGGACTCGTGAGATCCGTGCTACATGCATCTGTGTGATTGACAGTGACACAGAGCACAGATGGGTCAGTGAGACCCGTCTGTGCTGCTGTGTATTTCAATGACACAGATGCACGCACGGACCAGGAGATCCGTGCTACTTGCATCTGTGTCATTGACACAGAGCACTAACGGGTCCGTGAGACCCGTCTGTGCTGCTGTGGTAAAAAAAAAAAAAAAAACCTGTGTAAAAAGTAGGGATGTGCAGGCTCGGATAGGTTCGAGTTTGCACGTGGAGTTCGGATTTTTCCCTCCAAAAAAACGGAACTCAGAACGAGGCAAAACGTCATCTTACATGGACGAACATCATCATTCCTGGTCTTTTGTCCAGGAATGATGATGTTCGTCCATGTAAGATGACGTTTTGCCTCGTTCTGAGTTCCGTTTTTTTGGAGGGAAAAATCCGAACTCCACGTGCAAACTCGAACCTATCCGAGCCTGCACATCCCTAGTAAAAAGAGAAAAAAATGGCGTGCCCCCCCCCAAAAAAAGAGCAACCAGCCCCGGGCATTAGTGACCCAGTGCTGGGTGTGCTTAAATACAGGGGACAAACGACATAGGGGTCCCCTGTACTTAAACACAACCAGCACCGGGCTAGTCAGAACCAGAGCTGGTTGCCAAAATACGGGGGACAAACGACGTAGGGGTCCCCCGTATTCTGCGCAACCAGCTCTGGGCTCTGATCCGGTCCTGGTTCTGGAAATACAGGGGAAAAAAATGAGTAGGGTTCCCCTGTATGTTCCAGAACCAGCACTGGACTTTTTCTAGCGGGGGGCTGATGCCACAGCCAGGGGAGCCCTTTCACCGGGCCCCCCAGCCGCAGCATCAGCCCTGACCGCTAGTCAGCCCAGGCCGGGGATCCCTGGAGAGCTGGGGACCCCCCCAATAAAGGGGTCACCCTCTCCAGGGCTCCCCAGGCCCAGGCTGATAGCCCGGGGCTATCCCCGCCACCCCTGGTGGCGGTGGGTGGCGGGTTGATTGTGTGGTGTGGTGTAAATAAAGAATATCAAACATTGTCTTTACAAGTAGAACTGCAAGTCCCAGCAAGCCTGCCCCGCATGCTGGTACTTGGAGAACCACAAGTACCAGCATGCAGGGCATTAAGGGCCCACTAGTACCTGTAGTTCACCTGTAAAAAAATGTTTAAAAAAAACACAGGACACACACACCGTGACAGTATAAGTTTATTAAACATACATACACACACACACACACACATGTACACATACTCACCTATGTAACCTGTAGCATCGGTCCACTTGTCTGGTAAAGTATCCCTAGGGGACCTGTGAAAAAAAACATACTCACCATCTCCTATGCGAGGTTCTGTCCTCTTCGTTCCAAAGTAGGCATCCCCGGACTTGGCAAAAAAAAAAAAAACGAAAACGCGATCCACGAACTTAGTACCGTTCTATAGAACGGTACTTCCCGAATGAGAGCTTAGCGGCGGGGTATCACCATGGAAACCCCGCTGCTAAGCGTTCATTGGCTGAGAGAGGCCATCTCCCGTCTCTCTCAGCCAATGAACGGCTCCCTCCATTGTAGTCAATGCTGGGAGCCGCAAGGTTATTAAAGTTTACCCTGCGGTTCCCACCATTGACTACAATGGAGGGAGCCGTTCATTGGCTGAGAGACGGGAGATGACCTCTCTCAGCCAATGAACGCTTAGCAGCGGGGTTTCCATGGTGATACCCCGCCGCTAAGCTCTCATTCGGGAAGTACCGTTCTATAGAACGGTACTAAGTTCGTGGATCGCGTTTTCGTTTTTTTTTTTTTGCCAAGTCCGGGGATGCCTACTTTGGAACGAAGAGGACAGAACCTCGCATAGGAGATGGTGAGTATGTTTTTTTTCACAGGTCCCCTAGGGATACTTTACCGGACAAGTGGACCGATGCTACAGGTTACATAGGTGAGTATGTGTACATGTGTGTGTGTGTATGTATGTTTAATAAACTTATACTGTCACGGTGTGTGTGTCCTGTGTTTTTTTAAACATTTTTTTTACAGGTGAACTACAGGTACTAGTGGGCCCTTAATGCCCTGCATGCTGGTACTTGTGGTTCTCCAAGTACCAGCATGCGGGGCAGGCTAGCTGGGACTTGCAGTTCTACTTGTAAAGACAATGTTTGATATTCTTTATTTACACCACACCACACAATCAACCCGCCACCCACCGCCACCAGGGGTGGCGGGGATAGCCCCGGGCTATCAGCCTGGGCCTGGGGTGCCCTGGAGAGGGTGACCCCTTTATTGGGGGGGTCCCCAGCTCTCCAGGGATCCCCGGCCTGGGCTGACTAGCGGTCAGGGTTGATGCTGCGGCTGGGGGGCCCGGTGAAAGGGCTCCCCTGGCTGTGGCATCAGCCCCCCGCTAGAAAAAGTCCAGTGCTGGTTCTGGAACATACAGGGGAACCCTACTCATTTTTTGTCCCCTATATTTCCAGAACCAGGACCGGATCAGAGCCCAGAGCTGGTTGCGCAGAATACAGGGGACCCCTACGTCGTTTGTCCCCCGTATTTTGGCAACCAGCGCTGGTTCTGACTAGCCCGGTGCTGGTTGTGCTTAAGTACAGGGGACCCCTATGTCGTTTGTCCCCTGTATTTAAGCACACCCAGCACTGGGTTACTAATGCCCGGGGCTGGTTGCTCTTTTTTGGGGGGGTGCACGCCATTTTTTTCTTTTTTTACACAGGTTTTTTTTTTTTTTTTTACCACAGCAGCACAGACGGGTCTCACGGACCTGTCATTGCTCTGTGCCAATCACACAGATGCATGTAGCACGGATCTCCCGGGTTCGTGCTACATGCAAATGGGCACCATAACGCTGATTGGCTTCCTGTCTGCCACTGCAGTGCCACTCCTAGATGGGCCACGTGTTTGTGCCGCCCCCTTGTGTCGCTTAGCATAGTCATCCAGCTTCCTCGGTACAACCTTTTGGCCTAAAAACAATATTGTGAGGTGTGAGGTGTTCAGAATAGAGTGGAAATGAGTGGAAATTAATGTTATTGGGGTTATTAATAGCGTAGGAACAAAAAAAGGCCCATTTATGTGATTTTAGCGTTTTTTTTTTATTTTTTAAGAAAAAATCCAGATCCAAAACACAAAACCCAGAACCCAAAACACGGAAGGGTGGTTTTGGCAAAACCAATCCAGATCCAAAACACGAAGAAAGATCCAGATCCAAAACCAAAACACAAAACACGAAAAGTGTCCGGTGCACACCCCTAATATATATATATATTATGGATGTGCGTTGACCCCCGTGTTTTGGTTTTGGATCTGTATCTCCTTCAAGATTTTGGATCTGGATTTGGTTTTGCAAACCACCCTCAAATGTTTTGGTTTTGGATCTGGTTTTTTTTTTAATAAAAAATAGATAAAACAATTTAAAACAGCTAAAATCATGTAATTTATGCAATCCAAAACTGAAATCCGAATTTAAAATCCAAATTCCGAACCGCAAATAGATCAGAACTGCGACCCGGATTTACCCGGATTCACGAAATTCGGGTGGATTCGGATTTCTGGAGAACCGAACCGCACATCTCTGATATATATATATATATATATATATATATATATATATATATATAGTCAAGCAGGCAGGGTGCGGCACTCGTGGCATATTCCAATAAAGACAATAAACGGTCAATGTAGATCAACGTTTCAGTTCAATAGGAACTTTTTTCAAGATAACAAACAAAATACAAATGACATACCTTAAATACATCTTGCTGCACCTCTTGTGAAGCCGCTCCCCCGGAACTGGGACTACGCACCCTTCCGGCGGCGCTGGCAGATGACATCATCATGCAGGTCAGCGCAGGTTTGCGTCATGTCACCATCACCATGGATACCTCAATAACATCTACGTGCATATACATAAAAAACACTACAAATATAAATACAAATAACTGCCTTACAGATCTTATTGCTATTGCACTAACTAAAAATCTAGAGTCCCTAATGGTATCAAGGATCTTTAAAAAATCTAAATTCTCTTTTCCACTCCAGACTTTACTACGAAACAGAAGAGCTACCAACATAGCCCTCAATGTACCCTGTGAATAAATGATATCAGGCGTCAGCAATCTAATTACCTTGTTGTCTTAAAGTGTACCCTTATCGGCCAGAGATTATTAAAGGTTCATTACAGAAAGCACGTATATGAAATATTTTCATTTAGACCCCTAGGATGAACTACATCCAGACGGGCAATCCAGCGGACTTCACACTGCAATAGTTTAGTAGCACGATCGCCACCCCGTAGAAGAGGGGGTATATGGTCAATCATACGATAACGAATACTATTTAGTGAGTGCTTACAAATTACAAAATGCCGTGCTACCGGCTGCTCACTAGTACCACTTTCAAGAGCCTGTCGTATAGAAGAGCGATGTGCCGCCATGCGCTCTTTAAATTTGCGCTCCGTCTTTCCAATATAGGAGTGCGTAGTCCCAGTTCCGGTGGAGCGGCTTCACACGAGGTGCAGCAAGATGTATTTAGGGTATGTCATTTGTATTTTGTTTGTTATCTTGAAAAAAGTTCCTATTGAACTGAAACGTTGATCTACATTGACCGTTTATTGTCTGCATTGGAATATGCCACGAGTGCCGCACCCTGCCTGCTTGACTACTTGATTTCATGTGAGGGCACCGGCAGCAGCTACTCAAAGTCTTTTTGGGAGTGCCAGTCCATTGCAGCGGCATATATATATATATATATATATATATATATATATATATATTTATATATTGTGACACAGTCAGGTTAGGGGGTCCCTCTCCTGGGTAGAAGACTCCTTCCTTTCACACACAGCAGCTGGGAAACAGTACGCCAGACTGGATTCGAGTACAAGCTGGTCGGCGCCAGTCTTTATTGTACAATATCAGAAATAACATAAAGAAAACAAAACATAAATCCTAGCCCTGTCGGGGCACTAACATCACAAGTGACTTCCCTCACTACAAGAACCTGGCAGGGCCTAATGCCCTCGCCAGCAACAAAAGCACAGCACAGCATTTACAAATAGGTTTTCAAGTGTCTCTGAGCAAACTCCCTGCCTGCTCTCCCAGGTGAGACCCTCAGCCCTAAACACACTAGGCTTATATTGGCCACTCTCAGGTGGGAACCCTAACAAGCCTGTTACCAGGCTGCGAGAACCAAAACCTGGAGTGGCCGTGGGTGGAGCCCTCCCTCTCCTCTCACCCACAACCCCCAGGTCCCAAACCGGCTTTTCAAAAAGCCGAGACTCAAGCCTGCTACACTGCAGACTTTCTCCTGGGGGTTTAAAACACATAAGACAGGAATCTGGGACAAATGTACCTGCCACAGACCACTTTACCAGTGATCCTATCACATATCCTTCCCCTTTGTTTCGACCTGTGGGGCGGAACAACTGAAGCCCCCAAACAATGAACGCATGGCAACGCGTCTGCATTGGCCATCTGGCTTCCTGGCCTGTGTTCCACTGAAAATTTTAAAGTTTGTAACGCCAAGAACCATCTCGTAATTCTCGCATTACTGTCCTTATTTTCGGACATCCACTTCAGAGGGGCATGGTCAGTGATCAATTTGAACTTTCTTCCAACCAAGTAGTACCTGAGAGCCTCTAACGCCCACTTAACGGCCAACGCCTCCTTCTCCACTGTGGCATCGGGTAGGCATCGAATTTTGAAACACTGTTCAACTTTCGGAAGTCATTGCAGAAACGCACACTCCCGTCGGGCTTTGGAATCAACACAATTGGACTTGACCATTCACTATGTGATTCTTCAATAACCCCTAACTCTAGCATATTTTTAATTTCTTTCGACACCGATTCTCTTTGTGCTTCTGGTAACCTATAGGGTTTTAGATTAACTTTAACCCTTGGGTCAGTGATGATGTCATGTTTAACGACCAAGGTTTTCCCAGGTACGTCAGAGAACAGCACCCTATTTCTGATCAGAAACTCCTTGACCTCTTGTTGTTGAATTGCCGACAGGGTTTCTGCCACTGTCACTTCAGGAACTAAGGGCCCTGGTTTTACTGGAGGGGCTCGGATGGCCGACAGTACCGTTCTATCTTTCCAGGGCTTTAACAGATTTATATGGTATATCTGTTCCGGCTTTCTTTTCCCCGGCTGGTAAACTTTGTAATTGACCTGTCCCACTCTTTCTAAGATTTCAAAGGGGCCTTGCCATTTAGCCAAACGTTTATTTTCCACAGTGGGAACCAACACTAACACTCTGTCCCCAGGAGCAAAGCTGCGTAACCGAGCATTGCGGTTGTATACCCTCTGCTGTGCCTGTTGAGCCTGTTCCAGGTGCTCTCTCACTATCGGCACCTCTATAATAGGCAATGGAACTAGTGGACCCTTAAAATGTGGCCTGAGAGCATGATACTGACACTCAGGGCAGGATACGCAAAAGTCAGATACCTCTTTATGGAGCCCGGGCCAGAAAAACCTCTGTATTATTCGCTCAGTGGTTTTCTCTACCCCTAGATGGCCTGCCATTATATGACCATGGGCCAGATCCAACACTGTTCTTCTGTAAGCTTTGGGAACTATTAGTTGTTCCCCAATATCTTCCCCCTTCTTAGTCACCTGATATAGCAAATCCTGACACATTGCCATGTGGGGATAGGACAAAGGACTATCAGGGTCTACGGGTTTACCATCAACTACTTTTACATTCTCCCTGGCTTTTACCAAAGTAGGGTCATTCAACTGCTCCACGGCAAAGACCTCTCTTCTGACCTCTAAATCAGGCAGATGATCCACTGGCCCAACAACACTTCCCACCTCAATGGGAGGCACATCAGTTGGCGGGCCACCGTCACGCTCCGCATTCTCTAGTTCGCCAACCATAGTAGAAAAAGGGAATAACTCTGACTCAGAAGAAACTCCCTCCTCCACTACATCGACAACCTTCTCAAATGGACCAGGGTTGTTCACTTCTGGAACAAAACGGCTTTCCCACAACTTCCAGAAGTGAGCAAAGTCTCTCCCCAATATTGCATCGTACATCAGACCAGGCACCAAACCCACAGAAACTATAGCAGAGCCACAGGGTGTCTCGATGTTCACCTCGGCAGTAACATAATATCGAGTATCCCCATGTATGCAGGTCACACCAACAGTTTTCCCCTTATGCCTCAAGGGGTTCACCAGCTCAGCTTTCATAAGTGTCACCAAGCTACCAAAGTCTAACAGTGCCTCTACTCGGTTGCCATCTACAGTGAGTACACACGTGTGCTTATCAGTCTCAGCCTGCCGGTCAGCCGTACAGGCTGTCTGTGCAAAGAAAGACACCCTGCGGTAGACATGAGCAGTATCACATTGCATAGGTTCAGTTGTAAGTGAACAATTAGCGGCAATATGGCTGAAGTCACCACATCGGAAACACTGAGTCATATTAATGTCTATTCGTTTACGGGCAAGAACCTTCCGGGCCTGGTGGGCCTGTCTCCAGGTTCTACACCCTCAGTCTTAGGTACATTCCACCACCCCGAACCCTTCACCCCTGGAACAGTCTTACCAGTGTCTGTGGGAGTTCGCCTGTGCGCCATCGGGGCTCGGTGGGGCATACTCATCAGCTCCTCAGCCGCCACGTACCTCTCCACCAGCTCGACCAACTTAGGGTCTGCATGGCTCACCCACTTGCGCAGAGTCGCAGGTAACGATCGCAGGTCCCGGTCCATCACGACCCTTTCCATGATCTGTGGTCCCGTCAGCGTCTCGGGCTGTAGCCATTTTGAGGACAGATGGACGAGGTCATGCATCTGTGAACATGGAGGCTTGTCCATATGGAACTCCCAGCGGTGGACCCGTTGGGCACGAACAAAGGGGGTGACTCCCAAGCGAGTCAGGATCTCCTGTTTTAGTTTTTTATAGTCCTTGGCATCAGCCAGGCATAAGTCAAAATAGGCCTTTTGTGGCTCCCCAGACAGAAAAGGTGCCACCAGACTTGCCCACTGCGCCTTGGGCCAACTCTCCCTTTCGGCCGTTCTTTCAAATGCGGTGAGATAGGCCTCCACATCATCGCCCGAAGTCATCTTTTGGAGGAAGTGACTGGCTCGTATGGAGTGAATGGTGGTGGGAGGACCAGTACTAACATCTCTGGGCCGGGCAACCAGGTGCTGTACCACCTCTTTTATGGCCTGGCTGTTTTCCGCTAAAGCCTGGCGGGTTTACTCGATGGCGACCTGTTGTTGCCTCTGGGCTGTCTCCAAGGCCAACAGTTGCACCCTGGTGGATTCCTGCTGAGCTGCTGTAGCTTCCTGCTGAGCCCTGGTAGATTCCTGCTGAGCTGCTGTAGCTTGGAGCAAGGCTTTAATAATTTCCTCCATTTTGTCCTGGGGTGTAGGTTGGAAGCTGAACCTTGCCTCTCTGAGCTTTGGCTGACACCTCCTCTATGGGACTCCAAGGACACAGTGTTATTTCCACACTCACAAATTGGGTGTCTGTCCCTTTAATTTTTAAACAAAAAGTTTTCCTCTCGCTGCAACTTCAGTGTGTGTGGTTGCCCGCATTCTCCACCATATTGTGACACAGTCAGGTTAGGGGGTCCCTCTCCTGGGTAGAGGACTCCTTCCTTTCACACACAGCAGCTGGGAAACAGTACTCCAGACTGGATTCGAGTACAAGCTGGTCGGCGCCAATCTTTATTGTACAATGTCAGAAATAACATAAAGAAAACAAAACATAAATCCTAGCCCTGTCGGGGCACTAACTTCACAAGTGACTTCCCTCACTACAAGAACCTGGCAGGGCCTAATGCCCTCGCCAGCAACAAAGGCACAGCACAGCACTTACAAATAGGTTTTCAAGTGTCTCTGAGCAAACTCCCTGCCTGCTCTCCCAGGTGAGACCCTCAGCCCTAAACACACTAGGCTTATATTGGCCACTCTCAGGTGGGAACCCTAACAAGCCTGTTACCAGGCTGCGAGAACCAAAACCTGGAGTGGCCGTGGGTGGAGCCCTCCCTCTCCTCTCACCCACAACCCCCAGGTCCCAAACCGGCTTTTCAAAAAGCCGAGACTCAAGCATGCTACACTGCAGACTTTCTCCTGGGGGTTTAAAACACATAAGACAGGAATCTGGGACAAATGTACCTGCCACAGACCACTTTACCAGTGATCCTATCACAATATATATATATATATATATATATGTAAATATATATATATATATATATATATATATATATAAAAAAAAGCTCTAATCCACGGCACTCACCATTCCTAGATTTGGGGTGCAACATGGTATGTGACCACATTGTTTAAATAGAAATCACAGGGGCTCTGCACTCACAATAATAACAATAATAATAAACATAATAAACAGTGGGGTTTTGGTTCATGAATTGATCAATGCATTTAAGCTTGCAGCCCCCGTCACGGGACCCCACTTTACTGCAAGTCCCTATTCTATTGCTCAGAATTATAACATGGACATAGCCATCACATTAGTGTTAAACTCAGGGTATGCTATCAAGGTTTAAAGATCACAGCAACTTTGCTTTTAAATGTGAGACAGTTACCAAGCACACCTGTTACAAAGCACCTAGGAAAACAGCTGACACAAGTTAGATAACTAGTTAAAAGGGGTGCATGAGAAAATGTGATCACAAAAATGATTAAAATGATTACCACAGTAGTTGCCACCCACCAGCCCTTAAGAAGTCGCTCCCTAAATCCCAGATGCTTAGGGCCGCACGCATTACTAGTGACCCCAATACCCTGGAACATACTTTAGAATCTATGACGTCTAAATTTTTACAAAGAGGTTACATATCTTCTGAACTTCAGAAAATTAAAAATGAAGTACTGCATACTCCACGTGAACGGTTACTTCTACCATCAACAAGGGTTACATCCCATGATCAGAAGATCCCTCTTATCACCGAATATGATTTAGCTTGCCCAGTACTACCAAGGGCCGCCAAGGGTCTGTGGCCCATCGTACCAGGAGACAAGGATTTACCAGTTTTTAGGAATAAGAGACTGATGCCTGCATACCGCAGAGGTAAAAATCTAAGAGACATTTTGGTCAAAACAAACATCTCCAGTCTCCCCTCCAATCTTTCTTCCTCTTCATCTTTTCTTACACAAAAGAAAAAACCTGGCTGTTATAAATGCATATCATGCACTACCTGTAATTATATGGAGAGTGGTCATTATTTTAAACATCCTCACACGGGACATAAGTTCCTAATACGACATGTGTTATCTTGTACGTCTCAATTCATTATATATATCATCATGTGTCCTTGTGGTCTGATGTATGTGGGCCAGACCACTCGCACGTTCCGCGAACGGATGGCTCTACACAGATCCGCCATCAGAGCGGCTCTCTCTGGCAAAGACATGGAACAGCCTGTTGCCAGACATTTTAAACATGCCAGACATCAGTTATCTTCTCTACGATAGATAAGATCATAGATCATGTCCCAATCGATATTCGCGGCGGTGACCGCGCAAAACGTCTGAGCCAATTGGAAGCAAGATGGATTTACCGATTGGACACCATTGCCCCAAAGGGTTTAAATGAAAAATTCTCTTGGAACATTTTTTTGTAACATACATTTTCTCCACCATTGATATTTTGATCATGATTTATTTTCATATTCCTTGATTTCCTACCCCTGTGTTTTCGTACTTGCTCTTTTTTCTTGCTTGTTATTTTCTTTTCTTTACCTATATTTTTTTCAGTTTCCCCATTTGTCCTTTTCTTGTACCTACACTTTCTTCTTCACTCTTATTCCCCTTTTCTTCTCCTTTTTTTTCCCTTTCCCCTCTTTTTTTCCATTTCTCTCCTCTTCCCCTTTTCCTCCACTTTCCCTCTTTCTTCCCCTCCCCTCTCCCTTCTTTTCCCCCCCTCCCCCTTCCCTCCTTCCCTATCTTTTCCTTCCCTGCCCATGTCCTGTTTTTCTCATCGCTCTATGACTCACTTGTCTCTTCTGTTTCTAACCCCTCCTGCCAATGTGTCTTGTTCCTGGTACCATACACATTTCTTTATCGATTGCGTGATTATATACGTGATTATGCCATGCAGCTGTTCTTTCCTCTTTTTTATAGTACATTCGCATCTAAATGTGTTTCCTCTTTGCGAGATACCATAGTAACTTGGTCATCCTCATCCTTTTTGTGTATTTTGACACGGTTTTTTTCACATATATCTCTCATAAATTTTTCTCCTGTCTCTGACATTCCATATCCAGCCTTATACTTTGCCTTACAGCAGTTTTCCATAACCATTTATTATGCACTGCTTTTTAAACTTACAATACATTCTTTTAACACCACTCATGTTTTACTTCACATCACTGTTCAGTAACATTCTATTCTTTTATCCACAGCTGGATTGCACGGCTATCTTATTTCACTGAACACCCCCGGCTCTCTCTTTTCGCTGTTCATCGCGGCAGCCGGGTCCCCCGATGACGTCACTGGATGTGCATCGGCGTTGCCAGGCTACCACTCGTGGAATCCCCTGCTTCCGCCGGATGCCAGCACGAACCTTGCGGCTGGGACGCCCGACGCTGCCGTTCTTTCCCTTCAGCACCTTCCAGCACATACACATTCTGTATATAAGGTAAGCACTTGTCACAATTTGTTTGATTCCTGTTGTACAGTCCTGACGAAAAGGTCTGCGGACCTTGAAACGTTGACACATCTGTACTGAAATTCACATGTCTTAACTATATTACAAGTTTTTTCTACTATCTCAGGGAGTGCCTCCTTTGTTTTGTTCTACCCCTGGTGGGTTCTCACACCTCTCATCGAAGAGCATTGGACTAATATATATATATATATATTATTATATATATATTAGGGGTGTGCACCGGCCACTTTTCGTGTTTTGGTTTTGGATCTGGATCTTTCTTCGTGTTTTGGATCTGGATTGGTTTTGCCAAAACCACCCTTCCGTGTTTTGGGTTCTGGGTTTTGTGTTTTGGATCTGTATTTTTTTGAAAAAAAGCATAAAAACAGCTAAAATCACAGAATTTGTAGGTTTTTCTGCTCCTATGCTATTATTAACCTCAATAACCTTAATTTCCACTCATTTCCAGTCTATTCTGAACACCTCACACCTCACAATAGTGTTTTTATGTCCAAAAGGTTGCACCGAGGTAGCTGGATGACTATGCTAAGCGACACGAGTGGGCGGCACAAACACGTTACCCATCTAGGCGTGATACTGCAGTGGCAGACAGGATGGCAGTTTGAAAAACTAGGCCCCAAACTGTACATAATGCAAAGAAAAAAAAGAGGTGCAAGATGGAATTGTCCTTGGGCCCTCCCACCCACCCTTATGTTGTATAAACAGGACATGCACACTTTAACAAACCAATCATTTCAGCGCCAGGGTCTGCCACACAACTGTGGCTGAAATGATTGGTTCGTTTTGGCCCCCACAAAACAAGCTGGCAATTAATCTGTCCCTGCACAAACTGGCTCTACGGAGGCAAGATGTCATCCTCATCCTCCTCATCCACCGATTCCTCACCCTCTTCAATGTGTACATCCTCATCCTCACAAAGTATTAACTCGTCCCCACTTGAATCCACCACCACAGGTCCCTCTGTACGTTCTGGAGGCTGGGCTCCCTGGAAGAGCTGATAATTCATTTTGATGAACATCATCTTCTCCACATTCTGTGGAAGCAACCTCCTACGCCTTTCGCTGACAAGGTTCCCGGCTGCACTAAACACTCTTTCGGAGTACACACTGGAGGGGGGCAACTCAGGTAAAATAGAGCCAGTTTGTACAGGGGCCTCCAAATTGCCTCTTTTTCCTGCCAGTACAGGTATGGACTGTCTGACATGCCTACTTGGATGCTGTCACCGATGTAATCCTCCACCATTCTGTCAATGGTGACAGTATCATATGCAGTGACAGTAGACATGTCAGAAATTGTTGCCAGGTCCTTCAGTCCGGACCAGATGTCCAAACTTGGTCCTGCCTGCCCTGCATCACCGCCAGCGGGTTGCTTAGGATACCTAAGATTTTTCCTGGCAGCCCCAGTTGCGGGAGAAAATGAAGAAGGAGCTGTTGACGTGTCACGTTCCACTTCAGCTGACAGTGTGTTCACCAGCAGGTCTTTGCACCTCTGCAGGCTTGTGTCGGCCGGAAAGAGAGACACCACATAGGCTTTAAACCTAGGATCGAGCACGGTGGCCAAAATGTAGTGGTCTGATTTCAACAGATTGACCACCCTGGAATCCTGGCAAAGCGAATGAAGGGCTTCATCCACAAGTCCCACATGCCGAGCGGAATCGCTCCGTCTTAGCTCCTCCTTCACTTTCTCCAGCTGCTTCTGCAAAAGCCTGATGAGGGGAATGACCTGACTCAAGCTGGCAGTGTCTGAACTGACTTCACGTGTGGCAAGTTCGAAGGGCTGGAGAACCTTGCACAACACGGAAATCATTCTCCACTGCGCTTGAGTCAGGTGCATACCCCCTCCTTTGCCTATGTCATAGGTGGATGTATAGGCTTGAATGGCCTTTTGCTGCTCCTCCATCCTCTGAAGCATATAGAGGGTTGAGTTCCACCGCGTCACAACCTCTTGCTTCAGGTGATGGCGGGGCAGGTTCAAGAGTGTTTGCTGGTGCTCCAGTCTTCGGCACGCAGTCGCTGAATGGCGAAAGTGGCCTGAAATTTTTCGGGACACCCAAAGCGTCTCCTGCACGCCCCGGTCGCTTTTCAGAAAATTCTGCACCACCAAGTTTATTGTGTGAGCAAAACATGGGACGTGCTGGAATTTGCCCAGATGTAATGCCCGCACAATATTGGTGGCGTTGTCAGATATCACAAATCCCCAGGAGAGTCTAAGTGGGGTAAGCCACTGGGCGATGATTTCCCTCAGTTTCTCTAAGAGGTTGTCGGCGGTGTGCCTCTTACTGAAACCAGTGATACACAGCGTAGCCTGCCTTGGAACGAGCTGGCGTTTCTGAGATGCTGCGACTGTTGACGCTGCTGCTGTTGCTGCGTAAGGTGATACATCTACCCAGTGGGCTGTCACAGTCATATAGTCCTTAGTCTGCCCTGTTCCACTTGTCCACATGTCCGTGGTTAAGTGGACATTGGGTACAATGGCATTTTTCAGGACACTGAGGACACTTTTTCTGACGTTTCTGTACAGTCTCGGTATCGCCTGCCTAGTGAAGTGGAATCTAGACGGGATTTGGAACCGGGGACACACTACCTCCAGCAATTGTCTAAATCCCACTGCACTAATGGCGGATACCGGACGCACATCTAACACCAACATAGCAGTCAAGGCCTCAGTTATACGTTTTGCTTCAGGATGACTGCTGTCGTACTTCATCCTCCTCGCTAAGGACTGTTGGAGGGTCAATTGTTTAGTAAAAGTAGTGGTGTTCCTACTTCCTCTCTGGGATGATGAACGACTCCCAGCAGCAGCAACAGCAGCAGTGGCAGCAGGAGGCGTAGCAATGCAGGATCCTCCGGAGGAATCCCGGATAGGAGAGTCAGTCATGCCAGTGACATGGCCTGCAGGACTACTTCCGATCCTGACTAAGGAGGAAATTGACGAGGAGGGAGTTGATGGTGTGGTTTGCAGGCGCTTGGATACAACAGGACAACAGGATTTAGGTGTCCCTGGACTGCTTACGGTCTTAGCCAGAGTTTCTGAACTTGACAGTAACTTATTATGAACGCGCTGCAGGTGCCGTATAAGGGAGGATGTTCCTCGGTGGTTAACGTCCCTACCCCTACTTATTCCACCTTTACATAAGGTACATATGGCAAGACAGTTGTTGTCTGGATTTGGATAGAAATATTGCCAGACCAAAGAGGTGGAATGTTTGGTCTTCTGCCCAGGCATGACGGTGATGGGCTTTTTCATCCCACGGACAACAACTGTCTCCCCCGGAGCCTGATTTAAACAAACCACATCACCATCAGAATCCTCCTCGCCAACTTCCTCCTCAGCGCCAGCTACACCAGTATCCTCATCCTGTTGTACTTCAACAGTGACATCTTCAATTTGCATATCAGCAAGTGGACTGTGGGTGCTCCTTTCAGCACTTGCAGGGGGCGTGCAAATGGTGGAAAGAGCCACCTCTTCCCGCCCAGTGCTGGGAAGGTCAGGCATCGCAACCACCACCACACTTGGACTCTCCTTGGGGATTTGTGATATCTTCTTAGAAAGCACAGTTCTTCGCTGTGCTTTTGCCAGCTTAACTCTTTTGATTTTTTTAGTGGGAGGAGGGCTTCCATCGTCATGTGAAGCTGAACCACTAGTCATGAACATACTAGGGATCGACCTTAGCCGCTCCTTGCCACTCCGTGTCGTAAATGGCATATTGGCAAGTTTTTACGTTTCTCTTCAGCTGATTTAAATGTTTTTTTCAAGGTCATTTTCCTGAACTTTGTCATTTGGGATTGTATGTGCCCTCTATTATGACATTGGGCATCGGCCTTGGCAGACGACGTTGATGGCATGTTATCGTCTATGTCATGACTAGTGGCAGCAGCTTCAGCACTAGGAGGAAGTGGTTCTTGATCTTTCTCTATTTTATTTTTATCAGAGAAAGTTTGGTCCACCATTTATGTTATATCGATTTGATATATACGTGCGGCTAAACACAGAAAATATTTTTTTATTTTTGCTGGAGAGTAGTGCACTTTGTGGGTTACACCAGCCTTTAAGAAATGAGCAAGCCGGCCCTTTACTTATGACACAGGCGCACGCTTGGCACTACTTTGTTGATGCACGTGCGGCTACTGCGCACACAATTCACAAACACAGAAAATATATATTTTTTTGGTTTGGACTGGAGTGTACTTTGGGGGTTACAGCACCCTTTAACGGTCAAGCCACCCGGTCCTTTACTTATGACACAGGCGCACGCTTGGCACTACTTTGTTGATGCACGTGCGGCTACTGCGCACACAATTCACAAACACAGAAAATATATATTTTTTTGGTTTGGACTGGAGTGTACTTTGGGGGTTACAGCACCCTTTAACGGTCAAGCCAGCCGGCCCTTTACTTATGACACAGGCGCACGCTTGGCACTACTTTGTTGATGCACGTGCGGCTACTGCGCACACAATTCACAAACACAGAAAATATATATTTTTTTGGTTTCGACTGGAGTGTACTTTGGGGGTTACAGCACCCTTTAACGGTCAAGCCAGCCGGCCCTTTACTTGTGACACAGGCGCACGCTTGGCACTACTTTGTTGATGCACGTGCGGCTACTGCGCACACAATTCACAAACACAGAAAATATAAATTTTTTTGGTTTGGACTGGAGTGTACTTTGGGGGTTACAGCACCCTTTAACGGTCAAGCCAGCCGGCCCTTTACTTATGACACAGGCGCACGCTTGGCACTACTTTGTTGATGCACGTGCGGCTACTGCGCACACAATTCACAAACACAGAAAATAATTTTTTTTTTGGTTTGGAGTGTACTTTGGGGGTTACAGCACCCTTTAACGGTCAAGCCAGCCGGCCCTTTACTTATGACACAGGCGCACGCTTGGCACTACTTTGTTGATGCACGTGCGGCTACTGCACACACAATTCACAAACACAGAAAATAATTTTTTTTTTGGTTTGGACTGGAGTGTACTTTGGGGGTTACAGCACCCTTTAACGGTCAAGCCAGCCGGCCCTTTACTTATGACACAGGCGCACGCTTGGCACTACTTTGTTGATGCACGTGCGGCTACTGCGCACACAATTCACAAACACAGAAAATATATTATTTTTTTAGCACTTGGGGGGAGCACCCCTGATGGACAGAGCACCCCCTGGACAACACTACAGCACCCCTTTAGGACTGGGACACTGCACAGGACTTTGGAGTGGACACAGCCCCTATGGAGAACTGACTGCACTACACAGTCCAGCCAGCCCCTATGGACTTTGAAGTAGTGGACACAGCCCCTATTAACAACAGCAGCACAGCACAACACAGCCAGCCCCTATGGACTTTGAAGTAGTGGACAACAGCAGCACTACACTACACTACACTACACAGCCCAGCCAGCCCTAACTCCCACCCTCCCTCTTCACTGTCCACAGCCGAGTGGGAAAATGGCGCCGACGCGGGTACCTTATATAGGATCCAAAACCCGCGAGACTCGGAAGGCGGGATGATGACGTTTTGCCTCGATTTCAGATCCGAGTCAGGCGGGAAAAGTCGAGCCTGACTCGGATCGGACTCGGATCGGGGGGGCTCGGGGGGGTTCGGATTTCAGAAATCCGAACCCGCTCACCCCTAATATATATATATATATATATATATATATATATATATACCAGGAGCTGCTGAATAGTGAACAATTGAAGGATATTCAAAGCATCTTTGTTATGTGACTGGAAAATAGACCCATTATATATGTAAATTATATCACTTGAATTAAAATTATTGTGGTTAATATGTGCAATATAATAAGACTGTGGCAGTTGAGAGCATATTCTAATGTAAAATATCAATTATCCACTTGATATTTAAATAGAGCCTTTAGCTACATTCAGGATATAGTAAGATCTTTCAGGTTTATACGTAAACCTACAATGTAGCCTTCACTATATGGGGAAACCTGATTATTTTTCCCCTTGTAGATACTTTTATTCTGTTTGTGAAAACACTCCAAGGATAGCAATGATATTTTTCTTTCTGTGTCAAGTTTCCAAGTCATGAATAATCAAAGTTTGAAAAGAACAAATAATAATAATTGCATGTAATACTGAATGGCACTTAAGACATTATAATAAGAGCTTTCACAAAGATACAATAGATTTTAAAGAGTCTTCTGTGAAGTTTCCAGTAATATAAACATTTCCCTTGGAACATAAACTAGCAGCACTAATAGACTTAAACCATTGCAAGTCACATCCGGATTAGGACCACCTACAAACCAGCAAAACTTATTTAAACTCTCTTCTTGAGCAGTCCAGTATTGTGCAACCTGTGTAGTCTTTACTATCACCTGCCCACGTGCCCTCTTTTAGAATATGTCAGATGAAAGGTGGCGCGGCCATCAAAAAGTAGGGAGGAACCCGCTGCAGGCATGACGTTCTGGGTGCAGAGTTAACCCAGGGGCCCATTAGCACCGCACACCTTGCACCAATTATGAAGTGCCAGCATACCACTCATGCTGAGGCTTGTAGTTCCGCACTAACTGGAGGTAAACAGATTCCATAATACAGATCTGCATAGGTCCTACACTTCTAGTAAATTTTATAAAAAATTCTTACAAAAAGTAAGATTTATTAAAATACCCATTGGCTATATGCGCTGTATTGTAAAGTATGCCCACCATGTAGCCTTACTAAAGTATAGTGGTTGCAGCACCATTGGAAAACTTTGTTACCCTATAGGCTCCAATGAATGAACTCGCACCCACTTGGACTTGCAGTTGGGAGTGGTAGCAGGGCTACAGCATCTTCGGATTTACTCACATTAGTATAGTAATTTTGCAGGGACGAAAAATGCTGTGCCCGTTTGTGTTAGGCAGCATGGTATAGGTAAGCACATTCACTCAACAAGACACAATCCTGATCCTTTCCATTCCTGCCATCCACAGATTTCAAAATGTTTCCCCACTGCAGGTCCACAACTCCAGCCTTAAAACCAGGTGCACAAAGACAGGGATTGCACATTGTTATACTATGCAAGTAGTTACCCTAATCTGTGAGTCTTCTATATAGTTAAATAGCGACATTTAAGGTATAAAGTATATGGGAAAAATATATACTGTGAAAATGTCACTTCCAAAAATGGCCTTTTATCTTGGTGTGGGTGGTCAGCAAATAGACTGTGATGTCACTACCTTTGTGTCACCGACTTCTAAATAATTCTAAAAATATAAAACAACATTAGAGTGCCTAATATTCTCTATTGAGGGGGTATATTTACAAAAGGTCAATTTAAATCGATCTAAATTCATCTAAATCGATAATGTGTTTCTCGGGTTAAATCACACATTGATTTAGGGCCACTTCCCCAGCAAAGTAGGCAGCCGATGGCGCAATTCGCTCCACCCCCTGCTCCACAATGCCGGTCATCTCGACATTGCATAGTAGAGGCGGTGATACAATGAAGCAAACATTACGTCATTGTGTCATCACCCATCCCAAACTCACCCACCTCCATCAAGCCCTGCCCATCGCTGCCCCCAGACCCGCCCACTTCTACCCAGCCCTGCCCCCTGCAGTGCCGAATTGGCTGCCGAAAGGTAGGTCTGTGACCATTGACATCACTGCCAGACCAGAATGTTGTGCGAACAGCATTCTGGAGCACATGCACCGGGGATCGAAGTGCAAGGAGGGGAACTTAGTCCTCCCTCCACCTCTGAGAACTCTATGGCTGATCTCTGCAAGTGCAAGAAAAAGCCGTGCTGTAGCTCATTATCTGTTAGCTATCTCATAAGCTCCATCGTTTTCTTCTTTACCTCAGTAACTGATACAAAACGGGTTCCCTTGAGTACAGATTTGTCTATAGGGAAAACAAAGAAGTCACATGGTGCTAGGTCTGGCGAGTATGGAGGATGTTTTAGCACTGCAATCTGTTTATCAGCCAAAAACTGCTTCACAGAGAGAGCTGTGAGGGCTGGTGTGTTGTCCTGATGGAGGATGAAACCGTTTTTCCACAACTCTAGCCTCTTTCTTCTAATTCTTCTGGTTCTTTCCCGCAAAGTTGCTAGAAGATTTTTGTAGTAATTTTGATTCATCATTCGAATGCTGGGTCGATGGTCAATTCGAACAATTTTCTAAATTTTTTTATTTGTTTTTGATGTTCAAGGCCTTCCATGTGCAAGGGACGTTCATTATGTTTGACATCCTCACGACCGTCACTAAATCTGTTGTGCAACTCAAACACACATGCATGTGACATACAATCTGCCCAGTAAGCCTCGGTTAGCATACGGAAAGATTCGGTGGGCGTTTTGTTCAACTAAAACAAAAACGTTGCTCTACTTTTGAATTAAGCATTTTTACGATGCACAGGAAAAACATAACTTCTTTGAACGCTGTGACAGCAAACTATCTGTGCGATAGGGGTGAATCTTGCAAAACCATTTTGGGATAGTCCAAGGTCAATGTCCTCCCACTCCCTTTTAACTTGCACAGTATGATTTATTTTTTACTAGTACAGTACAGTCTCGTTATTTAATGGCCACATACAGTATATATATATATATATATATATATATATAGATATTCTTAGAGATGAGCGGGTCCGGTTCTCACTGCCCACTTTCTGTTCTGAGCTCCATTTTGTATGCTGCCACATTAATAGTTCATCCACCCATTCAAGATTAGAAATGGGCAGGTGCGACACCGGCATTACTCCCATCGGTGTAGTACAGTACAGTCTCGTTATTTAATAGCCACATACAGTATATATATATATATATATAATTATATATATATATATATATATATATATATATACACAGTATAACTAGCTGAAGTACCCGGTGTTGCCTGAATTTAAATCTCCAAGTTATTAAGTTTTATTATGTGATGTCGGCCAAATCCATCCAGAGGAAAGCCCAGAACAGGCTCCCTGGGTCAAAGTTCTGCCCAGCACACTCCGCCGTGAGGTCCGACCTGCACCCTAACCACTCCATTAGGCATCCTAGACCAATTGCCACCCCTCTGTGAACTTTTCATCCAAATCCATCCAGTGAAAGGCCCAGAACAGGCTCTCCAGCTTAAAGTTCTGCCCAGGTACACCAACAGAAGGTCCGACCGGGACCTCAAGCCCTAGTATGTTTTCTAGGATCCAATGTTACCACTCTGTGAAGTTTTTATCCAAATCCATCCAGTAGAAGGCTCACCAGAGTCAAAGTCCTGCCCAGTGTACACCAACGGAACGTCCAACCGGGACCCTAACCCCCCTAAAACCTGTCCAGGATCCAGCTTTACCACTTCGCATTGATTTTCTCCCAATCGGTGCAGGGGTGTCCAAATTCATAACCAGACAGACAGACAGACAAACAGACCGATGATTTTTATACATAAGATTTAGATATTCTTAGAGATGAGCGGGTCCGGTTCTCACTGCCCACTTTCTGTTCTGAGCTCCCATTTTGTATGCTGCCACATTAATAGTTCATCCACCCATTCAAGAATAGAAATGGGCAGGTGCGACACCGGCATTACTCACATCGGTGGGAGGGCCCAAGGACAATTCCATATTGCACCTGTTTTCTTTCCATTATGTGCTGTTTGGGGCATTGCTGCCTGACATTTTATATTTCATTAAACTGCCATTCTGTCTGCCACTGCTGTGTGACAAATGTTTCATAGATTTCCTATATTTTTTTACACATGGTAGATTTTCAAATTTACCCAGTTTTTTTCATTACCTCCTCCCCCCCAACCCCTAATGGTTGCCCCAGAACCCTGGACCATTGATAGGCTGTTACAAATAAAGGTTCAGCTCAATAAACGCCTGCCTCCTTTGTATGTAGGTCGCTCTAAGCGGGATAACTGAATATGTACTGTAGATGGTGGGTGTAAGGCGAGAGACCAGAAATATGAGCAGCAGCATAGGATGTATGCACTAAAGTGCAAATACATTTAGTACAAAAAAATGGTTTTGCACCCTGAAACGTCGACCCACAGTACTCCAGTCTTGGGGAGTTTTTTTCAGCGTACATGAGACCCTGAGTGCCATCCATTTGTTGCTGACATATATATATATATATATATATATATATATATGTATCTCTATATACACATTAAAATATAGTTGGGGTTGAATTGCATAAGTTAATACATAAATAATGAAATGATGAATGTATTAGGAGCTGGGTTTTTTTTAATATATTTATGATGGCAATCTAGCTTTTAAGTGCTCCAATATATTATATATAAATATATGCGTCTAAATGTACAAGTGTCTTCACATGTATGCCATAATGATACTAATTATAAAGGATCATATATTGGTGATATCCGTATACATATATACATATAAATTAATGAGGTAGTTAATAGATAGATAAATAAATAAATTATTTTATTTTTGTCAATTAATACATTAGTTTTAAATAGTTTAGTATATAAGAACATATAGAATGAAGTAAACTAGAATAAGATAGAAGAGGAGCGTCATATTAGTACATAGTTATGATAATTATAAATTGATAGCTGCATGTGGGCAAAAGAAGGAACAATAAATAGACTGGGTATCATATAGTATATGTTTTGTATGTTTTCTAGAAGGTGATTAAAAACTTAAAATATGATCCCCTTTGAGGTAATTGTTTTATTTAATTTTCTTTTCTTTTAAAAAGGGCGTGATTTCCATATATATATTTAAGCCATTAGGTGTGAGGGTTCCCATTTCATATATGGTTCTTTGCTTAGTAGATCTTCCATATTTCCTCCTCTCCATAGGGCCACAATTTTCTTCAGTCCTATAAACTGTAGGTCCCTTGGGTTGCTGTTATGTTTGTCATTGAAGTGTAGTGGGACTCTGTGGTTGTCTTTTTTTATTCTTGATATTACAGAGGTGTTCTTGTATTCGGATATGTAGTTTTCTTTTTGTTTTGCCCACGTACTATAAACCACATGGGCATGTGGGCATATATATGACTCCCGCAGTTTTGCAACTTATCCGGTCTTTAATATTGATTTTTCTGTTGTTGCTGAATAACTATACCTGTTTTATAATCTGTGATTTATTCCATTTTGTTTTTTTACATGCTGTGCATATTCCACATCTTGAGGACCCTGCAGTCATTGATGTCCTAATGCCTGTGTTCTTTAAGTGGCTGGTCACGAGAGAAGATCTGATAGTCGGAGCTCTTCTATAGACTATTTTCGGGCGTTCTGGTATATATTTCTTAAGATCTTCATCCGCCTGGAGTATATGCCAATGTCTCTTAATGCTTCCCTCCAATAGTGAACTTTGTGCTGAATAATTTGAGACAAATGCAAGGTTCTCTGGGTTTTATTCCCCATTCTCTTTATATGTTAAAAGGTCTTCTCTCTGGAGGGTATTGCCCTTCAGTTTTTCTTTTTCCAAGCATTGTGGTTTATACTTCTTGACTGCAAAATTGTTTATTAGTTCTTCTGATTGCATTTCAAAATCCCTTTTCTTTGAACAATTTCATTGTATTCTTCTCAATTGTCCACCTGGGATGTTTGATAGCCATGTTTTGTGATGGTTGCTGGACGCCTCTAGGTAGCTCTTGCACTTTGTGGCCTTGATAAATGTTTTGGTGTGCAACTGTCCTTCTTCAATAAATATGGTTAAGTCTAGGAAGTTCACTGTGTCTTTAGTGATAGTACTTGTAAATTCCAGGTTAGCTAATTGTTCCAGATCCTCTTTTGTTCCCTTCCATATAATAATAACATCGTTGATGTATCTTGCCCATAATTTAAGTTTTGTTCCATAATGCTCGTCTTTCCAAATGTTCTCTGCGTATGATGGCGCAAATTTGGTTCCCATCGCTGTTCCTCTTCTTTGAACATAAAAGGTGTCCCCATACCAGAAAAAGTTGCGGTTGAGTATAAAGGTGATTGCTTCTATAATGAAGTCTATCTGCCATTGTTCTAAGTTCAAATCTTTTTCCAATGTCTTTTTTACATTTATGCAACCTTAACTAAACTCTATGCAAGTGTATAGGGCTTTGATGTCGCATGTAGCCAGTAGGTAATCCTCTTTCCAGGTGATGTTTTTCAAAATATTCAGGATATGAGTGGTGTCCCTAATATGTCCTGGTTGGCGGATCACTATTGGCTGGAGAAATTTGTCCACATATCCAGACAGATTCGCTGTGAGGGATCCTATCCCAGCCACAATTGGTCTCCCTGGAGGATTTTTGGTATCTTTATGTACCTTTAGCAGGTGGTAATACACTGGGATGATAGGATCTTCTTTCTTGAGGAACTGATATTCCTGAGTCGATAAGATCCCCAAATCCATACCTTTGCTGAGTAATCTTCCCAGTTCTCTTTTATATTCTATAGTGGGGTCTTTATTGAAAGGTTCATAGGTGATGATATATTGTAGCTGTTTCATGGCCTCTTCATCATAAGTTGTCCTGTGCATAAGGACAATGCCTCCACCTTTGTCCACTGGTTTGATCACCAGGTTATTGTCTTCTTTTAATGGTCTAAGGGCCTCATTCTCTTTTTTCGTGAAGTTTCTTTTGTTTTTACTAATGTTGTTGGTCATGTTCTCGATATTCTGTTCCACTAATTTTTTAAATGTCTTGATAAGTGGTCCCTTTAGGTGTTGGGGATAGAAAGTCAATTTAGGCAGCAGTTCTGTATGTTTAAATGAGTTTCCAGACCCATCTTGTGTTTCTACCTCTGGTTCTGGTTTCACTAGCTTGTTGCTGAAAAATATCTTTAAAGTAAGTTTATGCACAAACTTATGTAGATCAATAAAGGTGTTGAATTTGTTTAATCTATTGGCAGGTGCGTATTTGAGGCCTTTTTGTAAAATGCTTATTTCTGCCTCACTGAGTATATGTTTACTCAGGTTGAGTATGCCTTTTGGTACTTCGGTTCTTTTTTGTAGTTGTTGTTGTTGTTCCTTCTTTTTGTTCTTAGTTCCTCCTCGCTTACCTTGCTTGTATTGGAACTTGTTTGCTTTTACCTCTTTCCCTTGTTCTTTTGTCCTTGCGTGTTTTTTGGAATTGCTCCTGCTTGTTTGTAGATTTCTTTGTTGCTCTGTATCAGATTTTAAAAATAATCCATGTATCCTTCTGCTTCATCTTCCTCCTCGCTTAGTAGGGGTTCCTTAGGTGAATGAAGACTTGGGTTCGTATTGTTCAGACAATTCATGAGGGTGTGGGCGGATAGGTTTTGTTCTTCATCTATATTTCTTTTTCCTTGATTGAAGCTATGGATCAGATGTTGTTCGCTCGGATATCTGCTGTCTTCTTTTGTCTTTCTTCTATGTGTCATTATATTGGTGTGTTCATTTTCTTTGTTCTGATTTCTAGTATCTCTTGAATGGAAGGAGCTCGTATTCTTTGTTCTTAGTTCCTCCTCGCTTACCTTGCTTGTATTGGAACTTGTTTGCTTTTACCTCTTTCCCTTGTTCTTTTGTCCTTGCGTGTTTTTTGGAATTGCTCCTGCTTGTTTGTAGATTTCTTTGTTGCTCTGTATCAGATTTAAAAAATAATCCATGTATCCTTCTGCTTCATCTTCCTCCTCGCTTAGTAGGGGTTCCTTAGGTGAATGAAGACTTGGGTTTGTATTGTTCAGACAATTCATGAGGGTGTGGGCGGATAGGTTTTGTTCTTCATCTATATTTCTTTTTCCTTGATTGAAGCTATGGATCAGATGTTGTTCGCTCGGATATCTGCTGTCTTCTTTTGTCTTTCTTCTATGTGTCATTATATTGGTGTGTTCATTTTCTTTGTTCTGATTTCTAGTATCTCTTGAATGGAAGGAGCTCGTATTCTTTCTTCTTTCTTCTCTGTGGTTTTCTTTATTTGTATATGACTGTCGTCTTTCTTTTTTAATGTTGGGATGATACCATTCCGCGGGTTGTTGATTTCTGTGTCCATAGTCGGAACCTTTATTCTGAAAATCCAATGGTTCTGTGTTCCAAATTTCTTGATCTCTCCAATACGGATAGTGTCTCACTATAGAACGGTGAGCTTTTCTGTCAGTGTTCCAATTTCTATAATCGTGTTTGTAATCCTTTATGTCCTGTGCAAATTTTCTTTTCTTTTGTCCTATCACCTCTTCTTCTATTTTTCTTAGTTTATTTTTGGTCAAAGATTCTAGTTTCTTGAAGTCTTCTAGTCTCTTTAAGCGTTCTACCTTTTTGTTTATCTTTTCAATTTCTTTTTCAATTTATTTAATAGACTGCACTCTGTCTTCCACAATTAACCTCATCAAGTTATAGGAGCATGTATCTAGGGTTTCATTCCACCTTTTCAAAAAATTTCCGTTGTTAGAGTGGAAGGTGGTTTTTTTTATTATCCTTAATCCCCTGGGTATAATTTTTTGTTCTAGATATCTGCTAAGGGTGGTACTTTCCCACCATTGTTTTATTTCGGTGGTTTATAGTCTCTCTAATGTAAGGTATAGGGTACAGAAGTTTTGTCTGTTACCTGTATTGTATCTGTATACATTTGTGTACTGGATGGTATGAAAGATTCTAAGTCTCTATAACATTCTGCTCTATTTAAAACCATTACAGTGCTTAATTATAATCAGAGTATATCACTCCTGTGTGTTGTGATGGTCTAAAGGTTTAAACTTTGCATAAATAGAGCCCCAGCCAGGGGATCTGGTATCTGCTTTCCTGAAGAAGCCTTTCAGGTGAAACGCGTCAATTGTGGATACATCGATCCCGACACCAGCCACAGTGCCCTTATCGCGGTTCACTCGGATGGTCTGCTGGCAAACCCCATGCATCCTGGGACTTCCTGGAGGATACACTGCTACTCCCTGCAGGGAGTTAACCTGAGTATAAGGTCAACCAACACAGCGGGACTACCCTTTGGACTAACAGGTATAATTTACCTTATAAACCACTGTGCCCATCGCACCACCTCCACAGCAATATCTCTGTGTGCCCCCTGCAATTGGCAGAAAGACTAAAAGTGTGAAGCAATTATATATGAGCTGGATCACACTTATTTTATGCCATAGCGCACTGGATATACAAATGTGGAGTGATTAACATACTGTATATGCTGGGCTACATTAACCAAATGCCATTAATGCATTGGACCTATAAGAACTATTAACCATATATCAGTGGCCTTATATCCCCCACTTATTATACAGAGTGAATAAAACTCCCCTGTCTAGAGCCTTAACGCGGCTGATACTTACCTTTCCCCGGTCTCCTTATGATCGAGATGCCATCTGCCGGGATCCCAGCATCGGCATCCCCAGTCATGTCAGGATTCCGTCGCCAGTCTTCTGATGGTGATCAGGATTCCAGTGCCACGGGATCCTGTTGCTGGCACCTCATTATAGCTGCAGCAATCAGTTGCACTACAGATAACAGGATAACTAGATGCTGATGGTAGAGTGTGTTAGAGAAAATATCACTAGTCATATTGATGCAGTTTAAACTTTTAACTGAACAATGAACA
This sequence comes from Taudactylus pleione, assembly GCA_031769625.1. Classification (NCBI taxonomy): domain Eukaryota; kingdom Metazoa; phylum Chordata; class Amphibia; order Anura; family Myobatrachidae; genus Taudactylus; species Taudactylus pleione. The sequence goes on from JAUIMM010000112.1 coordinate 12,177,555, forward strand.
GTGAATTGGTTACCAAGTTACCTCCAGCTTGCTGTTCTGTTACAGTATACTGCTGCGTAGTTACCCCTTGTAACAGCTGATGGAGGGCAGTAGAAGTAACCAGATTTACTCTCTCTGTATGTTCTATTCTTTCCTGCTACCACCAAGTGTATCTCTTTGTTGGTTAATTGATGTCAGCCACCTCCATAATAGGCTAAAAACCGCTCACACAGTTATTTATAGAACTCGTTAGAGCCAAACCCTGTATACCAGTAGAGCACATGGTTGGGTAAGCAGAGTGTCGATTCCCAATACTGTATATATGTCCAACCAGGACACCTCCTACTCCCTGTAGGGCACGGGTGGAACTGATATACAGGGGCCTGCCCAACATTTCTTATCACCATTTACAATCAGAATTCGAACCGGTCTCCTTTTCTTTACAAAAGTGATTGTTGACATAAAATGTCAGCTGTCATTCTGAACAATACTATGCCGCAAGGGTCATGTCCTGGTGAATATCTCTTCTCCTCTTGATCATAGGTTGAAGTCCATCCTCTTCTTGGCAATGACCATTTGAACCCCATGATCATACGTAGGGTGATGGTGGGGGATATATACTTGTTGGTGATACAGTATCTCTGTGGCTTTGTTTTGCTGTTTGAACCTAATGAAATGGTGCTGGTCAGTATGTATAATTACACCTTGAATTGCTGTTCCCTAGTTCTGCACTGCTGTAATGTAGGTCATCTTTAGATCTGATCAGAATATTAAAGAGCAATTAATCAACTCTTTCAACAGAATGCGGAAGGGAGATCTCTGTCCTCTCATCATAAGCAAGATGACCTTGAGAACAACAAACATTAGCAAGTTTCACCGAAAACACTGATTAAATGCTACCTCATTGCCCTCAGTGTTACGTATAATAATAATAATTGTGTATAATATTTTTATGTATAATATTTTTATTAGCCTATTTCACTGGTATGAGTCTGCCTCTTGCACTTATAATTGATGTTACCAGGAAAAATTACTCGGCAGCCATCTTCCCAGCAATCTGCGCATGCGCAGTAGAAAAATTGTCAGGAAAATGGCCGCCGCACAGTGCCAGAATCTACCCGCTTGTGGCGCCATCTAGAGAGGAGGGGGCTGTGTGGAGACTGCACATGGACCCCCTCCTCACTTAATACTCTCCTGCCTAAAATGGTGTTCTCATAATCTTATCAAATGTATCTGACATTGGGTTATTAACACAGAGCAAGATAGTATTATGCTAGATAAGACTGGGCTGCAACATGGCACCTTAAATTTAATGCAGAAAATTTTTGGGATATACACCGATGCCGAGAACCAGCACACAGTGCCAGGTAGTAGCCACTAAGGCAAATACAAATCCTGGAATCCCATAGGCTACAAAGGCTCATGCCATGGCATCTGAAGATGGCATTAGCTACTGTAGCTTCTAAGGCCAAGCTTCAGAATGTTTTAAATTCCAGAGCTTGGTAAATTCACAATAAAGCAGTCCTCACACAGGGCCGAAACTAGGATTTCTGTCACCCGGGGCAAGGCAGTAACTTTGCGCCCCCTCCCTTCCTATACCTGGATTTGGTCCTTGCTTCTCCATAAGGCAGTGCATTAGTCAGATGTCCCTGGTATAGTGACTTACATTATTCCACACACCATAATGCACATTACACATTATGCCACACACTGTAATGCCAATTACCAAAGTGCCACTTACATATTTGCACCTGACACCATTTTATGCCCCACAGTAAGGCTTCTAATTACTTTTAAATTACCTGCTCAATGTCAGGGGTATTATGCTCATTACCAGGGGTCTCATGCTTATTTGAAGGGCTTTCATGCTAGTTGTCAGGGGTTTCATGCTCGTTGTCAGGGGGCTAATGCTTGTTGCCAGGGGTCTAATGCTTATTGCCAGGGGTCTCATGCTCGTTGCCAGGGGTCTCATGCTCTGGGTTTCATGCTCGTTGCCAGGGGTTTCATGCTTGTTGTCAGGTGTTCCATGCTCGTTGCCAGGGGTTTCATGCTCGTTGCCAGGGGTTTCATGCTCGTTGCCAGGGGTTTCATGCTCGTTGCCAGGGGTCTCATGCTCGTTGCCAGGGGTCTCATGCTCGTTGCCAGGGGTCTCATGCTCGTTGCCAGGGGTCTCATGCTCGTTGCCAGGGGTCTCATGCTCGTTGCCAGGGGTCTCATGCTCGTTGCCAGGGGTCTCATGCTTGTTGCCAGGGGTCCCATGCTCGTTGCCAGGGGTTCCATGCTCGTTGCCAGGGGTTCCATGCTCGTTGCCAGGGGTTCCATGCTCGTTGCCAGGGGTTCCATGCTCGTTGCCAGGGGTTCCATGCTCGTTGCCAGGGGTTCCATGCTCGTTGCCAGGGGTTCCATGCTCGTTGCCAGGGGTTCCACGCTCGTTGCCAGGGGTTCCACGCTCGTTGCCAGGGGTTCCACGCTCGTTGCCAGGGGTTCCACACTCATTGCCAGGGGTTTTACACTCATTGCCAAGGGTTTTACACTCATTGCCAGGGGTTTCACTGCAGAAAATGCAGCTTTCTGCATCTTCTCCCGACAGTGCCAGCATTCCCGGCACTTCTGGGAACACTATGTGCTATGCGCTGGCCTAACAGACACTAGAGGTCCAGTAGGACCTCTAGCATCTGTCTCCTCCTATGCAGCTGCCATTTTTGGAGGGCCGTTTTCAGCAGATTCTGCAGCCCCCAAGCCACCACGGGGTCTGCGGGGGCTGAGTCAGCACTTCAGCACTCCCTCAAATCCGGCACCCGGTGTACGTGCACCTCTAGCCCCCCTAGTTGTGGCCCTGTCGTACAGAAACCTATGGAGGCTGCATTTGCTGTCGAAAACAGAGATATGATATCTGCTGCGGTCTCCTGTACATATATCCTGAGGATACTTAATATTTGCGGGTAGCCACGAAAATCGATATCCCACAAATATACATTAATAAATAAGCCCATATAAGAGAGACACAGAAGAACTACTGCAGAGAAAGATCAGAGCCTTGCGAGAAGAAAAAAGGAAGTGACTTTACATTGGAAGCGCTTTGTGTCAATCTCAGCCCCGGTTGGCAGGGAGATGAAAACACTTCCCCCTGGTACTGCCAGTCTGGCTCGTGATTAGCAGAAGACGGCGCTTCCAATGTTAAACCAAGTGCATGTACTGGGGTCTCACTTAAGGATGTGCGCTGACCCCCGTGTTTTGGTTTTGTATCTGTATCTCTTTCAAGGTTTTGGATCTGGATTTGGTTTTGCAAACCACCTTCAAGTGTTTTGGTTTTGGATCTGGATTTTTTAACTAAAAAATAGATAAAAAGTTTTAATAACAGCTAAAATTATGTAATTTATGCAAACCAAAACCCGAAATTAGGATTTAAAATCCGAATTCCGAACCGCAAAAAATATCAGAGCTGCGACCTGGATTTACCCGGATCTCCTCAGGAGATTAGAACCGCAACTCAGATTTACCCGGATTCACAAAATCCGGGTGGATTCGGATTTCTGGGGAACCGACCCGCACATCTCTAGTCTCAATGGGGGTGGCAGATTTTATAGTGTCCTGCAGCTGTCTGCATTGTGGCATACATACTGGTGGTCCACCTCTTGTTGATTTGACCCCACCTACTGGCCACACCTACAACATGATCCAACCAAAAGAAATGAACAATACCCACTACTGCGCACTACCATACAATAATATAATAACAGATAATCACTCAAAAAATACAGTCCAATGATACCACATCAGGGGTAAGAGTTCCAATGTCAGGGATATTCTTTCTTCTTAATCGGGTCCGCTATGGAACCTGTCCATATGAGAAAACGAGGTTTCCTTTCAATAGGTATCCTTCCTCTGTCCAGTGTTCGATATATGTATCTCTCTTGCAGGAAGTGATCAAATCCAGTTGTGGCTATTTCTTCTCGAGCTGCTGTCAGACAACGCCAATGCTAGCTGTATCACCTCTGCTTGTGCAAACTGTCACGTGCTCACAGCAGACGTTCAGCATCCTATTTCTTGTCCTGCATCCGCTGCGGACTACATGCAGGTAGTGTACCTGAATACACAAGTAATAAAGGATATTTTGTCTCTGCTGTGCTGTTCTTTTCGGGGTTGTATACTACTGTGGTCTGAAAACACAAGATCCAACGTTTACAATTATTTCCAGTCAAATACCTGCCTGATTCTTATTCAGTTGCTTCTGTGGCCACTTTTCTGTACAGCCACGACGGCCTGCTTGCTATCTATGCTATATGGTGGGGCAACTAGCATTAGGAAGTACAGCACTGACAGGTTTTAGGGTAAGATGTCCTGTACCTGAACAAAGAGCGCTAAATTAAAGCATTACCAAAAATGCTAAATTGTCTGTATGCCTTATTAAACACTACAATTCTGTTATTACTAAAATCATAGTTCAAGACTGATTCTGATTCTGAGTCAGATGCTGCATGTCCGTGTGTGCATCTTTTGCCGGTATTGGTCCTGCGATTTTAGGCAAATATGGCTACAAGCCTATCCCTGGTGTACAGCCGTGCATCTCCATGTGCAAGGACTGGGACGCCCACTTTGGGTGTCTTTAGAGGCTGAAATACTGCTTGTTGCATCTTTAGACACCATCATGGGTTGCATCATCGAACATTGCACCAGCCCCATGCTAGGTGCAGATTATCAGTGTATGGCCTCAGTTTGCAACCACTTAAGTGACACCCCTGTGGCACTCTCATAACATGGCCATAAGACGCACCATCTCAGTACATCCGCATAGCTACCTCTCTGTCACCTCCCAGTCACCGCTCAGGTACGCCCATTACATTTTCAAGACTTTACTGAATTTGACTCGGACTCTGGACACGTGTAGTGCGATTTAGACACAGAAGAAAAAATTCTCTCAACTGCGTTCAATATCGACATTGCATCGATCTCAGAGGCCCTGATTCAGTACAGCATGCAAGAGCACTGCTGATTGAATATTCCCGACTGACGGGAATCTGTGCATGCGCAGGACCCGTTCTTCTCATGTGCAGAACAGGTTCTGCGTGATCGCACCCAGGCCCCCGTATGTCTCTGCATGATTAACAATGGTGTTTACAGGGCAGTGTGTGTGTCGGCCTGTGTTACACCCCCCCCCCCTCGTTTTCCGGGAGTGGTAAGGAGAGGGTGTGTGTCTATGGACGTAGTTTTCTGGCCTTGCATGCCAACCAGCCTGCATAAGCTGAGGTCTTATTTTCCATTGTTTTCTCTACTGTGCCTGCACAAAACTCCAGGGAAATGGTCACGGTGGCCATTTTCCTGGTGATTTTGACAACATTGATACCGGCACCGACGTGGGACTCCGGAGGCGGAAAAGTAATAAAAATACGGGTGCAGAGTGTGCGGTGTGGGCCCCCTTTGTCCCAGGGGCCCGTGTGCCCCGCACACCCTGCACCCATTATAGAAACACCCCTGGTCGCAGCGCTGGGATCGCAGATGCAGCAGGAGGCGTCAGACACTTCCTGCTGCACTTGCATTTTAGCAAGGACGGAATTACAAAGCTGCTTGTGTGTGCGGCTTTGTAATTCCATCCTCTGCTGAATCAGACCCTTTGTATTTCAGCCTGTCTTTGCCATCACAAAGGTGCCAGTTACAACATATTGTCCTAGCTGGCCTTTGGCTAGGATGACTTCATGTTTATAGAATTTATATAAGTTTTTGCAATTATTGTTATCTCTATCACTCCTTTTTTAACTTCCTTTGCCACTGCTTATTATGCTATTCACTGTTTCTATCTGTGTATGTATTACTTATTTATTTTTATATCTGTCTATTCTTTCATATTTTCAACCCACAGGTATTGCGCCTGACATTGTACGCAAATGAGAGGGAAATCACATATTCCTAGACAATCTAAAAGTTTAAAAGAAAGATGGCCCCTTGAATCTGCCCTTCCCCGAAGCCGATACATGTAGTTATTTTTCCAGGGCATTGCCAGGTCTGTAATACAGATCTGGCAAATTTAATTAAGTTAAAAATGGCATGGAGGGGAGTGTAAAGGGAGGACCAATCACAAGTCACAATATCTTGATTGCAGCTTGTGATTGGTCCACCCACTCATATGGAGCAGATGCCAGGGCTCTGGGTGGGAGGTTGGGGGACATATCGGCTGTTCAATTGAACAGCCGATATATCGTGTGTGCATCAGCCAGTGTGTATAGATGATATGTCTGTGAGCGACGCGTTCACAGACACATTGCATCGGCTGTGCAGCCGGACACTTGTTGCAGAGGCGGCGGGTGACTGACATCACAACTCTCATCACAGTTGTGACTTCAGGCACAACACATCGGGTCGACGATTGGTAAGTGTGTATGCACTTACCAATCATTAGACAGTCTTCCTAGTGTGTACCCACCTTCAGTTTAAAGTTGTTACATTTTACATATATTGATGTGGTTTAACTACTCCAGTGTACAGTTAATGCAGAGGTAACAGAACTGCTTTGGCTTAATGTATTACTCTGTGGTATTTTTTCCAGACATTAATAATACCGGTGGATTTTGTTTCAGGTTAAAACAATAATGTTGAATTTTATTCATATTTCCATAAATTACATTATTATCAAACACAGTCTTCATTGAATGTGACAATGTATCTTCTCTATCCTCAGTATTATCTGTCATATCTAGTAATTCTTACATACAATTAGACTTGACAGTTGCTAAATTGAATACATTAGTTATTAAGTTGGCCTGCCACATGTTAAATCATATCAGTATGATATCATTACCCTGCTCTGAAAAAGTAAATGAAAAAGCAGAATATAGATTGTAGAACTGGTTCATAAAACAGAAATTATTCACTCTGATTCACTACCGATCGCAATAGTGATTATGCACACAGTTCAACTGTGATAGTATGCTATTTCATTGCGATCGCTAGCACTACATAAGGGCGTCCACTTTACCTTACACACATCCGTAATGTTTAGCAGGACTGCAAAACCATCGGTACAATTGTGTACCATCGCAGCCTCACACACACTTGCACAAGGTCCGACCTTACTCAGAAATTGCTAACTTCATTGCACACTATGAGACCTCAAGCTGCGTAGAGCATAGCAGTGGCTAATTTATGCACACCCCTGCAACGGCATTCAAACACACTGACACGCATGCGTTTCGCCGACCACCCCCAGTCACCACCCACAAACGGCACTTCCTGTCAATCACTCTGTGATGGGTCTGCGTAGTCACTGTGATTGCAGTCTCGATCTCAGTGGCTGGTTCGCGTGCGCTCACTGCGATGCATGCGCAGAACGCAACAATCGGCCGATTGCGTGCGTTATAGCAGTTGCGATTAAAGCTGAATCAGGCCCTCAGTCACTAAGATACTGTCATACTAAGGAAAGCAAGTTTTGGTTCACAAGCTGTTGTTGATGTACATGTCCAGCAGGAGTGCCTTAGTCAGCAAAGAATCCTGGTAGTTATAGTTCCACAACTGCTACCGAGCAATGCTTTCCTTACTATCCCTTGTTATAAATAATACACATCAAGGGGTATATTGACTAAAGTGCGAGTTTTTAGAAGTGGTAATTTTGCCCATAGCAACCAATCAGATTCTAGCTATTATCTTCTAGAAGGTGCTAGATAAATTATAAATAGAATCTGATTGGTTGCCATGGGCAACATCTCCACTTCTAAAAATCTGCACTTTAGTAAATATAACCCCCAGCCAGGGTAATTTGCTAATCATAAATCTGTATTGCACTTCCTCCACATCACAGCGTGGAAGCTTTGGAGGGCAACGGACTGTTTGCTTTCTAAGGAGAGTGCCACTGAGGTTTCGCTTCTTATATATATAACGGATGTTAGATGTGAGTTTGCCCCCCCCCCCCGCCCTCCAATCTAAGTCTCTCTGCCCCTCCTCTGCAGTGCAACATGGTTTTACCAAGGTGTAAAGGTACCCTTCTGTGTACTTATCTCAGACTGGACACTGTAATTTTCTTGTCATGGAGCGTATCTCTGTAATTATCTAGCTCCTAAACTGTAACAATATGCAACATCTGTCCCCATACCAGAGCTGTGCAGGTCATAAGATGCGATATTATCATATTCCAAAGTGGGCACTAGGCAAATAAATGCATAGTCCCATATATTCATGCTAGTCCCATACATCCATGCTTACAAACCATAAGTGATGATATAATTGTAATTTGTGTCACTTTGATCCAACAAATGAGATAGAATGAGTAATTAATTCTACGCATCCACTTCTCCAGAGGTACTATACTGTTTTCTTCTAATGAAATTACCTATGCGGGGGTAAAGCTTTATATAAACGTTCTGAATGGGGCATACTCAATATAATAAAATTAAACAATATACATTTGTCCTATGTTTTATTCCTAGTGGTAAGTTGCATGAGTTTTTAGCAATTTCCCAGTCTCTATATAAGCAGGCTTATGTGACAATCATCTCTGCCATCTGCCTGCCATTATGTAGGGATTCAGGGGATTGAAATACGGAGGGTTGGCCTGATAACTAAGAAACACAGACCATGCAGAACCAAAGGGCAGGTTCAATGACTAACGCACCATAAACAAACACAAGCAAAAATCAATTGGAGTGTGTTAAATCACTGTGACTATCATATTTTCGCCTCTTTACTTGTGATTCCACTGAGGCCTGGAACGGGGATTGTTATGGTGACTTAATGCATTGTTAAAAAGCATCCCAGAGCAATTAGCAGTTTCTCAAAAGAGAAAAATAATGGAAAAACCGTGTTGTGTCTAACAATGTCAGTTGTGCAAATTGTTACCATGACAGTTTGTTTTCTGGAAATGAATGACATAGATGAACTCTAATAATGCTAATATATTATTCTGGGTACCACAGTATAAATAGCTTTGTAACTGGTAGAATATTTTCCTATGAAAATACAAATAAATTATTTTTATGTATAAATAGAATTTATCTTTAAACTAAATATTTTTGACAACTTATTTATTCATAAACTGTACATATTACCTGTCTACATGACACCATCCGAGGGGGTGATGCTAAATTATCAGAACAGCTCTGCTGTTGTGGTGTCACCCCCTCTGATGGTGTCACCCGGTGTGGCCCGCACCACCCTAGTGACACCACGTTCTACCCTGTATTGTCAGGCAGCATGACCCATTCACCACTGCTCTCCATGCATTAAAAAGGTGAATGTGCTTTGCAAGCACCTGCCACCGTTACATGGGACAGTGATTGCAAGGGACCGGAGGGAGAGAAGGGGCAGCCTAACAGTTTTCAGTGTTAAAAAAGCACCCTGCGTGTGTGTGAGACGCAACACATGTTACTCACAAAACATGGCCATGCCACGTGACCAGATCCATATTGTGCTGAGAGGTGCAGGTCATTGCATTTGACAACAGTTTTCTGCACCAGTTTTCTGCACCAGTTTGATAGGAACCTCATATCACCACCATTTGCTGTTGGAGGACCCTTCTCATTCCACCAATTCTCAGTCAGAAGATACCTGTTCGCCTATATTCCCCTCCTCACATGATGACACTGTACCTTTAACATCCAGCCCAAAAAAGCTGTATGCCTCCCAATTGATCAGCACACATAAGCTCACTATACCGATTGCGGGATCCCGAGGTTTAAGGGTTAGGGTTAGGCTGTAGGAGGGGAGCATTAAGGGTAGGCTGCGGGAGAGAAGGGATAGGGTGTGGGAGGGGGGGAGGGGCTAGAATGCAGCAGCGCATGCAGGGGCAGTTTCTGAGTACCCAGAACCCCCCATCCCCCCCAGGAGTTGGCGAGATCAGGCACCATGTTATTAAGCCCTGCCACCTTGTGACAAAATGCCCATCCCTATCTACAACCTGCAGCTACTGCAAGGTAAGTGCGTGTGTGTGTGTGTGTGTATATATGTGTATGTATATATATATATATATATATATAGATATATATGTGCAAATGTGTGTATATATGTGTATGTATATATATATATATATATATAGATATATATGTGCAAGTGTGTGTATATATACATATATATATATATATATATATATGTGTGTGTATATATATATATATATGTGCGTATATATATATATATATATATATATACATACACATACGTATGTCAATGCGTAATATATATATTAGAGACCCTCCCCATAGAAATCCAGCCTTTGCCCCTGGGGTGCCAAAAGGGAGGGTTAGGCTGTGGTGATTTGATGGTATGGTTAAGGTTAGGCTGCTGGAGGGGCGGGTTAGGGTTAGCCTTATAATACTTACAGAAAATCGAAAGCATTTTTACCATCAGGATTCCGTTGCCGGCATTCCCCTGGCGGCATTCCGACCATCGGGATTCTGATATTTAGGATGCCCTACCCAACCTATCCTTATATGCCATCTGCCATGTGATGGCTACTAGTGGCTAGTTCCCTCCTCTACTCATAACCGGGCAGGCTGGTGAATGACTTTGGCAATGTAATCGTCATTATGTGTATGAATATGAAGTAGGGGTGAGCGGGTTTGGATTTCTGAAATCCGAACCCCACCGAGCCCCCCCGATCCGAGGCCGATCCGAGTCAGGCTCGACTTTTCCCGCCTGACTCGGATCTGAAATCGAGGCAAAACGTCATCATCCCGCCTTCCGGGTCTCGCGGGTTTTGGATCCTATATAAGGTACCCGCGACTGCGCCATTTTCTCACTCGGCTGTGGACAGTGAAGAGGGAGGGTGGGAGTTAGGTCTGGCTGGGCTGTGTAGTGTAGTGTAGTGCAGAGTAGTGTTGTGCTGTGCTGTGCTGCTGTTGTCCATAGGGGCTGTGTCCACTACTTCAAAGTCCATAGGGGCTGGCTGTGTTGTGCTGTGCTGCTGTTGTCCATAGGGGCTGTGTCCACTACTTCAAAGTCCATAGGGGCTGGCTGGACTGTGTTGTGCAGTCAGTTGTCCATAGGGGCTGTGTCCACTCCAAAGTCCTGTGCAGTGTCCCAGTCCTAAAGGGGTGTGGTAGTGTTGTCCAGGGGGTGCTCTGTCCGTCAGGGGTGCTCCGCCCAAGTGCTAAAAAAAAATAAATATTTTTTCTGTGTTTGTGAATTGTGTGCACTGTGGCTGCACGTGCATCAACAAAGGAGCAGCGCCAAGCGTGCGCCTGTGTCCCATTAGTAAAGGGCCGGCTGGCTTGTCCGTTAAAGGGTGCTGTAACCCCCAAAGTACACTCCAAACAAAAAAATATATATTTTCTGTGTTTGTGAATTGTGTGCGCAGTAGCCGCACGTGCATCAACAAAGTAGTGCCAAGCGTGCGGCTGTGTCATAAGTAAAGGGCCGGCTGGCTTGACCGTTAAAGGGTGCTGTAACCCCCAAAGCACACTCCAAACAAAATAAAAAAATATTTTCTGTGTTTGTGAATTGTGTGCGCAGTAGCCGCACGTGCATAAACAAAGTAGTGCCAAGCGTGCGCCTGTGTCCCATAAATAAAGGGCCGGCTGGATTGACCGCTAAAGGGTGCTGTAACCCCCAAAGGGCACTCCAAACAAAATAAAAAAATATATTTTTTTGTGTTTGTGAATTGTGTGCGCAGTAGCCGCACATGCATAAACAAAGTAGTGCCAAGCGTGCGCCTGTGTCCCATAAATAAAGAGCCAGCTGGCTTGTCCGTTAAAGGGTGCTGTAACCCCCAAAGGGCATTCCAAACAAAATAAAAAAATATATTTTTTTGTGTTTGTGAATTGTGTGCGCAGTAGCCGCACGTGCATCAACAAAGTAGTGCCAAGCGTGCGCCTGTGTCCCATAAATAAAGGGCCGGCTGGATTAACCGCTAAAGGGTGCTGTAACCCCCAAAGGGCACTCCAATCCAAATTTAAAAAAATTTTGTGTGTTTGTGAATTGTGTGCACTGTGGCTGCACGTGCATCAACGAAGGAGCAGCGCCAAGCGTGCGCCTGTGTCCCATAAGTAAAGGGCCGGCTGGCTCATTTCTTAAAGGGTGGTGCAACCCACAAAGTGCACTAGTCTTCAACAAAAATAAAAAAATATTTTCTGTGTTTGTGTGCGCCTTAGCCGCACGTATATATCAATATAACATAAATGGAGGACCAAACTTTCTCCGATAAAAATAAAATAGGGAAAGATCAAGAACCACTTCCTCCTAGTGCTGAAGCTGCTGCCACTAGTCATGACATAGACGATAACATGCCATCAACGTCATCTGCCAAGGCCGATGCCCAATGTCATAGTAGAGGGCACATACAATCCCAAATGACAAAGTTCAGGAAAATGACCTTGAAAAAAACATTTAAATCATCTGAAGAGAAACGTAAACTTGCCAATATGCCATTTACGACACGGAGTGGCAAGGAACGGCTAAGGTCTTTCCCTATGTTCATGACTAGTGGTTCAGCTTCACATGACGATGGAAGCCCTCCTCCCGCTAAAAAAATCAAAAGAGCTAAGCTGGCAAAAGCACAGCGAAGAACTATGCGTTCTAAGAAGATATCACAAATCCCCAAGGAGAGTCCAAGTGTGGTGGCGGTTGCGATGCCTGACCTTCCCAGCACTGGACGGGAAGAGGTGGCTCTTTCCACCATTTGCACGCCCCCTGCAAGTGCTGAAAGGAGCACCCACAGTCCACTTGCTGATATGCAAATTGAAGATGTCACTGTTGAAGTACAACAGGATGAGGATACTGGAGTAGCTGGCACTGAGGAGGAAGTTGCCGAGGAGGATTCTGATGGTGATGTGGTTTGTTTAAATCAGGCTCCGGGGGAGACAGTTGCTGTCCGTGGGTTGAAAAAGCCCATCACGGTCATGCCTGGGCAGAAGACCAAACATTCCACCTCTTTGGTCTGGCAATATTTCTATCCAAATCCGGACAACAACTGTCTTGCCATATGTACCATACTTAAAGGTGAAATAAGTAGGGGTAGGGACGTTAACCACCTAGGAACATCCTCCCTTATACGGCACCTGCAGCGCGTTCATAAAAAGTTACTGTCAAGTTCAGAAACTTTGGCTAAGACTGTAAGCAGTCCAGGGACACCTAAATCCCTTTTTCCTGTTTTATCCAAGGAATCGGTGGATGAGGAGGATGAGGACGACATCTTGCCTCCGTAGAGCCAGTTTGTGCAGGGACACATTAATTGCCAGCTTGTTTTGTGGGGGCCCAAACGAACCAATCATTTCAGCCACAGTCATGTGGCAGACCCTAGCGCAGAAATGATTGGTTTGTTAAAGTGTGCATGTCCTATTTATACAACATAAGGGTGGGTGGGAGGGCCCAAGGACAATTCCATCTTGCACCTCTTTTTTTTCTTTACATTATGTACTGTTTGGGGCCTAGTTTTTCAAACTGCCATCCTGTCTGCCACTGCGGTGTCACTCCTAGATGGGCCACGTGTTTGTGCCGCCCACTCGTGTCGCTTAGCATAGTCATCCAGCTACCTCGGTGCAATCTTTTGGCCATAAAAACAATATTGTGAGGTGTGAGGTGTTCAGAATAGACTGGAAATGAGTGGAAGTGAAGGTTATTGAGGTTAATAATTGCATAGGAGCAGAAAAACCCACAAATTCTGTGATTTAAGCTGTTTTTATGCTTTTTTTCAAAAAAATACAGATCCAAAACACAAAACACAGAACCCAAAACATGGAAGGGTGGTTTTGGCAAAACCAATCCAGATCCAAAACACGAAGAAAGATCCAGATCCAAAACCAAAACATGAAAAGTGGCCGGTGCACACCCCTAGTATGAAGTGAGGTGTATATATATACATATATATATATATATATATATATATATATACACACACTGTAGCTCAACAGAGAGGCAGTGTTGTACAGCAATCACTAGTTGCTTACAACACTGCCATGTGGAGCACATCAGCGGCGGGTTTTTTTGAATGTTGTGTGGATACATTTGGTTTTCTGGTCGAAATATATATAATACACCAAAAACATAGGCGGCACTCGGAGACTGGTGAACCATATAACACCCTCAACTGAGGGACTTTATTCAGTCAACGTTTCGGGGTCTTCCGCCCCTTCCTCAGGACAACAGGGCACCCTGACGAAAATACAACACGTATTGAAACGTTGGTGAACAACCTGCCTGCAGAATCATTTTTTTTGCATTGAGTGCCGCCATCCTGCTGCTGTTTATAGTTTGCTGTCTGATTGTTTTCTGGCTGCAACGGTGGGCACCTGCGATTACTTGCCATTGTTGCTGTATGTGGAGGAGTGCTGCCCGTGCCTACTCTGTTCTCTCTCTCTCTATATATATATATATATATATAATATATATATATATATACACATATATATATGGGATCAGGTCATAATCCACACAGTTGGGATGCCGGCGCTTAGAATGCCGGTACCAGAATCCCAACACCTATCAGAAATCCGGTGGTAAATACTGGGGTTAGGGTTAAGCACTATGGGGAGGGTTAAGGTTAGGCACTATGGGGGGGAGGGTTAGGTTTAGAGTGCGGGGAGGGGGAGGCTAGGTTTAGGCAATAGGAGGGGAGGTTAGGTTTAAGCACTAAGGAGGGAGGGGAGGAGGGTTAGGATACTGACCGGCAAGTGTCGCTAACCTAGCCCTGTCGGGATGCCAGCATCAGGATTTGACCTTCGGGATCCCGAGTGCCGGCATCCAGTATCTAACCCATATATAGTACAGTGCAAACGTTTTAGGCAGGAGTGGAAAAAATGCTGCAAAGTAAGAATGCTTTCAAAAATAGAAGTGTTAATAGTTTATTTTTATAAATTAACAAAATGCAAAGTGAATGAACTGAAGAGAAATCTAAATTCAATATTAGGTGCGATGACCCTTTGCCTTCAAAACAGCAAGAATTCTTCATCAGCATAAATTAATTTGAATTAAATCTCTCTCTTTCTCTCTCTCTCTCTCTCTCTCTCTCTCTCTCTCTCTCTCTCTCTCAGTTCTTCCCAGCACACACCACCATGAGGTCCGACCGGTACCCTAACCACTCCCTTAGGAATCCCAGATCAATTGCCACACCTCTGTGAAGTTTTCATCCAAATCCAATAAAGTGGAAGACCCAGAATAGACTCCCTGGGTCAAAGTTCTGCCAAACGTATACCAACAAGAGGTCTGACCAGGACCTCAACCCCCCTAGTATGTCTTCTGGGATCCAATTTTACCACTCTGTGAACTTTTCGTCCAAATCCATCCAGTGGAAGGGTCAGCACAGGCTTCACAGGACAAAGTTCTGCCCAGCATACATCAACGGGAGGTTCGACTGGGACCTCAAACCCCTAGTATGTCTTCTGGGATCCAAAGTTACCATTGGTCAAGATTTCATCCAAATTATGTGATGTCGTCCAAATCCATCCAGTGGAAGGCTTCCTGGGTCCAAGTTCTGCCCGATGAACTCCGCCTTGAGGTCCATCCGGAACCACTCCATTAGGCATCCCAGATCAATTGCTACCCCTCTGTGAAGTTTCATCCTAATTCATCCAGTAGAAGGCCCAGAACAGGCTCCCCGGGTCATAGTTCTACCCAGTGTCCCCGGGTCAAAGTTCTGCCAGCGTAAACCAACGGGAGGTCCGACTAGGACCTCAACCCCCAAGTATGTCATCTGGTATCCAATATTACCACTCTGTGAAGGTTTTGTTAAAATCCATCCAGTGGAAGGCTCAGAACAGGCTCCCCGGGGTCAAAGTTCTGCCCAGCGTATACCTACGAGAGGTCCGACCGGGACCCTAACCACCCCAAAACCTGGCCAGGATTCAATTACACCACCTCGCATTAGTTTATCCCAATTGGTGCAGGGGTGTCCTAATGCATAACCGGACAGACCGATAAACAAACAAATAGGCCAATGAATTTTATATATAAGATACATATATGTATACTCATATGGGACCCTCTTTAAAAATCCTGCATTTGTCCCTGACTTTAAAACTGACTATGAGAAATATCATGGCTTAAATTAAAATAGATGGCCTCAATGTCTGTAGGCAATGGTTAAACATTATTTTAGTTTTACAAAGTACATAAAAAATTCAATATTTTTCTTTAATTATGTCAATTAAGTCAATAACATCTTTTTAAAAACATATTTAAGTAGTTTAGTGAAATAAGTACACCAATGTGAGTCTAACACCCCCAACCCCCAAGGTCTATAGGTCCCCAATATGATATTAGCTCCAACACAAGTGGTGATAGATCCCCCAGTGGCTTTAACCCCCACCCTTTCTCGACAGGACCCCCAACCCCCCAGTACAATAAACCCCTGCAGAGATTTGCCCCCTCCTCCACCTACTCTATGACTATTGATTCCCTTCCCTGTGGATATAGTTTCCCCTCCTCCAGTGTACTTACCTCTTCCCCGCCCATCATGCAGAGTAGGCCACAAGGGAGACTGATCTCTAGTCCACAGCTGCTCTCTGCCCTTAGGGCCTGATTCAGACTTGGGAATAGAGTGAGATATCTCTCTCAACTGATCATCTTGATGAAACCATGCTGCACTGCAGGTGGGGCAGATTTCAAATGTGCAGAGAGATTTAGATTTGGTAGGGAGGTGTCCAAACTGACATCTAAATTGTAGAGTAATAATAAAGCTGTGCAGTATTTGTGGGTTACATGTAAAAGCAGCCAGTATTTACCCAACATGCAAAAACAAAATTATGTATTTACACCCCTTGCATTGCAACATGGTTTGTCCAGGTACACAGTTAAATGCTATCTCTCTCTCTATTCCCAACTCTGAATCAGGCCCTCAGTGTGCACTGAATTTTAACTTTATGTCCCATGCATGTGCTTCACAATGTCATTCACATGGTGTTCTGGTGCGCAAAATCAGCAGTAACGTTGGTTCTTCATTGCAGCTTTCAGGGCCATTGGATGGCCAGGGACTCAAAGCTCCCTATCAATGTCCTTGAGCTGTATTTTTGACCCATACTCAGTCTCAGCTCCTCCTGCAGCGTTTTCCTGTGAAGGTACAGTTCGACAATGAGACTGTAGTCACTTATATAAACCACAAGGATGGCAAAAGTAGTTCCCAGGGAATGAGTGAGACAAACAGAATTATGAGATGGGCGGAGAAGTTCCTTTATGCTCTCTCAGCAGTCTTTTTATTCTGGGAGAGGAGAACTGGGAGGCGGACTACCTGGGTGGATGTCTCCTGGATATCCACCCAGGGGAGTAGTCTCTCCATTCCATGGTCTTCCAGTAGTGAGAGGAACCCTGGAGTCAGCCAGAAGGCAACATGATGGCTTCCAGGGTAAACCCCAAGGTGACCAGGCACTGTACCAGAACAAGAGATCCCTCAGTGTTTCTCTTAGATGATATTACCATGGTCCTTCTCCCTTATTTACAGTTTCCCGCCAATAGCAATGCTTTTGTGAGTTCTATAAAAACTAAATAAAGAAAGGGTGTTCTCAATTCTAATAGCTACAGACTGGCCCTACAGCTCTTGGTATGCGGATCCAGTCAGGATGGTGGTAGTCCCACCATGGTGCCACACCCTCTTCTCAGTCAGTGCCCCTTCCCTCACAAGGACCTGCCTCAGTTGACTTAAATGGGATGGCTATTGAGGCCACTATCCTGAAGGCTAAGGGGTTTGCCGATAGTATGGCCCAGATGATGTTAAAAGTGAGGAAACAGAGATTGGTAAAGATATATCATAGGGTTTGGAAAACCTAGATTTCTTGGTGCAAGGAGAGAGGCTTTAGTCCTTCTGAATTTCACCTTTCAAGGATTCTGTTATTTCTTCAGACCGGTTTAGAATTGGGTGTGCAAATAAATGTATAGGCCAGTGTCTGTTCTTTGTTTTCTTTTGGAAGAGAATTGCAGTAATGCCAGTAGCTCAACGCCTGATTCAGAGGTGAATGCAATGCTGATGTTTGCGAATTTGAGTAAATGTTTTTGTACTGCACATGTGTCAGAGTCGCACTGCTCATGCGCCAGGTTTCATTAGCAATGGTGGTCACAGTGAGGATTCGGACGCAGAGTTACTAATCATCAGTAAGCATTTGTGGGAGGTAATGAGGGGGGGTGATGAGCCAAACGCAGACATATCATGCCTGTTTCAGAGGTGTGTCTTGGCAAGCAACAGTTGCAATGACTCTGGTGGCTCCATATGGTTGTTCGGAGGATGGATGGTGCGACATATGTTGCATCTTTGTATGCAAGCAGCTGATCGGAGACACCACCAATGGACTTTTCTGTACAAATCCCAGTGGCTGCAACATTTGTATATTTCTGCAGTAACGCTGCATACGGAATCACAGTCACGACGGGATTTGCATCCAAACCTGAATCAGGCTTTCAGGCATTTTTATATGGATTGCTTTAAATCCAACCTCCAGTCCCACCCCTTTAAACCATTGGAATCAGTAGAGCTTAAAATGTTAACATGGAAAGCAGTTTTCCACCCTCTCTTTGGGCAGTAGGGTGTACATGCTTGGGGGTTATTGTCTATCACTCTTCTTAATCTACCACGATGATGGAGCAATGTTACAAACAAAACTTTTATTTCAACCAAAGCTGGTTTTCCATTACCATATCAATCGGGAAATTGTGGCTCCTTCCTTACCGGAAACCGATCGGATAGGTATAGTAAGTGTGCTCCAGAGCTATGCGGATAGGACTTACGCCTTACAAAACAAAAGGACCTGTTTGTCCTTTATGATGCTAATAAAAGCAGCTGGCCAGCTTCCAAACAGTCCATCGCCCATTTTCATATGGCAGTTTTCCCTCAAGCTTATGTTTTGGAATCGGAGAAAAAGGTTTTATCTGTGAGTACAAAAATGCTGTTATTTAGCTGTTCCGTGTTTTTGTATATTGGATATGTTTGTTGAATGGACGGAAGGATATTTAGGTCCCCTCTACAAAGAACTGTAAAAACGTGGGCCTACTTACTAAGCCAAAAGCATAAGGAAACAGCTGTTTCCTAATGATTTAGTATGAGAATGCTTAACAATAGCTGAACGTAAGACAATTTTGATCAATAGCCCGAAAAATCATTTTTAATGCAATATACGGCGATAAGGAATTATACATAAACATAAAATTATAAATAAACTCTATGGTCACTCAGAGCCAGTCATCAAACCAGTTACAAAGTCAAATTAAATGAATACAGGTTGAGTCTCCCATATCCAAAATGCTTGGGACCAGGGGTATTTTGGATAACGGAATATTCCGTATTTTGGAATAATTGCATTTCATAATGAAATATCTTGGGAATGGGATCCCAATATACACATAGAATGCATTTATGTGTTATATACACCTTATACACCAAGCCTGCAGGTCATTTTACACAATGTTTTCAATAATTTTGTGGCTCAAGCAAAGTTTGTGTACATATATGAGATAAATTTATGTTTCATTTACACCTTATACACACAGCCTGAAGGTAATTGTATACCATATTTGTAATAATTTGTGCCTTAGACAAAGTTTGTGTACATTTAACCATCAAAAATCAAAGGTTTTATTATCTCAGTCATGCCAAAATTATTCCGTATTTCGGAATATTCCGTATTTTGGAATATTTGGATATGGGAGACTCAACCTGTATATAGTTTAAACTAAAATAAAAAAAATGATCTTGCTGTCTTCTGCTCTTTTCTGTTATAAACATATTATTCTCACACTTAGATTGCCTATAAAAATGTTTGTATAGTGAGTAATTTATACGACTTATATAAATGTCTTTACCACAAAATGGTCATTCTCAACATTTGAGTGACTATATAATCCACCCATATCAATCCTGTCCTTTCCAATAATTCTGTAGCTATAATGTCATAGGCCTCCAGTACGTAATCCCCATTTTGTCAGCATGTTTATCACGTAGCTGCCTTGTTTAGAATAGCTTGGCTTTACATATCAGGATTCTGGAAGTGTGGAATCATATCTGTTTTATACAGCAGCTCTAATCTATTAGCTGAACTGGTTACATTCCAATTTGCAGTGTCAGACAATAATATCATCGGTACAAGGTCAGTCTGAGACACTCCTTTCCTGTGGGAAAGTCTGTCTGAAGTAACTGCCTTGTTCATTGCTCTAGCTCTCAGCATTGTCTATGTGCAGTGAAGATGCTACTTGACAGCCCAGCAGTGATAAGAAGGATTAAATCATGAATAAAAGAGTATTGTTGTATTATTTTGTCACCTCTGCGGCAACACAAGAGGAATTGAGAATTAGGATCTGTATGTACCAGCATATAAACAGATTTATCTGGCAGAAACAAGATGGATATTTCACTTTTTTGAAATTGAATGGCCTGATTATGAAATGAACCCTGACTGAACACTATTTTTTCCCATTGCAGCTGAACGATAATCAGCTGCCATCAGGGATTGGCTGGCAAATGTTGACCTTGGGGCAAGCAAGCATCACTGACCAATTAGCACCATCCTACCTTTTTGCTGGGTCTCTTGTCCATCTGACTCCTTTTATCTGTCAGTCCCAGCTGAGCTAACTGGCAAATGTTTGGGTCACATTGAGGCATATTTCAGTTGAGATGGGTACGAGATGCCGTCTGTGATAAAAGGGGAGATGATTTATCGGTATGCAGACAGTATATCGACATTGACCATGTCAACATCAACACCAGAATGCAACAGTTATGAAGTCGATATGGTAAAAATGTTGACATCATAAATATCGACACCTGGAAAATGTTGACATAGACAGAAAGGCGACATATGAAATGTTGGTATTATCAAAATGTCAGCATTGCGCTTAGGGTTAGGGGTTAGGGTTAGATGAATGGTGAATTTTGAAAATCAGTAACATGTTGACATATTCAATACCGACATATCGACATTATGAATATCTTTAATACAGCACTTTGGACACTGTCTCTCACATGCAGCTTGTCTCTCTCACTCGTTTCTTATTTCTTGCTTCCACACTTTATGTATCTTTCTCTTGCTGTCTGCTTACAGTAGTTCCACACTCCTGGCAGTTTGTGCTACTGCCCATGTTATTCTTTTCCTTTGTTCCTCTCTGTACATCAGTCACATCCCCCAAACTCTGAAAAATCTCCTCCCATGCATTCACACTTATCTCCTCTGTAATCTGAAACTCCTGACGTTTAACTTACTTTCTCTGCATTCTGGGGTCTGTAGTTCCCGACCCCTGCAGCTGCAATTGGGACATTGGGAAGTGATGCATCGCAAATGTGGGGTATTACATAGGCAGTGGTCTTTCATGTTGACTAAAGCCATGAACTCTTCTTGCTCCATGGTATTTATAATAGAATGAAGGGGCTCCATTTTGAATCTCTACACCTGGCAGTGTGAGTTGAGGGATATGAGATTCAAAATGGGGCGCCAGGGCCTGTATTGAGCAAATAGCATTTAACAGCAGGGCCGTAATTAGGGTAGTGCGACCTGTGCCATGGCACAGGGAAACGCAGGGCAGGGGGCGCTGTTTGGGCCTGTCAATTTTCTGTTTATTGTCATTCTCACTCTTTTATCCCCAGCATCTCCTGGCCTCCTCTATCTCTTCCCTGGCCCTTCCCCATGAGGCCATCCCCATTTTTTGGGTGTGTTATGTCCCTATTTGAAAAATGGGGGGGCGCCAAAGCTCTTTCTGGCACAGGGCACCAAAAACTCTAGTTACGGCTCTGTTTAACAGCATTAGCCGACTGTAGAACTGAATGACCTGCATGTGTCCTAATAGAATCTGTATGAAATACCGCCGGCCGCATGTTCGATTCCCGGCAGTGGCAGCCCGACATCAGCAGAGTTCCGAGCAGCGGAAGCCCGACAGCGCTGGAAATCCCGATCGTGGATAGGTGAGTATCTACTAATCTAACCTAATCCCCCTAACCCTCCTTAAGGGTGCCTAACCCTAACCTCCCCCCCTAGTGCCTAACCCTAATCCCCCCCCCTAAGTGCCTAACCCTAACCACCCCCTTCCCCGCTGCCTAAACCCAAGTCCCCCGGGGGGGTGCCTAACCTTAACCTTCCCTTCCCCTAGCCCAACCCTAACCCTCCCGGGGGGGTGCCTAACCCTAAATCCCCCCCGGGAGCCCTTAACCTAACCCTCACCCCCCCGCGGCTGTCCGCTCGCGGCGCCCGGCATCACTACGATTGGGATGCCGGGCGCCGGTCTCCCGGCGTCGGGGAAATGCCGGGCGTCTACATCTAGACGCCCGGCATTTCACCCTTGTCGGGATATGACAGTCGGGAAGCCGGCTGTCGGTATTTAGGCAGTCGGCTTCCCGATTGCATACCGTCCTAATGACTGCAGGCCCCTCTACTAATGTACATTATTGATTATGACAACTGCAAACACGTACCTCTGCAGACTGCAAGTTGCATACAGATAGCTGGAAGGGTAGAATTGTGGGTGTTATAGCTCTACATGACTCCTCTTCTGCTTTGTGTACTTTTTGTTTTAGTGAAAATGGCCCTGGAAGCTCAAGTCTGGGGTTCAATCCACTGCACATGCATGGATAATGCATACATATAAATATGCATACATATATGCAAATATGCATACATATTTGTGTTCACACTGCCCCAGCAAAATTGTAATGGTAAATTGTAGCAATAAAAGATTTTCTATTGCTGCGATAGGCAGTGATATAAAATATTTACTATCACTGCAGTTTGCTAAATAGACCCCTTGGAGATGAGTAAAATATGCTACATTTCAAAGAGTATAGTCATTGCATAAAATAATAATACAGGATTTGTCTTGTCTCTCAAACTCCAACTTAAGTGGTAAGGGGATGATAGGGAATGCAGCAGAGTTTCACAAAGTACAACACAGACAATAAGATAGCAGTTGGAGTAATGGACATTTCTATATTGGTCCTCTGGGTCCATGGAGGCCCACACTACACGCTCTGCACCCATAATCTATTCTTACCTCTATGCACTGTAATCACTGGTGTAATCATCGGGAAAATGGCACAGGTGCCAATTTCCCAAACATCTGTGCATGTGCATTAGAGAAATCAATTGGTAAATAGTGTGGGTTCCATTTTCCTGAACATCTGCACATGAACAGCATTGAAATCAGTGAGAAAATGGTGTGGACTCCATTTTCCCGGAGATCTGCACATACGTAATACAGGGGTCTATTTACTAAGCAGTGTTAGGAGACAGAGTGAAAAGTGATAAGCACTTTTCACTCTGTCTCCTAACACTGCTTAGTAAATAGATCCCACAATATCTGTATGATAGGAGGCTCCTCCAGTAGTAGCTCAAGAAACATGTCTTTCTGCAAACATACAAGAGAGGGAAGGTGCTGTGTGACTGTGACATCTGATGCAGTCACTCTGTTGAAGCTCCGCCCCCAACCAATGAACACATTAATCTGCACTTTGCAAGCAGTGCCTATGGTGAAGACCAGCTGTAATATTTCCAACAATGCAGATAGAAACATGCTTCAACCACTAGATACGCCATACCTCCCAACATGACCCTCTCCAGGAGGGACACAATGCTCTGGTCCTGTACTTCCCTGGTAAGAGGTGGGGGGGTTCAAAATTCAAATAGGGGAGCCACACCAACTGTCATTTCACACACTGCCAAACATCACTGGCTGGGACTCCCTGGCAGTTGGTGTGACTCCCCTATTTGGATTTTGGACTGTGCTGCAGCCCCACCTCTGGAGCAGCCGCCAATCATAAATTACCAGGGAAGTCCAGGACCAGAGCATTGTGTCCCTCCTGGAGAGGGTCATGTTGGAAGGTACGGATACGCGTGTCTTTGGACTTTTGTGGGAGGGGGTGTTTCCGGCACTCAGAAATCTACCCTAGGTGCTCTACTTGTTGCAATCCCAGATACAATTTTGTTATACCCAATATTAGGGGTGAGCGGGTTCGGATTTCTGAAATCCGAGCCCCCCCGATCCGAGGCCGATCCGAGTCAGGCTCGACTTTTCCCGCCTGACTCGGATCTGAAATCGAGGCAAAACGTCATCATCCCGCTTTCCGGGTCTCGCGGGTTTTGGATCCTATATAAGGTACCAGCGTCGGCGCCATTTTCTCACTCGGCTGTGGACAGTGAAGAGGGAGGGTGGGAGTTAGGGCTGGCTGGGCTGTGTAGTGTAGTGTAGTGTAGTGCAGTGTAGTGTTGTGCTGCGCTGTGCTGCTGTTGTCCATAGGGGCTGTGTCCACTCCTCCAAAGTCCATAGGGGCTGACTGGACTGTGTTGTGCAGTCAGTTGTCCATAGGGGCTGTGTCCACTCCAAAGACCTTCCCAGCACTGGACGGGAAGAGGTGGCTCTTTCCACCATATGCACGCCCCCTGCAAGTGCTGAAAGGAGCACCCACAGTCCACTTGCTGATATGCAAATTGAAGATGTCACTGTTGAAGTACCACAGGATGAGGATACTGGTGTAGCTGGCGCTGAGGAGGAAGTTGGCGAGGAGGATTCTGATGGTGATGTGGTTTGTTTAAATCAGGCTCCGGGGGAGACAGTTGTTGTCCGTGGGATGAAAAAGCCAATCACGGTCATGCCTGGGCAGAAGACCAAACATTCCACCTCTTTGGTCTGGCAATATTTCTATCCAAATCCGGACAACAACTGTCTTGCCATATGTACCATATGTAAAGGTGAAATAAGTAGGGGTAGGGACGTTAACCACCTAGGAACATCCTCCCTTATACGGCACCTGCAGCGCGTTCATAAAAAGTTACTGTCAAGTTCAGAAACTTTGGCTAAGACCGTAAGCAGTCCAGGGACACCTAAATCCAGTTGTCCTGTTGTATCCAAGCGCCTGCAAACCACACCGTCAACTCCCTCCTCATCAATTTCCTCCTTAGTCAGGATCTTGCCTCCGTAGAGCCAGTTTGTGCAGGGACACATTAATTGCCAGCTTGTTTTGTGGGAAACCCAAACAAACCAATCATTTCAGCCACAGTTGTGTGGCAGACCCTGGCGCTGAAATGATTGGTTTGTTAAAGTGTGCATGTCCTGTTTATACAACATAAGGGTGGGTGGGAGGGCCCAAGGACAATTCCATCTTGCACCTCTTTTTTTTCTTTGCATTATGTACTGTTTGGGGCCTAGTTTTTCAAACTGCCATTCTGTCTGCCACTGCAGTGTAACTCCTAGATGGGTCACGTGTTTGTGCCGCCCACTCATGTCGCTTAGCATAGTCATCCAGCTACCTCGGTGCAACCTTTTGGACATAAAAACACTATTGTGAGGTGTGAGGTGTTCAGAATAGACTGGAAATGAGTGGAAATTAAGGTTATAGAGGTTAATAATAGCATAGGAGCAGAAAAACCCACGAATTCTGTGATTTAAGCTGTTTTTATGCTTTTTTTCAAAAAAATACAGATCCAAACACAAAACCCAGAACCCAAAACACGGAAGGGTGGTTTTGCCAAAACCAATCCAGATCCAAAACACGAAGAAAGATCCAGATCCAAAACCAAAACACAAAACACGAAAAGTGGCCGGTGCACACCCCTACCCAATATAGATATGTGCTATGGTGTGCTGAAGTACACTGTGCCTGATTCAGACCCGCTCGCGTGTTGCGACCTCTCGCATCCTGTGTATGCTAATTTTTAAAATTGACAACATGGGATGCGATCGCTCGCCAATTCAAAAGCACACCCACTTTGGCTGTGCAGGCGATCGCTCTGCGTATGCAGCCGCCCATCAGGGTATGCAGAGCCGCAGACTAGCGCACATCATCTCCTGGAAGAGTCTTAAAACATTGGTACATCGAGCACCATCGGAAGCTAACGCAGCATTTGCGATTGCCTTACCCTACCGCAATCACTGCAAGGACTTCAGTGTAAAAAACAGCCAAGTGACGTGAGCTATGACGCTGCCTGTTAATTATGCATGCCTTAAAAACGGCGTTGAAACACTCAGGCACACCTGCGTTCGCACCTCCACTCCCCCGTTTTTAATGGACTGCCCATGTTACCACCCACAAACTGCCTCTCCTGTCACTCATTCTGCTGGGATGTCTTTGCTGGGCGAGCGGGCGGTATGCGATCGCAATGTGTAGTTCGCGCACGTGCACTGCGATGCATGCGCGTACACAGACTATCGGGCCGCTTGCGAGAGCAAGCATATAGTGACCGGGTCTGAATCAGGCCCACTGTTCCATGAGTTACATTTATGACACGATGTGGATACAGATTACACATGAGGTCACATTGTTTTGTCTCCATTGTATCCTGGTTTTCCCATGATTTTCCACTTGTTTTGCAACTAATATCTTAATCCCACGATACTGATTTTTTCCATAGAACTATTTTATTTTATTTGGGACCTAAAAAGAAGTATGGGGTGGATTTAAGGTCTGAGAAAACTTTAGGTAACATGGGTGCAGATTTTAATGGAAATATTTTGGAAGTCCCACTAAATATCACAGTGAATTTAAATTATGCACATTCCTGCTTTTTGTTTGTAACTAACATACAATTCCATTTTCTTGCATTTTGACAGGAATCTGTAGTACGGGAGAGCTCTTCATGGTGACAGCTGTCAGCCAATGCTGTTCCCTGTAATGTGCTATTGTGCTCCATCAATGTCTTGTTGGGTCTTTGTGACTGGCAGAATGTAGCAGTGACAATTAGCTCTCTGTATGGGGCAACTGCCCCTTCTCATCAAATGCTGCACTTCCTACCACAGGTTTCCTTTGTTATGACAGTTAGCAGTTCTTCCACTCGCTCTAGTTTTAACATTACATCAAAACTATTACAGCTTCAGTATTAGGTGTAATTATTTTTTGTTTTTGTTTGCTTCTTGTTAGGCCAAGACTAAAAAGAAATATATATTTTAAAAATAGGTGATTAGATTGTTTCAGGTTGCTATTTAGAGGATAATTAACAAGAGAGGGTTTGTACAAAAAGCATGATTATTCATGATCAAATTTAACAATGTCTATTTAATCCCAGGGAGAAAATAATAAATTATAATACATTACATTTTATAGTTTAATATAGTTAATATTAGAGGAAAGAACATTAATCAGCAACCACATTTTTATTTTACATTATAAAAGTTAAATGGTTCATATTTATATTTTAATAAATACATACAATAATATTGCTTAAGATTTAAAAAAAAATTCAATTAATATTAAAATATAAATTTCCACATCTATCTTTTATTTAATTAAATTCTCTGTTTAATACTCATATCCTTTAAAATGTGTATCATTAAAATATTGTTTTCTTTTTTTTTTGTCAGAAAAACCTGTTAGTTTATTTTTCATGTGGAGTGTTACATCTTTGTGTGACCAGGGCTGGCTGGAGGGAGACTGGACTCTGGTGTAGTAGCTTCTTGGGTCACCTTCTTAATCGTTCATAGAGCCTGTGGTGATTAAACACATGGGCCAGTAGTAAGCCAAACTGCCTACTATTGGTCCAAGCACAAACCACTGGCCCATGAACAGCAACCTAGCCTTCAAAAAAGTCCAGCCTGCTCCTGCACATTAACCCCCATTTCCTTTCTTTTTTTTTCTCTGCACATCCATAGGGCAGGTCAGGCATGAATATTGGTCCCTTTATTGTACTAGGTCCCTGGTAGTTACTATCTTTCTTCCTATTAATACTCACCACTGATATGGGCCCTCAAGGCAGGCCTAGATCCCTTATCTTTATAGATATCCCCTATTGGCGCTTTTTGTATGTTATTTTTTTAGTGTAGTCAATGATAACCGACATTGTGGTCAATAATAACTAGAGATGTTCGGTTTTATTCGTTTTTTATCGCCAAATTAGCGCAAGTTCGGATTAGTTCGGATTTATTTTATTGGCTATCCAAAACACGTGACAGCCGGATAGCCAATATGATGCCATTTATGAGAACCAAACATATTCGAGTAAATCCGAGTATAACCGAGCCGCACATCTCTAATAATAACTGATAGCAGCATTTCTCTCTCATAGCAAGGCACAGGTGGACAGCATCAGAGCATTGTCTGCTGGTGTCTAGAGGTTAGTAAATTGAATTACCTTAACAAGAAAATACATTTTAGGTTCTAGATTCTGTGCTTCAAGTGAACAACATTTTCATCCAATTCTCCATCAGGGTTATAGAACAGTAGTATGAAGCTATTCATGCATCATCAATTTAGGCACTAAATAATTAATGTAATTAGTATACTGATAATTTTATTTTGCTTTAAACATTAATGTATCATTGATCTTGCATGCTTTTATTTATTGAGAACTGATATTAAATCAAGTCCCATTAGGTCAATATTATTGTTATAATTTGGGTAGTGTATTGGCTTGCCTTGCATTTTATTACTTTTTATTATAGGTATATAACTTGCTTTGTTGCTTCTCAGTTTAAAAGTCACAGTGGCAGGTGATTATAGATATTCGTTTGACAATAACAACATACATTTACATAATAAAAGTATATGTGTGTACATATCGGCTGGGTACACATCACTCAGTGGGTCTCATTCAGACCCGGTCGCAAGCGCTGAGCGCTTGCAACTGGGTCGATGTTAAGGCCCTGCTTACGCGCAGCAGCCGCACTGAGAAAATCTCTCGCTACGGAGCTCACTACAAAAGGGGCGGCTGTCGATGGTGATCGACAGCTCTCCCCGTTTTGTAGGCAGGGCGGGGGGGGGGGGGGCACACAAATGGAGACGTTCCTGATTGAACGCCTGCCGTTTTG
This sequence comes from Taudactylus pleione, assembly GCA_031769625.1. Classification (NCBI taxonomy): domain Eukaryota; kingdom Metazoa; phylum Chordata; class Amphibia; order Anura; family Myobatrachidae; genus Taudactylus; species Taudactylus pleione. The sequence continues at coordinate 12,206,142 of JAUIMM010000112.1, forward strand.
TGGGCGGTCGCACTGACATCAGCAATGATGTCAGTGGGGAGCTTCCTGCTCGATCAGAGCAGGAAGCTCCCTGGGGCTTGCGGTTGCTGAGACCCAACCTTAGGGTGTCGTCGCAAGCCCCGATGGTCGCGATGGTCCTGACCATCGCGACCAATAACCTGGTCGGTCGCTAAAGCTGTGGGTGGTACCAGGGGGCCGCACTAAAAAAAACAAGCGGCCGTCCTCATTCAGAACGAGCGCTTGCTTCTTGCGAGCGCCTCTGAATGAGGGCCAGTGTGTACCCAGCTTTACAATCAAAATATAAATGAAGAAATACATGATTTAATAGAACAAAATATACTTTTTCAAAAGTCCTCCCAGTGATTCTTCCCCATTGAAAGGAGGATGTGGTAGTACAGGATTAGGGTGTAGCAAAACACCCTCATAGAGACCTCTACGTGAATTTCTCCCAGGGCCGGATTATAGGCGTGGCGAACGGGGCAGTCGTCAGGGGCCCCCACACACTGCCCCTACCCGGCCCACACTGCCACCTCCCTTGCCTGTCCGGCTTCCGCAAACATAGCTGACTCGAGTTGCACACCGCAAAGTCAGGCCCTCACCTTCCAATCCAGGGTCCAGTCCGGCTTTTCCTCAGGCGGAGTGGATGTGCTCCTCGGCGCTCTGCTCCCTTGCCTGGTTCTCTGCTCTACCAGCCCAGGCTGCTGCTCCTCTGTGAAAGCCGGGCCAGTGACAGCACCTCCATTAGAAGGAAGATGGCAGCCGATGGCACGATGCGCACCACTCATGGCCACCGGGATCTTGACAGGTAACGCACTGGTTCCTGGCCCACTACTTGTATGTGTGTGTTAGAGATGAGCGGTTCGGATTCTGTGGACTCCAAACTGCTCCGAACATAGGGGATCCGAGTCCACCCGAACCCTGTTCGGGTGTTCCCCGCCTGACTCGGATCCCTGTTCGGGGCCGAAGGGCAGCCTCCTGATGTCGGATTCTCGCGAGAAACTGCTACTGGGGGGCATACTACTACTGGGGGCATGCTAATTGGGGCACTACTACTGGGGGGCATGCTACTGGGGGCACTGCTACTGGGGGGCATACTACTACTGGGGGATGCTAATGGGGGCACTGCTACTGGGGGGCATACTACTACTGGGGGCATGCTAGGGGGGCACTACTACTGGGGGCCTGCTACGGGGGGCATACTACTGGGGGGCATACTACTGGGGGCATGCTAATGGGGGCAATACTACTACTGGGGGCCTGCTAATGGGGGCACTACTACTGGGGGCTTGCTAATGGGGGCACTACTACTGGGGGGCATACTACAATTGGGGGCATACTACTGGGGGCACTGCTACTGGGGGCATACTACTAGGGGCATGCTAATGGGGGCACACTATTGGGGGCCTGCTAATCAAGGCACTGCTACTGGGGGGCATACTAGTACTGGGGGCACTGCATAGGGGGCCCTACTACTAAGGGGACTGCAAAAGGGGCACCGCTACTGGGGGCATTGTGTAAGGGACATCACTGCTGGGGGCATTGTATAAGTGGCACTACTACTGAGGGCATTGTATAAGGGGCATTACTACTGTGGGCTTTGGCCCTGATTCCGAGCCTGACGCTCTGAAAGAGCGCTCGCTCTGAATCAGGGCGTTTTCTTTTTTTTGTGCGGCCTCCTGGCCGCTCGCATAGCTGTGGGTGACCACCCACAGCTATAGTGAGCGGCCATGATGATGGTCGCGATGGACAAGACCATTGCAACCATCGGGGCTTGCGACGAGACCTTTTGTAGTAGGGTCTCATGGCCGCAAGCCCCAGAGAGATTTTGGCTCTAACAGAGCCGGAATCTCTCCACTGACATCACTCGTGATGTCAGTGGGGCCGCCCCCAAATGGCAGGCGTTCTCATGGGAACGCCTCCTTTTGGGCAGCCACCCCTCTGGCCCGCCCACCAAAGGTGGCGAGCTGTCACTCAACATTGACAGCTTGCCCCCTTTGGTGCGAGACCTGGAGCGACGGATTGCCCATCGCTAGCTGGGTCTCCGTCGTGCTCATGCGCTGTGAGCCACCATCGTCCCGGTTGCGAGCGCTCAGCGCTTGCGACCGGGTCTGAATCAGGCCCTTTGTGTATAAGGGTCACTACTGTAGGCATTGTGTAAAAGGGTCACTACTGTGGGCAATGTGTAAAAGGGGCACTACTGTGGGCATTGTGTAAAAGGGGCACTACTGTGTGTCGTAACATAAATAAGAGACACTACTTTATGGCTTAATGTGAATCAGGGACACTATGTGCGGTGTAATGTGAATAAGACTGTGCACTGTGACTCCTAGGGCCGTAGCCCACTATGTAAACAAGTACTGTGACTCTGCTGGCCGTACCCCACTGGGTAGGTGCACTACTTTTCATTTCTGCCACTGCTGTGTGGCAATGTGTCATTGATGTGCTTTAAATTGTGGTGTCCGTGCCGCTGCGCCGCTGCTTTGTCGCTTAGTAACCAGTCAGCTCACTGCAACCTTTGGCCAATAATGTTGAAAACAATATTATAAGCTGAGGTGGTCTAAATTTACTATAAATTACTGGAAATTAATGTTATTGAGGTTAATGATACTCTAAGAAGAAAAAATGATCAATTTATGTGATTTTAGCTTTTTTTGTCAATTTTTGTAAAAAAAATCCAAATCCACATCCACCAATAGCTGCCATTGGTCACCCTGATGTTCCATCTAGCCACATTAAATGTAAAGCGTTTTAGTTTAATCAAATTTTAAATGTCTCGAATGGGGCAACACACTAAAACTGGCCGACCAATATCTTATCTTATGTGATCAATGTTATATAGACTTTCATCATGGCCAAGATCTATAAGACATTGGGGCATATTTATTAATTACCAGGTCTTAGACTGGATAATTATAATTTGTTCTCGCCCCTTATTGCGACAATAAGAAAGTAAGAGTAAGGTACACCCGAATGTATTGCAAATCACATCCAGGGACAGGGACTCCCATAGTAGCCTGTCCCTGTGATGTGTTAGAAGTGAATTGATTGCCTATGCGATAACGTCACTTATCCTTCAGAACCCTGCTGTGTGCATGCGCGGTCATCTGACATGCATTTGTGGACAGCCATTGCCGCCGAGGGATCCCTCTCCCAGTAAGTTGTACGAAATGTATCCTATAGACTATGTTGGTTAACGCCATCTGAAGAGCTTGCTAAATTCAGAAATAAAGCAGCCCTCATATAAACCAATGGGGACTGTTTTTGCTGTTGAAAACGGACGACAGCGGCAGATATTTCCCCTATCTGCTCCGCTCCCCTGTACATACATCCCGGGGACACCTAATATTTGCAGGTACCTCCATTCCACTCTCCATACTCCTCTAATCAGAGGCCCAGGTGCACAGTAGTCAGAAATGCAAGATACTTAACTCCCCTCTCCTCATTTGTAAGGCAAAAGCTCCCCTGCGAGATCACTGTCATACAATAGTTTATATAGTTAAAAGACAATCAGATATGGGGAATGTGATTAGACTGCAGTGACCATGAAAGGAGCTCTGCAGCTGTAGAATTAACGATTCACATTTAAAAGGTTTTAACATTTATCTGTAGTACATCTGCTCATCTACAGATAAAATATTCATGACTGCTTTACTGAGCACACGATAAGAGATTGACTAGCACAGTACTGAAGCATGGGTAATACAGAAGTTTATTTACAATCAGGCACTGCTGAAAGTGCTAACAGTGCTCCTATAATAAAATCTGAGAAGGCCAGACCCTGAAAAAACATAAGGGGAAGTATTTAAGGACAATATTTTTTTAAGGACATTTTTTCTTCATGAATAAGCTGGTTACAGACATATATATATAGAGTGGTGATGTCATTTTATTTCATGAAGTATAACATATGGGTTTTTTTTTATATCTCAATATCCCAGTCGAGGTAGGGTAGGGATTTCTCCTGTAATGAGTCCTTTGTAGTCCCAACATCAGGACTCATTACAGGAGAAATCCCTACCCGGTCTGACGAAAGTCATTTGCGGTGGTGCCGAGCTGGAAGGCCCGGGACCTCATTGCTTGACGCAAGCTATCCCACCGCAACACCCGTTCATGGTGAGAAAGATACGGACTATAAGGTGATTTCCTCACGTTTCTGCCTTTGATTTAGTCCCACATTCTGTTGTTTTATATATGTATATATATATATTTTCTTTATATGTTTTTTAATGTTTTTTGTCCACAAAATTGTGTTTTTTTAACCAGTGGAATACGCTTTGAGAGATATGTGTTTCAAGTTTACATCTATTTAAAGAATAACGCTGTTTACTATACTGAAACCTATTTAGTTGATTGTTATTTGGTGGAGTGGGTGTTACTTCCAAGTATATGTGACACGGCAGCTGGTTTTATGCTCACTGCGCAACTAAGGGTGACATCAATTTTCTGTTCTAGCCTTTGAAAATGTGGTCACTGCAAAGTTACATTCAATTGTCAGGTTTGTTTGTCATTGTTTTTACCACTTATTCATTGTATATTAATGTTTCTGCCATTGTGTCTCTTTTTCATTTAATGTAGTTTTACCTTATTACAGAGATTAAGCTGTAGATTTACTAAAGCTTCTAAAACAGACAAGAGGATGTGTTGCCCACAGCAACCAATCAGATTATATGTCTGTCATTGTCTAGGATGTAATAGAGAAATGATAGACATAATCTGATTGATTGCTATGGGTAACAGCTTTATTAAATCTACTCCTGAGAGCAATGTGTGGCCCTTTTGAAATTTAGAGGACTGTACATACGACCCTTGAAGCATATCAGACTGCCCGTCATCTATAATTCATTTATGGTAGATCATCATAACAGACTGTGCAAAAAATAGATCCGGTATCACAAAGGTATCTGCACCTATTGCTTAAAGGGCAGACGTGTGCCATGCTTTTTACAACGCAGTTGAAAAATACAAGACATTTCGAGCAGCCATTTAAATAAGTTAATTTTTAATACTATATTTGTAATAAAATGACTGCATAAGAATAATAGATATATGTCAGATGGAAAATGTCCCAGTAAGCAGATCAGATTGCATGTTCCATGCCATAACCGTATTCAGTAATAGAACAATGCATTTGCAGGCTGTATTGGTGCGGGTCAGCAATTTTAATAAGTACTAATGTTATCACAAAAAAACATCACTCTCCTGTCTCCTTGTTTCTAACAGACCGAATACTGGAGCTTTTCACACATTACAAGCGTTACAGTATCAGAGAGTGCAAATGGAAAGACTTTGATTACTACAGACCTTCTAGAGGTCAGACCATTCCATTCAAAGCACTACTGAATCACCTGACATTATAAAGGACGCAAATACAGTAACCTGTCTACCTAAACATAGCCTATTGGCTGATCACAGCAATTATCTCCATGCAATTCACTGTTTTCTGCCTTTTCACTTGACACTGGGTAGAGTACAGTTATTATCTATAATATAAACTACTTTGTCTTATTCGTTATGCTCTATTATAGCGACAAAATTATAAAAAAAAAACAGCACAATATATGATGCACTTATTTACCATAATCCTGAAAATTTCTCCCAGAGAACAATTACTTGCTGGCGGGGTTGCTAACAGTCAGTAAAAATGACATATGCTATTTAACCTGCGGTTCTCTCCTAGTGGTGACTAGACGTCTGAATTAATATTCCTGTAGACCATGTATTCCTTTATTTCTTTTTACAGAGGTGACAAACAGTCTTATGTTGAGTACATGCTTTGAACATTCTTTAGCAAAAGACCTTTCCTCCCCCAAGAGAGCCTCTGTGCAATTATTATGTTAAATACCCCGCTTTCATGCTAATCGTAGCTACTGCAATCCTGCTGTTCCATGTCAATGAAGGTTGGTGTGGAAAGCACCAGACAGTGCTGGGTATTTTATCAGCATTCTGAGCACACTGTTATCGCTCCCTAAAATGGATTAATTATTTTGGAAATGATGTGTGTACAGGTGTTGATGTTGCAGAGTCATGTAGGTACACACCAGCGAATGACCAGTGGTGTTGGTTATTGAGAGATAGCAGGTACAGACGTACTCACTGTTACATGTACACTGGAAATGAGTGGGGTTTCATACAGCTCACCAGCCAGTGAGTGTATGCTGCTTGTAGGTAGCTGTGCAGGATGCTGGAACAGCATTATAGTAGGTAATAACCAGGTTCTCTATAGGAGCTAAGTAAGACACTTTTGTTCCCATGTCACTCTGCAGCAGAGACATGCGGTCAGGGTAGGCAGAGCCTCCCCTGTCATACTCCCTCCCCTATCATACTACTTGTTATGCTCCAGAGTTTTTATATAAAAACTGTGTTTTTATACATGTGTGCCTCCCCAGCCATTGACCTCACTGCACGTCACTGCTCTGCAGTCACGTGTACAGTAGCACATCAGGTTGGAGGTTGGACCTCCTTGCAGATTCTGGGTCTTAGTGTCCAGCATGTATGCATGGTTTTCTAACAAATTAGTGGACAGGAGGGGAACATTTTTATGCTTGTGAGTGGGTTGAGTTTCTTATTTAATAAGGTGGAGCACAAAAATAACATGCACAAAAATGCATAGGCCCAAGTAGTGCCTACAGAACAGCATGCTTCCTTCCTTCCCTTCTGTTTCCCTTTCCAGCAAATACAATCTCTCCTCTATTATGATTACTGTTTCCAAAATCCTAATTTCTTCCACCAGTGTATTGTGTCCAAAGAGTTTTGTGGAGAACAGGAGAACCTACATGGTTGTTGATGTGCCCAGCTGCTACAGAGGCACAGGGACACAAAATGTCCAGAGCATAGTCAAATACAATACAAGATTTACATTTAAGGTGGGAATGTAATCAGTATGCTGGCGGACGGGATGCCGGCCGTCAAAATCTTGAGGTCGGAAGCCCGACCCGGGACTAAAGATAGGCGTCTAAATCCTGACACCTATCTAAATCCCGACACAGGACTCTCGACAGCTGCCATCCCAATCGAAGGTACATCGGACATCTTAGCTGTTAGCTACGCGGGGGGAGGGGTTAGGTTTAGGCACCACAGCGGGGTAGGCTTTGGGAGGAGGTTAGGGTTAGACACCACTAGGGGGGTTAGAGTTAGGCACCGCTGGGGGAGTTAGGGTTAGGCACTAAGGGGGGATGGTTAGGTTTAGGCACCAAGGGGGGAGGGTTAGGATTAGGCACTAATGGGAAGGGTCAGGGTGGGGAGGGTTAGGGTGCAAGAAGGGAGAATTAGGGTTAGGGGGAGAAGGGGTGAGGGTTAACATACTTACCCGACCCCTGTCGGGATTCGGAGCATCGGGGTGCCGCTGTCGGCATTTGACAGCAGGCATCCCGATGGTCGGTTTTTCATACCCAACCCTTCAGGTGTTTACGCAAGGTCACATTTATATACAGTAGTATACTAAAGTCAATGCCGGAAACTGTCTTGTATGTTCATCTTTGGCAGCCGTTTGGGAGCTTCCGTTTATCTCCTCTGCTGAAGTAGTTACATGCTGTGGCGCCAGCCATTTCTGCTTTGACCCCAGAGCATAGTCATACCACAGAACACAACATGGCCATACAGGGGCATATTAAAAGAGAAGGGGGCCTGTGTGCAATCTCTCCATCCGGGCCCCCTCCCCTATACCCGGCGGCCGGCAGTGAAATGAGTGCCCGGTAGAGGGGAGGGGGCCCTAGTAGACTCTGAGCACTATGAGATTCCAGCGCTGTGCCAGAGTCTACTGCGCATGTGCAAGTCACCGGGGAAATAGCATGGAAGCCATTTTCCCGTGGACCTCCCTACTGCGCATGCATAAAACACTGGGAAAATGGCCGTTGCACCATTTTGCCGGTGATTTGTAGCACGCTGCTACCGCCAACGTAGTACTCCGGAGAGGTAAGTATTAAAGAAATGGGTGCAGGGTGTGTGCTCTGGGTCCCCCTGGACCCAGGGGCCCATGTGCATTGCACACCCTGCACCCAGTATAGATGCACCCCTGTGGCCATACCACGGAGCACAACATCTTCAGAGCATACCAGTATTAGTTTCCTGGCGGTAAGTCCATGAACTGGAGGAGTGGAAGTCAAGCGTAGTGTACTTCCCTATATATAGTATATATGTCCGTTCACTAACTTTAGCATGTTAAAAATTGAAAAAGAATTTAGGCCCTGATTCAGAGATTCTATTTGCGAGCGCACGCTCTGAAGCAGGGCGTTTTTTTTCTTTAAATCCGGCCTCCAGGCCACTCGCTAAGCTGTGGGTGACCACCCACAGCTTTAGCGGGCGGCCTGGCGATGGTCGCGATTATCGCGACCATTGAGCTTGCGAAGAGACCCTTGTGGTAGGGTCTCAGGTCTCGCAAGCCCGAGTGGACTTCCTGCTCTAATAGAGCAGGAAGTCTACTACTGACATCACGAGTGATGTCAGTAGGGCCGCCCACAAACGGCAGGCGTTCCTTCGGGAATGCCTCCGTTTGTCCAGCCACCCCCCTACCCGCCTACAAAACGGGGCGAGCTGTCGATCAACATCGACAGCCGCCCCGTCTTGTAGCGAGCCCCGGAGCGAGTGAAGTTCTCACTCACTCCGGGGCTCGCGCGTGCGCAATGGCCCACCATCGACCAACTTGCGAGCCGGCCCTAGAAATCTGCTGTGTGGTCTAAACAGACCACACGCTGATACACTGTAAAAAAAAAAATGAAAAAAAAATGAATAAAAAAAAAAAAACTTACCAGAGTCCAGGACCAGTGATCGGTACTCCAGTGATGTCCTCCATTCGTTCAGCTGGTCTCCCATCCTGCAATGGGGCCCAGTCGTCACCTGCAGGGTCCCAGTGCAGTATGGGATGTCAGCTGACCGGAGCCACGGAGGACATCACCGGAGCACCGATCACCGGCGGTAAGTGTAATTAAGGGAGGGGGGGTTGCGGGGGGGAGTCACAATCGTGGGGGTGGGGCTTAGCAACAGGGACGGGGGTTAGTGGCAGGCGGTCGGCAGTCTGGCACTTGTCATGGTATTATTTGCGAAAATACCGTGATAAGGCTGCAAAGGGGATTCGCAGGGACAGAGCTTTATCGCAAACTCTGGGCCTGATTCAGAGCCGGACGCTATTTGCGCTCGCTCATTCAGAAAAAGAGGCCGGCTATTAAAATTGAGCGCTCGCTCTTTGTGGTCTGTTGACGCCTCTATGTCTGAGCGAGCGAACGAAACATGAGCTCGCTATTTTGTAAAGACGCCCCCTGGCCGCTCACATCCTGCATCATCTCCGCTATTTATTTGATTAATCGAGTACATCGAAAGGCGTCTGAACTGCTCGCAGTGCTTGTGGTAGGATTTTCCTACCGCAATCATGCGAACAGTTCAGGCTAAGAGACAACCAAGTGACCTGGTCGATGACGCTGCTTTGTTAATTATGCACACCCTTAAAACGCCCGTTTTGACCGTTTGGCACGCCTGCGTTCGGATCTCCACTCCCCGTTTTCAAGCACCTTCCCGTTACCACCCACAAACGCCTTATCCTGTCACTCAAATTAGCAGGCATTCGCTATTTCCGATCGCACTGACTGGTTGGCGCATGCGCATTACGACCCATACGCATGCGCAGATGTGCGAACATCGCTCGGAGCGAACGAGCGGCCGCTTACGAGCGGCTCTGAATCAGGCCCTCTCTCCCTGGAAGGTATTTTTAGTAAATCTCTGTGATATTGCCTGAATTCACAATGCGAATTCACTCGGTAATATCACACTACAATCCGCATTCAAAATGCGGATTGTAGTAAATAGAGCCCTATGAGAGAATAACATTTCCAGCTGTGATTGTTTACACCAAAGTTAGGCCAGCTTTGGCATACAGTACCACCACTTGCCTGCCCTGCCAGCCCTGGTGGAGAATTCTGTAGTGCCTTAATATATGAACAACCCATGCTTGCTAACATTCGGCCATCCCCCTCCAGGAGGGGGCTGCCAGGTCGGTGAAAAGAGATTCCTTTGTGATGATTGGACATCTGGGTTTATGACCTGGGAGTCCTTCTGTGCATGCATTGTATGATATGGGGGATGCAGGGTGGGATCTGACTGGACGCCTTTCTGTGCAAAATACGAAAAGAAGCCTATAGGTTTCTATTGGGCAACGTCCTCTACAGATGGTGTTGTCCACCGGGTCTAAGCCCCGGAAAGTAGCACATTCTGGAGCTTGGTACATATGGGAAATGGAGCCAAAACTCAGAAAATGGCAGTTTTCAGATTTGTGGCAGCATTTTCCCTTTAGTACAGTACATCCCACCTTAAGATCCAACAAATGAAACCTCCCCATGGAGAATCAGGCCAATCACAGTAAATATTACAGAAAGGGCTCAGTAACAAAACAGCATTCACACTCACGTGGCCCTCCTGTCATTTTATTAATACAGTGGAAGTAGCGGGTGGGTAGTAGCAGGTGGGTGAGCCACCCCTTCTCACTTTATTGAAGGGCGGGCGGTAGGAGTGGGCGGGCCCCCTCTCTGTCTGAGTGTTTGGGCCCAGGACTTCAGTCCCAGCAGTTCCCCCCTGATGGGGGCCCTGTCATCACCTGTGTAATGATTGTTGATTGTTACACATATCTCTCAGCTATTTGATCACGGTCACAGCAATACTCACAGTACACTACTGTCTGTTTACACTGCTCAGTCTCCTCTGTGCAATCATTTCTCAGCACAAATACTACATTTAGCAGACCTTATAAGATAATGTATTTCCTAAAGAGTGACAAATGAACATATATTGGAAACGCCCAGTGTTAAGCTGGGCACACACCATGCAATGGTGCGATGTGATGTAACGATACATCACATGTGCCTTAAACACTGCACGATCTGGTGTACAATGGTGCGATGTGATGTAACGATACATTACATGTGCCGTACACACTGCACGATCTGGTGTACAATGGTGCGATGTGATGTAACGATACATTACATGTGCCGTACACACTGCACGATCTGGTGTACAATGGTGCGATGTGATGTTACGATACATCGCACGTGCCGTACACACTGCACGATCTGGTGTACAATGGTGCGATGTGATGTAACGATACATCGCACGGGCCGTCCACACTGCACGATCTGGTGTACAATGGTGCGATGTGATGTAACGATACAGATATAGTTGCGAGCGTCCGCATCTGTGAGTTCCTTGCTGAATCAGGCCCTCTATTCCCAACTCTGAATCAGGCCCTATGGCCTCCCAGGGTGGAATAAACTGAACAAAGCACTTGCTGTTGGAAATGTTATTTCTTTAACCTGTGGATCAATGAATCGATTAGCAGATTTATGAATGTTGTGATTGAATTTGACAAATCAGTCGAAAACTGAGTTTTAAATATTTCCTCATCTCTAATTATACAATATTCACAAATCAACACATTCATATTAAACCTAAACAACACTCAGCCACTTCACCCACATTTCATTACCTCATACTTGCCGACATTCAGCTCCCTTCTTCCGGGAGGGAGCTGAATGCCTACATACAGCGGGGGCCTTGGCCGGGCACTAACTCTATATGGGGGCATATGGGGGCGTGACCGCGCGATCGCGTCATCGTGGCCCCGCCCCCTCTTCACAATGCCAAAAATAAAGGCATTGTGAAGCAGGGGGCGGAGCCATGATGACGCCATTCAGCACGAATCGCGTCATTTGGCATTGCTGCAGGGGTTTCTAGTGCTGGTCGGGGGAGGGGTAAGCGGCAGCCAGGAGGTTTGCCTGCCTTTCCGGGGGGTTGGGAGAGGCACCAGATATTTGGGAGGCTCCCGACCAAATCAGGAGGGTAGGCAAGCCTGCATTACCTATAAGAGCATTATCAAATGAAAAAGAATCACAATAAAGTGTTGAAGATGAATAAGTGGGTTTCTAGTGACCAGACGTATTAAAATGAAATATTTGTGCAAACAAAGTAGAGTGCATCCTGTAAGTACAGTGTATTGTGTCTTCTGTGGAGGGTGTACGAGCCCCATGCTCTCTTTCCATATAGTACATGCCCCAGAATCTCCTTCTCCCACTGTCTGTATGTTCACAAAACTCCGTTATCATCATCACATTGTGACAAGCTTTTGTCTTATTCAAAAGCTGTGACCTTCTGCGGCTGGAGAAAGATATGATTCATTGTAGAACTAGGGCACATTCTAATCTGCATAGACAGTTTTTTACCGCATTTTTTTTTGACTACAGTAGCAACATAAACACTTTCAAAAAATGTTGTTTCACTTTTCAAAAAATGTTGTGTTTAACTTTCTACTCTTTGTAGCTTGAAGGTATATTTTATATGAGGACTTACACATCCCTCAATGAAATGAAGGTTTTGTGTGAGTGGAATAATGGTACAGGTTGAGTCTCCCATATCCAAAATGCTTGGGGCCAGGGGTATTTTGGATATCGGAATATTCTGTATTTTGGAATAATTGCATATCATCTTAAAATGTCTTATGCTGGCCATACACGCTGCAATTATCGGGACGATCCGCCCGATATCGGCGGATCGCCGCGATAATTGTAGCATGGGGGGGGACCGAGGGTTAAATATTGCTCGGTCGGGCTTGCTGGATTGTCCAGCATGCCCGTCCGATGTGATATTCACCCGGTAACTGTCAGCCGCATCGGGCAGTGTATGCCCAGCGCAGCCGACAGACAGACATTTCCTGTGTTCCTTCCTACGGAAGGAACAGAGAAATGTCTCCTCCCCCGGGGGCGGAGCGCGAATGTCGGGCTATACACTGTGAGATTTCTCTCACAGTGTATGCCGCGGACATCTGCGGCTGGCAGCCGGCCAGATAAAATGTCTGTCGGTCTGACAGACATTTTATCTTGCCGTGTATGCCCAGCATTAGGAATAGGGCCCAAATCTAAACACCTTATACACACAGCCTGCAGGTAATTTTATACAATATTTTCAATAATTTTGTGGCTCAAACAAAGTTTGTGTAGATACATGAAATTCATTTATATGTCATATACACCTTATACACACAGCCTATATGTCATTTTATACCTGAGTTTTAAAAATGTTATGCCTTAAACAAAGTTTGTGTACATTGAACCATCAAAAATCAAAGGTTTCACTATCTCAGTCATGCTAAAAATATTCCGTATTTCGGAATATTCCGTATTTCGGAATATTTGGATATGGGATACTCAACCTGTAGTCTGTACTGCTATGTCTCTTTTGTGTTATTAATGTTTTCAGATGGCCACAGTTCTACTTCCAGGGGTGATATACGATGGTGTTAGGGCTCGTTCCGACACGTTTTTCATTTGGGCGTCATACAGTTTGGATACATGAAACATGACAGAAAAAAAATAAAAGTTACTCGGATCATTCAGCATTATTGTAGTATTTACAACCAAATCTCATACAGAAACACTTCAGCATAGGACGTGACAGAGACAAGTGGATGAATAGACACAAAGGGTAGACAATAGGATGAGAGACAATAGGACCAAATAAGACAATCCCAGAGTATGGACAATTATGGTCCGGAGATCAGCAAGATGCTGAGGCCAGCATTGTGCATAGGAATAAATGGGGACACGATGATACAGGAGCAAAGAAATAACTGAGTTCTGGAGCAGAGGCCAAGATGGAGCAGACTCCAGAAGGGGCCAGATGGTAACCGGTGGAGATTGCACAGGAGGTAGAGTGGTAAAGGACCCAGAGGTTAGGGGTTGCGGTGCTGTATCAATTCATAGGTGCCTGGCTGTGTTACAAGCATTTGTCTCGAGACAGGAGGCAGTTTGATTCAGGGTGGGTATGATTTGCCAAATGGGGAGGCAGTTCAGCATGTAGTAAAGAGGGTCAGGGGTCTGTCACGGCCAGGGTATTTCAGCATGGCGCTAGGTGAGTGTTACCTGTGAGGTCATTGTGGCGCGGGCTGTCTGGTGGCGGAGCTGGTGTCTGGCGGGGGGCTTTGGCTGCGCAAGTTGTTGTGCGGGCCTGTTGTCACTCTGCGCTGGTAAGGCCTGGCGGCATCTCCATTCCGTTTGGCATGGGCGCCGCCATCTTGCCTTCTGGCCATGTGATGCGGCTGGCCAATCCTGGTGATGCACACGTTCCCTCCGGCCAGTAACAGCACGGCATGGGGTATTTAGGAAGGGTCAGTGCCTTCCTTCTTTGCCAGTGCAACGTGTATCTCAGCCTAGCTGAGAGGGAGTTCTCTGTGCTTTCCTGTTCCTGTGAATTCGCTGTCTGCCAGTCTGCCTGTCAGCTCCTAGCTCCCACTGGACTACCCCGCTTCCTCCATCACCCTTGCCCATACCTGAGTGCCTGAGCCTGCTGACATCCTGCGCTTCAGTTCACTACCTGCAAACCTGGCTTGATTATTTTCAGTTCACTACCTGCAAACCTGGCTTGATTATTTTCAGTTTCACTACCTGCACACCTGGACAGCTCTAATTGTTTCTACTTGGACATTAACCCTTTTGCTCCCAAGAACTCTTGTGCACATTTATATATTCCTGGACTTTTATTTACTGCCACATTATATGTCTACTCAAGCACTTATTAAAAATCCTAGTTTTATTTTCAAACCTGCTTCTGTGATCGCTCCTGCTACCACCTCGGGTCCACAAACAACCCAGAACATCACAGTTTGCACTGGCCACATGGAGCCGGCCACGGATCAGGAATCAGGAGTGGATTTGTTACGGTGCATTTCTGGTCGTTTAGAAAATCTGGAAAACATGCAGCATCAGATGGCTCAATTTCTGCAAGAGATGTCCAAGCGACAGGATAGTTTGCAAACTTCCTTTTCTACCCCTGAAGTACCAGCATCTACATCCGCATCAGCGTCTGGGAATACAGGAGGCAGATCATCTCCCCGCTTACATCTTCCTTTACCAAGTAAATTTGACGGCAATCCTAAACTCTGCCGAGGATTCCTAAATCAGTGTGACATACATTTTACCCTGCAGCCTGACAACTTTCTAACTGCAAGAACTAAAGTGGCTTATATAGTCTCTCTGTTATCCGGCCAGGCCTTGGAATGGGCTTCCCCACTCTGGGAGCGCTCAGATCCGCTGCTGGATAATTACGCAGGCTTTGTGTCATCCTTCAGGAGGATTTTCGATGAACCTGGGCGTACTGTATCAGCATCATCAAACATCATGACACTGAGACAAGGGGTTCATCCTGTCAGTCAATATGCCGTGCAATTTCAAATTTTAGCATCAGAGCTCAAATGGAATGAGGAAGCCCTCATCTCGGTCTTCTGGCATGGGTTGTCAGACCGACTAAAGGATGAACTAGTCACTCGAGAGCTTCCTACTAATCTGAACGACATGATTTCGTTGTGTATCAAAGTTGACCTACGCTTCAGGGAACGTCAGGCTGAAAAAAACAGAGCTGACCGGCAAAGGTCATTTACCCCCTTCATTTCTACCCGACCCATTCCTTCTTCTACTGAAGAGGAGCCTATAGACACCTCTCCAAAGAAGAACGTCAGAGAAGAATGCAAAAGAACCTCTGTCTGTACTGCGGAGAGTCTGGTCACCTGCTGATCTCCTGCCCCCGTAAACCGGGAAATGCCAAATCCTAACTGACCCTGGAGACATCAAGTTAGGAGTTATGAAAAAAATCTCCAAAAATTAAAGATTTCACGATTACCCTAGCCTTTGATCTTAAACCCAAACCTGTCTTTGCTAATGCTCTACTTGACTCGGGAGCAGCCGGAAATTTCAGAACGTCTAGGTTCATAGATAAATTACAGATTCCTTGTTTGTCTCTTAACCATGCCATTTCTCTGACCTCTATAGACGGACGCCCTCTAACTAACGGGATAGTCACCAAAGAGACTCAACCAGTATTGGTCCGAATTGGAGCACTTCATTCTGAGTCCTTAAAATTCCTGGTGATATCAGAGGCCTCTCAAGAAGTGGTTCTTGGTCTACCCTGGTTACGTCAACATAATCCCAGGATTGATTGGAGTTCTATGCAGATTCTGTCATGGGGTATGGACTGTCAGAAATCCTGTCTTCCAAAAATTCGACCTGTGAGAAAGACAGTTCATTAGTTTCTTCTGCCATTCCCAAGGAATATCAGATGTTCACCGACGTGTTCTCTGAACAACAAGCAAATATCTTACCCCCTCATAGGGAATGGGACTGTCCAATTGAATTGATACCTGATAAGATCCACCTCGTGGTCGTACCTATCCGCTGTCCTTGCCTGAGACTCAAGCCATGACCGAGTACATCCGACACAACCTGGCAAAGGGGTTCATTCGCCCCTCTACTTCACCTGCTGGAGCTGGGTTTTTCTTCGTTGGCAAGAAGGACGGTGGTCTAAGACCATGTATCGATTATCGAGGCCTTAATGACATTACTGTAAAGAATCGATACCCTCTTCCCCTGATTACTGAGTTGTTTGATAGGGTCAAGGGCTCTGTCATTTTTTCTAAATTAGATCTGAGAGGGGCTTACAACCTCATTCGTATCCGAGCTGGCGATGAATGGAAGACCGCTTTTAATACCAGAGATGGACATTTAGAGTATTTAGTAATGCCTTTTGGATTGTGTAACGCCCCTGCTGTCTTTCAAAGTTTCGTTAATGAGATTTTCCGGGATCTGTTATATGTTTCAGTTGTTGTCTATCTGGATGACATACTGATTTTTTCACCCTCTGTGGCTAAACATCAAGAACATGTTAAAGAAGTTCTGACCCGTTTGAGAGAAAACCACCTTTACTGCAAACTGGAGAAGTGCGTCTTTGGAGTGCCCAGTGTACCTTTTCTCGGCTATGTAATATCTGGCTCCAGTTTAGAAATGGACCCCAAGAAGGTACAAGCAATTCTGGATTGGACCTGACCTCAGACACTGAAGGCCATCCAGAGATTGTTGGGCTTCGCCAATTATTATAGACGCTTCATTA
Source organism: Taudactylus pleione (assembly GCA_031769625.1). Taxonomy (NCBI): domain Eukaryota; kingdom Metazoa; phylum Chordata; class Amphibia; order Anura; family Myobatrachidae; genus Taudactylus; species Taudactylus pleione. Next base: position 12,223,050 of record JAUIMM010000112.1, read on the forward strand.
AGGGATTTTATACACTGCTGGCTCCCATTACAGCCTTGACCCGCAAAGGTGCTAATCCTGCCCAATGGTCACCTGAGGCAGAGTCTGCCTTTCATCTTCTAAAACAGGCCTTTATCTCAGCACCAGTTCTTCGACAACCAGATCTGGACAGGCCTTTTTTGTTGGAAGTGGACGCATCATCTGAAGCTGTGAGAGCAGTCTTGTCTCAACGTTATGAGGACAACCGAGTCCATCCGTGTGGGTTCTTTTCTAAAAAATTCTCACCTGCCGAAAGGAACTACGCCATAGGTGAGCAAGAACTACTAGCTGTAAAGTTGGCGTTGAAGGAATGGAGATATTTGCTAGAAGGCGCCAAGTTTCCATTTACTGTATTTACGGACCATAGAAATCTCCTATTTCTCAAAAACCTCCAATGTGTGAGTCCTCGTTTGGCCCGCTGGGCAATATTCTTTGCCAGATTTCAGTTCACCCTGACCTTCCGGTCTGGAGCACTTAATCAGAAGGCTGATGCCCTATCGAGATCTCTCCTCTATGATGATCAATCTGAAAATCAAAGCAATACCCCTGTCTTGGAATCAAGAGTTTTCGCCGCATTACAAGTTCAGCCTCCTACGGGAAAATCATTTGTGGCCCCGGAATTAAGGAAGCAGCTTCTCACTTGGGCACATTCCTCTCACTTCGCAGGGCACTCAGGCACTCGGAAGACCTTGGAGTTCCTGAAAAGACACTATTGGTGGCCTTCTATGAAGCCAGATATAATGGAGTTCATCTCTTCCTGCTCCTCCTGTGCCCAGCATAAATCATCACAACAAGCTCCAGCTGGGGAATTGCTTCCATTACCTACTCCATCACGTCCATGGACGCATCTCTCCATGGATTTCGTCACAGACCTGTCAGTCTCTCAAGGTTTCAACACTATCTGGGTTGTAATAGACCGATTTTCTAAGATGGTCCACTATATACCGTTGAAGAAGTTACCTTCTGCCCCTGACCTGGCACAGTTGTTTGTCCAACACATATTTCGTCTACATGGCCTTCCTGCTGAAATTGTCTCTGACTGTGGTGTGCAATTTACTGCAAAATTCTGGAGGGCTTTGTGTTCTGTTCTTCAAGTGAAGTTAAACTTTTCCACGGCCTACCATCCGCAAAGCAACGGCTCCACTGAGAGAGTTAATCAAGATCTAGAGACTTTCTTAAGAATTTTTATGTCATCTTCTCAGGACAATTGGGCTGCCTTGCTGCCGTGGGCTGAATTTGCACATAATGCTTCCTACCACTCGTCAACTAACCAAATGCCATTTCAGGTTGTATATGGCCTTCATCCTCGTGTTCCCGAATTCCGAAGCCTGCCTGTTTTCGATGTTCCGGCCGTGGAGGACACGGTGCGGAATTTTGCTGCCATCTGGACTCAAGTACGGTCTGATTTGTTGAAGGCATCCTCTCGCTATAAGACCCAGGCCGATAAGAAGCGTAGAATAGTTCCACGCATCCAAGTTGGAAGCCAGGTCTGGTTATCCACCCGGAATCTTCGTCTGACGGTTCTTTCTATGAAATTTGCACCACGCTTCATCGGTCCCTTCTCCATAACAGAAGTCATTAATCCAGTGGCCTATCGTCTACAGTTACCCCCATACCTAAAAATCCCTAATTCCTTCCATATTTCCTTATTGAAGCCCCTGGTCCTGAATAAATTCCATAGTGCTCTACCTGCTTCTCCTCGAGTCCAGACGGAGAGAGGAGTTGAGTTTGAGGTCGCCCAGATCTTGGACTCTCGTCTACACAGAGGTCATCTACAGTATTTGCTGGACTGGAAAGGTTACGGTCCAGAGGAACGTTGCTGGACCAATGCTTGTGATGTCCACGCTCCCACGCTCATCAGGAGATTCCATTCTGCCCATCCGGAGAAGCCTGGTGAGTGTCCTGAGGCCACCCCAAAAGGGGGGGGTACTGTCATGGCCAGGGTACTTCAGCATGGCACTAGGCGAGTGTTACCTGTGAGGTCATTGTGGCGCGGGCTGTCTGGTGGCGGAGCTGGTGTCTGGCGGGGGGCTTTAGCTGCGCGCATTCTTGTGCGGGCCTGTTGTCACTCTGCGCTGGTAAGGCCTGGCGGCGTCTCCATTCCGTTTGGCATGGGCACCGCCATCTTGCCTTCTGGCCATGTGATGCGGCTGGCCAATCCTGGTGAGTCACATGTTCCCTCCGGCCAGTAACAGCACGGCATGGGGTATTTAGGAAGGGTCAGTGCCTTCCTTCTTTGCCAGTGCAACGTGTATCTCAGCCTAGCTGAGAGGGAGTTCTCTGTGCTTTCCTGTTCCTGTGAATTCGCTGTCTGCCAGTCTGCCTGTCAGCTCCTAGCTCCCACTGGACTACCCCGCTTCCTCCATCACCCTTGCCCATACCTGAGTGCCTGAGCCTGCTGACATCCTGCGCTTCAGTTCACTACCTGCAAACCTGGCTTGATTATTTTCAGTTCACTACCTGCAAACCTGGCTTGATTATTTTCAGTTTCACTACCTGCACACCTGGACAGCTCTAATTGTTTCTACTTGGACATTAACCCTTTTGCTCCCACCACAGAACTCTTGTGCACATTTATATATTCCTGGACTTTTATTTACTGCCACATTATATGTCTACTCAAGCACTTATTAAAAATCCTAGTTTTATTTTCAAACCTGCTTCTGTGATCGCTCCTGCTACCACCCCGGGTCCACAAACAACCCAGAACAAAACAGGGTCAAGGCCAAAGCTGAAGCCTCGGTTTAGTGCTGGTACATGGTGGCTCATCATCAGAGTACATCTGCTCCCCTCTGTGACTTCATGTCCGGAAAGTGTATGGCTCCCTCCTCTCAGGTTAATGTGGAGAAAGCTGGGCCCTGTAGTCGGTCTCTCCTGGATGCTAAGGTAAGAAGTAGGGGCACAGCACTGGAGTAGGGGGGCACCTAGGGCATCAAGGGATCTTGTGACAACCCTAATTATGACAAATTATATATCAAACCTTTGAAAGAGATAAAGTGGAGAAGTTTCCCAGAGCAACCAATCAGCATCTAAGTGTACTTTATCTAGCACAGTATTTGAAATGACAGTTAGAAGCTTATTGGTTGTTTTGGTCAACTTCTCTACCTCATCTCTTTCCAAGGCTTGATACATCTGCCTTTAATTTTGGGGTGAGTTTCCAGGTGGAAAAGACCATGTGTCTAGGGCTTCAATCTATTATTGCACTTTAAGGGCTTGTTACTGCGGTAGACACGGCCACATCTTTTCCCGCAGTCGCGTTTGCATCTTTATTCTAAGAGAAGAGATCATTGCATCATCTTAAGACAGCACATTTCCTGCCGATGTGTCTTTATATGCACCATTGATCGCACCATCTACACTTGCTCCAGCTCTATGGCAGGTGCAGTTTCCCCTCTGACTACAGCCTTCTGTGTGAGCGGCTGTTCGTTTTTAAACACAGCCACTTTCAGCGACATGCCTGTAACACGCCTCTATGTGTAGACAATCGGGACACATGCGTGTAGATGCATGTGTAGTACCAAAAACATTGGTCACCTGCGCAAAAATCTGCAGTGCGTTCACCTCTGACACAGGCCCTAAATCCCTTTTGAGGGCCTCATTTATCAACAAGTTTTATCATTCACATCGAGTTATAAAACTTGTTGCGTATGATAAATGGTGCTCCAGCCAATCAGCTCCCAACTGTCATTTTTCAAACCGATGACATTTGGGAAGCAGATTGGCTGGAGCACCATTATCAAACGCAGTGAGTTTTATTACTTGTTGTTAATGATAAAATTCATTGATAAATGAGGCCCTCAATCTGCTACAGTTTACAGAATGTTACTGGTACAATAGAGCATTGATGGCACTGTAACAATTGTAGGAGAAAAATAAAATGCCAGACTCATTATGTAAATGAGTCATGCAATGTTGCAAAGCAATGTGAAACAGCAGCAGGGTGTGAGGTGTTTAATGAGAGGTGCCACTATCTGTACATAATGAGATACTGAATCTGATTACACTTTAAACATTACTGATAAACCGCCTTTAGTTAAGCTCAATAAAGATCTTTAATAAATCAATGAAAATAAGCCATATACTGTACATCATCAATTTGTGGATTTCCAGCAGTTGTTAGACTACATGTCCCAGCATGCTATCACAGGGTGTCTGGCCTTTGTTACAGTCATCACCAGGAAAGGCTAAATTACTTTAGGATAAATGACAAGAGAGTAGGAGGAGAAGGATATAAAGGACGCAATGCCTAATCACAGCTGTCATTTTTCCTCCCCTCTGTCACCATTTTATGTGCCCCTGTGACCAGTTTCATGTTGTGCAGACTATGACAAAATGGCCACCAACATCGCTTCATCATAGTACATTACCCATATAAAATGAAGGAAGGTTTATTTTTTAAGTAAAATCTGAAGGTTTTTCTTGAATCTGGGATTTTAGTTATTGCTAATTGGGACTGAAGCGATTTATCCCCTTTTTTAATCAGCTAAAATGAACATTAAAATTATGGGTCTTAATACATATTTATGACAAACTTGGCTAATTGGAAATTTTAAGAAACATTTCCCATTACATTTACTTTTGTATGATCATCATGTCAACACTAGTAATTATATATGGATTAGACACTGGGGGTCATTCAGACCCGCTCGCGAGTGGCAGGACGCTCGCAAGCGGGTCGATGTTCCCCACTGCGTATGCGCACGACGGAGGGAGCTCCGTCGTGCGCATGCGCGAGACCTGGCGAGCGACAGGCTCACCATCGCTCCGGGTCTCGCACCAAAGGGGGCGTGCTGTCGATTGACAGCACGCCCCCTTTGGTGGGCGTGCCTGCCAGACGGAGGCGTTCCCATGGGAACGCCTACCGTCTCAAGCCGGCCCCACTGACATCACTAGTGATGTCAGTGGGAGTGATTTTGGCTCTGACAGAGCCAAAATCACTACAGGGCTTGCGGCAGCGAGACCCTACCGCAGGGTCTCCGTCGCAAGCCCGATGGTCGCGATGGTCAAGACCATCGCGACCATCATCATGGACGCTCGCATAAGCTGTGGGTGGTAACCCACAGCTATGCGAGCGTCCATGAGGACGCTCCAAAAAAAGGTAGGAGGGCCCTGATTCAGAGCGAGCGTTCTGGTCAGAGCGTTCAGCTCTGAATCAGGCCCACAGAGCAGTGGCGGAACTAAAGAGTGTTGGGCCCAGGTGCAAGAATATGCTTTGGGCCCCCCTATCCTGTGCCCCCAGTAGTGGTCCACCTATGCAGTCCCCCTATGCAGTGCCCCTTATATAGTGCCCCCAGAAGTGTTCCCCCTACCCTCCAACATGACCCGTTCCATTAGGTACAAAATGCTCTGCTCCTGGACTTCCCATCTAATGTATGATTGCAGTCACCTGTGTTGAACTAGGTAATTGATGAGACAGGTGTTTCACCACAGGTGGCTGGAATCATAAATTAAGAGGGAAGTCCAGGAGCAGAGCATTTTGTACCTAATGGAACGGGTCATGTTGGAGGGTCTGTGTTCCCCAATACGCATGCAGTCAGTAGTAGTCCCCCTATGCATTGCCCCCAGTAGTAGTCCCCCTATGCAGTGCCCCAAGTAGTAGTCCCCCCTATGCAGTTGGCCCAGTAGTAGTCCCCCCTATGCATTGTCCCCAGTAGTAGTCCCCTTGTGCAGTGCCCCCAGTAGCAGTCCCCCTATGCAGTGCCCCAGTAGTAATCCCCCTATGCATTGCCCCCATTAGTAGTCCCATCTATGTATGCCCCCAGTAGTAATCCCCCCTATGCATTACCCCCAGTAGTAATCCACCCTATGCAGTGCCCCCAGTAGTAGTCCCCGTATGCAGTGCCCCCAGTAGTAATCCTCCCTATGCACTGCCACCAGTAGTAATCCGCCCTATGCAGTGCCCCCAGTAGTAGTCCCCTCTATGCATTTGCCCCCAATAGTAATTCCCCTGTGCAGTGCCCCTAGTAGTAATCCCCCCTATGCAGTGCCCCCAGTAGTAATCCCCCCTATGCATTGCCCCCAGTAGTAATCCCCCCTATGCATTGCCCCCAGTAGTAGTCCCCTATATGCATTGCCCCCATTAGTAATCCCCCAATGCAGTGCCCCAGTAGTAATCCCCCCTATGCATTTCTGCCAGTAGTAATCCCCCCTAGGCATTGCCCCCAGTAGTAATCCCCCCTATGCATTGCCCCAGTAGTAATCCCCCCTATGCAGTGCCCCCAGTAGTAGTCCCCCTATGCATTACCCCCAGTAGTAGTCCCCTTATGTTTTGCCTCCAGTAGTAGTCACCCTCCCCATACAGTGCCCCCAGTAGCGGCCACCATCCTCATACAGTGCCCCCAGTAGGGGCCCCCCTATACAGTGTCCCTAGTAGCGCCTCCCCCTATACAGTGCTTCAGCAGCATCCCCCCCATAAAGTGCCCCCATTAGCAGCCCCCTATACAGTGCCCCCAGTAGTGCCTCCCGTATTCTGTTCCAGTCTTCATGCCCCCGTACACACACAAATGCAACTTACTTGATCCCCGCTCCTGTTGACGACCACTGCTGACCGCTCCCCCGTGCCCGCACTCGCTCTGCACTATGGGATGGGAGAGACGTCATCTCCCATCACCCGCTGCGGGGGGGGAGCCGGAAGGTGGAGCTCATGAGTCATTTGCATATATTCTCGCACTGCACATGCAATCATCACTTGCATATGATCTCTCACTGCACATGCCATTGCCACTTGCATACGTATGTTCTTGCACTGCGCATGTCATCAGTTGCATATGATCTAGCACTGCTCATGTCATCGTCACTTGCATATGTTCTCACACTGCACCTGTTGTCAGTTGCATATGTTCTCGCACTGCGCATGCCATAGCCGCTTGCATATGTTCTAGCACTACACATGCCATTGCCACTTGCAAAATTTTAGTCTAAGAAACACTAACCACCGGTACACTGGCTGCAGAGTCTGCCGACACTGACATCTCAGCTGGACGGGCATTCAAATGCCCGTCCAGTTGTGATGTCTGACCAGACATATCGAGTGGCTGATTGGTAATTGTGTATAGCTTACCAAATCGGCCACTTGGTTGGCGCAACGGCCAGTCAATCACTAAGTCGGGTAAGTGTTTACCCAGCATTAGCACCCCTACGCACCCCTACACACTCCGGCATCTTTAAATTTGGTGGGAGGTCTAGATTTCAATCTCCCATCTAAAAATGCCACCAGGAGATCTGCTCCAGGATCTGACCACCCTCCCTGTCCAAAAATTAGCTCCAGAGAGTTGACAGCCAGACCGCTGGCCAGCAGTCCCTTTCAACAGCTATCGATGAGGCTTTGCAACTCCTGAGCTGCTTCAAACTGATTTTTACTAAAAAAAAGCAATAAAAAGAATATCTGTCTAATTTTCGCTATAAATAAATATCGTGAGAATGTAAGAAAGTATATTGCTATAACTTTCGCTATTTTTTTGTTAAACTTTGATTTTATTTTTATTTTTTTTCAAAAAATTTATTTTCTATTGAAAATGAATGAAACTGTTATGCATCATTGTTCTATCGTGAATTTGTTATGAAACTTAATATTTTTTTTCATCAGCTTATTCTGGCGTTAATTGTATTAGAGCATCATAGATCTTGCTGTAAAATTATAATTTTTTTTGCTTTTATGTGAAATAGAGAATTAATTCCTAATCAAAATGACTATCGGCTATTATTATGCAGCATGTATGATATGATTTTATCACTGAAAGAGCGCTCGCTCTGAATCGGGGCGTTTTTTTTTTTTTTAAGCGTCCTCCTGGCTGCTCGCATAGCTGTGGGTGGCCACAGCTATTGCGAGCGGCCAGGATGATGGTCGCGATGGTCAAGGCCATTGTGACCATCGGGCTTGCGTCAAGACCCTTGTGGTAGGGTCTCGTGGCCGCAAGCCCCAGAGTGCTTCTGGCTCTAACAGAGCCGGAAGCTCTCTCACTGACATCACAGGCGATGTCAGTGGGGCCGCCCACAAATGGCAGGCGTTCGCTTGGGAACGGCTCCGTTTGTGAAGCCACACCCCAGCCATGCCTACAAAACGGGACGAGCTGTCAATCAACATCGACAGCCGCCCCTTTTGTAGTGAGGCACGGAGCGAGTGCTTTTTGCGTTCGCTCCGGGGCTCGCGCACGCCGCACGTGCGCACTGGGCCACCATCGACCCGCTTGCGAGCGCTATGCGCTTCCGAGCGGGTCTGAATCAGGCCCAAAGTTCAAACAATTAAACAAGTACTGCACATAACTGTCCTATAGAAGACTGGAGTTGTTTCTTATTATGGTTAGTGGTGAGCTCTGATTTATACTTTTGAAAAAGCATTTCAGGAAGACTGTGAAAGCTTCACCTATGAGCGCAGCGGTAAAGTGGGCGTGTACTGCTACATCTGAGAGACGTGTCATAAAACTGGTTTGCATCCAAATGTAAATGAGCCCCAAAGCAGTTAGTAAGATCAATTTTTTTATGAAAACACACTGATAATGCATGTAACCATAGGGATCATTTTGCCTTATAACCAATGCAGGGAAATGATGCTAATGACCCTATTTGAATGTTAATATCTCTGTTTCGTTTTACATATAGCATATTCATAATGGGGGTAAGGCAGAATCAGGGAGATTGCTAGGCTCTTCAGGGAGACAGGGATATTGTTACTGTTTCAGGGAGTCTCCCTCACAACCAGGCAGAGTTGGCAAGTATGGATTTATATAGAGATCCATAGAGGAAATGGTGTAGTTTTTTGGAGGGAAAATCAGGAGAAACTAAAGGGGAGGGGATATCATCCAAGTAAGAAGGGACTTTTTTATTTTGAAGAACCACTAGAACTGTCTTTCTAAAGTCCCCTTCCTCATCAGTGTTTATTCTGATTTTCCCTCCAAATACATCTATCCATTTCTTCTGTGGAATAAGATACAGTGGGGGAGATGTATTAACGCATTTTAGCGCATTCCCCGTATGTATTAAGCAGCAGAATGCGCTGCATTCTGCTGCTTCGCGTCGCTAGGTAACGCCACCTTCAGGTGGCGTTACCCAATAGAAGCCTATGGGCTTCTTTGCGCGACGCTCGGGACTGGGAGGGATCCGATCGGATCCCTCCCATGAGCCCCCGCGGCCCGCGTCCTTCTGTGCATGCGCAGAAGGACTTCTGGGTGTTCAATTTATGGGAATTTGCAAAAAACAACTATGCAGTTGTTTTCCCATTATCAAAAATTAACGTAATTCATGGGGGTTTATTGCATTCCCATTTTTGCCAAAAATGCTTGATACATATGACGATAAAAAAAAACGGACAGGTGACGAAAAATACACAATGTGTGACGGAAAAGAACATGATGTTTTCACATTTTTTGATACATCAGCCCCTTAGTCTTCAAAGAAGTTTAGTTATTTATTAAAATCATTAATAGCAGTGACATTTACAGGGAATAAGTAGGTACCAAACAAAATCCTAAAGGACACTTGCATTATAATAGACAATAAATCAAATAAGATGAATATAATAAAACTATGCAGATCAATAATTAAAGAGGGGAAACCCAATGCTGCATCACAACATTTCTTACAATGCCAACAGAGCTCTGGACAGTAGATGTCCTAGAACTCAATATAAGCATCATGTGATCAACTTATATCTCATCTGGGACAGGTATATGTGTTTCTGCTTTCCAGGGATCTCATCCTGGTCCATTCATTCAATTTTGCATATTAAAATTACATTATGATGCTGATTTTCATTTATTCACTTAATGAATGATCCTATTTAATAACTGTTATGGTCCAGCCAGATTTTCACAATTATGTCTTCTGCCTTCTGTTATATTCACAATTATGCCCTCTGCTGTCACGCCTGAGTGTTGAGTTTGGTCGGAACAGGCGTGGGAGGCTGATGAGGAGACTTGGGAGGTGTGAATGAATCTGGGAGGCTTGGGACTTATGTATTCATGTGAGGAGGTAGAGGAACCACAGTGGGTGATGGGTCCGAAGGCGAGGACAGGAATGGAATGTCTTTATTATACAGCATGATGTGTGGAACTGATGATGAGCTGAATAGAATTGGAATTGGTGATACTGAATAGACGAGTAGAATTGGTTTGGGACTGATGATGCTCAATTGATAAGTAGGATCGTTTTGAGACTGATAATGTTGAATTGATGAGTAGGATCGGTTTGATACCGATGTTGATGAATTGATGAGTAGGATCGGTTTGAGGGCCTGATTCACTATGGTTTGCAATAAACCTTCTATCAGATGAGGTGTCATGTGTGCAAACCACTTACCCCTACTAAAATAAATAAAGACACTGAGACGTAGATTTGGCAGATAACTTGATGGCGATTTATTGGAGCAATAATTATTTATTATTTATTTAAGGATGTATGGTGGGAAAGAAAGGACGGCCAGAAATCAGCCAAATCTGCAATGCCCACACACAAACAACAACAGGCATTGCAGGCGTAGATCGCCCAGAGTGCATAAACATAACAATATAAACCATATAATCAACAAAAAGATATCACTCACCCTCTACCTTGACTACCTTGGGTGATGATACTGCCCCCCGTTAGGTTGGTACAGCCAGCTACCAGTCAACGAAGGGAGCGCACCTCAACTAAATAATTGCACCCAGACTGGTGACCTGCCATTCTTTCCCGCCACACTAAAGCCAAATCCATAACATAACAGACAAAATTTAAAGGGAGGGAGGGTGAGAAATCTGGAAACAGAGAGGCTTTGGCCCACACTTCTAGCCCCTTATATAATGTCCCTATTAAAAACCCGCCCCTGCTTGCCATAGGCTATCTACAACCAGTAATTTGCATACATGCCAGCCCCATCCTAGAGGTTTACACCACCTCTTTTCTTATGCAATCATTCGGTTTATCTTCTGCTTATACGCACGCACCACAGTTGCTAATATCAGCAGTGCTATTTAAATGTTTGCATTCACATTGCGAACGCAGCCAGACATAAGGACGCCCACTTTCTCTTACTCACATCCTTATACTAGGGGAACATAGCGAAACAATCGGTGACATTGAGTAACATCGGACCCATATGCACACATGCACAAGCCCTGGCACTTCCTGTCAATCACTCTGGGTCTGCATAGCCTCTGCAATTGCAATTCTTTTTGCAATTGCTAGTTCACGCACGCACACAACAATCGACCAAATTGAATTTATAGGGGTGTATCCCCAGGGATTGGATGCTGCAATCAGCTGGTCTGGGAACAGAGCTCTGAGTGGAGGAAGAGCATCAGGTGACCAAGTCCAACATGGCTGTGCCCATACTGTGGTTTTGGTGTGAGCAAGGAGCTGCGAGGAGCCATCTCCACGCTCAGTGACAGAACACTGAGCGGACTGGGCAGGAGCAGCACAGACAGGCTTCTGTACCAGCCAGGAGTGATGTGCAGCATGAGCAGACCTCTGTGCTATCCAGGTGTGATTTAAAGTGCGAGCAGACCTTAGCGCTAGACGGGTTAGACACCGGAGAGGTAAAAAGGTAGTTTTTAGGGACCGGAGCATGACAGCACCCAGGACACCTCTTAAGCTGCCCATCCACTAGACGATTTTGACAGGCGTTTCTAAAAATATATAAAAAGAATTTTCGGCGTTCCACTTAAGGTATAATGCAGCTAATTTCACATCAAATGGATCTATCCCAATGATCCAAAAAATAGATATAGATTTGTTCAACGAGTAGGATGTGTACATTAGCGCTTAATACCTATGTCATTTATGGTTTAGGATCAAAGCTAAAATGTTTATACTAAAACCCAAGCTAAGTATAAACCTTTTAGCTTTGATACTTAACCATAAATGACATATATTTTGACAGGTGATTGCACGATAACTACGTCGTTGTTGTGCAATCGCTTGCAAATCGTTCGCAAATCGGGCACTTTAAAGTCGGAAACGTCCAGCGATGCGCGCACCCGCTGGTCATTTCCGACATCAATCATCGGGCAAACATGCTGCTCAAACTGACGATAATGTCAGGTTCAGCATGTTGCCAGATGAATGATGAGCCTGCACTGAACAACTGCTCGTTCATTGTAGGCTTATCACAGACATAGAAACGACAGCATGATTACAATGTAATAATCATGCTGTCGTTTCTATGGTCTGCTAGTAGATGGGCAGCATAAGGCTTTCGCGGAAAATTGGCATGGAATGCTCAGATCAATTGAGGAGTGTGGACATTAGAGGCAAAAGTCCAGGAACGTTCTTCTGGGTCAGAGCCCTTCCAATCCATCAAGTATTGAAGGCGTCCATAACAGATTCTAGAGTCCAGAATTTTTGACACTTCGTATTCGACTCCACGGTGAGTCTAGACTTTGGGGGTCTTTAAAAGTGCTTAATGAAACCTGTTGAATATGAGTGTTTTCGATAAGGAAAATCAGGAAGGGAGGTAGCTTGCATTTGAACGAAACTGAGTTGATAACACGCTCAACGGCGCATGGACCAATGTTGCTAGGCGCAGATTTTACGGATGGAACTCTTAAATGCAGATTTTGTGTAGAGAGCCAAACTCAATCTCCTTGCTTGAGACTGGGAACTGCTCTCTTATTCCTGTCAGCCAACTTCTTGTGACTGGGAGAAGCCTGTGCATTGAGTCAGGTGAGGTCATGCCTGACTGCTCTGATGCCAAATGCCAGTAAGGTGCACTACTATGGCATGTGTATAAGGGGCACTACTGTGGCATAATGTGTAAAAGGGACACTGGTGTGGTATAACGCAAATAAGTGGCACTATTGTTATTTGCTAGGCATAATGTGAATAAGGGGCACTACTGTGGCACAATGTGAACTATGGACATAACTGTGGCATAATATGAACTGTGGGGAATACTGTGTAGCATAATGTGAAAAAATAGCCACAACTGTGGCATAACGCAAATTAATGGGCACTAATGTGTGGCATAACGTGCATTGTGGCCATTATTGTGTAACATAATGTGAATAAGGGGCACTACTGTGGCGTAACATTAATAAAAGACACTACTGTGTGGTGTAATGTGAATAAGGGGTACTACTGTGTGGCATAACGTGAATTGTGAGCACTACTGTGTGACTTATTTTTAATTGGCGGAATTACTTTAGTGGGTTGGAAAATATCTAGCCCTCCTTGACCCAGGTTGATACTGCCCCATATGTTTATTTTTGCTTCCCTTTAATTTATCCCTACATGCTTGACACGCCCCCTACCTGGCACACTTGGGTGGTGGGGGCATGGTAGCACACACATGCTCCATGGTTACACGCTTCACCCCTGTGTGGAGGTGTTGGAACTGCAGTGGGTGAAGGGCCCTAAGGCGAAGACAGGAATGAAATGTCTTTATTATACAGCAGGTTGGAATAAAAATTGAAGATGATGATATCGGACTGGGACGTGATTCAGCAAGGATCGCTATTAATTATGCAGCTGCGATCCATATGTAACACAGCTGCGAATGTATGCTAATGCCTGCCACATTACAGCAGGCAGAGGCGCCCACTGCTGCTTTCTCAAATCCACACTACGTCACACTCCGGCATATTATTATTATTATTATTACCAGTTATTTATATAGCGCACACATATTCCGCAGCGCTTTACAGAGAATATCTTACCATTCACATCTGTATACATATACATCAGTACCATCAACGCACATCGGCCCCTCATGCACAATTTGCACCAGGTCTGACCTGCCGCAGAAACTGCAAGTCTCGTCGCATGCAGTGAGTACTCAAGGGGTGTATGCAAACGCAGTGGCTAATTTATGTACTCCCATGAAATGGCATTCAAATGGACAGACACGTCTGCGTTTTTATATACACTCCCCTGTCATAACCCTCAAATGCTCACAGCCTGTCACTCTGCGATTGCTTCCTCTGTGTGTCCGTATTCACAGTGCATGCACAGTGCGGCATTTGCGCATGCGCACTAGTGAACAATCGGCCGACCTGCATACGCAGTTGCATCTGCGAACACTGCTGAATTAGGCCCTGGGACCGATGATGTGGAACGGATGATGAGCTGAATGGAATACAATTGGAATTGATGATACTGAATAGATTAGTAGAATCTGGGCCTGATTCAGAGCCGCTCGTAAGCGGCCGCTCATTCGTTCCGAGCGATGTTTGCCCAACTGCGCATGCATACGGATCGTAATACGCATGCGCAAACCAGTCATTGCGGCCGAAAATCGTTTGTTTGCTAAATAGCGAATGCCTGCTATTTTGAGTGACAGGAGGAGGCGTATGTGGGTGGTAACAGGGGAAGGTGCTTGAAAACGGGGAGTGGAGATCCGAACGCAGGCGTGCTTAAAGGTCAAAACGGGCGTTTTATGGGTGTGCATAATTAATACAGCAGCGTCATTGACCACGTCACTGGGTTATTTTATAGTCAGAACTGCTCGCAAGATTGCGGTAGGAAAAACCAACCACAAGAATAGCGAGCAGTTCAGACGCTGGTCGATGTACTCGATTAATCTAATAAATAGCGGACATGACGTAGGATGCGAGCGGCCAGGGTGCGTAGTTTTCCAAAAAACGACCGCATGTTTGGTTCGCTCGTTCAGACCTAGAGGCGTGAACAGACCGCAAAGAGCGAACGGTTCATTTGAATAGCCACCCCTTTTTTACTGAACGAGCTAGCGCAAATAGCGTCCGGCTCTGAATCAGGCCCTCAGTTTGGGACCAATGATGCTGAATTGATGAGTAGGATCGGTTTGAGGCCGATGAAGCTGAATTGATGAATAAGATCGGTTTGAGACCGATGTTGCTGAATTGATGAGAAGGATTGGTTTGAGACTGATGATGCTTAATTGATGAGTAGGATTGGTTTAAGGGCCTGATTCAGAGCCGGACGCTATTTGTGCTCGCTCGTTCAGAAAAAAGGGGTGGCTATTCAAATGATCCGTTCGCTCTTTGCGGTCTGTTCACGCCTCTAGGTCTGAACGAGCGAACAAAACTTGCGGTCGTTTTTTGGAAAACTACGCCCCCTGGCCGCTCGCATCCTACGTCATGTCCGCTATTTATTAGATTAATCGAGTACATCGACCAGCGTCTGAACTGCTCGCTATTCTTGTGGTTGGTTTTTCCTACCGCAATCTTGCGAGCAGTTCTGACTATAAAATAACCCAGTGACGTGGTCAATGACGCTGCTGTATTAATTATGCACACCCATAAAACGCCCGTTTTGACCTTTAAGCACGCCTGCGTTCGGATCTCCACTCCCCGTTTTCAAGCACCTTCCCGTTACCACCCACATACGCCTCCTCCTGTCACTCAAAATAGCAGGCATTCGCTATTTAGCAAACAAACGATTTTCGGCCGCAATGACTGGTTCGCGCATGCGTATTACGATCCGTATGCATGCGCAGTTGTGCAAACATCGCTCGGAACGAACGAGCGGCCGCTTACGAGCGGCTCTGAATCAGGCCCTAAGACCACTGTTGCTGAATTGATGAGTAGGATCGGTTTGAGATTGATGATGCTGAATTGATGAGTAGGGTAGGTTTGAGGATAACGGATGGAACCGATGTTTGGAGATATCAGATGAGACTGATGTTTGAGATATCGGATGGGACCGATGTTTGTAGGTATGAACAAGTCTCACTGGAATAACCACACTTGAGTACAGATGGAATTGGAGACTTGAGTAACCAGACTTGGAACTGGAATCACATGGACTGGAACCGTTCAGATACAGGAGTACCTGGGAGCCCAGCACAGAGCTTTAACTTTAGCAGAATGACGTTGTACTGGCAATGGGACCCAGTCAGAAAATTTTATTTATAGGAGTGAATACCCAGGAATTGAATGCTGCGATCAGTTGGTCTGGGTGCAGGAAGAGCGTCAGGTGACCGAGTCCAACATGGCTACGCCCATACTGTGGTATTGGAGGGAACGCTGGCGTGTAGCTTGTGTTCCATCATGCTGAAGAGACACGCTGTGAGCAATGGGCTGCAGGGAGCCATCTCCACTCTCAGTGACAGAACACTGGGCCTAATTCAGAGCCACTCGCAAAAAGCGAGCGCTTGCTCTGAATTAGGGCGGCTGCTTTTTTTTTTTTAAAACCGGCCTCCTGGCCGTTCGCATAGCTGTGGGTGACCACCCACACCTTTTGTGAGTGGCCAGGTGATGGTTGCGATGGTCTCAACCATCGCGACCATCGGGCTTGCGACGAGACCCTTGTGGTAGGGTCTCGTTCCCGCAAGCCCCAGTGAGCTTTTGGCTCTAATAGAGCCGGAAGCTCACCACTGGCATTACTCGTGATGTCAGTGGGGCAGCCCCCAAACGGCAGGCGTTCCTTTGGGAACGCCTACGTTTGGCCAGCCACCCCCCTCCCCGCCTACAAAACGGGGCGAGCTGTCGATCAACATCGACAGCTGCCACTTTTGGATGCGAGCGCCGGAGCAAGTGATTTCTCGCACGCTCCGGGGCTCGCGCACGCGCAGTGTGCACGCCACGCATGCGCACTGCCCGGCCATCGACCCGCTTGCGAGCGGATAGCACTTGCGAGCGGGTCTGAATCAGGCCCACTGAGCGGACTAGGCTGAAGTACAGACAGACCTCAGTACCAGCCAGGAGCGATATGCAGAGTTATCGTCCAAATTGGTTGGAGACGTACACCAAACCTGGAGTTATATACAGAAACCAGCTGTTGCCCGCGGCGTCATCCATAATGAATATTGCTTCTGTCAACATTTCTTTTTCCTTTCAGGTGCTCTAGTTGTATTGCTTTGCATTGGGATCCTGTTGCGGGAGTGGCCCATGTGACCAGCAGCGCTATACAGACTGATGGCAGCAGCGCCTTCACCTACCACTCACACCAGGGATGTGCGGTTAGGGTAGGCAGGGGAGGCTCGCCTTTCATACTCCCTGTCATGCTCCAGAGTCTTGATATAAAAACTGTGTTTTTATTATACATTTGTGCCTCCCCAGCCATTGACCTCACTGCACATCACTGACTAAAACCAATGTCACTGTGTGCCCTGTGTATAGACTAGGGGTGAGCGGGTTCGGATTTCTGAAATCCGAACCCCCCCGAGCCCCCCCGATCTGAGTCCGATCCGAGTCAGGCTCGACTTTTCCCGCCTGACTCGGATCTGACATCGAGGCAAAACGTCATCATCCCGCCTTCCGAGTCTCGCGGGTTTTGGATCCTATATAAGGTACCCGCGTCGGCGCCATTTTCTCACTCGGCTGTGGACAGTGAAGAGGGAGGGTGGGAGTTAGTGCTGTGTAGTGTAGTGTAGTGTAGTGCTGCTGTTGTCCACTACTTCAAAGTCCATAGGGGCTGGCTGTGTTGTGCTGTGCTGCTGTTGTTAATAGGGGCTGTGTCCACTACTTCAAAGTCCATAGGGGCTGGCTGGACTGTGTTGTGCAGTCAGTTCCAAAGTCCTGTGCAGTGTCCCAGTCCTAAAGGGGTGCTGTAGTGTTGTCCAGGGGGTGCTCTGTCCATCAGGGGTGCTCCCCCCAAGTGCTAAAAAAATAATATATTTTCTGTGTTTGTGAATTGTGTGCGCAGTAGCCGCACGTGCATCAACAAAGTAGTGCCAAGCGTGCGCCTGTGTCATAAGTAAAGGGCCGGCTGGCTTGACCGTTAAGGGTGCTGTAACCCCCGAAAGTACACTCCAGTCCAAACCAAAAAAAAAATTATTTTCTGTGTTTGTGAATTGTGTGCGCAGTAGCCGCACGTGCATCAACAAAGTAGTGCCAAGCGTGCGCCTGTGTCATAAGTAAAGGGCCGGCTGGCTTGACCGTTAAGGGTGCTGTAACCCCCGAAAGTACACTCCAGTCCAAACCTAAAAAAAAAATATTTTCTGTGTTTGTGAATTGTGTGCGCAGTAGCCGCACGTGCATCAACAAAGTAGTGCCAAGCGTGCGCCTGTGTCATAAGTAAAGGGCCGGCTGGCTTGACCGTTAAAGGGTGCTGTAACCCCCGAAAGTACACTCCAGTCCAAACCAAAAAAAAATTATTTTCTGTGTTTGTGAATTGTGTGCGCAGTAGCCGCACGTGCATCAACAAAGTAGTGCCAAGCGTGCGCCTGTGTCATAAGTAAAGGGCCGGCTGGCTTGACCGTTAAGGGTGCTGTAACCCCCGAAAGTACACTCCAGTCCAAACCTAAAAAAAAATTATTTTCTGTGTTTGTGAATTGTGTGCGCAGTAGCCGCACGTGCATCAACAAAGTAGTGCCAAGAGTGCCCCTGTGTCATAAGTAAAGGGCCGGCTGGCTTGACCGTTAAAGGGTGCTGTAACCCCCGAAAGTACACTCCAGTCCAAACCAAAAAAAAATTATTTTCTGTGTTTGTGAATTGTGTGCGCAGTAGCCGCACGTGCATCAACAAAGTAGTGCCAAGCGTGCGCCTGTGTCATAAGTAAAGGGCCGGCTGGCTTGACCGTTAAAGGGTGCTGTAACCCCTGAAAGTACACTCCAGTCCAAACCAAAAAAAAATTATTTTCTGTGTTTGTGAATTGTGTGCGCAGTAGCCGCACGTGCATCAACAAAGTAGTGTCAAGCGTTCGCCTGTGTCATAAGTAAAGGGCCGGCTGGCTTGACCGTTAAGGGTGCTGTAACCCCCGAAAGTACACTCCAGTCCAAACCAAAAAAAAAATTATTTTCTGTGTTTGTGAATTGTGTGCGCAGTAGCCGCACGTGCATCAACAAAGTAGTGCCAAGCGTGCGCCTGTGTCATAAGTAAAGGGCCGGCTGGCTTGACCGTTAAAGGGTGCTGTAACCCCTGAAAGTACACTCCAGTCCAAACCAAAAAAAAATTATTTTCTGTGTTTGTGAATTGTGTGCGCAGTAGCCGCACGTGCATCAACAAAGTAGTGCCAAGCGTGCGCCTGTGTCATAAGTAAAGGGCCGGCTGGCTTGACCGTTAAGGGTGCTGTAACCCCCGAAAGTACACTCCAGTCCAAACCTAAAAAAAAATTATTTTCTGTGTTTGTGAATTGTGTGCGCAGTAGCCGCACGTGCATCAACAAAGTAGTGCCAAGCGTGCGCCTGTGTCATAAGTAAAGGGCCGGCTGGCTTGACCGTTAAAGGGTGCTGTAACCCCCGAAAGTACACTCCAGTCCAAACCAAAAAAAAATTATTTTCTGTGTTTGTGAATTGTGTGCGCAGTAGCCGCACGTGCATCAACAAAGTAGTGCCAAGCGTGCGCCTGTGTCATAAGTAAAGGGCCGGCTGGCTTGACCGTTAAAGGGTGCTGTAACCCCCAAAGTACACTCCAGTCCAAACCAAAAAAAAATTATTTTCTGTGTTTGTGAATTGTGTGCGCAGTAGCCGCACGTGCATCAACAAAGTAGTGCCAAGAGTGCGCCTGTGTCATAAGTAAAGGGCCGGCTGGCTTGACCGTTAAAGGGTGCTGTAACCCACAAAGTACACTCCAGTCCGAACCAAAAAAAAATTTATTTTCTGTGTTTAGCCGCACGTATATATCAAATCGATATAACATAAATGGAGGACCAAACTTTCTCCGATAAAAATAAAATAGAGAAAGATCAAGAACCACTTCCTCCTAGTGCTGAAGCTGCTGCCACTAGTCATGACATAGACGATAACATGCCATCAACGTCGTCTGCCAAGGCCGATGCCCAATGTCATAGTAGAGGGCACATACAATCCCAAATGGCAAAGTTCAGGAAAATGACCTTGAAAAAGACATTTAAATCAGCTGAAGAGAAACGTAAACTTGCCAATATGCCATTTACGACACGGAGTGGCAAGGAACGGCTAAGGTCGATCCCTAGTATGTTCATGACTAGTGGTTCAGCTTCACATGACGATGGAAGCACTCCTCCCACTAAAAAAATCAAAAGAGTTAAGCTGGCAAAAGCACAGCGAAGAACTGTGCTTTCTAAGAAGATATCACAAATCCCCAAAGAGAGTCCAAGTGTGGTGGTGGTTGCGATGCCTGACCTTCCCAGCACTGGACGGGAAGAGGTGGCTCTTTCCACCATTTGCACGCCCCCTGCAAGTGCTGAAAGGAGCACCCACAGTCCACTTGCTGATATGCAAATTGAAGATGTCACTGTTGAAGTACAACAGGATGAGGATACTGGTGTAGCTGGCGCTGAGGAGGAAGTTGGCGAGGAGGATTCTGATGGTGATGTGGTTTGTTTAAATCAGGCTCCGGGGGAGACAGTTGTTGTCCGTGGGATGAAAAAGCCCATCACGGTCATGCCTGGGCAGAAGACCAAACATTCCACCTCTTTGGTCTGGCAATATTTCTATCCAAATCCGGACAACAACTGTCTTGCCATATGTACCATATGTAAAGGTGAAATAAGTAGGGGTAGGGACGTCAACCACCTAGGAACATCCTCCCTTATACGGCACCTGCAGCGCGTTCATAAAAAGTTACTGTCAAGTTCAGAAACTTTGGCTCAGACCGTAAGCAGTCCAGGGACACCTAAATCCCGTTGTCCTGTTGTATCCAAGCGCCTGCAAACCACACCGTCAACTCCCTCCTCGTCAATTTCCTCCTTAGTCAGGATCGGAAGTAGTCCTGCAGGCCATATCACTGGCATGACTGACTCTCCTATCCGGGATTCCTCCGGAGGATCCTGCATTGCTACGCCTACTGCTGCCGCTGCTGCTGTTGCTGCTGCTGCTGGGAGTCGTTCATCATCCCAGAGAGGAAGTAGGAACACCACTACTTTTACTAAACAATTGACCCTCCAACAGTCCTTAGCGAGGAGGATGAAGTACGACAGCAGTCATCCTGAAGCAAAACGTATAACTGAGGCCTTGACTGCTATGTTGGTGTTAGACGTGCGTCCGGTATCCGCCATTAGTGCAGTGGGATTTAGACAATTGATGGAGGTAGTGTGTCCCCGGTTCCAAATCCCGTCTAGATTCCACTTCACTAGGCAGGCGATACCGAGACTGTACAGAAACGTCAGAAAAAGTGTCCTCAGTGTCCTGAAAAATGCCGTTGTACACAATGTCCACTTAACCACGGACATGTGGACAAGTGGAACAGGGCAGACTAAGGACTATATGACTGTGACAGCCCACTGGGTAGATGTATCACCTTACGCAGCAACAGCAGCAGCGTCACCAGTAGCAGCATCTCAGAAACGCCAGCTCGTTACAAGGCAGGCTACGCTGTGTATCACCGGTTTCAGTAAGAGGCACACCGCCGACAACCTCTTAGAGAAACTGAGGGAAATCATCGCCCAGTGGCTTACCCCACTTAGACTCTCCTGGGGATTTGTGATATCTGACAACGCCACCAATATTGTGCGGGCATTACATCTGGGCAAATTCCAGCACGTCCCATGTTTTGCTCACACAATAAACTTGGTGGTGCAGAATTTTCTGAAAAGCGACAGGGGCGTGCAGGAGACGCTTTGGGTGGCCCGAAAAATTTCTGGCCACTTTCGCCATTCAGCGACTGCGTGCCGAAGACTGGAGCGCCAGCAAACACTCTTGAACCTGCCCCGCCATCACCTGAAGCAAGAGGTTGTGACGCGGTGGAACTCAACCCTCTATATGCTTCAGAGGATGGAGGAGCAGCAAAAGGCCATACAAGCCTATACATCCACCTATGACATAGGCAAAGGAGGGGGTATGCACCTGACTCAAGCGCAGTGGAGAATGATTTCCGTGTTGTGCAAGGTTCTTCAGCCCTTCGAACTTGCCACACGTGAAGTCAGTTCAGACACTGCCAGCTTGAGTCAGGTCATTCCCCTCATCAGGCTTTTGCAGAAGCAGCTGGAGAAAGTGAAGGAGGAGCTAAGACGGAGCGATTCCGCTCGGCATGTGGGACTTGTGGATGAAGCCCTTCATTCGCTTTGCCAGGATTCCAGGGTGGTCAATCTGTTGAAATCAGACCACTACATTTTGGCAACCGTGCTCGATCCTAGGTTTAAAGCCTATGTGGTGTCTCTCTTTCCGGCCGACACAAGCCTGCAGAGGTGCAAAGACCTGCTGGTGAACACACTGTCAGCTGAAGCGGAACGTGACACGTCAACGGCTCCTTCTTCATTTTCTCCCGCAACTGGGGCTGCCAGGAAAAAACTTAGGTATCCTAAGCAACCCGCTGGCGGTGATGCAGGGCAGGCAGGACCAAGTTTGGACATCTGGTCCGGACTGAAGGACCTGGCAACAATTTCTGACATGTCTACTGTCACTGCATATGATACTGTCACCATTGACAGAATGGTGGAGGATTACATCGGTGACAGCATCCAAGTAGGCATGTCAGACAGTCCATACCTGTACTGGCAGGAAAAAGAGGCAATTTGGAGGCCCCTGTACAAACTGGCTCTATTTTACCTGAGTTGCCCCCCCTCCAGTGTGTACTCCGAAAGAGTGTTTAGTGCAGCCGGGAACCTTGTCAGCGAAAGGCGTAGGAGGTTGCTTCCACAGAATGTGGAGAAGATGATGTTCATCAAAATGAATTATCAGCTCTTCCAGGGAGACCAGCCTCCAGAAGGTACAGAGGGACCTGTGGTGGTGGATTCAAGTGGGGACGAGTTAATACTTTGTGAGGATGAGGATGTACACACTGAAGAGGGTGAGGAATCGGTGGATGAGGAGGATGAGGATGACATCTTGCCTCCGTAGAGCCAGTTTGTGCAGGGACACATTAATTGCCAGCTTGTTTTGTGGGGGCCCAAACGAACCAATCATTTCAGCCACAGTTGTGTGGCAGACCCTGGCGCTGAAATGATTGATTTGTTAAAGTGTGCATGTCCTGTTTATACAACATAAGGGTGGGTGGGAGGGCCCAAGGACAATTCCATCTTGCACCTCTTTTTTTCTTTGCATTATGTACAGTTTGGGGCCTAGTTTTTCTAACTGCCATCCTGCCTGCCACTGCAGTGTCACTCCTAGATGGGTCACGTGTTTGTGCCGCCCACTCGTGTCGCTTAGCATAGTCATCCAGCTACCTCGGTGCAACCTTTTGGACATAAAAACACTATTGTGAGGTGTGAGGTGTTCAGAATAGACTGGAAATGAGTGGAAATTAAGGTTATTGAGGTTAATAATAGCATAGGAGCAGAAAAACCTACAAATTCTGTGATTTTAGCTGTTTTTATGCTTTTTTTCAAAAAAATACAGATCCAAAACACAAAACCCAGAACCCAAAACACGGAAGGGTGGTTTTGGCAAAACCAATCCAGATCCAAAACACGAAGAAAGATCCAGATCCAAAACCAAAACACGAAAAGTGGCCGGTGCACACCCCTAGTATAGACTGCTATGTAGCCTATCCTATCCAAGTGAACACAAGCCCAAAGCACCTCTCCCCCCACCCCTTACTGGCCGCGTGCATGGTGCCACATCTATCTCTTGCATTCATGATATCAATACATTTCGTTTTTTTTATTGCTCAGTTTTAACTTGATGGATCGAGATGAAATGTTATTTCATGTGCATGCTTTTCCTAGGAGTTTCCACTACAAAATGATGCAGTTTTCATGGAAATCGGTTCAATAGTTTTTGTGCCAACTTGGAACAAACAAAACAGACACAATGTTCTTATAATATTAATATAGGGGAAGCAGTCGGGAAGCCGACGGATGGAATCCCGGCCGTCAAATCCCGGCAAGGGGTTAAATGACAGGCGTCGACATCCCGACGCCTGTCATTTTACCTACGCCGGGAGCCCGACACCTAGGTTTAGGCGGCGGGGAAGGGAGGTTAGGTTTAGGCACTTAGAGGGAGGATTGGGGTCAGGCACTTGGGGGGAGGTTAGGGTTAGGCACCCTAAAGGAGGGTTAGGGGGTAGAATTAGGTTAGTAAATACTTACCTTTGACGATCAGGATTTCCTCCTCTGCCAAGATGCCGCTGTCAGGATTAGAACTGCCGGCCATGCGGCCGGCGGTAAATCGTATGTATTCTTAATATAGATGGACAAACCGTTAGAAGGGAAATTTATTTTTAAATACTCGCAAAGTCTTTATTGGACAAATTCCACATTTAATTTTCAGAATTAATGAAAAATCTATGTAACTACCACCAGTCTCTAAGTCTTCATAACTACAGTAATATCACAAATTGTCTGACAGGAAAAAAATGAATGACTAAAAAGTCTGGGCCTGATTCAGAGGCGCTCGCCATTTGCGAGCGCTCACTCTGAATCAGGGCAGTTTTTTTTATTTGTTTCGGCCTCCAGGCCGCTCGCAAATCTGTGGGTGACCACCCACAGCTAGTGCGAGCGGCCTGGAGATGGTCGCGATTATCGCAACCATCAGGCTCGCGTCGAGACCCTGCGGGAGGGTCTCGGCTCCCGCAAGCCCGAGTGGACTTCCTGCTCTAATAGACGAGTGATGTCAGTAGGGCCGCCCACAAACGGCTGGCGTTCCTCCCCTCCCCGCCTACAAAACGGGGCGAGCTGTCAATCATCATCGACAGCCGCCCCGTCTTGTAGTGAGCCCCGGACCGACGGAGCTGACGTCACTCGCTGGGGCTTGCGCATGCGCACGCTGGAGGCGGTGCATGCGCAGTGGGGGAACATCGACCCGCTTGCGAGCGTAGTGCGCTCATGAGCGGGTCTGAATCAGGCCCCTGATTTCTTGCAAATGGTCAAAAATTTTGAACAATAAATGTCACTTACTAATGCCATTTTAGTCCCCTTACATATGTGTATCTACTGTATATATTGCTAATATCATACACTTTGCAGAACATAAAGCTATGCTCAACCTTGTTGTGCATTAACTATATTTAAATTTTATTTTCATCCACAGGTATCATGGGACCTTCTAAGTGTAATTTCTGATCAGATCAGGATGTTTTCTGTTGCACATAAGATTGGCGCATCAGCTATGCTGTTAAGCTGAGTTGAGGAAGCCCATACTAAGGTAGTGAAATGTATAGAAGGAACTCAACGTACATACTGATTTAGAACACATACTGTGTTGAAAGATTAGTGTGTGCCTTTGAACAATCCCCATGGATACCAAGCATGAGAAATGTATTTGTAGAAGTGTTGGAACTTTATGTGGGCAATATAACATCTGAAACATTTGCTATACAAGGCTGTTATGTAATTCCCAATAATAAGACGGCCCTATTTCAGATATTATATTATTTATTTTGCAACCCCAATGTTTATAGCCCGGAATAAATGAATTTACAAATGGGTAAATTTTAAAATGATATCCATAGACCCTGTGGTACATAATAGTAGTCTGTAATATATACCGCAGGTGTGAACAGACATTTCTGATTTTTCAGCAGCAACTCAGGGCCTGATTCAGCAAGGAACGCACAGATGCAGATGCACGCACCTGTCCGCTGCGAGAATATGCCAATAAATGCATACGCACGGAGATCGCAGCACAAACCCTCAGTAGTGGTGATCCTTATGTAGTGCCCACAGTGGTAGTGCCCCTTATGCAGTGCCCACAGTGGTATTGCCCCTTATGCAGTGCCCACAGTGATAGTGCTCCCAATAGTGGTGCCCCTTATGCAGTGCCCCCAGTAGTTGTGCCCCTTATGCAGTGCCCCCAGCAATGGTGCCCCTAGTAGTGGTAGTGCGCTTTCTGCAGTGCCCACAGTGGTAGTGTCCCTTATTCAGTGACCCCAGTAGTAGTGCCCTTTATGCAGTTCTCCCAGTAGTGGTAGTGGCCCGCCAGTTAGACCTCCTGCACATAATAATTATACAGTATATATATTTATATATATATATATCATACAAACTCAGCACTCACATGCTTTTCAAACTGCAACTCCTTTGAATATAGGTATGCAAGCTTGAGCCCAAGATGGCAGATCAAGTTCATTTATCTGAGAATCAGTGTAGGGACTGGCTAGATAGGAATGACCATGAAGCGGTGTTCAGCTTAACAAATTATTGCAATATTTTGGAACCAACATTCCCTATGTTCAAAGGAGTTGCAGTTTGAAAAGCATGTGAGTGCCGAGTTTGTATGATATTTTTTATGTAGATGGTGTGGTCACATACCAAGGGCACCCCAGATGGTCGAGTGCCGTGGATTGAGCCTGTCATATATATATATATATATATATATATATATATATTGTATACTTTTAAAAAAGGGCACACACCAGGTAGTAGTAAAAATTAAAAAATCACATCTTTATTTAGAAACTCGTTAAAATATAACCATATTATATTTTAACGAGTTTCTAATAAAGATGTGATTTTTTTTATCTTTACTACTACCTGGTGTGTGTCCTTTTTTAAAATTATATATATATATAATTATATATATATATATTTATATTAGGGGTGTGCACCGGCCACTTTTCGTGTTTTGTGTTTTGGATCTGGATCTTTCTTTGTGTTTTGGATCTGGATTGGTTTTGCAAAAACCACCCTTCCGTGTTTTGGGTTCCGGGTTTTGTGTTTTGGATCTGTATTTTTTTTAAAAAAGGAATAAAAACAGCTAAAATCACAGAATGTGTTGGTTTTTCTGCTCCTATGCTATTATTAACCTCAATAACCTTAATTTCCACTCATTTCCAGTGTATTCTGAACACCTCACAATAGTGTTTTTATGTCCAAAAGGCTATGCTAAGCGACACGAGTGGGCGGCACAAACACGTGGCCCATCTAGGAGTGGCACTGCAGTGGCATACAGGATGGCAGTTTGAAAAACTAGGCCCCAAACAGTACATAATGCAAAGAAAAAAAAGAGGTGCAAGATGGAATTGTCCTTGGGCCCTCCCACCCACCCTTATGTTGTATAAACAGGACATGCACACTTTAACAAACCAATCATTTTAGCGCCAGGGTCTGCCACACGACTGTGGCTGAAATGATTGGTTCGTTTGGGCCCCCACAAAACAAGCTGGCATTTAATCTGTCCCTGCACAAACTGGCTCTACGGAGGCAAGATGTCGTCCTCATCCTCCTCATCCACCGATTCCTCACAATCTTCAGTGTTGTCTACATCCTCAGCCTCACAGACTATTAACTCGTCCCCGCTGGAATCCACCACCACAGGTCCCTCTGTACGTTCTGGAGGCTGGTCTCACTGGAAGAGTTGGTAATTCATTTTTATGAACATCATCTTCTCCACATTTTGTGGAAGCAACCTCCTACGCCTTTCGCTGACAAGGTTCCCGGCTGCACTAAACACTCTTTCGGAGTATACACTGGAGGGGGGGCAAATCAGGTAAAATAGAGCCAGTTTGTACAGGGGCCTCCAAATTGCCTCTTTTTCCTGCCAGTACAGGTACGGACTGTCTGACATGCCTACTTGGATGCTGTCACCGATGTAATCCTCCACCATTCTGTCAATGGTGACAGTATCATATGCAGTGACAGTAGACATGTCAGAAATTGTTGCCAGGTCCTCCAGTCCGGACCAGATGTCCAAACTTGGTCCTGCCTGTCCTGCATCCCCGCCAGCGGGTTGCTTAGGATACCTAAGTTTTTTCCTGGCAGCCCCAGTTGTGGGAGAAAATGAAGGAGCTGTTGACGTGTCACGTTCCGCTTCAGCTGACAGTGTTTTCACCAGCAAGTCTTTGCACCTCTGCAGGCTTGTGTCGGCTTGAAAGAGAGACACCACATAGGCTTTAAACCTAGGATCGAGCACGGTGGCCAAAATGTAGTGGTCTGATTTCAACAGATTGACCACCCTGGAATCCTGGCAAAGCGAATGAAGGGCTTCATCCACAAGTCCCACATGCCGAGCGGAATCGCTCCGTCTTAGCTCCTCCTTCACTTTCTCCAGCTGCTTCTGCAAAAGCCTGATGAGGGGAATGACCTGACTCAAGCTGGCAGTGTCTGAACTGACTTCACGAGTGGCAAGTTCGAAGGGCTGGAGAACCTTGCACAACACGGAAATCATTCTCCACTGCGCTTGAGTCAGGTGCATACCCCCTCCCTTGCCTATGTCATAGGTGGATGTATAGGCTTGAATGGCCTTTTGCTGCTCCTCCATCCTCTGAAGCATATAGAGGGTTGAGTTCCACCGCGTCACAACCTCTTGCTTCAGGTGAAGGCGGGGCAGGTTCAAGAGTGTTTGCTGGCGCTCCAGTCTTCAGCACGCAGTCGCTGAATGGCGAAAGTGGCCAGAAATTTTTCGGGCCACCCAAAGCGTCTCCTGCACGCCCGTCGCTTTTCAGAAAATTCTGCACCACCAAGTTTATTGTGTGAGCAAAACATGGGACGTGCTGGAAGTTGCCCAGATGTAATGCCCGCACAATATTGGTGGCGTTGTCAGATATCACAAATCCCCAGGAGAGTCTAAGTGGGGTAAGCCACTGGGCGATGATTTCCCTCAGTTTCTCTAAGAGGTTGTCGGCGGTGTGCCTCTTACTGAAACCGGTGAAACACAGTGTAGCCTGCCTTGGAACGAGCTGGCGTTTCTGAGATGCTGCTACTGGTGACGCTGCTGTTGTTGCTGTGTAAGGTGATACATCTACCCAGTGGGCTGTCACAGTCATATAGTCCTTAGTCTGCCCTGTTCCACTTGTCCACATGTCCGTGGTTAAGTGGACATTGGGTACAACTGCATTTTTCAGGACACTGAGGACACTTTTTCAGTCGTTTCTGTACAGTCTCGGTATCGCCTGCCTAGTGAAGTGGAATCTAGACGGGATTTGGAACCGGGGACACACTACCTCCATCAATTGTCTAAATCTCACTGCACCAATGGTACCGGACGCACGTCTAACACCAACATAGCAGTCAAGGCCTCAGTTATACGTTTTGCTTCGGGATGACTGCTGTCGTACTTCATCCTCCTCGCTAAGGACTGTTGGAGGGTCAATTGTTTAGTAAAAGTAGTGGTGTTCCTACTTCCTCTCTGGGATGATGAACGACTCCCAGCAGCAGCGGCAGCAGTAGGCGTAGCAATGCAGGATCCTCCGGAGGAATCCCGTATAGGAGAGTCAGTCATGCCAGAGACATGGCCTGCAGGACTACTTCCGATCCTGACTAAGGAGGAAATTGACGAGGAGGGAGTTGACTGTGTGGTTTGCAGGCGCTTGGATACAACAGGACAACGGGATTTAGGTGTCCCTGGACTGCTTACGGTCTTAGCCAAAGTTTCTGAACTTGACAGTAAAGACCTTAGCCGTTCCTTGCCACACCGTGTCATAAATGACATATTGGCAAGTTTACGTTTCTCTTCAGATGATTTAAATGTTTTTTAAGGTAATTTTCCTGAACTTTGTCATTTGGGATTGTATGTGCCCTCTACTATGACATTGGGCATCGGCCTTGGCAGACGACGATGGCATGTTATCGTCTATGTCATGACTAGTGGCAGCAGCTTCAGCACTAGGAGGAAGTGGTTCTTGATCTTTCCCTATTTTATTTTTATCGGAGAAAGATGGTCCTCCATTTATGTTATATTGATTTAATATATACGTGCGGCTAAGGCGCACACAAACACAGAAATATTTTTTTATTTTTGCTGGAGACTAGTGCACTTTGTGGGTTACACCACCCTTTAAGAAATGAGCCAGCCGGCTCTTTACTTATGGGACACAGGCGCACGCTTGGCGCTGCTCCTTTGTTGATGCACGTGCAGCCACAGTGCACACAATTCACAAACACAGAAAATATTTTTTTATTTTGTTTGGAGTGTACTTTGGGGATTACAGCACCCTGTAACGGACAAGCCAGCCGGCCCTTTACTTATGGGACACAGGCGCACGCTTGGCGCTGCTCCTTTGTTGATGCACGTGCAGCCACAGTGCACACAATTCACAAACACAGAAAATATATTTTATTTTGTTTGGAGTGCACTTTGGGGGTTACAGCATCCTTTAACGGTCAAGCCAGCCAGCCCTTTACTTATGACACAGGCGCACGCTTGGCACTACTTTGTTGATGCACGTGCGGCCACAGTGCACACAATTCACAAACACAGAAAATATATTTTATTTTGTTTGGAGTGCACTTTGGGGGTTACAGCACCCTTTAACAGACAAGCCAGCCGGCCCTTTACTTATGGGACACAGGCGCACGCTTGGCGCTGCTCCTTTGTTGATGCACGTGCAGCCACAGTGCACACAATTCACAAACACAGAAAATATTTTTTTATTTTGTTTGGAGTGTACTTTGGGGGTTACAGCACCCTTCAACGACAAGCCAGCCAGCCCTTTACTTATGTGACACAGGCGCACGCTTGGCGCTGCTCCTTTGTTGATGCACGTGCAGCCACAGTGCACACAATTACCAAACACAGAAAATATTTTTTATTTTGTTTGGAGTGCACTTTGGGGGTTACAGCACCCTTTAACGGTCAAACCAGCCGGCCCTTTACTTATGACACAGGCGCACGCTTGGCGCTACTTTGTTGATGCACGTGCGGCTACAGTGCACACAATTCACAAACACAGAAGAAAAAAATATTTTTTTGCACTTGGGGGTAGCACCCCTGATGGACAGAGCACCCCCTGGACAACACTACAGCACCCCTTTAGGACTGGGACATGGCACAGGACTTTGGAGTGGACACAGCCCCTATGGACAACTGACTGCACAACACAGTCCAGCCAGCCCCTATGGACTTTGGAGGAGTGGACACTATGGACAACAACAGCACAGCACAACACTACACTGCACTACACTACACAGCCCAGCCAGCCCTAACTCCCACCCTCCCTCTTCACTGTCCACAGCCGAGTGAGAAAATAGTGCCGACGCGGGTACCTTATATAGGATCCAAAACCCGCGAGACCCGGAAGGCGGGATGATGATGTTTTGCCTCGATTTCAGATCCGAGTCAGGCGGGAAAAGTCGAGCCTGACTCGGATCGGCCTCGGATCGGGGGGGCTCGGGGGGGGTTCGGATTTAAGAAATCCGAACCCGCTCACCCCTAATATATATATGTATACTGTATAATTATTATGTGCAGGAGGTCTAACTGGCGCCACTAGTGTAACAACCACAGGAATGGGTAAGGGTCTGCAACCTGCAAAATGGGGGAATCTGCCATATACAGTAGTTCCTACCAGTGATGGTAAAAAGCAAATTTAGCTCTGGCACTGGGGAAAGGACGCACCCAAGACGGGCTCTGATTCAGGGTATGACAAAAGGATAAGAGAATCTTCTTTATTCGCAACTAACAAGCTTTAAATATAATGATAGATCATCCATAGAAGGTGCAATTAAAATTGATTTTATTTGATAATAAGTAATATTACATAGTAACTGGGAAGTTTGTTTATTCACTTCCAGCAATCAGTGCAGAAATGTAACAGGTATAATATAACACCAACAAACCAAAAATCATTTATATGCAGTTTGTGGTGTAAATTTCTTCACATACAATAATCATGGATGCCAAGGATAAAAAATAAATACATAAGAGTGGGTAATAATAAAACCTGTATCTGAGACAAAAAGACAAAATACACACATAAAATATCATAGGTAATGCATTTTAAAAAAAGACACAAACAATATAAAAAATAAAAAAATTGAAAAAAAATTCCCCGAAAATTTTTGTATAGAAAAATTAAGGATATATAGATAAAAAGTGTATTCTCAGTAATTTCCTATTGCCAGTGCTTGCAACATGTTTTGTGGATCTACGTTCTGCTTCTTCAGGGACTAGTTTCAAATATTTTAAATTAGTTTGAAACCACTGCCTGAGGAAGTGGACTGTGGATCACAAAGGCACGTTGAAAAAACTGGCGAGAATTAGGGGTGTGCACCGGCCACTTTTCGTGTTTTGTGTTTTGGTTTTGGATCTGGATCTTTCTTCGTGTTTTGGATCTGGATTGGTTTTGCCAAAACCACCCTTCCGTGTTTTGGGTTCTGGGTTTTGTGTTTTGGATCTGTATTTTTTTTTAAAAAAGCATAAAAACAGCTAAAATCACAGAATTTGTAGGTTTTTCTGCTCCTATGCTATTATTAACCTCAATAACCTTAATTTCCACTCATTTCCAGTCTATTCTGAACACCTCACACCTCACAATAGTGTTTTTATGTCCAAAACGTTGCACCGAGGTAGCTGGATGACTATGCTAAGCGACACGAGTGGGCGGCACAAACACGTGACCCATCTAGGCGTGAAACTGCAGTGGCAGACAGGATGGCAGTTTGAAAAACTAGGCCCCAAACTGTACATAATGCAAAGAAAAAAAAGAGGTGCAAGATGGAATTGTCCTTGGGCCCTCCCACCCACCCTTATGTTGTATAAACAGGACATGCACACTTTAACAAACCAATCATTTCAGCGCCAGGGTCTGCCACACAACTGTGGCTGAAATGATTGGTTCGTTTGGGCCCCCACAAAACAAGCTGGCAATTAATGTGTCCCTGCACAAACTGGCTCTATGGAGGCAAGATGTCATCCTCATCCTCCTCATCCACCGATTCCTCACCCTCTTCAGTGTGTACATCCTCATCCTCACAAAGTATTAACTCGTCCCCACTTGAATCCACCACCACAGGTCCCTCTGTACCTTCTGGAGGCTGGTCTCCCTGGAAGAGCTGATAATTCATTTTGATGAACATCATCTTCTCCACATTCTGTGGAAGCAACCTCCTACGCCTTTCGCTGACAAGGTTCCCGGCTGCACTAAACACTCTTTCGGAGTACACACTGGAGGGGGGGCAACTCAGGTAAAATAGAGCCAGTTTGTACAGGGGCCTCCAAATTGCCTCTTTTTCCTGCCAGTACAGGTATGGACTGTCTGCCATGCCTACTTGGATGCTGTCACCGATGTAATCCTCCACCATTCTGTCAATGGTGACAGTATCATATGCAGTGACAGTAGACATGTCAGAAATTGTTGCCAGGTCCTTCAGTCCGGACCAGATGTCCAAACTTGGTCCTGCCTGCCCTGCATCACCGCCAGCGGGTTGCTTAGGATACCTAAGTTTTTTCCTGGCAGCCCCAGTTGCAGGAGAAAATGAAGGAGCCGTTGACGTGTCACGTTCCGCTTCAGCTGACAGTGTGTTCACCAGCAGGTCTTTGCACCTCTGCAGGCTTGTGTCGGCCGGAAAGAGAGACACCACATAGGCTTTAAACCTAGGATCGAGCACGGTGGCCAAAACGTAGTGGTCTGATTTCAACAGATTGACCACCCTGGAATCCTGGCAAAGCGAATGAAGGGCTTCATCCACAAGTCCCACATGCCGAGCGGAATCGCTCCGTCTTAGCTCCTCCTTCACTTTCTCCAGCTGCTTCTGCAAAAGCCTGATGAGGGGAATGACCTGACTCAAGCTGGCAGTGTCTGAACTGACTTCACGTGTGGCAAGTTCGAAGGGCTGGAGAACCTTGCACAACACGGAAATCATTCTCCACTGCGCTTGAGTCAGGTGCATACCCCCTCCTTTGCCTATGTCATAGGTGGATGTATAGGCTTGTATGGCCTTTTGCTGCTCCTCCATCCTCTGAAGCATATAGAGGGTTGAGTTCCACCGCGTCACAACCTCTTGCTTCAGGTGATGGCGGGGCAGGTTCAAGAGTGTTTGCTGGCGCTCCAGTCTTCGGCACGCAGTCGCTGAATGGCGAAAGTGGCCAGAAATTTTTCGGGCCACCCAAAGCGTCTCCTGCACGCCCCTGTCGCTTTTCAGAAAATTCTGCACCACCAAGTTTATTGTGTGAGCAAAACATGGGACGTGCTGGAATTTGCCCAGATGTAATGCCCGCACAATATTGGTGGCGTTGTCAGATATCACAAATCCCCAGGAGAGTCTAAGTGGGGTAAGCCACTGGGCGATGATTTCCCTCAGTTTCTCTAAGAGGTTGTCGGCGGTGTGCCTCTTACTGAAACCGGTGATACACAGCGTAGCCTGCCTTGTAACGAGCTGGCATTTCTGAGATGCTGCTACTGGTGACGCTGCTGCTGTTGCTGCGTAAGGTGATACATCTACCCAGTGGGCTGTCACAGTCATATAGTCCTTAGTCTGCCCTGTTCCACTTGTCCACATGTCCGTGGTTAAGTGGACATTGTGTACAACGGCATTTTTCAGGACACTGAGGACACTTTTTCTGACGTTTCTGTACAGTCTCGGTATCGCCTGCCTAGTGAAGTGGAATCTAGACGGGATTTGGAACCGGGGACACACTACCTCCATCAATTGTCTAAATCCCACTGCACTAATGGCGGATACCGGACGCACGTCTAACACCAACATAGCAGTCAAGGCCTCAGTTATACGTTTTGCTTCAGGATGACTGCTGTCGTACTTCATCCTCCTCGCTAAGGACTGTTGGAGGGTCAATTGTTTAGTAAAAGTAGTGGTGTTCCTACTTCCTCTCTGGGATGATGAACGACTCCCAGCAGCAGCAGCAACAGCAGCAGCGGCAGCAGTAGGCGTAGCAATGCAGGATCCTCCAGAGGAATCCCGGATAGGAGAGTCAGTCATGCCAGTGACATGGCCTGCAGGACTACTTCCGATCCTGACTAAGGAGGAAATTGACGAGGAGGGAGTTGACGGTGTGGTTTGCAGGCGCTTGGATACAACAGGACAACGGGATTTAGGTGTCCCTGGACTGCTTACGGTCTTAGCCAAAGTTTCTGAACTTGACAGTAACTTTTTATGAACGCGCTGCAGGTGCCGTATAAGGGAGGATGTTCCTAGGTGGTTGACGTCCCTACCCCTACTTATTTCACCTTTACATATGGTACATATGGCAAGACAGTTGTTGTCCGGATTTGGATAGAAATATTGCCAGACCAAAGAGGTGGAATGTTTGGTCTTCTGCCCAGGCATGACCGTGATGGGCTTTTTCATCCCACGGACAACAACTGTCTCCCCCGGAGCCTGATTTAAACAAACCACATCACCATCAGAATCCTCCTCGCCAACTTCCTCCTCAGCGCCAGCTACACCAGTATCCTCATCCTGTTGTACTTCAACAGTGACATCTTCAATTTGCATATCAGCAAGTGGACTGTGGGTGCTCCTTTCAGCACTTGCAGGGGGCGTGCAAATGGTGGAAAGAGCCACCTCTTCCCGTCCAGTGCTGGGAAGGTCAGGCATCGCAACCACCACCACACTTGGACTCTCCTTGGGGATTTGTGATATCTTCTTAGAAAGCACAGTTCTTCGCTGTGCTTTTGCCAGCTTAACTCTTTTGATTTTTTTAGTGGGAGGAGGGCTTCCATCGTCATGTGAAGCTGAACCACTAGTCATGAACATACTAGGGATCGACCTTAGCCGTTCCTTGCCACTCCGTGTCGTAAATGGCATATTGGCAAGTTTACGTTTCTCTTCAGCTGATTTAAATGTCTTTTTCAAGGTCATTTTCCTGAACTTTGCCATTTGGGATTGTATGTGCCCTCTACTATGACATTGGGCATCGGCCTTGGCAGACGACGTTGATGGCATGTTATCGTCTATGTCATGACTAGTGGCAGCAGCTTCAGCACTAGAAGGAAGTGGTTCTTGATCTTTCTCTATTTTATTTTTATCGGAGAAAGTTTGGTCCTCCATTTATGTTATATCGATTTGATATATACGTGCGGCTAAACACAGAAAATAATTTTTTTTTTGGTTTGGACTGGAGTGTACTTTGTGGGTTACAGCACCCTTTAACGGTCAAGCCAGCCGGCCCTTTACTTATGACACTGGCGCACGCTTGGCACTACTTTGTTGATGCACGTGCGGCTACTGCGCACACAATTCACAAACACAGAAAATAATTTTTTTTTGGTTTGGACTGGAGTGTACTTTCGGGGGTTACAGCACCCTTTAACGGTCAAGCCAGCCGGCCCTTTACTTATGACACAGGCGCACGCTTGGCACTACTTTGTTGATGCACGTGCGGCTACTGCGCACACAATTCACAAACACAGAAAATAATTTTTTTTTTGGTTTGGACTGGAGTGTACTTTCGGGGGTTACAGCACCCTTTAACGGTCAAGCCAGCCGGCCCTTTACTTATGACACAGGCGCACGCTTGGCACTACTTTGTTGATGCACGTGCGGCTACTGCGCACACAATTCACAAACACAGAAAATAATTTTTTTTTTGGTTTGGACTGGAGTGTACTTTCGGGGGTTACAGCACCCTTAACGGTCAAGCCAGCCGGCCCTTTACTTATGACACAGGCGCACGCTTGGCACTACTTTGTTGATGCACGTGCGGCTACTGCGCACACAATTCACAAACACAGAAAATAATTTTTTTTTGGTTTGGACTGGAGTGTACTTTCGGGGGTTACAGCACCCTTTAACGGTCAAGCCAGCCGGCCCTTTACTTATGACACAGGCGCACGCTTGGCACTACTTTGTTGATGCACGTGCGGCTACTGCGCACACAATTCACAAACACAGAAAATAATTTTTTTTTGGTTTGGACTGGAGTGTACTTTCGGGGGTTACAGCACCCTTTAACGGTCAAGCCAGCCGGCCCTTTACTTATGACACAGGCGCACGCTTGGCACTACTTTGTTGATGCACGTGCGGCTACTGCGCACACAATTCACAAACACAGAAAATAATTTTTTTTTGGTTTGGACTGGAGTGTACTTTCGGGGGTTACAGCACCCTTAACGGTCAAGCCAGCCGGCCCTTTACTTATGACACAGGCGCACGCTTGGCACTACTTTGTTGATGCACGTGCGGCTACTGCGCACACAATTCACAAACACAGAAAATAATTTTTTTTTGGTTTGGACTGGAGTGTACTTTCGGGGGTTACAGCACCCTTTAACGGTCAAGCCAGCCGGCCCTTTACTTATGACACAGGCGCACGCTTGGCACTACTTTGTTGATGCACGTGCGGCTACTGCGCACACAATTCACAAACACAGAAAATAATTTTTTTTTGGTTTGGACTGGAGTGTACTTTCGGGGGTTACAGCACCCTTTAACGGTCAAGCCAGCCGGCCCTTTACTTATGACACAGGCGCACGCTTGGCACTACTTTGTTGATGCACGTGCGGCTACTGCGCACACAATTCACAAACACAGAAAATAATTTTTTTTTGGTTTGGACTGGAGTGTACTTTCGGGGGTTACAGCACCCTTTAACGGTCAAGCCAGCCGGCCCTTTACTTATGACACAGGCGCACGCTTGGCACTACTTTGTTGATGCACGTGCGGCTACTGCGCACACAATTCACAAACACAGAAAATAATTTTTTTTTTGGTTTGGACTGGAGTGTACTTTGGGGGTTACAGCACCCTTTAACGGTCAAGCCAGCCGGCCCTTTACTTATGACACAGGCGCACGCTTGGCACTACTTTGTTGATGCACGTGCGGCTACTGCGCACACAATTCACAAACACAGAAAATAATTTTTTTTTGGTTTGGACTGGAGTGTACTTTCGGTGGTTACAGCACCCTTTAACGGTCAAGCCAGCCGGCCCTTTACTTATGACACAGGCGCACGCTTGGCACTACTTTGTTGATGCACGTGCGGCTACTGCGCACACAATTCACAAACACAGAAAATATATTATTTTTTTAGCACTTGGGGGGAGCACCCCTGATGGACAGAGCACCCCCTGGACAACACTACAGCACTCCTTTAGGACTGGGACACTGCACAGGACTTTGGAGTGGACACAGCCCCTATGGAGAACTGACTGCACAACACAGTCCAGCCAGCCCCTATGGACTTTGAAGTAGTGGACACAGCCCCTATTAACAACAGCAGCACAGCACAACACAGCCAGCCCCTATGGACTTTGAAGTAGTGGACAACAGCAGCACTACACTACACTACACTACACTACACAGCCCTAACTCCCACCCTCCCTCTTCACTGTCCACAGCCGAGTGAGAAAATGGCGCCGACGCGGGTACCTTATATAGGATCCAAAACCCGCGAGACTCGGAAGGCGGGATGATGACGTTTTGCCTCGATTTCAGATCCGAGTCAGGCGGGAAAAGTCGAGCCTGACTCGGATCGGACTCGGATCGGGGGGGCTCGGGGGGGTTCGGATTTCAGAAATCCGAACCCGCTCACCCCTAGCGAGAATACACCTTTTTCTATATATCTTTTATTTTTTTATACAAAAATCAATGCTAATCAGTGCTGCAGGAAAGATGCAAATATACGTTGATGATGATGACTAATCCAGGTGTGTATTCTACCAATGGGCCGAGATGTGTATGGCTACCGATGGGCCGAGATGTGTATGGCTACCGATGGGCCGAGATGTGTATGGCTACCGATGGGCCGTGATGTTTATTGCTATCGATGGGACGAGATGTGTATGGCCACTAATGGGACGAGATGTGTATGGCTACCAATGGGACAAGATGTGTATGCGGAAAAACAATATTTTTGTGGGTTTTTTTGAAGGGTAATTTTCTTTCCTTTTAGACAGTTTGGCATAAGCTTCTATGTACGCTGGCATGGTAAATTAAGGTAGTGGATCATAATGTGGCTTGGTCGTATGGTGGTTAGAATTGCTGCGTCACATCACTTGGGTACTAAGGGCCTTATTCAGCACGCACTGCTGAACGCAGATTCCCAATTGTCGGGAAGTTGCGCAGATGCCAGACCCATACTGCGCACGTGCAGTACCGAGACCTGCTTGTTTGCATGCTGTACGGCAGCAGACTGACATTGATTGATAGTCTGCTGCCGTTTGTTCGCGGCGACAGTCTCCTCTTTGCTGTATCTGCGACGGCCGGCTTGCGTGACCTAATGGGTCACTCAGCCAGCTGATGTGATCGCAGATTATCCGATGCTGCATCCTTGGACGCAGCTCGGATAAGTAATGCATGCAGGAGGCATGACGCCTCTTGCTGCATTAACATAATTGCAAGGAAGGAATTGCAGAGACGCTTGTGTGCGGCTTTGCAATTCTGTCCACTACTGAATCACCCCCTAAGATTCTATTTCTCTAAATGACTGTTTCCAGTCACTTGATGAAGACACTTCTTATTCTCTTGGTTTTCTGCTGTTATGATGTTCTGGTTTCAGATACAGCCCCTGTGTTTCCTGCAAGAATACAGAATGTTTGATAGATCTTAAACTTCCTTGTATGCTGTCAAGACTTTGGCCTGTTTCTCTGGGCAATCCTCACTTAAATTCCTGCTAATGACCTACTTTGTTCGCTAACTAAATGTACAATTATACCTCTGTATAGCAGTTACAAGACTTTGCAAAATTGTTTAATCTTGCCAATTCATTTTTCAGTGACTTGCTTATATACAGTATATGAGCCTGTGTTTGAAAATAGAGATTATACTTTGATGCAGTGTTATCTACTTAACTAGCTCTGTCACGGACCCACTTAAAAGGCAAAACATTAAATTAATCATTTATGGGTAAATTCTATTCTTTGGGCTCTATTTATTAACATTATTTTTACTAAAATAAAGTGAAAAAGGGTGTTTTCACAGAGTCCAGGGCCAGTGATCGCTGTGATATTCTCCCTCTGGCCAGCTGGTCTCCCATCCTGCACTGGGGCCGGTCGTCACCCGACTGGATCCCAGTGCAGGATGGGATGTCAGCTGACCGGAGCCACGGG
Organism: Taudactylus pleione; assembly: GCA_031769625.1. Taxonomy (NCBI): domain Eukaryota; kingdom Metazoa; phylum Chordata; class Amphibia; order Anura; family Myobatrachidae; genus Taudactylus; species Taudactylus pleione. The sequence goes on from JAUIMM010000112.1 coordinate 12,262,419, forward strand.
AGGGAGGGTAATGATTGCAGGGGGTGGGGCTTAGCGGCGGGTGTTCGTGATGGCTGGTCTGCGCATGCTCTGGCACTTGTCATGGTATTTTTTACGTAAATACCGTGATAAGGCTGCGGAGGGGATTCACAGGGACAAAGCTTTATCGCAAGCTCTGTGATATTGCCTGAATTCGGTAATATCACACTACAATCTGCATTCAAAATGCAGATTGTAGTAAATAGAGCCCTTTGTCTGCCCCCTCCTCATACACATGTGCATGCTTGCATGATCCTGTACACCACGTATTTGTTATACTGTATACCTTTTCTATTAGGTCCACTTTTATGTTTAATTTCTTGCTATTCCTGCATCGATGATTGTTGGATATCCTGCATATTGCCTGTAAGTAATCCACATAATCGTAATATGCTCCACTGCCCACTATACAGAGCCAAGGAATTTTGTCGCACCATATATTCAAAATCAGTGCTCGAAGTGTGCCGGTATACAACGGTATGGTATACCGGCACTTCAAGCACTGATCCCTGCTTTGCCGTCCGCTGCCCTAACAGGACAGAACTACCACAGTCACGTCCCCAGCACGAACGGGAAACAAGCTCAACCCATGTGGCAATCAGGGAGACGCTGGGCCCGAAGGAGAAACCAGTGTGTGTGGGAGGTGTGAGAGAAAGGTAACTTTTGGCGCAGAGAATCTCCACAACTACAAATGCGGGAGACAGAGTCCCTACTGCGGGAGATGGACACTGAGCCCCCTCTCCCCCGAGGTAAGTTGCTGTCGTATTGCACTTCTCCTTCCGTTCTCTGGACAGGTCCTGCTGCTCCGCACTTCTCCCCCTGCGTTCTATCATGGCTCCCAGCCAGGCTTACAGGTCCGCGTGTCACTTGGAGTTTGCCGACCTGGGAGCCCTGGCAGACCGCCGGAGAAGTGCAGAGCAGCAGCAGCTTACCTCAGAGGGGCTCGATCCCGTGGATTTCTAGTTGTAGGGACTCACCGTGCACCAAAGGTTACCTCCCCCAGGCCCCGCTGCTGCTGTCACCCTGATCGGGACCAGCGTCTCTCTCCCCGCTGCTGCTTCCCACCCTCCAGTCCTTCGGGGGCTCCGGCTGTTTACTTAGTGCAGAGGAGCAACCGGGACATCTCCCGCTGGGCCGGGCCCCGTGCTCCCCTCAGTGGCCGCGCTCTCTCCCATGCCTGCTGTTCATTACTGTGGCTGCCGCGATAGGATTTGGAGCAGCGCTGATCGTTGAAAGGTGCTGTCAACAGCGCAGCCGGCCAGGCATCACACATTCAGGGAACTGGGGCCAGCCTGTCCGACATTACTGGCTGGCCTTTCCCAAGATTCACCAGCCTACCTATCACCGGGCTCAGTGGGCTGCACGGATCAGTCCTCCTCTTCCTGCTCCTCGACTGAGACAACCACTGCGTACATGTCCCTCCTCATCCTCACCACACTGTAACTGTCCTGGCTCCCTGCTCTTTTCACAGGACAGGAGGACAAGGTAGGAAAAAACCTTGTACCTGCATATGGATGACAGTGTAATTGCAGGTCATGGGGGCTAAAACATGCAAAAACTTAAAGCACCCATGTGTTACTTGCCTTACAGAACCATTAGAAATAAATAATATAAAAAAAAAAACCCCAGCTAATCACATTGCCTGATGTACGGCGATGGTACCGATGTGTACACAGTTGCACGTCGGCATACGTTAATGAGAAGGCAGCAGTGGGCGTCCCTGTGCTTGGCTGTGCTTTGGAGGGCATTAGGAAGATGGCATGACCCACCGCAACTGTTCCAGAGTGCATCGCACTCTGGGGCTTGGTGCATATGAAAAATGCGGTCAAACCTGCATTTTCAGGGCCTGACTGCATTTTTACTCTTGGTGCATCTCGCCCAGTGCCAGATTCAAAATGACTGTGGCACTGTGCCGCTGACTCTCCATGGATGTCTGCCTGACCTGTCACCAAAACCACACCTGCTGCTGCTGGCACATGAGGGGGAGGTCTGTGGCTGCTGCTGGTTTCCCCATGATGCGGAGGTGAGAGTATGTTGGAGGGACACAGGGGGAGGTAAGAGGCTGTGGGGAAGGGGGGGGGGCAATTCTGAATGACATAATTTGTAGAGGGCATTACGGTGTGGCATTAATTGTAAAGGGAATTACTGTGTGGCATAATGTGCATAAGGGGTACTACAATGTGGTACAGTACACTGATGAAAAGGGACGTGTCTTAAGAACACACCCCTTTTGAGGGACCACGCCCCTTTTTCTGACACATAAGTATGACCTTAAATATTCCATACCCCCACTTCAAAATTCCCACTTCGACCACTTTTCAAAATAATAATAATAATTATAGTGGAGACAAACTTTTCTTAAAATACATGTAAATTAAGTCTGTTTGCCATTACAGTCCAGGTTTTAAGGTTATCCATGCTTGCGTTAAATCAAATTGACTGAGGTACTAATTAAGTGACCTGTGCTCAAACATGGACATCCTTAAAACCTGGATTATAATGTTGGAGTTTGGGAAACCCTGCTGTATACTATTCAACCATACACCACAATGGTGCAGCATACACGGCCAGCAATGTTAAGATGGTGATTTCAGTGGCACTGTGTAGCTGCACTGGTTTTAGCTGTTACCTGGGACATGTAGTTGCTTTATCCAACTTTATTTGCATGCCCCTAATCAGAGAGGTAAACTGGGAGCTGGACATGATGGGAGCCTGGAACAGGGCTAACAAATAGCAGCTTTAATCCTCACAAAGCACAGGCCAAGCAGAAATGGTGGGACACCACTTAAGGTGGGTACACACCTAACAGATATATCTGCAGATCGAGTGATCTGCAGATGATGGTCGTTCATACACCGGGACCCGGCGGCCGGGAGGTGGGTCGGGGGCGTATACCGCCCCCCTCCTCGCGGCTGCCGCTGTGTTTGTCGGGGCGATTTGCAGACCGCCCGTACACACTTGCCAATGGACACCGACATATCGTGGGTATACACTGGCCGACGGGCAGCAGATATATTGGCCGATCAATTGATCGGCCAATGTATCTGTCAGTGTGTGCCCAGCTTTACACAGCCTACTGACAAACTCAATAAGACTGACCTTGATATCAACTTAAAAGAAAACATTTCTCAAAGATGCAGCCAAATTGCAGTCTTCAGTGAATTATGTTATTCAATAACTGGCCTCTATGGGCAATAATATCACCCCTTTAAGGACAAGGCATGACAAATGGACATGCTGACTTAATGCAGGCTGGCAGAGGTGATGTATAGCTACAGACAGCAATTAGGTTGACAACATCTCCATTCATAGACATTTATATGGAGACTTCACCTGGTATTCTCCAACTTAGAGGAGATATGAAACCTGTCACAAGAAAAGCAGGTCTTATCTATAGAGCTTCCTATTTAGACTTAATATAAAGCACTGAATCTCATCCTCTCTAGTTAGCTTGCTGTTACTCCAGTGCTTAGGGATCACCACCTTATCAGCTGACAACACATTAGCCTCATACCAGGATAATCAAGACACACAACTCAGCCAGAGCGTCTCGGCTGGGCTATACCTCACTGTTATGTTATCTTTGCCTGGGAGTTTGTTTCTTTCCTCAGTTTCATTATTTAAGTTTATTCAGGGATTTGTGAACCTTGATATGACCCCTCTACAAAAGAGGTAATATTGGTATTTCTGTAAACAAGACTAAGCTGGATAGTTTGCTACTTTAACGTAAGGGGTGTAAACTTACTCAGGCACATGTGTCTGTAGACCAGTTCTCGGAACAAAACGCATATCAAAGGGAATATAACAAGAATAGTACTTGAAGTCAACCAGCCACAGAATCTGTGTAATTCATATGTGTCCAGCTTTAAAGGGATGAGGTGGCAACACTAGGTAGAATGGTCTGGGGAGAGTGTTCAACACATTGGTACAGGTGGGTGTAAATGTATGCTCTGACATGCCATGGTGTACAGCTACATGCTGATGTAATCCAGATAGCGCCTATAGCATTAGACCACACCCGCAGGAACTGGACCTCTACTGACAGCGGCTGCTACCTGTATTCCATGCGTTATGGCTAGACGGCTACTGCACAGTGTTCAATGAAGAACATTAAACAAACAAATAGTCAGTCTCCACTATGCCCTAAAGGTCAGGAGGTTATCACTGGATTTCCATAGAGTTGGAGCAGCTCCTGGATCTAGAAATATACAAATTGCCTGATCCAGAGTTCCCCGTAATGCCGCCTCTTCTTGTTATTGGAAGTCCCATGCCAACATCTGTATCTAGTGTCCGAGTGACCCATCTACAGTATGTGACCCCCAGTCCTCTGCTTGTGAGAGCAACATAATCATTACTGACTCTGAGAGATCACTGCATATGCCCACCTCAGAATAGGACACAGCTCTCTGTGTACACGGCCACAGCAAATTTATCCTATGTCTGATAGCACGTTACATCCTCATTACTACCCAGAAATTGTCAGAGCTGCTGAGACTTTGGGCAGACCCAGGTGCTGTGGGGTGTAACCACTGGAGGGGGCGTGGAAGCCTTGATTGTAGCATCACTGGGTGCATGGTTATGCCTTGCCTGCACTAACGGGGCCCCTACAGAGGCCCAAGAGTGGGCAATCTGCCTCTGCATCCCCCCTCTAGTCGGTGCCCCCGGTAACAACCATTCAGGCTCAAGTCAGAAGCAACCAAGATGCAAAGTACGATATGTATGCAACCGGCGACACATGCACAATTTGCTAAATATCAATTGCTGAGTTATAGAATAAATGTTGACATTCTGTTACATTAACTTAGGTGTCGCTGACTTCTGAGCTGTTATTACATGAAAACAAATACTGTTGGTATAACAAGTAAAAACAATAACTCTGGGGGGGGGGGGTTGAAAAAAAAGTCTAACAAAAATATGTGGAAAATAGTGACAATAAACATAAATAGCTCCTATTCAATTATTGTGAGAATTATTGTGAGAATTATTAGTGAGCATTATTTCCTAATAATTAATGCATACATTTAGTGATATATTTATGGATCTCCACTAACTGTATAAAAATAACAAGGTCCATCACTAAAAAGTAACAACAAGACACAATCACTAAGTGGATTTTTTATTTCTACATTTTTACTAATTCTTTTATGGAATATGCAAATTGCATTAAATTATGTTTATTCCAATAGTCTACCAAAGAAAAATACATTATGTTCTGGGAAAAAGTTTCCTTGCATAGACTGTAAAAGGACTCAGTTAAGAGAGACTTATAGAAATCTAATAGGGCGATTCAATTGTTTCCCCCCTGGCGGCTGCTACTAATAGGTACCCTACAGATCAATGCAATTGTTGAACCGTTCAGGCGTGAATGCCGCGGACGCACACATTTTGTGCTCGCAGCCTCCGTCGGGCACCCATTAAAAAACCTATTGAATTTCCCACCTAAGAGACTCTTGGGACCTATTTATTTAAAACACATCCTTTGTCTCATTTTTCATTGATTTACGCCCCAGGTGCCACATAAACCTACCTCTGCAGATTCACCCCAGGGTATCAGCATAATGCTGTTGCAGGGTTTTGAGTTCCTCTACTTTTGAATTGGTCATGTGTGAGCTGGTATTGCTATGCATACCCATTAAACAATATGTGTTAAGGCACCATTGGGCATTAAACAATTTGGGTTTGTTCGAACCCCGCATATGATAGCTGGTAAGGGTGTAAGAATGATACAGTGGAGAAATCACTTGTCTTGCATCCAGGATTCTCCTTACAATGTTGCAATTTGTATAAAAACAGAGATAAAAAGTTATGCTGGCCATACACTAGTGCGATTTCTCTCCCATAGTGCAAAGTGGGAGTGGGTCAGGGAGACAGAGGAGCAGACAGCGGCGGGCGCAGGAGTGGGGATTCAAGTAAGTGCCGACAGGGAGAAGCGGACCAGTCCAGGTAATGTAGGTGAGTATGTGTGAGTGTGTATGTATGTATTAAAACTATACTTTCTCGGTGTGTGTGTATTGTGTTTATTTAAACATTTCTTTACAGATGAACTACAGGTACCAGCGGGCCCTTAATGCCCCGCATGCTGGTACTTGTGGTTCTCAAGGAGGCTTGCTGGGTCCTGCAGTTCTACTCGTAAAGACAATGTTTTCAATTTTTTTTTTACACTACACTTATACACTATCAACCCGGCACCCCTGCTCCAGGGGTGCCGGGGATAGCCCCGGGCTATCAGCCTGGGCCTGGGATGCCTTGGAGAGGGGGACCTCTTTATTTGGGCGGTCCCCAGTTTCCCAGGGATCCCGGCCTGGGCTGACTAGCGGTCAGGGTTGATGCTTCGGCTGGGGGGCCCAGTGAAAGGGCTCCCCTGGCTGTGGCATCAACTTCCCCGCTTGAAAAAGTTGTGCTGGTTTTGGAAAATACAGGGGAACCCTACACAGAGCCCAGTGCTGGTTGTGCAGAATACGGGGGACCCCTACATCGTTTGTCTCCCATATTTTGGCAACCAGGGCTGGTTCTGACTAGCCCGGTGCTGATTGTGAAGGAATTACCTATAACAACGAATCAGATCCTGTCTATCATTTTCTAGAATACAATAGAAAACTTATAGCTCAAATCTGATTGGTTGCTATGCGCAACACCACCACTTTTTATTTTTAGAACCTTAAGTAAATCTATCCTTTAGTGTCCACATTGAAGAAATGTAAAGACTCTTATTGATCCACGGTCTAACTAACTCCATTTAGACCTACACTATGTGAGACACTATCAGCCCTGCTACTTTCACATTGATGACAAATTAGAATTTCTTCATTAAATTTAAACTTTTTCACAAATTGTTCAGATCTCCCAGATCATTTATGATTGATGACTGCTGGTGGCTGTCATAGAGTTTTCCCATACAGCACCCTAATCACTAAGCATTGTTACATGATACATTATAGGCTTATTTGAAATCGGCAGGCTACATAGTTCTCCATAAAGTAGAAATACAATGTCTTTCTTCTTTACAGGCAAAAAAACATTTAAAAATAGGTTAATCGCTCGAATGTGTTTGATCTTTTGTAATTGACATTTTAGGTAACTTTTTTTTTATATTTTTTTTTTGTTCACTTGGTTGGAAATTGTACTCCTGATTCATTTGATCTGACAGCTAGCCCAGAGCTGTCAGGGTTTATTCTAAGGTGTAAATGAAAGGCTTATGCTGACAAAGGAATCCATACCAATAGACCTGATTTCCCTAGGCAGCTTTAATATTCCTGCTGACAATATTTTGAAGCACCCAACCCCTCGTGTTCCTGATTCTTTTCTCCTTCACCTTGTATTTCTTAACATCCCACTTACACATTTTCTGGCTGACCCTGTAGGTGGGGTTCATGCTTTTTGACAGTGAGTCCTCCTCCTCTTTCAATATTTGATCTTGCAGTGGCAAATCCATTGGTGGATAACTCTTAATCCTCTGTATCCACCTGTTCTGCCCTATGTAGAAACCTTTGCTTTCTGAATCTGGATGCTGGCTGAAGGCAGTACTGTAATTAAGGCTGTGCAAACCGGGCAACCACCCTGAGAGCAAAGCTGAAGGGGCTTAAATGAAAATGAATATGCTAAGTTCATTTGGTTAAAGTTGAAAGATAGGGGGCGTCAGTTTTTCTTCTATCCCCAAGCGCTAAAATCTCTAGTAACTAATTATGGCCCTGCCTCAAGGGTTTGTGGGCAGATTTATCAAATCTTAGAGAGAGATAAAGTGGAGAAGTTGCTCATAGCAACCACTCAGCTCCTAACCGTGTTTATCTAGCACAGCCTGTAAAATGACAGCTAGAAGCTGATTGATTGGTATGGGCAACTTTGCCATTTTATCTCTCCAAGATTTGATAAATCTCCCCCACAGTGCGCTATTCACCTTGTTCACTGCATATAAAGACCGCAGTTAGATGTTTTGATCAGTGTTATAACTGGGTGACAGTGCACCCTGTGCCAACTCCGCCCCCTAAACCCGTGACATCATGATGTCACACATAGGGGCAGGGCTGCCAACTCTAGGAAGAGGAGCATTGCCTGGATCGTCTTAAGGATCCTCCAGGCAGCTCCAGGGTGCCTGCCTGGAGCTTCCAGGCAGGAGTGTTACTGGCTGCAGAGTGCCGTTCTAGGCACACTGCAAGCCACATGCAGGTGCCATGCAGCAACGACGGTGCCACCCCCAGAGTCCTTCGCCCCCTGCAACGGCACCTCTTGCACACCCCTGATTTTCATTAAATATGGGAATAGCCCCTTCTTTGACACTTTATGGTACCTTTATATAGCACACTCTCCTGTATTAATTTTACTAGTGGGCCGGGAACATTTTTAGACGACAGTACATGGCTGTTAATGGGGCATGTGAAATAGCACTTACTGTAGGACAACTTTCCCCATGTAGGGGGAGACATCCTGATTTTTCCCTTGGAAACCCATTGTTTTGTTTCCTCTAGCTATATAATGATTTATTTAAATTAACAATAAAATAAAACTGTTGTATTGCATATTTAGAGTGCAAATGAAATATATCTAATGGAAACAAAAAAATGATATACTATACATGTAATTTCACCTATAGCCAATATCCTGATTGGCTTAGAGAAAAGCATTAAAGGGAGTGGTCACGCCTTCCCTTTGTGACATCATCAGGATCCAGCATAGGGTTTGAATTTCGCAGTGACATGGCTGCACTGTCGGCAATGCGTCATTTTATGCAGGGTCACAGACTCAGTGGGAGTTATGGTAGAATGATGGTACACCCTGTGTGTGTTTAAGGAGATAATTCATTTTTAACGATTTTCCTAAACACACAGCCATCTGGCACTATTTGAAGAAAGCAGATGTGTAAATGTTGTTAGAACCCTATCAAAAATAATGTTTTTATATCTGTAGGTAGCACGTGTTTGAGAAATGACATGAGAGATTATATAGTAACAATCATTATAAGTTTGACAACAGCCATATAAGTCTCAGCTGCCTTGGTGAGATTTTTATTATAAATGATGGTGTTATGTGATTTTTTTTTATTGATGCAATAAGCAGAAATAAAGGACCAGCCCCTGTAGTCAGACCCCCAAGACACTATCTGTATGGAATTTGAATGTTCTCCCCATGTTTTCCTCCCTGTACTTAGGCTTCTTCCCATATTGCAAAAACATACAAATTGATAAATTATGGTAAAACATTTTAGGGGTCTATTCATCATCATCATCACTTCATTTATACAAAAGCATGTGAATATTAACACTTTCATATACTTTTGTTTCAATTAAGTGTCAGGGCCATTCATCACATTCCAAAAAAGCTTTTTTTTCGCAACTTGGTGGTGTTATTCTATGCCACCCTCAGATGGCGTTCAGCCCCTGGAAATCTTCACAGGCTGCTGTTTACATGGCATAACAGCTTCATACCCACCATATTCATCCTAATATCCATGACAACTGCTTCATATCTACCACAGATCTATACCCACCGGAATTACATGACAGTCCTAAACCTACCTAAAAAAGGATGTGCTCAGAATAGCAATTTAATGTACACCAGTCCCATTATCTAATCCCTGAGCTCAACATACAGACTTAGACACGTTTTACAAATGTGAAAGACTCCACCAATATGGCGAGGAACTAAGTTGCAGACACAGCGATTATCGCTACTGATGCCCCTGCGGGTTCAGTTTAATACATAAATGAGATTCTTCCGTTATACAGATTGTTAATAATCGAGGTAGGAATGCTTAGGGAAGAAAATAATATCAATGTGGGTAATAGAGAGCAAGAGATTCCCAGATATCATTCCAAAACACAGACTATCAAACCCTTTTTTTCCCATTACCAGTGTAAAGGGAATCAGAAAAAATGAAATGAGAAATTCTGGGAGTTAATCTGAGGGGAATAGTGCTTCTATATATTTTGTACATTCAATCGTTAGTAATATAAATCTACCTGACAGTAGCCCCTTCTTTATGATGTCTTTCCCTCAGGCAGGGGCGTCTTAAGAGAGGAGGGGGCCCGTGTGCACTCCTCGTATGGGGCCCCCTCCTCTCTCCCCGGTGGCCGGCAGCCGACTCACTGACGCGGCTAGCCAGCCACCGGAGCCTTAGTAGACTCAGGGCACTAGAGAACGGCCATTTTTTCGGTGTTCTGTGCATGCGCAGTAGAGTCCGGGCACACTCTAGTGCCCGGAGTCTACTGCGCATGCACAGAACACCGGAAAAATGGCCGCGGCGGACATTTTCCGGTGTTCTGAGCAGCGCAGATGCCCGACATGGGACCACGGACAGGTAAGTCTAAAATATATGGGTTCAGTGTGTGCGGTGCGGGGCCCCCCTGGACCCGGGGGCCCGTGTGCCCCGCACACACTGCACCCATTATAGATACGTTACTGCCCACAGGTCTCTATGCCGACATCACCATTGACACTATTACTGTACTTGTAAAACCATCAATGTATGTAGTCTTTCTTTGTCGTATCAGCTCATGCCCTAACAATCACAGTCACTGAGGTTTCCTTATCTAGCCATGGAATATGCATATTTATAAAGTCCATGAGCTGTGCACAGTGTCATACTTATCCACTAAGGTACCATATCTGTGAGGCAGTGCCTTATTTTAATATGCTTTAAAGTATCCCTCATTTCCTAAATTACTATATTTTTGGGCTTTATTGTATTAGTGACCTGCATCAAAAAACAACAATTATTGCAAAAGTAGGAAAAAAAAAGTTTATTTAATGCATCATTTGTTCTTACTATTAACCTCGGAGTGCCACTAATTTACATATTATTATTATTTTAAATATCCTAAGCTGGGTTTCCTTCTGAGAAAGATATCACATTGACATAATTTAAGCAATTTCTAGCACCATTTTTTCTTTTGCAGACTGTAAGCATTCCTGATGCTATTTACTTACCCCTCCGGGACAACATGAAAGTGTGGTGTGGCTGATTTAAGTGCACTAACCTACTCATTTCAGTTATCAGCACAAACAAGACATGCTGCACATGCCAACGCAAGGTGTTGCTTACTATGCCGACTCATGGCTTTCTGCTATAGCTTTTTCATAAAACACAACAAAAAGTTTTATTTGCACAGGGAATTGAGAATGTATAAATCATTCTTTAGGTTATATTCTTCTTTGGTGAGGTAGCTTTCACAAATAGTGAAGGAAAGTAAGGGAAGCAGGAGGCAACACATAAAAACATCCAATTTATTGTTTTAATAAAAAAAAAATCATAATGTACAAATGGCTGCAAACAGCACATCTGCGGTTCAAGACTTTAAAAAACAAAAATATTTGTCTTTAAATAAAAGATAGAATTTCCTTCCATTAATTATTTACCAATAAAATAATTGTACACATTTTATTTATATTTATAGTACAAACTGAGAAAGAAGATCTCATTGGAAATTAGTGGTCATTCAATTAGGAGTGAGTGGGGTGTGGAAATGCCAGCAACAACACCCCATATTGCCCCACTCGCGGATTTTTGTGCACAGTATATGGCCGCACTTTCTCGCGCCGTAAGCTGACTCATTGACCCCATAATTGGCAAAAAAATTCATGAATGCTAGGAAGTTATCACTAGATTATCTACAGAGTGGTACACAGGCAGCCATCTAGAGCCCGGTGCACCTAAGGTGCCCGCCTGTCAACCCCTACCGGTACAGTATGTGAAGAAATAAATAGAAAAATTTCATTCTAGTTTGGGGGGATGTCGCTGGGTTGCAATCGGGAGCTGCATCAAAAGGGCGCTGCAAGGGTTAATGGAGGTCCGCCTTCACTGGTAACACACATTGAGAGGGCAACAAGAGGAGGTCCCTGCAACTCTCACACTCTGCTGAGTCAATGCCATCAGACTCAGCACTAGGGATCAGAGAAGCTGCTCTGAGCTCTTATTGGGGGAGCTCAGCACATGTACTATAGTGCTAATGTCATGTAATATTGTATAACTAAGCATGCTGTAGAGGAAAACATTTTTTTTTTTATTAAAATAAAACATTTTTTTCTTTTGCTTATTATATTCAAATAATATTTTTTTCTGTTGTTTTGTAACAATTGTATTAATTTTTTTCCTGTTTTATATATTTTGCAGAATCTGCTATTGGAAGCTCAAGTGCTTTCTTCCAGTTCTGTGGGCATGTGTAATCCAGGAGAGCTGGGTCATGCATGTGCTGAAGGAACCAGAACTGGTCGTCACAGCAGATCTCTTATTGCTGCTGCCAGCCAGTAACACCAGGGACCTGAGCATTGCTTAGTATCTTGCCTAGGGCTTCTTGGGATCTTAGTCTGGCTCTAAAAGAAATAACAAAACACAAGGGGCCTGATTTAGCGGTGCAAGTAGTCGCCACTGCGCTACGTATTTTTGCGGTGCCGTGGCAGCGAAAATATGCAAATGCTAGTTTAAGCCTTCCCCTTGTGTACTACTAGCTGGCACCTGAATGTGTAAGCCATGAGATGTCCACTTTTAGTGCCAGTGCACGCTGTAACACCGCCGGTGGTTCTAGACCAGACCTGGCCAAAACATTGATCGCCATCTACCAGTAGCTCACGAGGCATCTGCCAGTAGCTCGCAACCAAAATTCCAAGTTCAAATACCTCAAATGACTAAGTTCTGGAGGCTCAGAAACCCAGCTCCAATAGTGCAGCGCCTGGGTGACGTCATGTAAATGGTCCTAAGAAGCTCAGCTTCCGCCTCTCAGTAGTGCAGCGCATTGGTGATTAGAGATGTTTCTGCAGTGCCTGAGAGTCAGGCACCATTGCTGCAACTTACCTGAGCTGTGCATAGGGGGAAGGACGAGGCACCTCTACCCGCACTCCTCACCAACCAACGGTATACCAGTGGAGGGAGACCCTGGCTATGGATGACCCAGCCAATGCACCACAGACTTTGGGAAGGGGCGCATCTGCTTCTGGACTTTAGGAGCAGATAAGCATAACAAAGTAAGGGGAAGCTCCATTCAACAGGCAGGGGGGATGGTGTCCAGGAGAGAACACAGAGGGGGTGAAATAAAGAGAAAGCAGGCAGAAAGGGGCAAATAGGCACAGGGCCAGTGGGCACAGAGGCATAAGGAGGGGAGGTATTGTGGCAAAAAAAAGAGACCTAAATAACACACCTTCCCTATTTTGGTGGGACAGCGACAATTCCCATGCCTCTTGCCGCAAAGCAACGTGGTCCAAAAGTCTGGCCACCCTTGTTCTAGACATCCAACATCGACATTTGCACCAGTCCTATGGCAGGTCCAGTGTCTCCATCAAAACATGGCCTTTTTATGATGATTCACAGTATTTAAGCCTAAATTATGCTTCAATGAGCAGACAAAACATGTTGAGGGGTGATCACTATGTATCATTAATAAAACAGGACTTGGAAGTGACCTAAAGAACATTAAAAAATACTGCACTACACGTCTGTGCAAATGACAAATGTTGTCTATGAATCTACATAGATAAATGTGCTGTATATTGTCATATTTTATTTAATTGTTTGCGAATGAGTTACAAAAAATGACAGTTGCACGCCATTACAATGAATGGTAAAAAGTACATTTCCATTTTACTCACTTATACAGTATTTATATTTACAGTCTATTTTCTTGGTGCAAGTGTAGCAATGGACCAGGACAGGACATACTAGATTAATGAAAAATTGCACAGGAAAGAAGATCAGCGGGATATCACACACTGAGATGGCTTGCAGTAAGTTAAGGTCGGTAAGGTAAGGACATCAATCAACAAGCATTCTGCACATTTATATCTATCTAAAGTGTCTCCTGGGAATATTTAGCATTAAAGCAAGGCAGGCACTTCAAGGTGAGTATAAGGTATATGATACGAATTCACAGAGTTCAATTATCAAGATTCTCTAGATCCTTGAAGGGAGATTCCCACAGCAAAGAAATATACAGTATCTGTTCCTAACCTCTGGCATTTTGCATAGAGAGATATTGTACTTGTAGCTGTGAACTCTGGTTTTAAGTTGCACCCACTCACATTATAAATCAGTTTGTCGCATCTAATTTATCCTTCAAAAGCAAGGTCTGAAACCCCGCACTGAAATCCCAAGAGTGGCTCCAAAGTCAACTTCCCTTTCTCATGCAGGGAGAGTGGGGGCTTCACTTTTTATCTAGAGCCTCCAATGTGATTTCCTGTCCATCTGACATTTCAAACAGCCACTATTAATCCAGCTACAGTACTTTACAATGGTTTAATTTGTATCAATCCTGGTTTATCACACACACGGAACTCTGCAGCTATCACATAATTTAATTTGCCAGCTGTAACCATTTGGAGGATGTTAGGTCACTGATAATCATTAGTGAAGATTGCAAATTGTTTTGAGAACACATTTTAGAAACTGCAAGCTGTGGCCAATACGAAGAGCAGATGTAGGTGCTACAGCCGTCGTTTGGGACTGGGCATGGTTTTTGTGAGTCATTTAGTCCTGTGCCGATAAAGGCACTTACCGTAAGTATGGAAATAGGTGTACATTGGCCTACATGTTGTTTTTGGTGCTTTGAACTAGAGTTTAAGCACAAATTGTATTTATTCCTTAATACTGGTTTCTCACACATGGACATACATGAGATACTGTATATGGTAAAGACAGGCATATAATAACCTGTACTATATTAGGGTTGGGTATAAAATCCTGGCTGTCGGGATGCCGCTGGTTAGAATACCGACAACGGCATCCCGACAGTCAGAATCCCAACAAACATAGGGATGATAGGTAAGTGTTTTTCTAACCCTAACCTAACCTCCCCCCCTAGTGCCTAAGGCTAACCTCCCCCTCCCCGCACCCTAAACCTAACACTCCCTCCCCGGTGCCTAACCCTAATCTCCCCTCTAGTGCCTAAACCTAACCTCCCCCTCCCCACACCCTAAACCTAACACACTTACAGGACTTATCCATATTACGTTTGGCACTATATGAAAACAATCACATGGTGCTACAACTTGTCTAGACTTTTCATTCCCTGATCATTGTCTATAGCAGGGTCAGAAGATTTACAATAAATCAATTGCCTATTGTTTAATTCCACAGGTGTTAATCTATCCTTGTTTGTGGACACCCACTGCAGAGGGAGAGAGTCCCAAAGGAATCAGATGATATAAACCTTACGTGGATATATACCGTGTTTCCCCGATAATAAGACCTACCCCAAAAATAAGCCCTACCCTTACGTTTGGAAAATGGTCTAAAATAAGCCATACCCCGAAAATAAGATCTAACAAAATCCCCATTTTGTCCGGTCCCTGCCTGCACTACACTAAAATGCCCCCAGCTCCGCCCCCCGCATGAAATGGATGCTGCTGTTAAAGATTTAACAGTGACATCCAATCACAGGTGTAGCGGCTCACTTTCTCACAGTGAGCGCGCGGCAGCTGGAGTGCGTGGCAGGCGTCATTTACAGCAGCGCCGCGGAGGAAAGGAGAGAAAAAGAGGAAAAAAAAAAGGTTAAGTATTGTATTGAATTATTGAAATTGCTGGCAATGTTAATTAAAATAAGACCTACCCCGAAAATAAGCCCTATGGAGTTTTTTTGACCAAAAAAAAAAAAATGACAGTGTCTTATTATCGGGGAAACACGGTATGTATTTTTGTTAGCCTGTCTGATCATTATATTTTAATTGTTATTATTTTATTTCTATATGTGTGTGTTTTTCGATGTAATAAATATACAAGTTTATATTTAAGCGCTCTTTCTGAATCAAGTTAATTATATTATCCTATTTAGTAACGACCATCTTGTGTCTATTCTAATATTAATGTGATTTAGCCTTTGTAAAGTTAATTATTAAGCTTACTTACAAGTGCCATCGGGCAACAGAGGGGAGACACTTCCAGTTTGCACCAGCATGCAGCGGCAGGGAGAACACAGTGCAGCTGGAGCCGAGGAACCAGAGGAGGGACCCGGAGGTACCCAACTGAACAGGGAGCCGTAGGGACTGGACTGCGCTGACAGAGACACCGGAGGGGGGAGCAGGCGTCACCGGACAAGAGTGCCTGAGGACACAATACCAACAGGCAGCGGAGGAGGGGCGTGTAAACATCAGCTTGTGAGCGCTTATGGGGGCTGTACGCCATCTGGAAATGGCGTTCAGTACCACCATCAATTTCCAAAAATCGATGGTTTTTGGAAGTTGATGAATACAGTAATTTCTACATCCCCATATTACTGTATGGGGAGCATGGAAATTAACGCCTACGGACTTAACCAGGAGATATTAGTCATATCTCCTGCATTAATCCTTTTAACGAATACAAGTGTTACATAATTATGGTTAAAAAGTAGCTTAAAAACGAAAGTTTAGGTTTGATGAATAGGCCCCATAACCACATCCCATTCCTGCCTCCAATACTTCCCCTGTGTTGCTTCCCACTGTTGGAATACACTTATAGGCCCAATCAGGCTTTCAACCAGCCTGTAAAAATGTTAAACACTCCTTAAAACTAGATATGAGCGGTTCAGTGTTACTCGGTTATGTTCAGATCTCAAAAGTAGCATCATATTGGCTATCTGGCTGTCACATGTTTTGGATAGCCAATAAGATAAATCTGAACTAATCCGAATTTACTCTAATTTGGTGAAAAGAACTGAGTCAAAACCGATCCGCTCATATCTACTGACAACCCAGTTTTCCATAGAAGTCTACTAGTTTCTTACCTAAATTCTCCTGTAGTGTCCCAGCATGCACACTTTCTTCTTCTGTTTACTCCTCTCCAACTGTCAGCCATTAGATTTTATACTCCCATGAGCAGAACCCCTCTCTCCTCCTGTCTTCTTGTCCTCATCCTCCTGGTCCAAGTGTTCAGACAGCCATGTACATGAGAAAACACTGGTATGTTCTAAAGTGATATGATACCAAATAAACACAGCAGTATATGACACCAGGTAACTACAATATGGAGTAGTAGCAAAATATGAAGTAATGACGAAAACTTTGACTGTTCCTTGATAAACAATGGGGATCATGACATACACATTGGATATCTTTGCTTTTCACTTGTATTAAGTGTAACTTTTGACAAAGGATAATGACAGCTAACAGGAACCAGATGAGACATGCACCCTGACCCTTCCACATGTTTACTCTGGTTTGGATGAGTCACTGCGCACCCCTCATGTCACTTTTACTTTCTTGCCTTCAATGTTATCAGTGTCTTAGCACCCTATATCTCTCTCTATGTTACACAAATACAAATTGGATAAGATTAAATGGCAAAACAACAACATCTATTAAAACAATGAACTATTATGTCACCTAAACTCATCCTTGGTCTACAACAGTGTTTCTGTATTTCTTAACTTTGGTCCTCGCGCGCCCCCAACAGCTCATGTTTTGAGGATTTCTGTTTATGGAAACAGTAATACTACTGACAAAGTAATACTACTGATTGACTAAGTAGTCTATTTACTAAGCCTTAGATGGAGATAAAGTAAACAAAGATAAAGTACCAGCCAATCAGCTCCTAACTGTAATTTTTCAAACACAGACTGTGACATGGCAGTTAGGAGCTGATTGGCTGGTACTTTTATCTATTCACTTTATCTCCATCCAAGGCTTAGTAAATAGACCCCTTAGTCAACATGAGCTGCTGAGTGTGTATGAAGACTGGCGTTAAGAAACACTGCTATAGAAAATGACAATAAAAATCACGTCAAGCAAGTGATCCTTCTCAAATGTCATATTCTTCCCTTTAAAGGATCCATTTTCCTGCTAACTTACTTTGTTTGTTTATCAATGGCTGTAAATGAAAGCTGACTGCTGATTGGAGGAAATACCACTCACCCAGACCTCTCCCACTTCAGAGACCTGAAAATGATGAAGATGATTAGCAGCAGTCTTGGCTGTATGTTTGTGCCAGAGCCCTTCTATGTAAAACCAATGATTGGGTCTCCATGGAGGAAGCACCACCAAAGTACTCTTATGGGGAAGATGAGGTTTTGCTAAAATTAAAATATAATGAGGAAAACTCCTTTCAAGTGGGTATTCTGTCATCAGTAACTTTAGTAAAAGCTGTAGGAGGGAAACCCCATAAAATAAATACATTGTATTTTCTTTGTAGTCTCTTGGTCTCTTTATTCAAGTCTTTGATCACCTTTTAAAGTTTATTTTTGCTGCCAAACCAATGGAAAGTCCAATCTATGGTCCCCTCCAAATTCTACCAGCTCCTCTTGTCTCAGCATTGCCCTCTCGCTCTGGATTGTAAACTTTAGCAGCTTTATCCAGGCGTAGGCAACTTTTTTCCTTCTTGGTGCCAGACATTTAACTTACAAGCCACATACATTTCTGGACTGCCACCACCATTACAACATTTACAAGCATTTAGAAAATAGATGGGTACAAAAATGGTAGTGGCTTCCCGTACCTCTTTTTTTTATAATTAGTATTTATTGAGTTTCAAGTAAGAACAGGGGTACAGAAAGGAAAAAGGGAAATATATTTAAATATCATTTGACATACTGTAAGTCATGCATGGTTATCTAATTTAGGGCCCAATTCAGACCTGGACGCAATGCGGCGTTCGCTCGTAGCGGGCCGATTTTCACATTCTGTGCATGCGTATAAGCCGCAGTGCGCATTAGCAAGCCTGCTTTTTAGCGATCAGGAATCAGGTGCTCGTAGTACACAGACTGAGCGCTACTTTGAGTGACAGTGCCGTTTGTGGGTGGTGACAGGGGAAGGTCTATGAAAACGGGGGTGTGGATGTGTGCACGCAGGCGTGCCTGTGTGTTCTAATGGCATCATGGGTGTGCATAATTAGCATGGAGGCGTCATTGTACACGTCACCTGGTTGTATATAAGCCTGCAGTGATCGCAGTGCTTGCGGCAGGGTAGGGTCTACCTCAAGGGCTACGAGCAGCTCCGATGGCTCTCAATGTTACTGATATTGCATACCCTTCCTGGAGATGACGTGTGCTGCAAAAGAAAGGCGGGCGTCTTTAGACTGGTGTGCGTTAGCTCTGCCATCGCTCTCTAAGACATAGAGAGCTTTCTTTGGAAGGGTTAGGTAGACCATCCTTCAGAATGGTATACTGTATATGCCATTTGAATTGTTTATTAAATGTTGAAGCAGTGAAGAGGCAGCTGGGGACTGTTCACATCTAATTGTCTCCATCTCAAAATTCCTACGCCCCATTGCTTCTATAGTTTGATGGTGGGTACAGAAGGGGAAAGCCAAAAGTGAGCTACAGTATAGCTGCCTAAGCAGCAATCAGGATATGACCCATCACATAGGTTTCACTACTGTATGCCGGGTACACACTAAATGATATGCAGTCCAATCCGGTGCATGCACTTGCTGATGCTGGGACCCTCCACATGATAGGCCGGCTGGGTACACATCATTACATGTGTACCCAGCTTAAGCCTCTACCGACCTTGTCTTCAACCATCTGTATGCTCTCTCTGACTTCTCCAACCCTCCCTTCCCCCTCTCTGACCACCATCTACTCACTTTTACTTTCTCAACTCCTCCACTCCTCAACTCACACAAAGCCTTCATCACCAAGCGCAATCTTGAGACTCTCAACCTGCTGTCCTGTCCTCCTCACTTGACACTCTCCTCTATAAACCATGGCCTACCCCAACCAGACAGCCTCCTTCTACAACATCACCCTCACTTCTGCACTTGACTCTGTTGCCCCCATCTCTTCTGACCCCTCCGTCATTCCAAACCCCAACCCTGGCACTCCAAACTGACCCGGTTTCTCCAAAAATGCTTGTGCACCGCTGAGCGCCTCTGGAGGAAATCTCACTCTACGGTGGACTTCCTTCACTTCAAGTTTATCCTCTCTTCCTACAGCTCGGCCCTCTCCCTTGCCAAGCAATCCTTCTACTTCTTCCAGTCGCTCATCTCCTCTCAGTCCACCAATTCCTGCATGTTCCACCACCCCTCCCATCCTTCCTCACTGCAATTGACTTTGCCACCTTCTCTTCCAACATTGATGCAATCTGTCGCATTATATCATCCAATCTCCCTGCTGCAACCCCACCTCCCCCACCATCCGCACCTTCTGGTCACCCCACCTTGTGCTCCTTCAGCCCCACCATTGGTGATGAGGTCCATTCCATCATTTTGTCCTCTCCCCCCTCCACCTGCCCCCTTGACCCCCTCCCTTCTCGCCTTTTACGCTTCCTATCCGCCACCGCCTGCACCCACCTTGCTCACCTTTTCAACTTATCTCTCTCTACCGGCATCTTTCCCTCATTATTAAAACACCTATTCTAAAAAAAAACAACCTCGACCCATCCTCACCCACCAACTACTGCCCCGTTTCTCCTCTCCCTTTCGCCTCCAAACTACTTGAGTGGCTTGTCTACAGCCACCTCACCAGCTATCTCTCTGACAACTCAATCTTTGATCCTTTCCAATCTTGCTTTAGCTCACTGTACTCCACTGAAACTGCCCTGGCCAAAATCACCAATGACCTGCTTGCAGCCAAATTCAGGGGCCACTTCTCTCTGCTTATCCTCCTGGACCTCCCTGCAGCGTTCGACACTGTGGATCATCCTATCCTCCTCCACACCCTTCAGACCTTTGGCATCTCTAACACCGTCCATCTAGAGTAGATATTTTCACTAGGCGCTGGGAGTTAAGCGTTTCCCTAATCACCTCTAAGAGCAGCTGTGGATGTGAAGCTAGCCCAATAGTAAAAAAAGATAACAGCACGCCCTCTTTGGTGCGAGACCCATAGCGACAGCTTGGCCGTCGCTATTTGGGTCTCGCGCATGCGCAAGACGGAGCTCCCTCCATCGTGCGCATGCGCACTAGGGCACCATCGACCTGCTTGCGAGCGCTCAGCGCTCGCATGCGGGTCTGAATCAGGCCCTCAGTTAGATTACAGATGTCCCAAGCAAGCCTCTTGACGCGTCTCTTCTTCCGGCTTAACCAAATTTTTTCACAGGAAATAGGTGCATCACCAACGGCTCCTTTTCTGTGTCTGCCTCATGCTCCACCTCCCCCTGTCCATCATTCCCATTGGTATCCCACAGGGTTCTGTCCTGGGCCCCCTGCTCTTCTCCCTGTACACCTCTACACTAGGAGAACTCATCAGTTCCTTTGGCCTCCAATACCACCTCTATGCCAATAACATGCAACTATATCTCTCCTCTCCTGAACTCTCCCCTTCTGTCCTCTATCAGGTATCCAGCTGCCTTTCTGCCATCTCTTCCTGGATGTCCAAGTACTCTCTGAAGCTCAAGATGGACAAAACCGAACTCACCATCTTTCCCGCTAACAAAGTCTTGCTATCACTGTTGACAACACCATCATCTCCCCTGTCCCCCAACTTCGCTGCTTGGGTGTCACCCTTGACTCCACCCTTTCCTTCACCCCCCAAAATTCAATCTCTGGCTCAATCCTGTTGGTTCCAGATACGTAACATTGCTCGCATTAGGCCTTTCCTCTCCCAGAATGCTACCAAACTGATTACTCATTCACTAATAATTTCTTGGCTCGACTACTGCAAACTTCTCCTCACAGGTCTCCCACATTCCAATCTCGCTCCCCTCCAATCTGCTCCCAATGCTGCATCCAGGAACTGATTTAAATACGAGGTGGTCAATAGCCATTGGTCTAGCTGACCAGGTGAGCACACAGATGAATCAGTTAATCACAGGGAGGCATCCCTCCCTGGAATGTAATGGAAACTGAAATGAATGAATGTCTGAGTCTGAAAGAGATGCTAAGACCCCAATTCATGACAGTAAGTGCCTATCTTACTGCCGTGTCACTGAACCGCTAGAAGAAGCGCCTGCTGCTGGATCCTGTTTGAACAGTGCAGCCAGAGGGGAAGAGAATCCTGCTTAGGTGACTGCTCTGCCACAAGACCACTGGAAGGAGTGCCCACCCACTGGACCCTGGGAGAATTACAGTGAAGGGCTGCTGCTGTTGGAAAGATGAAGAAGCCAGCACCCGAAGAGCTTGGAGAGAAGTCCCCCTCTTAGACTCCAACTCTCTACAGAAACTGACCATGGGAGCTACTAGAGGACCCCAGGTGAGAAAGAGCGAGCGCAGCCAGTGAGGTGCTCTGAGTCCCGGGTAGCGCTGGAGGTCGGAGGAGGCAGAAGAGATACAGACGGGTCCCCATAACTTTGTGTGGCTGGTAGTCCTGGGCAGCTTGCAGAGGGGTGTGGGGTAGGACTTCTGTTTGGAGTTCTGTCTTCAGGTTTTTTTTTTTTAATTATACTGGTGGTCCTTCTGTTCTTTCCTTGCCCTCTTTTCTGTTTGGCCCCTATCCCCATTCTAACCGTTTTTTTGGCCCCTTCAGGGAAGCTCCTATTGGAGAGTAGGGCAAAAGGTCTTGGGGATTGTTTGTTGGTGTTGTTGAGCATTCAGAGAAGGAAGTCTGTGTACTGTTAGTTGTCTATGCTGCTGAATGCAGTTTATGACCAATACTATAGAGTGTACTTCAACTGTATTTTATGCCAAATGCTATAATGTATTTGATGCCAAATGCTAAAGTGGATACTTCAAATGTATTTCATGCTAATACATTGGTAATGTTGTTGTTATGTGAGCTCCTTCCCTGCTTTGTTAATAGGATGCAAAAGAAATGCATGTTATGCTAATCCTCTGTTGTTATTAACATATTGTACCTTATTTATCTGTTTGCTCAAAGGGTCACTAGTATCCTACGTAAATTTTGTTAAAGTGTTCCTTTTACCTGCGTGACCTCAGCCGGCAGCCCCCCTTGTAGTGAATTGTGCACCTAGGCCTGAGCAGTATTTGCATATTTAACAGTGATTTAATTTAGCGTTTGAAGCTTGGAAC
This sequence comes from Taudactylus pleione, assembly GCA_031769625.1. Taxonomy (NCBI): domain Eukaryota; kingdom Metazoa; phylum Chordata; class Amphibia; order Anura; family Myobatrachidae; genus Taudactylus; species Taudactylus pleione. Next base: position 12,285,229 of record JAUIMM010000112.1, read on the forward strand.
TTTTTCTTCACAGCAAATCAGCATAGATTTTTTCTTACTACTGCATACAAGGCATACATGCCTACCCTCCCGGAATTCGTTGGGAGGCTACTGATTTTTCGGGTAACACCCCGCACCCCCGGAAGGATAGGCACTTCTTCCACTTTCTGCCCACTTCCTAGTGAAGTAGGCAGAATGGAGAGATCATTAGCGGTGATCGGTGGGTCCATGAGTTGGGGACGGGGCCTATTGACTCCATTCTATGAGAATAGCGTAATTTAGCCCCACCCTCTAATTAAGATATGTGTCATCGCTGCAAATTTATGTGAGGGGGCCGGGCTTAATGATGTTCTTTCATCCGGTTCTGCCCCCAACTCCGCCCATCTATTTCTCCTCCCTGGGAGGAGCAATTCTAAGTTGGCCAGTATGATACAAGGGCCTGTTATCCTGCAGCTACACCTGTGTAACCGTGCTTACCTGTGACTTTTCTTCAGTGCCAAAGCAAAGCAGCATAGACTTTTTTCTCATTACTGTATACAGTATAAGCAGGGGCATATTTATAACAGGTGCGGGGCACACAGGCCCCTGGGTCCAGGGGGGCCCCAGCACCGCACACCCTGCACCCATATTATACTTAACTCTCTGGAGTCCCACGTCAGCGCCGGAGTCTGCGCTGTAAAAAAAACTACTGGAAAATGACCATTTTCCCGTCGTTTGCGCATGCACAGTGCAGGGAAAATGGCCGCCGCACTAATTTTCCCGGTGACCTGCGTATGAGCTATAGATTCTGGACATACTCTAGCACGGCGCTGGCCGCGCACCGCTCAGTGCACTACCGGCCACAGGACGGAGAGGAGGGGGCCGTGACGGAAACTGCACACGGGCCCCCTCCTCTCTAGAAATACCCGAGTACAAGGGCCTGTTACTCTGCAGCTACACCTGTGTTAAAAGTGCATGCTTACCTCTGACTTTATTTGGTGACAAAAAGTGGAACAGCATAGACCTTTATCTGCTTTTTCACTTTAAATGCTGCTTTTTTTGCATTTGCATCGGGGATTTCTTTGCATCCCTCACAGTGGCTTTCTTACATTAACCTCTGCAGCTTACTAGTGTGACACCCTTCCCCGCTATAAGGTGACACTCACCAACGATGTACGGTGGATTGGGTAGGTTCTGAGAATCAGGTACACTGCAATAGGGATGTTTTCTCTTTCTTCCTTGGCAGAGAGGTGAAGACAAACCAACCCCAGACCCAAGAATCACACAGGGTTAGAAAATCTCAGTTATTTAACAGGCCACGGTTCTGACTCTAGATGATGGAAAAGTTAGTCCATTTTAAACAGTAAAATGAGTAACATCAATGGTACTATAGCATTTCCATAGGTAGTTAAGATAATTTACATATAACATAACCATGTAATTGCGAATCCTTAAATAAGCATTCCTTTTATACTAATAACACTTAGGCAAATCAATATATATAAATTTCACTCTGCCTTAGATACTGTAGGACTCACATGTTCTGACTTAAACCTAGTTGTTTCAATATTGGTGGCTTAACAGATTATACTCCTGTTTTGAGTTCACTTGTAAGTAACAGTCTTAAAAGGCAGTCCTTGGTGCGTTGCAAATTTACAAATATAATAGGAGATATGGGGGTATAGGTGATGACGTCAGGCATCGGGCATCATAGAGTTAAGTTTTCAGCCTCCCAGGATGCACTAGGGTCCCCCTCCTATACCCCGCCCCCGAGCCAAGGCATCTCAGTTACGTACCAAGCCATAGACCAGAGAAGGAGAAGGAAGAGAGAGAAAAAAGATCTGGACACACACAAGAATCACATTCTCACCAGAGGGAGACGGAAAAACTGGTGACCAGAGTAAAGCCCATCTGCAGCACAGGTGCGACAGGGCAGGAGTCCTGTGGAACCCTATGGACTTCGTAGAAATAGAGATAACAAAGGTAAGTTCTTACCATATCTCCTATTTTCTATATCAGGGTCCATAGGGTATCCACAGGATACCTTGGGGATGTCCCAAAGCAGTATCCTTTAAGGGTGGGGACGCTCCTGTGCTGAAAGGAGAATCCGCCGCCTGAAGGAAGCATCTTGAGAGGCAAAGGTGTCAAACGCGTAATTCCTCACAAAGGTATAGACCGAGGACCATGTGGCAGCCTTGCAGATCTGGACTGCAGAGGCACCACGTCGAGCAGCCCACGAAGGACCCACAGACCTAGTGGAATGAGCCCTCACAGAGGAAGGAACCGGAAGGCCTTCATGAAGATAAGCTTCTGAAATGGCCATATGAATCCAGCCTGCCAAAGTCTGCTTTGAAGCAGGCCAACCCTTTTTATGGAAGCCATAGAGGACAAACAAGGCGTCCGACTTCCTAAATGAAGAAGTGCGGTCAACATAAATCCTTAAGGCCCGCACAACATCCAAAGTGGCCTCACCCACTGAAAGATCAGGTGAGTTAAAAGCCGGCACAACGATTTCCTCGTTGATGTGAAAACTGGAAACAACTTTAGGAAGGAAACCAGGACGAGTGCGCAGCACCGCCCTGTTCCTATGAAAAATCAGAAAAGGGGGTCTACAGGAGAGAGCCCCTAAGTCAGAAACACGTCTGGCCGAAGCAATGGCCAGACGGAAAATTGTTTTAGCTGTCAGCCATTTGAGGTCCACTGAGCCCAGTGGTTCAAACGGCGGTCCCTGGAGAGCCCTTAGGACCACAGCTAAATCCCAAGGCGCCCCCGGTGGAACAAAAGGTGGCTGAATTCTGAGAACACCTTGCATAAAGGTGCACACATCAGGGATTGCAGCAATCTTACGATGGAACCAGACGGACAGGGCAGACACCTGCACCTTCAGAGATGCAAGGCGAAGCCCATGGTCCAGTCCCGCCTGTAGGAAAGCTAAGACTCTAGACAGACGGAACTCCCGAGGAGCATAACCTCTCGGCCGACACCACTGGAAGAATGTATGCCACACACGTTGGTATATCCTTGCAGAGGATGGTTTCCGAGCCCTTAGCATTGTTTGCACTACAGAGCTGGAAAAACCCCTGGACAAAGACAGCTGAGTCAGGTCCGGGTGAAGACAAGGACCCTGTGACAGGAGGTCCGGACGTAACGGCAACCGCAGAAGAATGTCCCTGGAGGTCTGAGAACCAGTGCCTCCGGGGCCACGCGGGAGCGATCAACAGGAGCGTCCCTCCTTCCTGTTTGAATTTCCGGATTACCCGTGGAAGATGGGAAAACGGAGGAAACAGATAAGCAAACCGGAACGTCCACCGGACGGACAGAGCATCCACCAAAGATGCCTTTTCGTCTCTTGTGCGAGACCCGTACACCGGCAACTTGTTGTTGTGCCGTGACGCCAAGAGGTCGATCTCTGGAAGACCCCACCTGTCCACCAGAAGTTGAAAGATGTCCTGGTGCAGAGACCATTCCCCCGGATGAACGTCCTGGCGACTGAGAAAGTCCGCCTCCCAGTTTAGGACTCCCGGGATGAAGACTGCTGATATGGCAGGGAGATTGCACTCCGCCCAAACCAAGGATTCGCGACACCTCTACGAGAGCCGCCTGACTTCGGGTTCCTCCTTGCCGATATATGTAGGCCACGGTGGTAGCGTTGTCCGACTGGACCTGCACTGGGTGACCTTGGAGAACCCGATGTGCCTGCTGGAGAGCACTGAATACCGCGCGGAGCTCCAAGATGTTTATTGGAAGCTCTGTTTCTGCCCGAGTCCACCTGCCCTGGAACAAGTGTGGACCCGTGACTGCTCCCCAGCCTCGCAGACTGGCGTCCATTGTCAACAGTACCCAATTCGCCACCCAGAACGGACGACCCCTGTTGAGATGGGTCATCTGCAACCACAAGGCTAGGGACAGGCGAACGTCCGGAGTGAGCACCATCGTCTGGGATTTTAGACTCTGAGGCAGTCCATTCCATTTGGACAGGATCAATTGCTGCAGAGGTCTGGAGTGAAACTGGGCATATTCCACCATGTCGAATACCGACACCATGGAGCCCAGTAACCTCATCGCCGAGTAAAGAGACACACGGCGATTCTGCAGACAACTGCGCACCCTCAACTGCAAGGCAGAGATCTTTTCCCCCCTCACAAAGATCCTTTGCTGTCCGGAGTCCAATAAGGCTCCGAGGTGCAGAATCCTCTGAGACGGGATCAGGGTGGACTTCTACCAGTTTATCAACCAGCCGTGCCGTTGCAGTACCGCAATGGTCAGGTCCAAGTGGCGTAGAAGGAGCTCTGGAGATCCTGCCACCAACAGAAGGTCGTCCAAGTACGGTAACATGCGGACTCCTTGCAGCCGCAGGGAAGCCGCCATAACCGCCATCACCTTGGTGAATACACGTGGTGCTGTCGCCAGCCCAAAAGGTTACGCCCGGAACTGAAAGTGGTCGTTGCGGATTGCAAACCTGAGGAACTGTTGATGGCGTAAAAGAATAGGGACATGCAGGTAAGCGTCCTGTATGTCCAACGACACCATGTAATCCCCAGGTTCCAGCGCAAGAAAGATGGACCATAGGGTCTCCATCCGAAACCTCGGCACCCACAAAGACTTGTTGAGTGCTTTGAGGTTGAGGATCAGACGATACGACCCATTGGGTTTCTGCACCAAAAACAGATTGGAATAGAAACCCTGGCCCCTCTGGAAGAATGGAACAGGCACTATAACTCCAACCTGGAGCATAGTGTGCAAAACCTTCCGCAGTTCCACGGCTTTGTTCCGGTCTGATGGAAGACCCGTGGTGAAGCATCGAGACGGGGGCCTGTGCCGAAAGGAGAGGGCGTACCCGTGAGAAACCACCTCGAGAACCCAAGTGTCTGTCGTGGTAACCGACCAACACTGGGCGAACTGCAGCAGGCGGCCTCCCACTTTGGGATCCCCCAAAGGGAGGCCCGGACCGTCAGGCCGCAGGCTTGTCATCGGGCTTAGGAGCCGGACGTCTGGTACTCCAGGCCTGTTTCCGGGGCTTGGCCGATTTTTTGGGGCCAGCCTGTCTGGGAAAAGACTGCGTCTTAGGCCTACCCATGGCCCTGTAAGGCCGAAAGGACGACGTACCTGAACCGGAAGGAACCACAGCAGATGGAAGACATGCCGATTTGGCTGCTGCCAGCGTGGCTACGATTTTGTCCAGATCCGGACCAAAGAGGACTTCTCCATTGAAAGGCAAAGCTTCCAAGCCTTTCTTGTAATCAGTGTCCGCCTTCCAAGATCGCAACCATAAGGTGCGACGAGCAGCGACAGCCGCCGAAGAAATCCGAGACACCAGGGTACTGATATCCAAGGCCGCCTCATTGATATAAGTGGCCGAGATCCGGAGATTGCCTATCAACTCGGTCTGTTCAGCCGAACAGTCGGAATCGAAAGACGCCTCCAAATTATCAGCCCAGCGCTCCATAGGTCTGGCTACCCAACAAATGGCCATAGCCGGCCTAGCTGCCCCCCCCCACAAGGGAATAAACGGACTTTAGGCAAATCTCTACTTTACGGTCCGTAGCATTCTTTCACGGAAGACATGGAGGGCATGGGCAATGTGGCACTGCGGACTAGGCGTGTCACATGGGAATCCACCTGTGGAGGGGATTCCCACTTAGAAAAATAATTATCCGCAAACGGATAAGCCACCGCCAAGCGCCTCTGAGGCTGATACCGTTTGCCCGGATGTTTCCACGCCTCCTCTAAATGGTCCACTAGCTGACCCGAAAGAGGAAACACTGTGGCGTCACCTTTAATATCCTTAAAAAAAGGCATATTTAGATTTTGACAACGGAGGATTTTCATCCTCAATCACTAAAGCTGTGCGGACTGCCCAAATAAGTCCAGGAATATAAACCTTGGACCTAGCGCCTGACTCTTTAGTACGTAGAGGTTCCTGGTCCGAAAGATCCAGAATCTCCCCATCATCAGACGTCACGTCGTCATCCTCATAAGGAGCGGACAGAGACGCCACCGACCGCTTATGCGGCCTCAACACAGACTCCCCTTGTAACACATCCGACAAGTGCTGTACAGAACTTGTCAGAGAATTAACCCATGCAGGCTCCTGAGAGACTTGGGGAGGGGAAATAGGGAGACTGTGTGGTACCATCAATTGTCTCGGGAAACCCTGCATGGGTGACGACACCACCGACTGCTGGGACAAACCCATCTGTGAGAACGCAGGCTGCGGAGCTAACTGGCCCAAGAGGGTTGTAAGCGCTTTGGCGAAACAAGCCCAGGGCGGCTCCTGTACCGGGGCTGTGATAGTAATTGGCCACACCAATAAATAACACTGCCGACATAGCCCCTCCGCGCTACCTTCCCCCTCCGCTATAGGTACCTTGCACGTAGTACACAAAAGCTGGAGAGGAGAGTCACTCTCAGGCATGATGGTAAGTATGTGACCCCTCTCACTGATACTCGTAGTGTAGTGTGAGACCACCCTACAATCACCGCTCTGCAAGGGCTTTAGCAGAAAAAGATCAGGGACAGTGAAAAGGCTGACAGTAGAAAATGAAAGTACAGGCAGCAGCGCTAGCAGAAGTCACATACAATGCAAAGAAAATCAATTCCTGCACGAACAACGCTGATAATCAACACAGAGCCTGGTAGGACACAGCACTGCATACACAGACCTGAACCAAACGGAGGAGAGGTATGCCTGGGGACCCAGACCGCGATGTCACCACTTCCAAGCTTCCAGCAGCGTTCACCATGCGCTTGTAAAGATGGCCACCGAGGAGCATAGAGGAGGCCGGCCTGGGGGAGGAGCGCTGCCACAGGGCCAGTCAGCACAGTGCAGAGAGGGCTGTGTGCAGCGGGGGAGGCGCCAGCTGTGCTACAGGGGAGGCGCGCTCCCCTGGCATGCAATTAACCCCTGGGACGCCGCAGCACTACCGCTCAACCACGGTCCCAGGGGGGTAGTGGAAGCGCAGGTTAGGTACCTGGCTCCACCCTGCAGCCAGTCCCCAGGGAGCCCCCTGCCTGGGGACTCTGGACCATGTTTCAGCAGGGTCCCACCACGGGACCCCGCTGCTTACCTGCTGCCCCCTTGGATCCGGCCATGGTCCCAAACATCTGGGGTCACCGCTAGCTGTGACCCCAGATGCTTACCAGCATCCCCGGATCAGTACCGGCATTCTGGTACCGGCGGGGGTGTAGGGAAGACAGCATGGACTTCAGCACTGACTGTCCATGCTGTACTTCCAGATGTGCAGCCACAGCTGCATTGAAGAAACTTCAGGGGCTATTCTTAGCCCCCTCTAACAGGTGCATCCGACTTCGGCCGGGCACCAAACGAAACTGAGATGCCTTGGCTCGGGGGCGGGGTATAGGAGGGGGACCCTAGTGCATCCTGGGAGGCTGAAAACTTAACTCTATGGTGCCCGATGCCTGACGTCATCACCTATACCCCCAAGGTATCCTGTGGATACCCTATGGACCCTGATGTAGAAATATGCATATATATATATATATATATATATATAAATATATATATATATATATATATACACACAATACTCTGGCACTCCTCCACTCCGTGTCACCTGGACATGCAGTCCGAACTTGCTCCGGTGCCCTCCTGGAGGACAGCACCCCCAATGCACAATACACCTGAAATCATAGGCGGCACTCGGAGACTGGTGAACAATCGCGAAACCCTCTGCTGAGGGACTTTTAATCAGTCAAATTTTCGGGGTCTTCCACCCCTTCCTCAGGACAACAGAAGACTGATTAAAAGTCCCTCAGCAGAGGGTTTCACGTTTGTTCACCAGTCTCCGAGTGCCGCCTATGATTTCAGGTGTATATATATATATATATATATATATATATATATTTCCATGCAGATAATAACTTTCTGCGCCAGATGTAATCCTCAGCTATAGCGACTAATTAGGTTTGTAGTTGTAATACTGTATCTGGTATAATTTGTACAGAATACTAATCTGCTGGCAAAGCTGGCACTGTGGTTTATGTAGGCAGAGTTCTCTGCTAAGTTTAGGGTGCAGGTGCCATTTACAGTCAGTGGAGCAAGAATTCAATCACCTCTCCTGAGGTAAATTACTATGGCATAATCACCATACTCCCAAAGATACTGAGGGGGATTATTAGTTGGTAGTCAGTATTGGCTGTAGCAGTGGTGACATTCTATTTTTCCTGTCTGATTTGTGTCTGACTATTCACTGTTACACGTACAGACCTCTCTAGATGGCTTCATGTCAGCATCAGATCAAAGTGGAGAGTCTCAGCTGCTCTTCTCTGTCTCCTTTCTCTGTGCTGTCATATCCCAGTCTCTCAGCACTGGTTTCCCTGCACAGCCTATTATCTCTGGCTGCTGCACTGCACTCTCCTCACAGGCATGGCTGTCCCACTCAGACACTGCTCTCCTTCATACAGCATGGATACAGTCACAGCACCCCCTTCTTCCTGTGTCTCAGCCTGCTCCTCTTTCTCTGACTGGGCAAATCACCCAGATCTGTATCACTCCGCCTCCACATTGGGAATCACAGGAGTCATCCAATATACACTAGCGCACGGAGGGGGGGTTTGTAAGTACCCAGAAACACCCCCCCTGACCGACCAATATTTTTTTTTCTTCAGAGATGGAGACAGCCTTGTCTCCATCTCTGCACCATCCCCGGGCCTCCCACGATCGGCTGCGCGGCGCAGCCCGACCAGGCCCCTGCCAGTTCAGATGTCAGCGCTTCCGTGTCAGGTGGCTTTCATACCACCTGACGCAGAAGTGCTGGCAGCTGAATCGGCAGTGGACGCCATGCACACAGCCCTCCCAGAGGGAGCTAGACAGAAGGAAGCATTGCCGAAGCCGGGCTCCACCTTTCGGCTCACGGACGGAGGCGGGCACAAGAGCGGGGATTCAGGTAAATGTTTTTTTTTTTTTTTGTGTGTATTAAATTTCGTTATATATGTAGGGGGCACTGGTGGGGGGAGAAACTACTGGAGGGCACTATATTGGGGGCACTTCAAGGGGGGACCACTAGTGGAGGCACTGTCACTGCTGGGGGGAGGCACTACTAGGGGCACTGGCACTGCTTGGCGGAGGCACTTCAGGTGGCACTGGCACTGCTGGGGGGCTCTATCTAAGGGGCACTAAATAAGGGGCACTGCATAAGGGGGGACTACTACTGGGGGCACAATATAAGTGGCATTGCATATGGGGGACCACTACTGGGGGCACTGGCACTGCTGGGGGGCACTACTGGGGCACTATATAAGGGGCACTACTGGGGGCACTGCATAGGGGGGGCTACTACTAAGGGCACTATATAAAGGGCACTACTGGGGGCACTGCATATGGGGCACCACTACTGGGGCACTGGCACTGCTGGGGGGGCACTATATAAGGGGCACTGCAAGGGGGGACCACCACAGGGCACTGCATAGGGGAGACTACTCCTGGGGGCACTATATAAGTGGCACTACATAGGGAGGACTACTACTGGGGGCAGTATATAAGGGGCACTGCCAAGGGGGGGACTACTACTGGGGGCACTATATAAGGGGCACTACATAGGGTGGACTACTACCGGTGGGCTCTGTCGCGTGCACCTACTTATATAAGTGTGTGTGTGTAGACATATATAATGGAAACCCCTCCCTGAGAATCCTGCGTTTGCCCCTGATATAGTTTCACAATAGATATTCCCATGACTGTTATATAGCGACATTTGCTCCTTATGAGCCTCCTTGGGTCAAGTGATGCCCCTCTTTGGGGGTGTCCCACTAGCATATCCTAACTGAGGATATTTATATATAACAATTTGCGGAACTTTCTTTTAAGACCATCAACCCATTATAGAGTAGTTTATTATTGTGGCACAAAACAGCAAAATAAAACTCAATTTATTTTTTATTTTAGGCATTGGTGACTTGTATGTTTTATATATAAATATATGTTTGTGTTATTTGTATTAAATTATGTACAGTATGTTATAAGAGAAGCCTTTTCTGTAGATAATATATATGAACGGATTATATCTCATTTTTGGTGATTTTCACTGGCGCAAGCTATTATACAGTTCATATTGTCATTTTCTTTCTTTATGACCAACTGGCAAGTGGTGTTTGAGATTTGCTGCAGGTGTCTAGTCACCTTTAATTAATTCCACTTGTTTTTAAATGCCAGGATTAAGGGTATTTTTAATACCAATATTGCGCAAACCAATCTCCATGTGTAATTGTATTAATAATGCATATCAATACTAATATTACAAGAATGTTGTGTCTGTCTGTTTGTTCCAAGATGGAGAAAAAAACTACTGAAGCGATTTTCATTAAAACTGCATCATTGTGTAGTGAAAACTCCTAGAAATAACCTGCACTTTGTTTCATCTCGATCCGTCAAGTTAAAACTGAGCAATAACAAAAACAAAATTAATTGACATAATCAATTAAAGAGATAGGTGTGGCACCATGCACACGGCCGGTAAGGGGTGGGGGAGAGGTGCTCTACGCCTGCTTTCACTTGAATAGGATAAGCTACATAGCAATCTGTACACAGGGCACACAGTGACATTGGTGTGAGTGGTGGGTGAATAGGATAGGCTACATAGCAGTCTGTGCACAGGGCACACAGTGACATTGGTGTGAGTGGTGGGTGAATAGGATAGGCTACATAGCAATCTGTACACAGGGCACACAGTGACATTGGTGTGAGTGGTGGGTGAATAGGATAGGCTACATAGCAGTCTGTGCACAGGGTACACAGTGACATTGGTGTGAGTGGTGGGTGAGTAGGATAGGCTACATAGCAATCTGTGCACAGGGCACACAGTGACATTGATGTGAGTGGTGGGTGAATAGGATAGGCTAAATAGCAGTCTGTGCACAGGGCACACAGTGACATTGGTGTGAGTGGTGGGTGAATAGGATAGGCTACATAGCAATCTGTGCACAGGGCACACAGTGACATTGGTGTGAGTGGTGGGTGAATAGGATAGGCTACATAGCAGTCTGTGCACAGGGCACACAGTGACATTGGTGTGAGTGGTGGGTGAGTAGGATAGGCTACATAGCAATCTGTGCACAGGGCACACAGTGACATTGGTGTGAGTGGTGGGTGAATAGGATAGGCTACATAGCAGTCTGTGCACAGGGCACACAGAGACATTGGTGTGAGTGGTGGGTGAATAGGATAGGCTACATAGCAGTCTGTGCCCAGGGCACACAGTGACATTGGTGTGAGTGGTGGGTGAATAGGAGAGGTTACATAGCAGTCTGTGCCCAGGGCACACAGTGACATTGGTGTGTGTGGTGGGTGAGTAGGATAGGTTACATAGCAGTCTGAGCACAGGGCACACAGTGACATTGGTGTGAGTGGTGAGTGAATAGGATAGACTACATAGCAGTCTGTGCACAGGGCACACAGTGACATTGGTGTGAGTGGTGGGTGAATAGGATAGGCTGCATAGCAGTCTGTGCACAGGGCACACAGTGACATTGGTGTGAGTGGTGGGTGAATAGGATAGGCTACATAGCAGTCTGTGCCCAGGGCACACAGTGACATTGGTGTGAGTGGTGGGTGAATAGGAGAGGTTACATAGCAGTCTGTGCCCAGGGCACACAGTGACATTGGTGTGTGTGGTGGGTGAGTAGGATAGGTTACATAGCAGTCTGAGCACAGGGCACACAGTGACATTGGTGTGAGTGGTGGGTGAATAGGATAGACTACATAGCAGTCTGTGCACAGGGCACACAGTGACATTGGTGTGTGTGGTGGGTGAATAGGATAGGCTGCATAGCAGTCTGTGCACAGGGCACACAGTGACATTGGTGTGAGTGTTGGGTGAGTAGGATAGGCTACATAGCAGTCTGTACACAGGGAACACAGTGACATTGGTGTGAGTGGTGGGTGAATAGGATAGGTTACATAGCAGTCTGTGCACAGGGCACACAGTGACATTAGTGTGAGTGGTGTGTGAATAGGATAGACTACATAGCAGTCTGTGCTCAGGGCACACAGTGACATTGGTGTGAGTGGTGGGTGAGTAGGATAGGCTACATAGCAGTCTGTGCTCAGAGCACACAGTGACATTGGTGTGAGTGGTGGGTGAATAGGATAGGTTACATAGCAGTCTGTGCCCAGGGCACACAGTGACATTGGTGTGAGTGGTGTGTGAATAGGATAGACTACATAGCAGTCTGTGCACAGGGCACACAGTGACATTGGTGTGAGTGGTGGGTGAGTAGGATAGGCTACATAGCAGTCTGTGCTCAGGGAACACAGTGACATTGGTGTGAGTGGTGTGTGAATAGGATAGGCTACATAGCAGTCTGCACAGGGCACACAGTGACATTGGTGTGAATGGTAGGTGAATAGGATAGGCTACATAGCAGTCTGTGCTCAGAGCACACAGTGACATTGGTGTGAGTGGTGGGTGAAAGCGCTACTGCCACCAGTCTGTATAGCACTGCTTGTCCCGCAACAGACCCCTACGCAAAGCAATACAACTATAACAACTCAAATAAAAATGTTGGCAGAAGTAATTTCATTGTGGGCCCGCAGGCGATAGCTAGTATGTTAAAATTATACCAAATCAGGGACATGCAGTCAGGGTACACAGGTAGGCAGAGCCTCCCCTGTCATACTCCTAAGATTTGATAAAAAAATTATTAGAATAATACAAAGAAGATATTTATAACTTATAAACATTTCCTTTCTTTATTGTAATCATTTTAATAGTTAACACCAGCTTTGTGGAGTTCCCTGGGAGGGAGACGAGAGATTAGGCAGAAACAGCTCAACCTCGCTTCTGTATAGTCAGACACTGCTTGTATAGCTGAAGGTGGGGCCACACCACAGGCAGTAAGCTGCACAGAAAGAGAGCTAATGGAGGCATACCTCTAAGTACGGGGGGGCATGCCTTGAGCACTGATGGACAACTTGGATATGTCATGTGACCAGGAAGTGCACTGCAGTGTTTAGAGATCAGAGCTTAGTCAGCAGCAGCAAGAGAAGACACAGTGATGCAGGTAAGAGAATCAATGTACGCTGAAGCTTAGTGTAGTGAGGGGAGAGTTACAGTGAGTAGGGGGTGAGGCAGGCTCCCAGCACTCAGACCCATGTCCATGTGTGCCTCCCCAGCCATTGACCTCACCACACATCACTGTTCCGAATCATGTTTAAATAACTATTATTTGTATAATTTGATATTAGGTGGTTAAACATTTTAAAAATGCTTAATTTAGAGACTAAAGCTAATTTTTAAAATTAATTTCATCTGTCATCACCATCCAGAAATGGCGATAACAGAACAACTACAGTATTACAGTAGTAAAAGTCACTGCATAATATCACCAGTGGGGATTACCTCCGGCAACATTAATCCTATGACCAGTGGTAACCCGTCTTTATGTTGTACCCCCATTTTACCTGCAATAGGCCTTCTTGCCCTTTATTAAATTGGACCCTTAGCGACATCACAAGACATTAGACGCTAGCTAGTTGGGTATGGTCTGAATGTCGACACTCAGGAAGTCGACATTTCACATGTCAATATTCATAATGTCGACACTGACATAATGTTGACCTATTCAAGTTGAACCCTAACCCTAATTTCAGCCTATCCCTAACCCCAAGCCTAACCCTAATTGTAGCCTATCCCTAACCCCAAGCCTAACCCTAATTGTAGCCTATCCATAACCCCAACCCTAAGAGTAAATGTAGCCTATCCATAACCTTAAGCCTAACCCTATTTGTGGTTTATCCTTAACCCCAAGCCTAACCCTAATTGTAGCCTAACCCCAACCCTAAGAGTAAATGTAGCCTATCCATAACCCTAACCCTAAGCATAACCCTAATTGTGGTCTATCCCTAACCCCAAGCCTAACCCTGATTGTAGCCTATCCCTAACCCCAAGCCCAACCCTGATTGTAGCCTATCCCTAACCCTAATTGTAGCCTATCCCTAACCCCAAGCCTAACCCTAATTGTAGCCTATTCCTAAACCCAAGCCTAACCCTAATTGCAGGCTAAGCCTAACCCTAATTTCATGTCAATCTTCATAATGCCAACATTATGTCAGTGTCGACATTCAGACCATGTTGACATGATGGTGTTGACATTCTGAATGTCGACATCTTGACTGCATCCCACTAAGTTTAAGGGCCGGTTATTGGTTAAGCCCACAGAAGTGCTGCACTTTATGTAGATGTTGGGTCCACCGCAAGATGACTATGGGCCTGATTCACAACTGATCACAACTGCGATTACGCACACAATCGGCCAATTGTTGCGTTCTGCACATGCGTATGCATCGCAATGCGCATCTGGCCACTGTAATCGGGACTGCGATCGCAATGACTACGCAGACCCATTGCAGAGTTATTGATAGAAAGTATCATTTGTGGGTGGTGATAGGGGGGTGGTCGGCGAAACACAGGCGTGCCAGTGCGTTTGAACGCCATAGCAGGGCGTGCACAAATTATCCACTGCGATGCCGTACGCAGTCTGAAGACTCATAGCGTACGATAAAGTTAGCAATTCCTGAATAAGGTCAGAGCTTGTGCAAGTGTGAGTGAGGCTGCGATGGTACCGATGGTTTCTCAGTCTTGCTAAACATTACGGATATGTGTAAGGTAAAGTGGGCATCCTTATGTTATGCTGCGGCGGCATAGCGATCGCAGTGGATTAGCATACTATCGCAGTGAGACTGTATGCGTAATCACTATTACAATCGCAGTTGCGATCCTTACTGAATCAGGCCCTATATCCATACTGGGTTTTTTTGTTTATCCTCTCAGGCACCCATTTTGCTCAAGCACATTAGACAGACCCCTGAGCATTTTTCCCTATTAATCGATTTGCAAAGAGAAATATTGGGACTGTGTGCAATCACAGGCAGAAATAGTATTTCTGTTTTAATTACTCAGAGGGAATATAAGCCTTGCAATACAAGGTAAAATGTTGACTCCAGACCATAGCAGCATTGATGTTTTACGGTAGCCAGATATTCACTGACGGGCTGTAATTGCTGCTTATCGAAAGACCAAAGTTTCTTATCAAAAACGACTGCCATTTGCCATACAGATTCCATAAAGGGAGTCCCAGGATAGCATAAGTGCTCTGGGCAGACGCTTTATAACAGAATCCGCCACCAAAATACCGTAAACCAGTTTCAAATAACCTTTTAAGCATTACCCTAAGTAAAGCATCTGTTTCAGTAATGCATGTATAAATCATTCCACTCTATGTATATCGATTTCTCTCCTCCCCTCCGCACCCCCTGCTTGTATTCCACATACTTTAATACAGCTATTGGTCATAAAATCTCATTTTAGTAAGATAATTTATTCTTTTCCACTGACTTAGACTCACATTAGCTCACAGGATTGCATTATATTATGTCTATGTTATCATATGTATAATGGAGGATGTGATTCCAAATGATCAATACAATGTTTTCTACGAAGACTTGGAGATGTCATAGTTATTGTGAACAGTTCAATCAAGCAAGATGTTGTTTTTACAAATTCGTGTAATGAATATAGGCTAGTGGATTGTATAGCGAGCTAATAGCCATGACAGAAGTCATTATGCTGTGATAACACAATAGCATGGATCTTGTAGACACTCCTCACATGATTAAGACAACCTGAAATTCCTAATAATGTGAAGTTAAAATGGATAATAATATTAGTCAGCATGATACTGTTACATACAGTGCTACTGCTGCCGTCACTAATATAATCACACAAATGCACAACACCATCTCACACGAGATCACTACATTGATAACCTGATAGATTCTGTTATATTGTAAACATACTGATGGATTGTTTGTTCTCTGCTAGGGCCTGATTAAAGCTACCAGCTGCCCAAGGCTAATACACTCATAGTCTCCAGCATGCACCAACACCAATGTCTAAAAAAAAGTCTATCATTGTAGTCCCAGGCAGCTGCTCATCCTAGTGACCACTATACAATACAGAGAGCATCCTGGTGGCCACCATGTAATACAGATTGCATCCTAATAACTTACATAGAATACAAAGAGTATCCTACTGACAACTACTGTATATAATACAGAGCCCTAGTGACCAATAAACAATACAGAGAGCATCCTAGTAACTGCCCTACAGAACAGAAAAAAATAAGAAGGTGGCTAGTCCTGGCATCCTATGCTGCAGTATAATCAGCCTATTGGTTAGCTGTTCACTGCTCACTTTAAAACTGAGGCCACATGAGTGCACAAGTGATAAAAAAAAATGCTAAGAAACAGGGGCATAAATACAGGAGGACACCGGTCCTAAAGGGGCCACACTGACCTCCTCCATTGCTTCAGGGTCTGCTTTATGTGAAGGAATAAGTAGGGAGCCCTGGGGGCATGTGTCACGGTCCTCTCTCTCCCAGGGCCACCACCCTGGAGTTGGATCTCTAGGGATGTATCTGCAGCAAGGAACAGCACCAATGTACATAAAAGGGGCATGGCAAATGCTCGAGTGCATGGCCCATCCCTGCTTTGTTGTTTTTTCCCCCCACCACATGCTGGACGTGCTCCCTGAAAGGAAAACCCTGATCAGCAACAGGTAGTATTTGTGTGCTTGGGTTTTGATAGTTAATTGGGGGAGGAGTGCGTGTCTAGTAGCTGCTGTTGCAGTGTATGCATGGCAGTGAATGCAGGGAGAGAGAGTGTGTGGTTTCTGCTGGGGTGTTGGCAGTGAAAGCAGGGGAGAGAGTGTGTGTCTGGGTGCTATTAGGGTGTTAGTAGTAAATACAGGAGGTGAGGGAGTGTGTCTGGGTGCTGCTGGGGTGTGGGAAGTGAATGCAGCGGGAGGAAAGTGTGTAACTCAGCTGCTGGGGTATTGGTAGTGAATGTGGGTTTGGGGGAGTTCGTGTGAGTGCTGCTACGACTGGAGTGTTGGTAGTGCATGCAAGCAGAGGGAGGCACCAACAACTGTCTCTCCTCCAGGCTTCTGGTCTGAACTTATGCCTTTGCTAATAAACACATACTACCTGACCCTATTCAAGTGCATTTTATAAACCATACAGATATCAGGTAAAGTGCATTTTATTTATAAAAGTGTTTGTTATGTATAAAAGTGTTTGTATGAATAAAAGCAGTTGAGGTTCAAACGGCTCTGTAATGTAATAGTATCACTAAAAAAATATTAAATAATCATGGCCAAAACTACCCCCATGAACCTGCTATATGAAAAAGTGTGTAATATCAATTGGCCAGCATGTAATATGACAGTCTATTTAATTAATGTTGTTTAATGGTTATTTTTCCTAACTTTCAGTGTTAACAGCATTAGGCAACAGTTTTATAAAATTTCTGATGATTGAATAACAATTATAAAAAGCAAATGTTAAAAAATGTGCAGATATTACAAAGGGGCTGTATTTAAAACCTGTTATATTTATAGGAGTATTTGATTATTCTTTTCTTCTATTGTGGAAGGCAGTTAAAAAATACACCATGATGATGATGGTGGCGATGGTTGCGTGGGACTAGCGAACCGTTCAATCAAGTAATATATTCATAATACTAATATTAACTGCATATTCCGTTGCGCTTTACAATTGGGAACAAACGGTAATAAAACAAGACTGGGTAATAGACAGACAAAGAGGTAAGAGGGCCCTGCTCACAAGCTTAAAGTCTATAGCTATTAAGAAACTCATGGTACTAAAGAGATATCAGAATATTGTATTTATGTATTTGCAGCCACAAATAGTTAAATATCATATAGTAAAAGGGTGTAAAACATACAACAAAAACAGCCTTCTGTCTGGAGGAAGAAGTACAGTACACAATACTGAATAAGTATACTTCTATTAAAGCATAAAGACTTTTCATTTTAGGGGTTAAGGGGCATATATACAGTATTTATTATTGGTGGCAGTGGGACACGGAAATAATCATTTCTTATCCTTGCATATTGCAGTGATAATAAAAAATGTTACATAGCTATATTACAGAAAACCCTTGCCAGGACAATTGGTGACCAAGGGGTATTATTTACAAAAGTGAGAGTTTTTAGAAGTGGAGATGTTGCCCATAGCAACTAATCAGATTCTAGCTATTATCTTCTAGAAGGTGCTAGTTAAATGTTAAGTAGAATCTGATTGGTTGCTATGGGCAACATCTCCATTTCTAAAAAATTCTCACTTTAGTAAATATACCCTTGAAACTGTCCTGGGAAGAGATTTGTAGTAAAGTGCTAGAACCTCCTGTAAAGTGATAAAGATAGCTAACACTGAGCGTGAGCACCGATTTAATGGCGCGCATGCAAGGTATCATTTTGCGATAGCTAGGAAGTCTTCCAAGCAGGGGTCACAAGATCCCTCTCCGACCATGCTATCTTCATAGAATTAGAGCTGCCAACGTCCTCTGAAGATGGTGTTAGCTATCGGTACCAAGCTTAGAAAAGTTTACATTTTCAGAGCATAGCAGGCTTGCCTACCCTCCCGAATATCGGGTGCCGCTCCCAACCCCCCGGAAAGGCAGGCAAGCCTCCTGGCTGCCGCCTGCCCCCCCCCCCGACTACTACAAGAAACCCCCGCAGCGAGGGGCCCGATGTCACGAATCGCACTGAATCGCGTCATCGTGGCTCCGCCCCATGCTTCAAAATGCCAATATTTTCGGCATTGTGAAGAGGGGGCGAAGCCACAATGATACGATCGCGTGGCCCTGCCCCAGGCTCCACCCCCAAAACTGCATCATTATCCAGCCACGCCCCCAGCTGTGCGCAGACGTTCAGCTCCGTCCCGGAAGGAGGGAGCTGAATGTCGGCATGTATGGAGCATAGTACATTGGGCCAAACTGCAATCCCCATTGGTCTGTAGTCTTAGTTTGCCTAATGCAAAAGATATCTCTGAACTGAGTAGTGTAAAAAAATATCTGCTGTACACTCTTTCTGACCTGTTTTGCAGTTGGGACATAACAAGGGAAAAGCATGGTTGAAATACTGTATGTTATAGGAGGAATTCCGGGTAGGAATAAATAGGATATGGAAAGTTCAACACATTTGAGGCCAATTTCCATGGGAAAAATATGCAAACAATGCCAGAAAAATGCATAATAAGGAAAATATCGAACAGAATAGCATTGACAATATCGCTCATCTTTGCTCCAGGCCTGATAAAGAAACTGTAGCAAGTGCAAAAGACACTACTAAAGAGCATTCTTGCCTAACAAATAGACAAATTCTAGTTTGCACAGTAACCTAGACACATTCACCCCTACAAAATGTTCACTGAAGGTCAGCCAAACATATGGTTTTGCATGTTTATATATGACTACTATTTGCCAGTTTCCCCTACCACCACTGTTTAGTCATTCGTACCACTGCCAAGGACACTCAAGGGTAGGGATCTCCAGAGTTCAACAATGGGGTATAGATGGCTATCACCAGCCCCGTTTCTGTAAATTCCTCTGTACCATGCATCAAACTAGAATTGGCACCTGGCAGACGCTCTATAGAAAAAGAAGTCATTCAGTACCCAATTATTATGCCAGAATTTATTCCAATTACTCAGAACTGATTAATTTGCTTAATTATTCAAAGCTGACCACTCTCCCAGGATTCCCCTATTGAGAGGACAACAGATGTAATGAATGATCCATTTGGTGCACGGGGAACAGCATATAACACTCAATGTTTACCATAGACTTTGTTCCAGCTGCTGTGGAGGAAAAATGGACATTTTATGAATCAATTTAATAAGTGCACAGCTTGACAGTATTGCTTGATTGAATAATTAACACAACATGCGATTGATCCCTGATGCTTATTTTGTCGAAAAATCTCATTTCCATAGTTAGACTCTAAAGAACAGTGAAAGTAAGGAAAGATTTATCCAATCATTTAAAGTAGGTGAAATCCTGGAGACACAAACTGCAGACTTGCAGGTTTTTATTTAAAGCTTTAATTTCCCATGAACAAACTCATTCATTTAGAGACCGGAGGATTTATTGAGTCAATTTCATACAGAGAAAGTTGCCTTCAGCTCTGAGGAAGGTTAATGGCTCACAGAGCCTACATAATATTTCTTGGGCTGCGCTGAAACGTTGGACAGAGCTAAGTATTTTATTTGCTGCTGATAAGGGCTCTTTTGTGTTTGTTTTGCTACATGAAAGTGTAGGTAAAACCTAGAACAATTGGACTTATACAGCGTGAGAACTACGCCAGTTTACATAGTGTATATCACTCTGTGCATGCCCAGGGAATCGTCTGGGGCATATTCATATACTGTACGTAGATTTGCGGCATGCTGATACCTGGAGAGGTAATATGGGGGAAGGAGCACTGCAATGTAGTACTTTAAGGGCATGATAGTGCATTTGTGAACAGAGACACAGTTGCAAGCTATACTATATATGGATTGTGGATGGCAGGTAAAAATACACCATGATGATGATGGTGGCGATGGCTGCATTGGACTAGCGAACCGTTCAATGAATTAATTTAGAATATTATTATTAACTGCATATTCCGTGCATACAACAAACTTTGGGCCGTATTCAATTAGTTTCGCATTGACCAGAAAGTTTCGCCTGCCTGACTCTTCACCGCCTTTGTGTATTTTGGACGCAAAAACTTTTCATGCGCGCTGCCGACTTACTCCGTATTAAATTGCCAAACAGGCGAAAACGGGACCCGGTGAATGTGAAACAGGCGAAAAGTGCATGTTGAATTGGGGGAATTATTCTGTACCCCAGAAAAAGATGGGCTGACTTCAGAAAACATTATGGTAGTTTAGTATTAGCCCTAATTGAACTAGTTAGGGTACTTAAGTGGTGGTAAATGCTTGTTATTAGTCTTGGTAAAAGTGGTGAAGAATGGCATAAAGAAGTGTTCGTTAAGCCAATAAGTAGTTCCATCAAATTTGGGGTGCTTGTAAATGAGTACTACCATATTTAAATGTCTCTAAAGTGAAGTTTTAGAAAAGTGAAATTCCTCCATCATACAAGCGCCTGCAATCCCAAAAACACTTTACCCATCTTAGAGCACCCCCAGAAGCTTATTTCTCTAGTTTTTGAAGTTGTTCCCCCACTTTTAAAATTTTCACCCCAAATTTCAAAGGCGTTTTTTGGGGTGTTGGAATTTTTTAATTGTTCTTTTTGGGTGATTTGTCCATTGGGGGGGGGGTGTACCAAGGGTTTTGAGTGGTTTCCCAACATCTGCACCCCAAAATATAGATTCTACACTTTTTTTCACCTACTATTCTGTGGAGAAAAAGTATCGCCTGTTTCAGTACCTTGACTTTTCGCATAGGTGAAAACGGAATGGAATTGAATACGGAGATGAAAAATCAGGCAAAATGTTCTCAAAAAACCACGCAAAAATGGCTTTTTGCCCCAAATTGAATACGGCCCTTAGTAGTTGATGTGACAATTCAGTATATACCTCAAAGTGTTCTTAAGTGCCAAAGACAAATGTCCTTTTCAATCATATTATATATTTTTAATTATATCAGATGAAGAGAATATTTAATTATGTAGGCTGTCATGTTAATAAGGAGGTGCTTCTCTAACAGAACAGGTAGATGATGACCGGCCTCTCAGACATGCACAGTGTGGATTGGTTGATTTCTATTGATGGGCCGGACCACTTTTGTCACAGCAACTGTGATCACATCAGGACGATGCCCCAAAGTTGTGGGAGAAGTTGCAAATATCCATACTGGACCAAGGAAGTTATACTGTACATTTTAATGGGGATGTAGTTGGATTTGGAACATGAAATAGTTTCATAGTCTTCCAAAGAGACTCCCCTTTTATCCATAAAAGTAGGTCATTTACAATTTGCGTCTCAGTGTGCAGAGAAGCGAAAACAGGGCCTGATTCAGAGCCGGACGCTCTGACCAGAGCGCTCGTTCTGAATCAGAGCCCTCCTACCTAAAAATGGAGCGGCCTCCTGGCCGCTCGCATAGCTGTGGGTGACCACCCACAGCATATGCGAGCGGCCAAAAAGATGGTCGCGATGGTCAAGACCATCGCGACCATCGGGCTTACGACGAGACCCTGCAGTAGGGTCTCAGTGACCGCAAGCCCTGGAGTGATTTTGGCTCTATCAGAGCCAAAATCACTCCCATTGACATCATTAGTGATGTCAGTGGGGCCGGACCCAGATGGTATGCGTTCCCATGGGAACGCCTCTGTCTGGCAGCCACGCCCCCGGCACACCCACCAAAGGGGGCGTGCTGTCAGTCACCATCGACAGCATGCCCCCTTTGGTGCGAGAACTGGAGCGACAGCTTGGCTGTCGCTGCCCGGGTCTCGCGCATGCGCACGACGGAGCTCCCTCCGTCGTGTGCATGCGCATTGGGGTAACATCGACCCGTTTGCGAGCATCCTGCACTCGCGAGCGGGTCTGAATGACCCCCACAGTTTTCCAGAACTGCACTATGGAAAGAGTATAAATGTCTTAGTTCAATCTCCTACAATTTTACTACCATACAGTAAATACTGTATATTCACTTTAAATTATTTGGCTCCTAAAGAGTAAACATTGTTTGTGCACTTCTCCGCAATGCTAGACGCACTGGTACAGTACTCTGTATTTCGCCTCCCCTCTGCCTATGAAAACTTCTGCTTCTTCTCAAATGGCGATCCGATTTACAAAGCCTTAAGTGACAATGCTTATTTACCTATAATTTAGTGGACTATTTATAAATCTGCAGCCACAAGAGAAACCGAAAGATTAAATAAGATAAGAGGTGTTTTAAACCTCTAGGATGGGGGCCGGCATGTATGCAAATGACTTGTGGGAGTTAGCCTATGGCAGTCAGGGGCGGGTTTGCAACAGGAACTCTATATAATAGCCTTGAAGTGTGGGCCTAACCCTCTTTGTTCCAGATTTCCCTCCATCCCCTTTAAATTTGGTATGTTGTGGGTTTGTCTTGGGTGGCGGGAAAGAACGGCAGGTCACCAGTCCGGGTGCAATTATGATTTAAGGGCGCTCCCTTTGTTGACTGGTAGTTGGCTGTACCAACCTAACGGGGGGCAGTATCACCACTTAAATGGGTGGGAAGTCAAGATGGGGGTGAACGTTACCTTTTGTTGATGATATGATTTACATGGTTATGTGTATGCACTCTGGGCGATCTATGCCTGCTATGCCTTTTGTTGTTGTGTGTTGGCATAGCAGATTTCGCTGATTTCTGGCCGTCCTTTCTTTGCCACCATGCAACCTTAAATAAATGATAAATAATAATAATTTATTTTGCTCCAATAAATCACCATCAAGTTATCTGCCAAATCCACGTCTCAGTGTCTTTATTTTAAGTTAAGTATGATAAGTGGTTTGCACACATGACACACCTCATCCGATAGAAGGTTTATAATGTTTTTCATACATTACCATTTATCACGACGATACAAAAATCCACTTATCGCCTCAGTTTATCATGAAAGTATCACCGGGAAAACGGACCAATACTCAGCTCCTGCTGCATACTGGTTCCGGAACGGTAAGGGTTAAACTTCTGTGAGCCGGCTCACGCGTGTGGAGTGGAATTTTTTCAATTACTGTTGTCTGTTATCGCCATTTTGGTGATAACACAATAAGTGTTAATTGTTAGGCTATTGCTGTTGAAAGATGCCAAAATCTTGCTAACAACGGTGGTGGCAAAAATGAAACACAGCTTGTAAAATGACAGTTAGGAGCTGAATGGTTGGTACTTATCTCCGTCCACATTATCTCTCTCCAAGGTTTAGTACATAGACCCCATTAGGCATTCAAATTAACAGAGCACACAATAGCATTTATACCAAGCATGCAATCACCCCCTGATAAATAAATCATATACTAAATCAAAATCTAAAAATAGCGACTTGCTCCGATAGATGAGTATCACTGCTGGTAAATACAAAAGGTGATTATATAAAGCGCATAAAGAAAGACAGAAGCCAGAGCTTTTCCACTAATTTAAACTTGTCACTTATATCACAATAATTTAAAAAATATAATCTACAAAAGTACTCAATATTTAATAAAAGCACAAAATATCAATCTAATATTGCATCATTTTCTGGAATAATAAAATGATAAGTGCAGTGGCATTGACTGTCACTGGTGTCAATTTGCAGTGTGATGTAAATTAAAAGGTCACTTTTTAAATAGACTCAATAAAGGTCTTAAAGTGCAAGATTGTAAAAAATACATGGGTGCTCAGGATAATATGGAGACACTGTATGGGACTTTTCTGGCTTTAGGAATGATGCTATACGCCCAATTTGTGTATACATCCCTCTGATAAATTGCTTTGCCCGGCTCAGTTGTCCTGTATGAGCACCTCCAAGTGAGAGTGATAACCAGCTGCTTTGTGACCTCCAAGATAAAAGTGCCAATCCGATGTGTAAGCAGTGTGGCAGATTAAAAAGGTCCTTTCCTTGACGCGTTTCAATGCTATTGTATTTTCTTCAGAAAGCTTGAAAAGTAATTAGACTTGTTTCCTAGTCCTTTTATTTAAGTGATCAATAGCACATCTGTTACATTTGAGTACAAAAAGAAGCCAATAATGTCTAAACAAATAAAGTACTCTACAAAGAAATCTAAAAACTATTTAGGTCACAGGTTCTCAAACTCGGTCCTCAGGACCCCAAACAGTACATGTTTTCCAGGTCTCTCACAAGCGAAATAATTAGCTCGACCAGTGGAACTTTTAAAATGCGTCAGTGAGTAATGAATGCACCTGTGCAACTGCTGGGTGACATGGAAAACGTGAGCCGTTTGTGGTCCTCAGGACCGAGTTTGAGATCCTCTGACTTAGGATGATTCAGGAAAAATATAACACAAAAAAAAAAGATTCAAAAACTAAAAACATTTGATTGACAAATAATTTAGGTGATATAATTGACAAGTTTCAATTAGTGAAGAAGGGAGACATAGTGCATTTAATATGCATGGAGGTGATTAAACACCCGAACCTGTGGGTGGTGGTATCCGGCCAGGAAAGGGTTACTTAGTGAGTGATCTGAGATTGTGGATGGGGTTGTTAAGTGGGCTAGCCTTTAGTTAGTTTGGGGGTAGGTTTAAACTAGTTTAATAGTTTATTAGCTTAAACATAAAATAAATAAAGCTGACCTTCCTTTCCCCTTATGCAAGTCATAGGGATCTATTTACTAAGCCTTGGATGGGGATAAAGTGATTGGAGATAAAGTACCAGCCAATCACCTCCTAACTGCCATGTCAAAGGCTGTGTTTGAAAAATGACAGTTGGGAGCTGATTGGTTGGTGCTTTACCTCCATCCACTTTATCTGATCGCCATCCAAGGATTAGTAAATAGACCCCTCAGTGTTGTTATTTCAAGGTTATGTTTGTTGGTTTACCCTGAACTGTGATGAGGGGGCACATTGGGTGAGGGGGAGTTTGGAGCTGGTTACATTCTTTTCATTTAAATGAACAGTATAAGTGGGAAAGCTTCCTATAACTGTTTTGCCCTATATGAGACCGAAAAGGATGTATGATGGGAGCCACAGGAATAGATTTCTGATTAGTATTGTACACATGTACCATAAACAATCATACTCAGGCAATGAGATTGGTTTTACTATGTTTTCAACTAAAGTGGACGTAATATAACTCATAGTCAGGAGTCTGCAGTAAAGGAATAGAAGACAGCAGCTGTCTCCGTTATTAGACCTGAGATGGTTCTCATTACACTAAATGGTGGAAGAAGGTGAGAAAAAATGGTGCCTTTGCAGACATGACTTGAGCCTCTATATGGGCCATGCGTCACCATCTGCTTCATCAAGGGTCTTGTCATTGCTGTGCTTTCCCTGCCCCTGAAACTGCATCCACTGCAATCCTTGTGCTGATGCCTTTTTCTCCTGCCATGTATTATGTGACAGAGGGGATGAATAGGGCAATCACAAGAGAGTATTCCCCTGCTGTGCTCTTTTACACACTGTTTCTGTCCTTTGTTTTGTAGCCATTAGTATGGATGGAGGGCAGGGTGTAAAATGCCAGACATAAATAGCAACACTTAAATAATACTCAGTTCTCTTTCTGACTCTATTCATCGCTACGTTCCTTTGCTTATATTTTTCTCTCTTGATAATATCTCTTTGATAGCTATATTTCCTTTAAGAATTTTTTTCTGTGCACAATAACTGCAATATCTGCACAATCTGGTTAGAGCTTTGAATGTGTATTATTATGATGATTCCTGCGGCTTTAGCATTTGCCTGAAGCTTTCCTTGTGTTATTAGTGTACAGATTGGCAGTTATGAGTTAGTAAATTGGTCAGTTAGGTTTCACCTCTAGTTCTGTATATGACCTTAACTGAGGGGAATTTGGGCTTCGTATAGATGTATAGAGCAATCTGATTGCAAAATGTCCTTTTTTCTCTATGGAGGTGAATGGTGACAGAGGTATTTATTTATCAACTAGTTAGCAGCCTGTCAAAGTGACAGGACATTGTCACGGCCACGAAAAGTCCCGTTTGAGCGCACAAATGGGTGACTTTTCAGTCATTTCTGCTCACCAGCTTGGGGGGCAGAAATGTCAGTGCTGGCAGCTGTGTGCGCCCGAATGGAGCAACAATTGAATTGCTCCGCCGGGCGCTATCTAGAGGCCGCTGGTACACAACACACTTGAATTCTCCCATAGAGGTGAGGAGCAGCGTTAGCCTTATAGTGGATCAGTGGATTTGTTCCCTATAGCTGCATATTGCAGTGATAATAAGGAACGTATTTTACAGGCAATTTATTTATAAGGGCCTTCATTTGGAGCCCCGGAAAACCCTGTTTACTATAAGGAAAATATCTCTCCCTCACCAGCAAACTAGGGGAATAGAGTAAGATAGAGCAAGTAACTGCGTACAGGGACAAACTATGTTGCATGTGGGGCACATACTTGCTGCTTTTGCATGTAGCCTACAAATGTTGAAGAGCTTTATTTTTAAACTGGAATTAAGATGCCAGTTTGGACACACCCCTCCCAAATATAAATCTCTCTGCATATTTTAAATCTGCCCCTCTTGCAGTATAGAATGGTTTTTATCAAGATGCACAGTTACTTGCTCTTTCTTACTCTATTCTGAATCAGACCCTATTACTGCTGTCAAGGAGTTCCAGCAATAGGCGCCTCCAGTGGCTGCGCATTGTGATCTGATGCAGAGAAAATCTTGCAAAGCCTCTCCGACCTTGCAGGTCCTGTTGAGGAGAGTGCTCTGCTCTGTCTTCTTGTTGCTGGTGCTGCTCCTGCAAGGTCCACATAGTGATGAAGCTGGGCAGACGTCACATGCTTAACCTCCAACCTAATGCGCTACTGCCATTGACAAGTATTGTGTAATGCCATCTCAAGAAAGCATCGCTTTTCAGCGCTTATTAAACTGAGCCACTTTGCAGTCCCCATTGCCCATGCTCCCATCATAGCTTTCAGTGAAGACTTCACCAGCCTATGTGCCCATCATCACTATCAGCGTGGGCTTACACCAGCCTATGTGCCCATCATCACTATCAGTGTGAGCTTACACCAGCCTATGTGCCCATCATCATTATCAGCGTGGGCTTACACCAGCCTATGTGCCCATTATCACTATCAGCATGGATTTACACCAGGCTATGTGCCCAGCATCACTATCAGCATGGGCTTACACTAGTCTTTGTGCCCATCATCACTATCAGCGTGGACTTACACCAGCCTATGTGCCCATCATCACTATCAGTGTGGACTTACACCAGCCTATGTGCCCATCATCACTATCAGTGTGGGCTTACACCAGCCTATGCAGCCATCATCACTATCAGCGTGGGCTTACACCAGCCTATGTGCCCATCATCACTATCAGCGTGGGCTTAAACCAACCTATGTGCCCATCATCACTATCAGCGTGGGCTTAAACCAACCTATGTGCCCATCATCACTATCAGCGTGGGCTTACACCAGACTATGTGCCCATCATCACTATCAGCGTGGGCATACATCAGCCTATGTGCCCATCATCACTATCAGCGTGGGCTTACACCAGCCTATGTGCCAATCATCACTATCAGTGTGGGCTTACACCAGCCTATGTGCCCATCATCACTATCAGCGTGGGCTTACACCAGCCTATGCGCCCATCATCACTATCAGCGTGGGCTTGCACCTGCCTATGCAGCCATCATCACTATCAGCATGGGCTTACACCAGCCTATGCAGCCATCATCACTATCAGCGTGGACTTACACCAGCCTATGCACCCATCATCACTATCAGCGTGGACTTACGCCAGCCTATGCGCCCATCATTACTATCAGCGTGGACTTACACCAGCCTATGCGCCCATCATCACTATCAGCGTGGGCTTACACCAGCCTATGCAGCCATCATCACTATCAGCGTGGGCTTACACCAGCCTATGCAGCTATCATCACTATCAGAGTGGACTTACACCAGGCTATGTGCCCATCATCACTATCAGCGTGGACTTACACCAGCCTATGCGCCCATCATCACTATCAGCGTGGGCTTACACCAGCCTATGTGCCCATCATCACTATCAGCGTGGGCTTGCACCAGCCTATGCAGCCATCATCACTATCAGTGTGGGCTTACACGAGCCTATGTACCCATCATCACTATCAGCGTGGGCTTAGACCAGCCTATGTGCCCATCATCACTATCAGCGTGGGCTTACACCTGCCTATGCGCCCATCATCACTATCAGCGTGGACTTACACCTGCCTATGCAGCCATCATCACTATCAGCGTGCACTTACACCAGCCTATGCAGCCATCATCACTATCAGCGTGGACTTACACCTGCCTATGCAGCCATCATGACTATCAGCGTGGACTTACACCAGCCTATGCAGCCATCACCACTATCAGTGTGGGCTTACACCAGCCTATGCGCCCATCATCACAATCAGCGTGGACTTACACCAGCCTATGCAGCCATCATCACTATCAGCGAAGACTTACACCAGCCTATGCAGCCATCACCACTATCAGCGTGGGCTTACACCAGCCTATGCAGCCATCACCACTATCAGCGTGGGCTTACACCTGCCTATGTGCCCATTATCACTATCAGCGTGGACTTACAGTGTGATGTTCTGGGTTGTTTGTGGACCCGGGGTGGTAGCAGGAGTGATCGCAGAAGCAGATTTGAAAATAAAACTAGGATCTTTAATAAGTGCTTGAGTAGACATATAATGTGGCAGTAAATAAAAGTCCAGGAATATATAAATGTGCACAAGAGTTCTGTGGTGGGAGAAAAAGGGTTAATGTCCAAGTAGAAACAATTAGAGCTGTCCAGGTGTGCAGGTAGTGAAACTGAAAATAATCAAGCCAGGTTTGCAGATAGTGAACTGAAAATAAACAAGCCAGGTTTGCAGGTAGTGAACTGAAGCGCAGGATGTCAGCAGGCTCAGGCACTCAGGTATGGGCAAGGGTGATGGAGGAAGCGGGGTAGTCCAGTGGGAGCTAGGAGCTGACAGGCAGACTGGCAGACAGCGAATTCACAGGAACAGGAAAGAACAGAGAACTCCCTCTCAGCTAGGCTGAGATACACGTTGCACTGGCAAAGAAGGAAGGCACTGACCCTTCCTAAATACCCCATGCCGTGCTGTTACTGGCCGGAGGGAACATGTGACTCACCCGGATTGGCCAGCCGCATCACATGGCCAGAAGGCAAGATGGTGGCGCCCATGCCAAATGGAACGGAGACGCCGCCAGGCCATACCAGCGCAGAGTGACAACAGGCCCGCACAACAACGCGCTCAGCCAAAGCCCCCCGCCAGACACCAGCTCCGCCACCAGACAGCCCGCGCCACAATGACCTCACAGGTAACACTCGCCTAGCGCCATGCTGAAATACCCTGGCCGTGACATACAGCAGCCTATGCAGCCATCATCACTATCAGCACTATCAGCGTGGGCTTACACCAGCCTAAGCAGCCATCATCACTATCTGCGTGGGCTTACCCCAGCCTATGCAGCCATCATCACTATTAGTGTGGGCTTACACCAGCCTATGCAGCCATCATCACTATCAGCGTGGGCTTATACCAGCCTATGCAGCCATCATCACTATTATCGTGGGCTTACACCTGCCTATGCAGCCATCATCACTATCAGCGTTGGCTTACACCAGCCTATGCAGCCATCACCACTATCAGCGTGGGCTTACACCAGCCTATGCGCCCATCATCACTATCAGCGTGTGCTTACACCGGCCTATGCAGCCATCACCACTATCAGCGTGGGCTTACACCAGCCTATGCGCCCATCATCACTATCAGCATGGACTTACACCAGCTTATGCAGCCATCATCACTATCAGCATGGACTTACACCAGCCTATGCAGCCATCACCACTATCAGCGTGGGCTTACACCAGCCTATGCAGCCATCACCACTATCAGCGTGGGTTTACACCTGCCTATGCGCCCATCATCACTATCAGCGTGGACTTACACCAGCCTATGCAGCCATCATCACTATCAGCGTGGACATACACCAGCCTTTGCAGCCATCACCACTATCAGCGTGGGCTTACACCAGCCTATGCAGCCATCACCACTATCAGCGTGGGTTTACACCTGCCTATGTGCCCATTATCACTATCATCGTGGACTTACAGCAGCCTATGCAGCCATCATCTCTATCAGCACTATCAGCGTGGGCTTACAGCAGCCTATGCAGCCATCATCACTATCAGCGTGGGCTTACACCAGCCTATGCAGCCATCATCACTATCAGCGTGGACTTACACCAGCCTATGCAGCCATCATCACTATTAGCGTGGGCTTACTCCTGCCTATGCAGCCATCATCACTATCAGCGTGTGCTTACACCGGCCTATGCAGCCATCATCACTATCAGCGTGTGCTTACACCGGCCTATGCAGCCATCATCACTATCAGCATGGGCTTACACCAGCCTATGCAGCCATCACCACTATGAGCGTGGACTTACTCCAGCCTATGCGCCCATCATCACTAGCAGCGTGGACTTACACCAGCCTATGCAGCCATCACCACTATCAGTGTGGGCTTACACCAGCCTATGCAGCCATCACCACTATGAGCGTTGACTTACACCAGCCTATACGCCCATTATCACTATCAGTGTGGACTTACACCGGCCTATGCAGCCATCATCAGTACCATTGAGAGCCGCGGCGGGCCCGGGTAATAGGGGGTGTGGCCTATTTGCGGGAGGCGTGGCCACGCCCCCTTCCCGAAAAAAAAAAAAGATTTATACGCGGCGCTGCGCGCTGGGGAGGGGGGGCACTCTGGGCCCCCTCAGCCCTGCTGAAAGCCATGGGGGGCGCGATCAGTGTGATCGCTCCCCACCACAGGCATAGGAGACTGCTGTGGCTGGTGCTCAGCAGCCACGAGCAGTCTCCACTGCATCCAGCACACGCTGTGTGCTGGGCTGCTTTGAGGGAGGGGGAGCGGCGCCCACCCGAGCCCCTGTCGGGCCCCTCAGGAAGCCCGGGCCCCAGTAATCTGTACCAGCGCCCCCCCCACTTGGCGCCCATGGCCATCATCACTATCAACGTGGGCTTACACCAGCCTATGTGCCCATCATCACTATCAGTGTGGACTTACACCAGCCTATACAGCCATCATCACTATCAGCATGGATTTACACCAGCCTATGCGCCCATCATCACTATCAGCGTGGGCTTACACCAGCCTACGCGGTCATCATCATTATCAGCGTGGGCTTACACCAGCCTATGTGCCCATCATCACTATCAGCATGGATTTACACCAGGCTATATGCCCATCATCACTATCAGCATGGGCTTACACTAGTCTATGTGCCCATCATCACTATCAGCGTGGACTTACACCAGCCTTTGCGCCCTCATCACTATCAACGTGGACTTACACCAGCCTATGCACCCATCATCACTATCAGCGTGGGCTTACACCAGCCTATGCGCCCATCATCACTATCAGCATGGGCTTACACCTGCCTATGTGCCCATCATCACTATCAGCGTGGGCTTACACCAGCCTATGCGCCCATCATCACTATCAGCGTGGGCTTACACCTGCCTATGCAGCCATCATCACTATCAGCGTGGGCTTACACCAGCCTATGCAGCCATCATCACTATCAGCGTGGACTTACACCAGCCTATGCGCCCATCATCACTATCAGCGTGGACTTACGCCAGCCTATGCGCCCATCCTCACTATCAGCGTGGACTTACACCAGCCTATGCGCCCATCATCACTATCAGTGTGGGCTTACACCAGCCTATGCAGCCATCATCACTATCAGCGTGGGCTTACACCAGCCTATGCAGCCATCGTCACTATCAGAGTGGACTTACACCAGGCTATGTGCCCATCATCACTATCAGCGTGGACTTACACCAGCCTATGTGCCCATCATCACTATCAGCTTGGGCTTGCACCAGCCTATGCAGCCATCATCACTATCAGTGTGGGCTTACACGAGCCTATGTGTCCATCATCACTATCAGCGTGGGCTTAGACCAGCCTATGTGCCCATCAACACTATCAGCGTGGGCTTACACCTGCCTATGCGCCCATCATCACTATCAGCGTGGACTTACACCTGCCTATGCAGCCATCATCACTATTAGCGTGGACTTACACCAGCCTATGCGCCCATCATCACTATCAGCGTGGACTTACACCAGCCTATGCGCCATCATCACTATCAGCGTGGACTTACACCAGCCTATGCGCTTATCATCACTATCAGCATGGGCTTACACCTGCCTGTGCAGCCATCATCACTATCAGCGTGGGCTTACACCAGCCTATGCAGCCATCATCACTATCAGCGTGGACTTACACCAGCCTATGCAGCCATCACCACTATCAGCATGGACTTACACCAGCCTATGCGCCCACCATCACTATCAGCATGGGCTTACACCTGCCTATGCGCCCATCATCACTATCAGCGTGCACTTACACCAGCCTATGCAGCCATCATCACTATCAGCGTGGACTTACACCTGCCTATGCAGCCATCATGACTATCAGCGTGGACTTACACCAGCCTATGCAGCCATCACCACTATCAGTGTGGGCTTACACCAGCCTATGAGCCCATCATCACTATCAGCGTGGACTTACACCAGCCTATGCAGCCATCATCACTATCAGCGAAGTCTTACACCAGCCTATGCAGCCATCACCACTATCAGCGTGGGCTTACACCTGCCTATGCAACCATCACCACTATCAGCGTGGGCTTACACCTGCCTATGTGCCCATTATCACTATCAGCGTGGACTTACAGTGTGATGTTCTGGGTTGTTTGTGGACCCGGGGTGTTAGCAGGTGTGATCACAGAAGCAGATTTGAAAATAAAACTAGGATCTTTAATAAGTGCTTGAGTAGACATATAATGTGGCAGTAAATAAAAGTCCAGGAATATATAAATGTGCACAAGAGTTCTGTGGTGGGAGAAAAAGGGTTAATGTACAAGTAGAAACAATTAGAGCTGTCCAGGTGTGCAGGTAGTGAAACTGAAAATAATCAAGCCAGGTTTGCAGATAGTGAACTGAAAATAAACAAGCCAGGTTTGCAGGTAGTGAACTGAAGCGCAGGATGTCAGCAGGCTCAGGCACTCAGGTATGGGCAAGGGTGATGGAGGAAGCGGGGTAGTCCAGTGGGAGCTAGGAGCTGACAGGCAGACTGGCAGACAGCGAATTCACAGGAACAGGAAAGCACAGAGAACTCCTTCTCAGCTAGGCTGAGATAAACGTTGCACTGGCAAAGAAGGAATGCACTGACCCTTCCTAAATACCCCTTGCCGTGCTGTTACTGGCCGGAGTGAACATGTGACTCACCCGGATTGGCCAGCCGCATCACATGGCCAGAAGGCAAGATGGCGGCGCCCATGCCAAATGGAACGGAGACGCCGCCAGGCCTTACCAGCGCAGAGTGACAACAGGCCCGCACAACAACGCGCACAGCCAAAGCCCCCCGCCAGACACCAGCTCCGCCACCAGACAGCCCGCGCCACAATGACCTCACAGGTAACACTCGCCTAGCGCCATACTGAAATACCCTGGCCGTGACATACAGCAGCCTATGCAGCCATCATCACTATCAGCACTATCAGCGTGGGCTTACACCAGCCTAAGCAGCCATCATCACTATCTGCGTGGGCTTACCCCAGCCTATGCAGCCATCATCACTATTAGCGTGGGCTTACACCAGCCTATGCAGCCATCATCACTATCAGCGTGGGCTTACACCAGCCTATGCAGCCATCATCACTATTATCGTGGGCTTACACCTGCCTATGCAGCCATCATCACTATCAGCGTTGGCTTACACCAGCCTATGTGCCCATCATCACTATCAGCGCGGACTTACACCAGCCTATGCGCCCATCATCACTTTCAGCGTGTGCTTGCACCGGCTTACACCATCCTATGCGCCCATCATCACTATCAGCGTGTGCTTACACTGGCCTATGCAGCCATCTTCACTATCAGCGTGTGTTTACACCGGCCTATGCAGCCATCATCACTATCAGCGTGGACTTACACCTGCCTATGCAGCCATCATCACTATCAGCGTGGGCTTACACCAGCCTATGCAGCCATCATCACTATCAGAGTGGACTTACACCAGGCTATGTACCCATCATCACTATCAGCGTGGACTTACACCAGCCTATGCACCCATCATCACTATCAGCGTGGGCTTACACCAGCCTATGCGCCCATCATCACTATCAGCATGGGCTTACACCTGCCTATGTGCCCATCATCACTATCAGCGTGGGCTTACACCAGCCTATGCGCCCATCATCACTATCAGCGTGGGCTTACACCTGCCTATGCAGCCATCATCACTATCAGCGTGGGCTTACACCAGCCTATGCAGCCATCATCACTATCAGCGTGGAGTTACACCAGCCTATGCGCCCATCATCACTATCAGCGTGGACTTACGCCAGCCTATGCGCCCATCCTCACTATCAGCGTGGACTTACACCAGCCTATGCGCCCATCATCACTATCAGTGTGGGCTTACACCAGCCTATGCAGCCATCATCACTATCAGCGTGGGCTTACACCAGCCTATGCAGCCATCGTCACTATCAGAGTGGACTTACACCAGGCTATGTGCCCATCATCACTATCAGCGTGGACTTACACCAGCCTATGTGCCCATCATCACTATCAGCTTGGGCTTGCACCAGCCTATGCAGCCATCATCACTATCAGTGTGGGCTTACACGAGCCTATGTGTCCATCATCACTATCAGCGTGGGCTTAGACCAGCCTATGTGCCCATCATCACTATCAGCGTGGGCTTACACCTGCCTATGCGCCCATCATCACTATCAGCGTGGACTTACACCTGCCTATGCAGCCATCATCACTATTAGCGTGGACTTACACCAGCCTATGCGCCCATCATCACTATCAGCGTGGACTTACACCAGCCTATGCGCCATCATCACTATCAGCGTGGACTTACACCAGCCTATGCGCTTATCATCACTATCAGCATGGGCTTACACCTGCCTGTGCAGCCATCATCACTATCAGTGTGGGCTTACACCAGCCTATGCAGCCATCATCACTATCAGCGTGGACTTACACCAGCCTATGCAGCCATCACCACTATCAGCATGGACTTACACCAGCCTATGCGCCCACCATCACTATCAGCATGGGCTTACACCTGCCTATGCGCCCATCATCACTATCAGCGTGCACTTACACCAGCCTATGCAGCCATCATCACTATCAGCGTGGACTTACACCTGCCTATGCAGCCATCATGACTATCAGCGTGGACTTACACCAGCCTATGCAGCCATCACCACTATCAGTGTGGGCTTACACCAGCCTATGAGCCCATCATCACTATCAGCGTGGACTTACACCAGCCTATGCAGCCATCATCACTATCAGCGAAGTCTTACACCAGCCTATGCAGCCATCACCACTATCAGCGTGGGCTTACACCTGCCTATGCAACCATCACCACTATCAGCGTGGGCTTACACCTGCCTATGTGCCCATTATCACTATCAGCGTGGACTTACAGTGTGATGTTCTGGGTTGTTTGTGGACCCGGGGTGTTAGCAGGTGTGATCACAGAAGCAGATTTGAAAATAAAACTAGGATCTTTAATAAGTGCTTGAGTAGACATATAATGTGGCAGTAAATAAAAGTCCAGGAATATATAAATGTGCACAAGAGTTCTGTGGTGGGAGAAAAAGGGTTAATGTACAAGTAGAAACAATTAGAGCTGTCCAGGTGTGCAGGTAGTGAAACTGAAAATAATCAAGCCAGGTTTGCAGATAGTGAACTGAAAATAAACAAGCCAGGTTTGCAGGTAGTGAACTGAAGCGCAGGATGTCAGCAGGCTCAGGCACTCAGGTATGGGCAAGGGTGATGGAGGAAGCGGGGTAGTCCAGTGGGAGCTAGGAGCTGACAGGCAGACTGGCAGACAGCGAATTCACAGGAACAGGAAAGCACAGAGAACTCCTTCTCAGCTAGGCTGAGATAAACGTTGCACTGGCAAAGAAGGAATGCACTGACCCTTCCTAAATACCCCTTGCCGTGCTGTTACTGGCCGGAGTGAACATGTGACTCACCCGGATTGGCCAGCCGCATCACATGGCCAGAAGGCAAGATGGCGGCGCCCATGCCAAATGGAACGGAGACGCCGCCAGGCCTTACCAGCGCAGAGTGACAACAGGCCCGCACAACAACGCGCACAGCCAAAGCCCCCCGCCAGACACCAGCTCCGCCACCAGACAGCCCGCGCCACAATGACCTCACAGGTAACACTCGCCTAGCGCCATACTGAAATACCCTGGCCGTGACATACAGCAGCCTATGCAGCCATCATCACTATCAGCACTATCAGCGTGGGCTTACACCAGCCTAAGCAGCCATCATCACTATCTGCGTGGGCTTACCCCAGCCTATGCAGCCATCATCACTATTAGCGTGGGCTTACACCAGCCTATGCAGCCATCATCACTATCAGCGTGGGCTTACACCAGCCTATGCAGCCATCATCACTATTATCGTGGGCTTACACCTGCCTATGCAGCCATCATCACTATCAGCGTTGGCTTACACCAGCCTATGTGCCCATCATCACTATCAGCGCGGACTTACACCAGCCTATGCGCCCATCATCACTTTCAGCGTGTGCTTGCACCGGCTTACACCATCCTATGCGCCCATCATCACTATCAGCGTGTGCTTACACTGGCCTATGCAGCCATCTTCACTATCAGCGTGTGTTTACACCGGCCTATGCAGCCATCATCACTATCAGCGTGGACTTACACCTGCCTATGCAGCCATCATCACTATCAGCGTGGGCTTACACCAGCCTATGCAGCCATCATCACTATCAGAGTGGACTTACACCAGGCTATGTACCCATCATCACTATCAGCGTGGACTTACACCAGCCTATGCAGCCATCACCACTATCAGCGTGGACTTACACCAGCCTATGCGCCCATTTCACTATCAGCGTGGGCTTACACCTGCCTATGCGCCCATCATCACTATCAGCGTGCACTTACACCAGCCTATGCAGCCATCATCACTATCAGCGTGGGCTTACACCAGCCTATGCAGCCATCATCACTATCAGCGTGGACTTACACCAGCCTATGCAGCCATCACCACTATCAGCGTGGGCTTACACCAGCCTATGCAGCCATCACCACTATCAGCGTGGGCTTACACCTGCCTATGTGCCCATTATCACTATCAGCGTGGACTTACAGCAGCCTATGCAGCCATCATCACTATCAGCACTATCAGCATGGGCTTACACCAGCCTAAGCAGCCATCATCACTATCAGTGTGGGCTTACACCAGCCTATGCAGCCATCATCACTATCAGCGCGGACTTACACCAGCCTATGCGCCCATCATCACTATCAGTGTGTGCTTACACCGGCCTATGCAGCCATCATCACTATCAGCGTGGGCTTACTCCTGCCTATGCAGCCATCATCACGATCAGCGTGGGCTTACACCAGCCTATGCGCCCATCATCACTATCAGCATGTGCTTACACCGGCCTATGCAGCCATCATCACTATCAGCGTGTGTTTACACCGATCTATGCAGCCATCATCACTATCAGCGTGGGCTTACACCAGCCTATGCGCCCATCATCACTATCAGCGTGGACTTACACCAGCCTATGCGCCCATCATCACTATCAGCGTGGACTTACACCAGCCTATGCGCCCATCATCACTATCAGCGTGGACTTACACCAGCCCATGCGCCCATCATCACTATCAGCGTGTGCTTACACCGGCCTATGCGCCCATCACCACTATCAGCGTGGGCTTACACCTGCCTATGCGCCCATCATCACTATCAGCGTGTGCTTACACCGGCCTATGCAGCCATCATCACTATCAGCGTGGACTTACACCAGCCTATGCAGCCATCACCACTATCAGCGTGGGCTTAAACCAACCTATGTGCCCATCATCACTATCAGCGTGGGCTTAAACCAACCTATGTGCCCATCATCACTATCAGCGTGGGCTTACACCAGACTATGTGCCCATCATCACTATCAGCGTGGGCATACATCAGCCTATGTGCCCATCATCACTATCAGCGTGGGCTTACACCAGCCTATGTGCCAATCATCACTATCAGTGTGGGCTTACACCAGCCTATGTGCCCATCATCACTATCAGCGTGGGCTTACACCAGCCTATGCGCCCATCATCACTATCAGCGTGGGCTTACACCAGCCTATGCAGCCATCATCACTATCAGCGAAGACTTACACCAGCCTATGCAGCCATCACCACTATCAGTGTGGGCTTACACCAGCCTATGCGCCCATCATCACTATCAGCGTGGACTTACACCTGCCTATGCAGCCATCATCACTATCACCGAAGACTTACACCAGCCTATGCAGCCATCACCACTATCAGTGTGGGCTTACACCAGCCTATGCGCCCATCATCACTATCAGCGTGGACTTACACCAGCCTATGCAGCCATCATCACTATCAGCGAAGACTTACACCAGCCTATGCAGCCATCACCACTATCAGCGTGGGCTTACACCAGCCTATGCAGCCATCACCACTATCAGCGTGGGCTTACACCTGCCTATGTGCCCATTATCACTATCAGCGTGGACTTACAGTGTGATGTTCTGGGTTGTTTGTGGACCCGGGGTGGTAGCAGGAGTGATCGCAGAAGCAGATTTGAAAATAAAACTAGGATCTTTAATAAGTGCTTGAGTAGACATATAATGTGGCAGTAAATAAAAGTCCAGGAATATATAAATGTGCACAAGAGTTCTGTGGTGGGAGAAAAAGGGTTAATGTCCAAGTAGAAACAATTAGAGCTGTCCAGGTGTGCAGGTAGTGAAACTGAAAATAATCAAGCCAGGTTTGCAGATAGTGAACTGAAAATAAACAAGCCAGGTTTGCAGGT
This sequence comes from Taudactylus pleione, assembly GCA_031769625.1. NCBI lineage: Eukaryota > Metazoa > Chordata > Amphibia > Anura > Myobatrachidae > Taudactylus > Taudactylus pleione. The sequence continues at coordinate 12,324,596 of JAUIMM010000112.1, forward strand.
AGTGAACTGAAGCGCAGGATGTCAGCAGGTTCAGGCACTCAGGTATGGGCAAGGGTGATGGAGGAAGCGGGGTAGTCCAGTGGGAGCTAGGAGCTGACAGGCAGACTGGCAGACAGCGAATTCACAGGAACAGGAAAGAACAGAGAACTCCCTCTCAGCTAGGCTGAGATACACGTTGCACTGGCAAAGAAGGAAGGCACTGACCCTTCCTAAATACCCCATGCCGTGCTGTTACTGGCCGGAGGGAACATGTGACTCACCCGGATTGGCCAGCCGCATCACATGGCCAGAAGGCAAGATGGCGGCGCCCATGCCAAATGGAACGGAGACGCCGCCAGGCCATACCAGCGCAGAGTGACAACAGGCCCGCACAACAACGCGCTCAGCCAAAGCCCCCCGCCAGACACCAGCTCCGCCACCAGACAGCCCGCGCCACAATGACCTCACAGGTAACACTCGCCTAGCGCCATGCTGAAATACCCTGGCCGTGACATACAGCAGCCTATGCAGCCATCATCACTATCAGCACTATCAGCGTGGGCTTACACCAGCCTAAGCAGCCATCATCACTATCTGCGTGGGCTTACCAAAGCCTATGCAGCCATCATCACTATTAGCGTGGGCTTACACCAGCCTATGCAGCCATCATCACTATCAGCGTGGGCTTATACCAGCCTATGCAGCCATCATCACTATTATCGTGGGCTTACACCTGCCTATGCAGCCATCATCACTATCAGCGTTGGCTTACACCAGCCTATGCAGCCATCACCACTATCAGCGTGGGCTTACACCAGCCTATGCGCCCATCATCACTATCAGCGTGTGCTTACACCGGCCTATGCAGCCATCACCACTATCAGCGTGGGCTTACACCAGCCTATGCGCCCATCATCACTATCAGCATGGACTTACACCAGCTTATGCAGCCATCATCACTATCAGCGTGGACTTACACCAGCCTATGCAGCCATCACCACTATCAGCGTGGGCTTACACCAGCCTATGCAGCCATCACCACTATCAGCGTGGGTTTACACCTGCCTATGCGCCCATCATCACTATCAGCGTGGACTTACACCAGCCTATGCAGCCATCATCACTATCAGCACTATCAGCGTGGGCTTACAGCAGCCTATGCAGCCATCATCACTATCAGCGTGGGCTTACACCAGCCTATGCAGCCATCACCACTATCAGCGTGGGCTTACACCAGCCTATGCAGCCATCACCACTATCAGCGTGGGTTTACACCTGCCTATGTGCCCATTATCACTATCATCGTGGACTTACAGCAGCCTATGCAGCCATCATCTCTATCAGCACTATCAGCGTGGGCTTACAGCAGCCTATGCAGCCATCATCACTATCAGCGTGGGCTTACACCAGCCTATGCAGCCATCATCACTATCAGCGTGGACTTACACCAGCCTATGCAGCCATCATCACTATTAGCGTGGGCTTACTCCTGCCTATGCAGCCATCATCACTATCAGCGTGTGCTTACACCGGCCTATGCAGCCATCATCACTATCAGCGTGTGCTTACACCGGCCTATGCAGCCATCATCACTATCAGCATGGGCTTACACCAGCCTATGCAGCCATCACCACTATGTGCGTGGACTTACACCAGCCTATACGCCCATCATCACTATCAGTGTGGACTTACACCGGCCTATGCAGCCATCATCAGTACCATTGAGAGCCGCGGCGGGCCCGGGTAATAGGGGGTGTGGCCTATTTGCGGGAGGCGTGGCCACGCCCCCTTCCCGAAAAAAAAAAAAGATTTATACGCGGCGCTGCGCGCTGGGGAGGGGGGGCACTCTGGGCCCCCTCAGCCCTGCTGAAAGCCATGGGGGGCGCGATCATTGTGATCGCTCCCCACCACAGGCATAGGAGACTGCTGTGGCTGGTGCTCAGTAGCCACGAGCAGTTTCCACTGCATCCATCACACGCTGTGTGCTGGGCTGCTTTGAGGGAGGGGGAGCGGCGCCCACCCGAGCCCCTGTCGGGCCCCTCAGGAAGCCCGGGCCCCAGTAATCTGTACCAGCGCCCCCCCCACTTGGCGCCCCTGGCCATCATCACTATCAACGTGGGCTTACACCAGCCTATGTGCCCATCATCACTATCAGTGTGGACTTACACCAGCCTATACAGCCATCATCACTATCAGCATGGATTTACACCAGCCTATGCGCCCATCATCACTATCAGCGTGGGCTTACACCAGCCTACGCGGTCATCATCATTATCAGCGTGGGCTTACACCAGCCTATGTGCCCATCATCACTATCAGCATGGATTTACACCAGACTATATGCCCATCATCACTATCAGCATGGGCTTACACTAGTCTATGTGCCCATCATCACTATCAGCGTGGACTTACACCAGCCTTTGCGCCATCATCATTATCAACGTGGACTTACACCAGCCTATGCGCCCATCATCACTATCAGCGTGGGCTTACACCAGCCTATGCGCCCATCATCACTATCAGCGTGGGCTTACACCTGCCTATGTGCCCATCATCACTATCAGCGTGGGCTTACACCAGCCTATGCGCCCATCATCACTATCAGCGTGGGCTTACACCTGCCTATGCAGCCATCATCACTATCTGCGTGGGCTTACACCAGCCTATGCAGCCATCATCACTATCAGCGTGGACTTACACCAGCCTATGCGCCCATCATCACTATCAGCGTGGACTTACGCCAGCCTATGCGCCCATCATCACTATCAGCGTGGACTTACACCAGCCTATGCGCCCATCATCACTATCAGTGTGGGCTTACACCAGCCTATGCAGCCATCATCACTATCAGCGTGGGCTTACACCAGCCTATGCAGCCATCATCACTATCAGAGTGGACTTACACCAGGCTATGTGCCCATCATCACTATCAGCGTGGACTTACACCAGCCTATGTGCCCATCATCACTATCAGCTTGGGCTTGCACCAGCCTATGCAGCCATCATTACTATCAGTGTGGGCTTACACGAGCCTATGTGCCCATCATCACTATCAGCGTGGGCTTAGACCAGCCTATGTGCCCATCATCACTATCAGCGTGGGCTTACACCTGCCTATGCGCCCATCATCACTATCAGCATGGACTTACACCTGCCAATGCAGCCATCATCACTATTAGCGTGGACTTACACCAGCCTATGCGCCCATCATCACTATCAGCGTGGACTTACACCAGCCTATGCGCCATCATCCCTATCAGCGTGGACTTACACCAGCCTATGCGCTTACCATCACTATCAGCATGGGCTTACACCTGCCTGTGCAGCCATCATCACTATCAGCGTGGGCTTACACCAGCCTATGCAGCCATCATCACTATCAGCGTGGACTTACACCAGCCTATGCAGCCATCACCACTATCAGCATGGACATACACCAGCCTATGCGCCCACCATCACTATCAGCATGGGCTTACACCTGCCTATGCGCCCATCATCACTATCAGCGTGCACTTACACCAGCCTATGCAGCCATCATCACTATCAGCGTGGACTTACACCTGCCTATGCAGCCATCATGACTATCAGCGTGGACTTACACCAGCCTATGCAGCCATCACCACTATCAGTGTGGGCTTACTCCTGCCTATGTGCCCATTATCACTATCAGCGTGGACTTACAGTGTGATGTTCTGGGTTGTTTGTGGACCCGGGGTGTTAGCAGGTGTGATCACAGAAGCAGATTTGAATATAAAACTAGGATCTTTAATAAGTGCTTGAGTAGACATATAATGTGGCAGTAAATAAAAGTCCAGGAATATATAAATGTGCACAAGAGTTCTGTGGTGGGAGAAAAAGGGTTAATATCCAAGTAGAAACAATTAGAGCTGTCCAGGTGTGCAGGTAGTGAAACTGAAAATAATCAAGCCAGGTTTGCAGATAGTGAACTGAAAATAAACAAGCCAGGTTTGCAGGTAGTGAACTGAAGCGCAGGATGTCAGCAGGCTCAGGCACTCAGGTATGGGCAAGGGTGATGGAGGAAGCGGGGTAGTCCAGTGGGAGCTAGGAGCTGACAGGCAGACAGCGAATTCACAGGAACAGGAGAGCACAGAGAACTCCTTCTCAGCTAGGCTGAGATAAACGTTGCACTGGCAAAGAAGGAAGGCACTGACCCTTCCTAAATACCCCTTGCCGTGCTGTTATTGGCCGGAGTGAACATGTGACTCACCCGGATTGGCCAGCCGCATCACATGGCCAGAAGGCAAGATGGCGGCGCCCATGCCAAATGGAACGGAGACGCCGCCAGGCCTTACCAGCGCAGAGTGACAACAGGCCCGCACAACAACGCGCACAGCCAAAGCCCCCCGCAAGACACCAGCTCCGCCACCAGACAGCCCGCGCCACAATGACCTCAGAGGTAACACTCGCCTAGCGCCATACTGAAATACCCTGGCCGTGACATACAGCAGCCTATGCAGCCATCATCACTATCAGCACTATCAGCGTGGGCTTACACCAGCCTAAGCAGCCATCATCACTATCTGCGTGGGCTTACACCAGCCTATGCAGCCATCATCACTATTAGCGTGGGCTTACACCAGCCTATGCAGCCATCATCACTATTAGCGTGGGCTTACACCAGCCTATGCAGCCATCATCACTATCAGCGTGGGCTTACACCAGCCTATGCAGCCATCATCACTATTATCGTGGGCTTACACCTGCCTATGCAGCCATCATCACTATCAGCGTTGGCTTACACCAGCCTAAGTGCCCATCATCACTATCAGCGCGGACTTACACCAGCCTATGCGCCCATCATCACTTTCAGCGTGTGCTTGCACCGGCTTACACCAGCCTATGCGCCCATCATCACTATCAGCGTGTGCTTACACTGGCCTATGCAGCCATCATCACTATCAGCGTGTGTTTACACCGGCCTATGCAGCCATCATCACTATCAGCGTGGACTTACACCTGCCTATGCAGCCATCATCACTATCAGCGTGGGCTTACACCAGCCTATGCAGCCATCATCACTATCAGAGTGGACTTACACCAGGCTATGTACCCATCATCACTATCAGCGTGGACTTACACCAGCCTATGCAGCCATCACCACTATCAGCGTGGACTTACACCAGCCTATGCGCCCATTTCACTATCAGCGTGGGCTTACACCTGCCTATGCGCCCATCATCACTATCAGCGTGCACTTACACCAGCCTATGCAGCCATCATCACTATCAGCGTGGGCTTACACCAGCCTATGCAGCCATCATCACTATCAGCGTGGACTTACACCAGCCTATGCAGCCATCACCACTATCAGCGTGGGCTTACACCAGCCTATGCAGCCATCACCACTATCAGCGTGGGCTTACACCTGCCTATGTGCCCATTATCACTATCAGCGTGGACTTACAGCAGCCTATGCAGCCATCATCACTATCAGCACTATCAGCATGGGCTTACACCAGCCTAAGCAGCCATCATCACTATCAGTGTGGGCTTACACCAGCCTATGCAGCCATCATCACTTTTAGCGTGGGCTTACACCAGCCTATGCAGCCATCATCACTATCAGCGTGGGCTTACACCAGCCTATGCAGCCATCATCACTATTAGCGTGGGCTTACACCTGCCTATGCAGCCATCATCACTATCAGCGTGGGCATACACCAGCCTATGTGCCCATCATCACTATCAGCGCGGACTTACACCAGCCTATGCGCCCATCATCACTATCAGTGTGTGCTTACACCGGCCTATGCAGCCATCATCACTATCAGCGTGGTCTTACTCCTGCCTATGCAGCCATCATCACGATCAGCGTGGGCTTACACCAGCCTATGCGCCCATCATCACTATCAGCATGTGCTTACACCGGCCTATGCAGCCATCATCACTATCAGCGTGTGTTTACACCGATCTATGCAGCCATCATCACTATCAGCGTGGGCTTACACCAGCCTATGCGCCCATCATCACTGTCAGCGTGGACTTACACCAGCCTATGCGCCCATCATCACTATCAGCGTGGACTTACACCAGCCTATGCGCCCATCATCACTATCAGCGTGGACTTACACCAACCCATGCGCCCATCATCACTATCAGCGTGTGCTTACACCGGCCTATGCGCCCATCACCACTATCAGCGTGGGCTTACACCTGCCTATGCGCCCATCATCACTATCAGCGTGTGCTTACACCGGCCTATGCGCCCATCACCACTATCAGCGTGGGCTTACACCAGCCTATACGCCCATCATCACTATCAGCGTGGACTTACACCAGCCTATGCAGCCATCATCACTATCAGCGTGGACTTACACCAGCCTATGCAGCCATCACCACTATCAGCGTGGGCTTACACCAGCCTATGCAGCCATCATTTATATCAGCGTGGGTTTACACCTGCCTATGCGCCCATCATCACTATCAGCGTGGACTTACACCAGCCTATGCAGCCATCATCACTATCAGCGTGGACTTACACCAGCCTATGCAGCCATCACCACTATCAGCGTGGGCTTACACCAGCCTATGCAGCCATCACCACTAACAGCGTGGGTTTACACCTGCCTATGTGCCCATTATCACTATCAGCGTGGACTGACTGCAGCCTATGCAGCCATCATCACTATCAGCACTATCTGCGTGGGCTTAGACCAGCCTATGCAGCCATCATCACTATCAGCGTGGGCTTACACCAGCCTATGCAGCCATCATCACTATCAGCGTGGACTTACCCCAGCCTATGCTCCCATCATCACTATTAGCGTGGGCTTACACCGGCCTATGCAGCCATCATCACTATCAGCGTGGGTGAAGACCAGCCTATGCGCCCATCATCACTATCAGCGTGGGTTTACACCAGCCTATGTGCCCATCATCACTATCAGCGCGGACTTACACCAGCCTATGCGCCCATCATCACTATCAGCATGTGCTCACACCAGCCAATTCGCCCATCATCACTATCAGCGTGGACTTACACCAGCCTATGCAGCCATCATCACTATCAGCGTGGGCTTACACCTGCCTATGCAGCCATCACCACTATCAGCGTGGGCTTACACCAGCCTATGCAGCCATCACCACTATGAGCGTGGACTTACACCAGCCTATGCGCCCATCATCACTTGCAGCGTTGACTTACACCAGCCTATGCAGCCATCACCACTATCAGCGTGGGCTTACACCAGCCTATGCAGCCATCACCACTATGAGCGTGGACTTACACCAGCCTATACGCCCATCATCACTATCAGTGTGGACTTACACCGGCCTATGCAGCCATCATCAGTCCCACTGAGAGCCGCGGCGGGCCCGGGTTATAGGGGGCGTTGCCTATTTGCGGCAGGCGTGGCCATGCCCCCTTCCCGAAAAAAAAAAGATTTGTACGTGGCACTGCGCGCTGGGGTGGGGGGGGGCACTCTGGGCCCCCTCAGCCCTGCTGAAAGCCATGGGGGGCGCGATCACTATCAGCGTGTGCTTAAACCAGCCTATGCGCCCATCATCACTATCAACGTGGGCTTACACCTGCCTATGCACCCATCATCACTATCAGTGTGGACTTACACCAGCCTATGCAGCCATCACCACTATCATCGTGGACTTACACCAACCTATGCGCCCATCATCTCTATCAGCGTGGGCTTACACCTGTCTATGCGCCCATCATCACTATCAGTGTGGACTTACACCAGGCTATGCTGCCATCACCACTATCAGCGTGGACTTACACCAGCCTATGCAGCCTTCATCACTATTAGCGTGGACTTACACCAGCCTATGCGCCCATCATCACTATCAGCGTGGAGTTACACCAGCCTAAGCACCATCATCACTATCAGCGTGGACTTACACCAGCCAATGCGCCCATCATCACTATCAGCGTGGGCTTACACCTGCCTATGCACCCATCATCACTATCAGCGTGGACTTAAACCAGCCTATGCAGCCATCACCTCTATCAGCGTGGACTTACACCAGCCTATGCGCCCATCATCACTATCAGCGTGGGCTTACACCAGGCTATGCAGCCATCACCACTATCAGCGAGGACTTACACCAGCCTATGCGCCCATTATCACTATCAGCGTGGACTTACACCAGGCTATGCAGCCATCACCACTATCAGCGTGGACTTACACCAGCCTATGCGCCCATTATCACTATCAGCGTGGACTTACAGCAGCCTATGCAGCCATCATCACTATCAGCGTGGGCTTACACCAGCCTATGCAGCCATCATCACTATCAGCGTGGGCTTACACCAGCCTATGCAGCCATCATCACTATTAGCGTGGGCTTATACCTGCCTATGCAGCCATCATCACTATCAGCGTGGGCGAAGACCAGCCTATGCGCCCATCATCACTATCAGCGTGGGCTTACACCAGCCTATGCGCCCATCATCACTATCAGCGTGCGCTCACACCAGCCTATGCGCCCATCATCACTATCAGCGTGGACTTACACCAGCCTATGCAGCCATCATCACTATCAGCGTGGGCTTACACCTGCCTATGCAGCCATCACCACTATCAGCGTGGGCTTACACCAGCCTATGCGACCATCATCACTATCAGCGTGTGCTTACACCGGCCTATGCTGCCATCATCACTATCAGCGTGGGCTTACACCAGCCTATGCGCCCATCATCACTATCAGCGTGAACTAACACCTGCCCATGCAGCCATCACCACTATCAGTGTGGGCTTACACCAGCCTATGCGCCCATCATCACTATCAGCGTGAACTTACACCTGCCTATGCAGCCATCACCACTATCAGCGTGGGCTTACACCAGCCTATGCAGCCATCACCACTACGAGCGTGGACTTACACCAGCCTATGTGCCATCATCACTATCAGCGTGGGCTTACAACAGCCTATGCGCCCATCATCATTATCATCGTGAACTTACACCAGCTTATGCAGCCATCACCACTATCAGCGTCGGCTTACACCAGCCTATGCGCCCATCATCACTATCAGCGTGTTCTTACACCGGCCTATGCAGCCATCATCACTATCAGCGTGGGCTTACACCAGCCTATGCGCCCATCATCACTATCAGCGTGTAGTTACACCAGCCTAAGCACCATCATCACTATCAGCGTGGACTTACACCAGCCAATGCGCCCATCATCACTATCAGCGTGGGCTTACAATAGCCTATGCGCCCATCATCACTATCAGCGTGGGCTTACACCAGCCTATGCGCCCATCATCACTATCAGCGTGGGCTTACACCTGCCTATGCACCCATCATCACTATCAGCGTGGACTTAAACCAGCCTATGCAGCCATCACCTCTATCAGCGTGGACTTACACCAGCCTATGCGCCCATCATCACTATCAGCGTGGGCTTACACCAGGCTATGCAGCCATCACCACTATCAGCGAGGACTTACACCAGCCTATGCGCCCATTATCACTATCAGCGTGGACTTACACCAGGCTATGCAGCCATCACCACTATCAGCGTGGACTTACACCAGCCTATGCGCCCATTATCACTATCAGCGTGGACTTACAGCAGCCTATGCAGCCATCATCACTATCAGCGTGGGCTTACACCAGCCTATGCAGCCATCATCACTATCAGCGTGGGCTTACACCAGCCTATGCAGCCATCATCACTATTAGCGTGGGCTTATACCTGCCTATGCAGCCATCATCACTATCAGCGTGGGCGAAGACCAGCCTATGCGCCCATCATCACTATCAGCGTGGGCTTACACCAGCCTATGTGCCCATCATCACTATCAGCGCGGACTTACACCAGCCTATGCGCCCATCATCACTATCAGCGTGTGCTCACACCGGCCTATGCTGCCATCATCACTATCAGCGTGGGCTTACACCAGCCTATGCGCCCATCATCACTATCAGCGTGAACTAACACCTGCCTATGCAGCCATCACCACTATCAGTGTGGGCTTACACCAGCCTATGCGCCCATCATCACTATCAGCGTGAACTTACACCTGCCTATGCAGCCATCACCACTATCAGCGTGGGCTTACACCAGCCTATGCAGCCATCACCACTACGAGCGTGGACTTACACCAGCCTATGTGCCCATCATCACGATCAGTGTGGGCTTACACCAGCCTATGCGCCCATCATCATTATCATCGTGAACTTACACCAGCTTATGCAGCCATCACCACTATCAGCGTCGGCTTACACCAGCCTATGCGCCCATCATCACTATCAGCGTGTTCTTACACCGGCCTATGCAGCCATCATCACTATCAGCGTGGGCTTACACCAGCCTATGCGCCCATCATCACTATCAGCGTGTGCTTACACCGGCCTATGCAGCCATCATCACTATCAGCGTGTGCTTACACCGGCCTATGCAGCCATCATCACTATCAGCGTGAGCTTACACCAGCCTATGCAGCCATCACCACTATGAGCGTGGGCTTACACCAGCCTATGCGCCCATCATCATTATCATCGTGAACTTACACCAGCTTATGCAGCCATCACCACTATCAGCGTCGGCTTACACCAGCCTATGCGCCCATCATCACTATCAGCGTGTGCTTACACCGGCCTATGCAGCCATCATCACTATCAGCGTGTGCTTACACCGGCCTATGCAGCCATCACCACTATCAGTGTGGGCTTACACCAGCCTATGCAGCCATCACCACTATCAGCGTGGGCTTACACCAGCCTATGTGCCCATTATCACTATCAGCGTTGACTTACAGCAGCCTATGCAGCCATCATCACTATCAGCACTATCAGCGTGGGCTTACTCCAGCCAAAGCAGCCATCATCACTATCAGTGTGGGCTTACACCAGCCTATGCAGCCATCATCACTTTTAGCGTTGGCTTACACCAGCCTATGCAGCCATCATCACTATCAGCGTGGGCTTACACCAGCCTATGCAGCCATCATCACTATTAGCGTGGGCTTACACCTGCCTATGCTGCCATCATCACTATCAGCGTGGGCATAGACCAGCCTATGTGCCCATCATCACTATCAGCGCGGACTTACACCAGCCTATGCAGCGATCACCACTATCAGCGTGGGCTTACACCAGCCTATGCAGCCATCACCACTATCAGCGTGGGCTTACACCTGCCTATGTGCCCATTATCACTATCAGCGTGGACTTACAGCAGCCTAAGCAGCCATCATCACTATCAGCACTATCAGCATGGGCTTACACCAGCCTAAGCAGCCATCATCACTATCAGTGTGGGCTTACACCAGCCTATGCAGCCATCATCACTTTTAGCGTGGGCTTACACCAGCCTATGCAGCCATCATCACTATCAGTGTGGGCTTACACCAGCCTATGCAGCCATCATCACTATTAGCGTGGGCTTACACCTGCCTATGAAGCCATCATCACTATCAGCGTGGGCATACACCAGCCTATGTGCCCATCATCACTATCAGCGCGGACTTACACCAGCCTATGTGCCCATCATCACTATCAGTGTGTGCTTACACCGGCCTATGCAGCCATCATCACTATCAGCGTTGGCTTACTCCTGCCTATGCAGCCATCATCACGATCAGCGTGGGCTTACACCAGCCTATGCGCCCATCATCACTATCAGCATGTGCTTACACCGGCCTATGCAGCCATCATCACTATCAGCGTGTGTTTACACCGATCTATGCAGCCATCATCACTATCAGCGTGTGCTTACACCGGCCTATGCAGCCATCATCACTATCAGCGTGGGCTCACACCTGCCTATGCAGCCATCATCACAATCAGCGTGGGCTTACACCAGCCTATGCGCCCATCATCACTATCAGCGTGTGCTTACACCGGCCTATGCAGCCATCATCACTATCAGCGTGTGTTTACACCGGCCTATGCAGCCATCATCACTATCAGCGTGGGCTTACACCAGCCTATGCGCCCATCATCACTATCAGCGTGGACTTACACCAGCCTATGCGCCCATCATCACTATCAGCGTGGACTTACACCAGCCTATGCGCCCATCATCACTATCAGCGTGGACTTACACCAGCCTATGCGCCCATCATCACTATCAGCGTGGGCTTACACCAGCCTATGCAGCCATCATCACTATCAGAGTGGACTTTCACCAGGCTATGCACCCATCATCACTATCAGCGTGGACTTACACCAGCCTATGCGCCCATCATCACTATCAGCGTGGACTTACACCAGCCTATGTGCCCATCATCACTATCAGCTTGGGCTTACACCAGCCTATGCAGCCATCACCACTATCAGCGTGGACTTACACCAGCCTATGCGCCCATTTCACTATCAGCGTGGGCTTACACCTGCCTATGCGCCCATCATCACTATCAGCGTGCACTTACACCAGCCTATGCAGCCATCATCACTATCAGCGTGGGCTTACACCAGCCTATGCAGCCATCATCACTATCAGCGTGGACTTACACCAGCCTATGCAGCCATCAACACTATCAGCGTGGGCTTACACCTGCCTATGCAGCCATCACCACTATCAGCGTGGGCTTACACCTGCCTATGTGCCCATTATCACTATCAGCGTGGACTTACAGCAGCCTATGCAGCCATCATCACTATCAGCACTATCAGCATGGGCTTACACCAGCCTAAGCAGCCATCATCACTATCAGTGTGGGCTTACACCAGCCTATGCTGCCATCATCACTTTTAGCGTGGGCTTACACCAGCCTATGCAGCCATCATCACTATCAGCGTGGGCTTACACCAGCCTATGCAGCCATCATCACTATTAGCGTGGGCTTACACCTGCCTATGCAGCCATCATCACTATCAGCGTGGGCATACACCAGCCTATGTTCCCATCATCACTATCAGCGCGGACTTACACCAGCCTATGCGCCCATCATCACTATCAGTGTGTGCTTACACCGGCCTATGCAGCCATCATCACTATCAGCGTGGGCTTACTCCTGCCTATGCAGCCATCATCACGATCAGCGTGGGCTTACACCAGCCTATGCGCCCATCATCACTATCAGCATGTGCTTACACCGGCCTATGCAGCCATCATCACTATCAGCGTGTGTTTACACCGATCTATGCAGCCATCATCACTATCAGCGTGGGCTTACACCAGCCTATGCGCCCATCATCACTATCAGCGTGGACTTACACCAGCCTATGCGCCCATCATCACTATCAGCGTGGACTTACACCAGCCTATGCGCCCATCATCACTATCAGCGTGGACTTACACCAGCCCATGCGCCCATCATCACTATCAGCGTGTGCTTACACCGGCCTATGCGCCCATCACCACTATCAGCGTGGGCTTACACCTGCCTATGCGCCCATCATCACTATCAGCGTGTGCTTACACCGGCCTATGCGCCCATCACCACTATCAGCGTGGGCTTACACCAGCCTATGCGCCCATCATCACTATCAGCGTGGACTTACACCAGCCTATGCAGCCATCATCACTATCAGCGTGGACTTACACCAGCCTATGCAGCCATCACCACTATCAGCGTGGGCTTACACCAGCCTATGCAGCCATCATCTCTATCAGCGTGGGTTTACACCTGCCTATGCGCCCATAATCACTATCAGCGTGGACTTACACCAGCCTATGCAGCCATCATCACTATCAGCGTGGACTTACACCAGCCTATGCAGCCATCACCACTATCAGCGTGGGCTTACACCAGCCTATGCAGCCATCACCACTAACAGCGTGGGTTTACACCTGCCTATGTGCCCATTATCACTATCAGCGTGGACTTACTGCAGCCTATGCAGCCATCATCACTATCAGCACTATCTGCGTGGGCTTACACCAGCCTATGCAGCCATCATCACTATCAGCGTGGGCTTACACCAGCCTATGCTCCCATCATCACTATTAGCGTGGGCTTACACCGGCCTATGCAGCCATCATCACTATCAGCGTGGGTGAAGACCAGCCTATGCGCCCATCATCACTATCAGCGTGGGTTTACACCAGCCTATGTGCCCATCATCACTATCAGCGCGGACTTACACCAGCCTATGCGCCCATCATCACTATCAGCATGTGCTCACACCAGCCTATGCGCCCATCATCACTATCAGCGTGGACTTACACCAGCCTATGCAGCCATCATCACTATCAGCGTGGGCTTACACCTGCCTATGCAGCCATCACCACTATCAGCGTGGGCTTACACCAGCCTATGCAGCCATCACCACTATGAGCGTGGACTTACACCAGCCTATGCGCCCATCATCACTTGCAGCGTTGACTTACACCACCCTATGCAGCCATCACCACTATCAGCGTGGGCTTACACCAGCCTATGCAGCCATCACCACTATCAGCGTGGACTTACACCAGCCTATGCAGCCTTCATCACTATTAGCGTGGACTTACACCGGCCTATGCGCCCATCATCACTATCAGCGTGGAGTTACACCAGCCTAAGCACCATCATCACTATCAGCGTGGACTTACACCAGCCAATGCGCCCATCATCACTATCAGCGTGGGCTTACACCAGCCTATGCGCCCATCATCACTATCAGCGTGGGCTTACACCAGCCTATGCGCCCATCATCACTATCAGCGTGGGCTTACACCTGCCTATGCACCCATCATCACTATCAGCGTGGACTTAAACCAGCCTATGCAGCCATCACCTCTATCAGCGTGGACATACACCAGCCTATGCGCCCATCATCACTATCAGCGTGGGCTTACACCAGGCTATGCAGCCATCACCACTATCAGCGTGGACTTACACCAGCCTATGCGCCCATTATCACTATCAGCGTGGACTTACACCAGGCTATGCAGCCATCACCACTATCAGCGTGGACTTACACCAGCCTATGCGCCCATTATCACTATCAGCGTGGACTTACAGCAGCCTATGCAGCCATCATCACTATCAGCGTGGGCTTACACCAGCCTATGCAGCCATCATCACTATCAGCGTGGGCTTACACCAGCCTATGCAGCCATCATCACTATTAGCGTGGGCTTATACCTGCCTATGCAGCCATCATCACTATCAGCGTGGGCGAAGACCAGCCTATGCGCCCATCATCACTATCAGCGTGGGCTTACACCAGCCTATGTGCCCATCATCACTATCAGCGCGGACTTACACCAGCCTATGCGCCCATCATCACTATCAGCGTGTGCTCACACCAGCCTATGCGCCCATCATCACTATCAGCGTGGACTTACACCAGCCTATGCAGCCATCATCACTATCAGCGTGGGTTTACACCTGCCTATGCAGCCATCACCACTATCAGCGTGGGCTTACACCAGCCTATGCGACCATCATCACTATCAGCGTGTGCTTACACCGGCCTATGCTGCCATCATCACTATCAGCGTGGGCTTACACCAGCCTATGCGCCCATCATCACTATCAGCGTGAACTTACACCTGCCTATGCAGCCATCACCACTATCAGTGTGGGCTTACACCAGCCTATGCGCCCATCATCACTATCAGCGTGAACTTACACCTGCCTATGCAGCCATCACCACTATCAGCGTGGGCTTACACCAGCCTATGCAGCCATCACCACTACGAGCGTGGACTTACACCAGCCTATGTGCCCATCATCACTATCAGCGTGGGCTTACACCAGCCTATGCGCCCATCATCATTATCATCGTGAACTTACACCAGCTTATGCAGCCATCACCACTATCAGCGTCGGCTTACTCCAGCCTATGCGCCCATCATCACTATAAGCGTGTTCTTACACCGGCCTATGCAGCCATCATCACTATCAGCGTGGGCTTACACCAGCCTATGCGCCCATCATCACTATCAGCGTGTGCTTACACCGGCCTATGCAGCCATCATCACTATCAGCGTGAGCTTACACCAGCCTATGCAGCCATCACCACTATGAGCGTGGGCTTACACCAGCCTATGCGCCCATCATCACTATCATCGTGAACTTACACCAGCCTATGCAGCCATCACCACTATCAGCGTGGGCTTACACCAGCCTATGCGCCCATCATCACTATCAGCGTGTGCTTACACCGGCCTATGCAGCCATCATCACTATCAGCTTGGGCTTACACCAGCCTATGCAGCCATCACCACTATCACCATGGGCTTACACCAGCCTATGCAGCCATCACCACTATGAGCGTGGACTTACACCAGCCTATACGCCCATCATCACTATCAGTGTGGACTTACACCGGCCTATACAGCCATCATCAGTACCACTGAGATCCGCGGCGGGCCCGGGTAATAGGGGGCGAGGCCTATTTGCGGGAGGCGTGGCCTCGCCCCCTTCCCGGAAAAAAAAAAGATTTAGATGCGGCGCTGCGCGCTGGGGTGGGGAGGGCACTCTGGGCCCCCTCAGCCCTGCTGAAGCCAGGGGGGGCGCGATCAGTGTGATCGCTCCCCACCACAGGCATAGGAGACTGCTGTGGCTGGTGCTCAGCAGCCACGAGCAGTCTCCACTTCATCCAGCACACGCTGTGTGCTGGGCTGCTTTGAGGGAGGGGGAGCGGCGCCCACCGAGCCCCTGTCGGGCCCCTCAGGAAGCCCGGGCCCCAGTAATCTGTACCAGCGCCCCCCCCTCTTGGCGCCCCTGGCCATCATCACTATCAACATGGGCTTACACCAGCCTATGTGCCCATCATCACTATCAGTGTGGACTTACACCAGCCTATGCGGCTATCATCACTATCAGTGTGGCGTTACACCTCCCTATACAGCCATCATCACTATCAGCATGGATTTACACCAGCCTATGCGCCCATCATCACTATCAGCGTGGGCTTACACCAGCCTACGCAGTCATCATCATTATCAGCGTGGGCTTACACCAGCCTATGTGGCCATCATCACTATCAGCATGGATTTACACCAGGCTATGTGCCCATCATCACTATCAGCATGGGCTTACACCAGGCTATGAGCCCATCATCACTATCAGCATGGACTTACACCAGCCTATGTGCCCATCATCACTATCAGCGTGGACTTACACCAGGCTATGTGCCCATCATCACTATCAGCGTGGACTTACACCAGCCTATGTGCCCATCATCACTATCAGTGTGGGCTTACACGAGCCTATGCAGCCATCATCACTGTCAACGTGGGCTTACACCAGCCTATGTGCCCATCATCACTATCAGCGTGGAATTACACCAGCCTATGTGCCCATCATCACTATCAGTGTGGGCTTACACCAGCCTATGTGCCCATCATCACTATCAGCGTGCGCTTATACCAGCCTATGCGCCCATCATCACTATCAGCGTGGGCTTACAGCGTGGACTTACACCAGCCTATGCGCCCATCATCAGTATCAGCATGGACTTACACCAGCCTATGCGCCCATCATCACTATCAGCGTGGACTTACACCAGCCTATGCGCCCATTATCACTATCAGCGTGGGCTTACACCAGCCTATGCAGCCATCATCACTATCAGCGTGGGCTTACACCAGCCTATGCAGCCATCATCACTATCAGAGTGGACTTACACCAGGCTTTGTGCCCAGCATCACTATCAGCGTGGACTTACACCAGCCTATGCTCCCATCATCACTATCAGCGTGGACTTACACCAGCCTATGTGCCCATCATCACTATCAGTGTGGGCTTACACCAGCCTATGCAGCCATCATCACTATCAGTGTGGGCTTACACGAGCCTATGTGCCCATCATCACTATCAGTGTGGGCTTACACCAGCCTATGTGCCTATCATCACTATCAGCGTGCGCTTATACCAGCCTATGCGCCCATCATCACTATCAGCGTGGACTTACAGCTGCCTATACAGCCATCGACACTATTAGCGTGGACTTACACCGGCCTATGCGCCCATCATCACTATCAGCGTGGACTTACACCAGCCTTTGCGCCATCATCACTATCAACGTGGACTTACACCAGCCTATGCTCCCATCATCACTATCAGCGTGGGCTTACACCAACCTATGCGCCCATCATCACTATCAGCGTGGGCTTACACCTGCCTATGCGCCCATCATCACTATCAGCGTGGGCTTACACCAGCCTATGCAGCCATCACCACTATCAGTGTGGGCTTACACCAGCCTATGCAGCCATCACCACTATCAGCGTGGGCTTACACCTGCCTATGTGCCCATTATCACTATCAGCGTTGACTTACAGCAGCCTATGCAGCCATCATCACTATCAGCACTATCAGCGTGGGCTTACTCCAGCCTAAGCAGCCATCATCACTATCAGTGTGGGCTTACACCAGCCTATGCAGCCATCATCACTTTTAGCGTTGGCTTACACCAGCCTATGCAGCCATCATCACTATCAGCGTGGGCTTACACCAGCCTATGCAGCCAACATCACTATTAGCGTGGGCTTACACCTGCCTATGCTGCCATCATCACTATCAGCGTGGGCATAGACCAGCCTATGTGCCCATCATCACTATCAGCGCGGACTTACACCAGCCTATGCGCCCATCATCACTATCAGCGTGTGCTTACACCGGCCTATGCAGCCATCATCACTATCAGCGTGGGCTCACACCTGCCTATGCAGCCATCATCACAATCAGCGTGGGCTTACACCAGCCTATGCGCCCATCATCACTATCAGCGTGTGCTTACACCGGCCTATGCAGCCATCATCACTATCAGCGTGTGTTTACACCGGCATATGCAGCCATCATCACTATCAGCGTGGGCTTACACCAGCCTATGCGCCCATCATCACTATCAGCGTGGACTTATACCAGCCTATGCGCCCATCATCACTATCAGCGTGGACTTACACCAGCCTATGCGCCCATCATCACTATCAGCGTGGACTTACACCAGCCTATGCGCCCATCATCACTATCAGCGTGGGCTTACACCAGCCTATGCAGCCATCATCACTATCAGAGTGGACTTACACCAGGCTATGCACCCATCATCACTATCAGCGTGGACTTACACCAGCCTATGCGCCCATCATCACTATCAGCGTGGACTTACACCAGCCTATGTGCCCATCATCACTATCAGCTTGGGCTTACACCAGCCTATGCAGCCATCATCACTATCAGTGTGGGCTTACACCAGCCTATGTGCCCATCATCACTATAAGCGTGGGCTTAGACCAGCCTATGCGCCCATCATCACTATCAGTGTCAGCTTACACCTGCCTATGCGCCCATCATCACTATCAGCGTGGACTTACACCTGCCTATGCAGCCATCATCACTATTAGCGTGGACTTACACCAGCCTATGCGCCCATCATCCCTATCAGCGTGGACTTACACCAGCCTATGCGCCATCATCACTATCAGCGTGGACTTACACCAGCCTATGCGCCCATCATCACTATCAGCGTGGGCTTACACCAGCCTATGCGCCCATCATCACTATCAGCGTGGGCTTACACCTGCCTATGCGCCCATCATCACTATCAGCGTCGACTTACACCAGCCTATGCAGCCATCACCACTATCAGCGTGGACTTACACCAGCCTATGCGCCCATCATCACTATCAGCGTGGACTTACACCAGCCTATGCAGCCATCACCACTATCAGCGTGGACTTACACCAGCCTATGCACCCATCATCACTATCAGCGTGGGCTTACACCTGCCTATGCGCCCATCATCACTATCAGCGTGGACTTACACCAGCCTATGCAGCCATCATCACTATCAACGTGGACTTACACCAGCCTATGCAGCCATCACCACTTTCAGCGTGGGCTTACACCAGCCTATGCAGCCATCACCACTATCAGCGTGGGTTTACACCTGCCTATGTGCCCATTATCACTATCAGCGTGGACTTACAGCAGCCTATGCAGCCATCATCACTATCAGCACTATCAGCGTTGGCTTACACCAGTCTATGCAGCCATCATCACTATCAGCGTGGGCTTACACCAGCCTATGCAGCCATCATCACTATCAGCATGGGCTTACACCAGCCTATGCAGCCATCATCACTATTAGCGTGGGCTTACACCTGCCTATGCAGCCATCATCACTATCAACGTGGGCGTAGACCAGCCTTTGCGCCCATCATCACTATCAGCGTGGACTTACACCTGCCTATGCGCCCATCATCACTATCAGCGTGGACTTACACCAGCCTTTGCTGCCATCACCACTATCAGCGTGGGCTTACTCCAGCCTATGCGCCCATCATCACTATCAGCGTGGACTTACACCAGCCTATGCAGCCATCATCACTATCAGCGTGGACTTACACCAGCCTATGCAGCCATCACCACTATCAGCGTGGGCTTACACCAGCCTATGCAGCCATCACCACTATCAGCGTGGGTTTACACCTGCCTATGTGCCCATTATCACTATCAGCGTGGACTTACAGCAGCCTATGCAGCCATCATCACTATCAGCACTATCAGCGTGGGCTTACACCAACCTATGCAGCCATCATCACTATCAGCGTGGGCGTAGACCAGCCTATGCGCCCATCATCACTACCAGCGTGGACTTACACCTGCCTATGCGCCCATCATCACTATCAGCGTGGGCTTACACCAGCCTATGCGCCCATCATCACTATCAGCGTGGGCTTACACCTGCCTATGCGCCCATCATCACTATCAGCGTGGGCTTGCACCAGCCTATGCAGCCATCATCACTATCAGCGTGGACTTACACCAGCCTATGCAGCCATCACCACTATCAGCGTGGGCTTACACCAGCCTATGCAGCCATCACCACTATCAGCGTGGGCTTACACCTGCCTATGTGCCCATTATCACTATCAGCGTGGACTTACAGCAGCCTATGCAGCCAACATCACTATCAGCACTATCAGCATGGGCTTACACCAGCCTAAGCAGCCATCATCACTATCAGTGTGGGCTTACACCAGCCTATGCAGCCATCATCACTTTTAGCGTGGGCTTACACCAGCCTATGCAGCCATCATCACTATCAGCGCGGGCTTACACCAGCCAATGCAGCCACCATCACTATTAGCGTGGGCTTACACCTGCCTATGCTGCCATCATCACTATCAGCGTGGGCATACACCAGCCTATGTGCCCATCATCACTATCAGCGCGGACTTACACCAGCCTATGCGCCCATCATCACTATCAGCGTGTGCTTACACCGGCCTATGCAGCCATCATCACTATCAGCGTGGGCTTACTCCTGCCTATGCAGCCATCATAACGATCAGCGTGGGCTTACACCAGCCTATGCGCCCATCATCACTACCAGCGTGTGCTTACACCGGCCTATGCAGCCATCATCTCTATCAGCGTGTGTTTACACCGGTCTATGCAGCCATCATCACTATCAGAGTGGGCTTACACCAGCCTATGCGCCCATCATCACTATCAGCGTGGACTTACACCAGCCTATGCGCCCATCATCACTATCAGCGTGGACTTACACCAGCCTATGCGCCCATCATCATTATCAGTGTGGACTTACACCAGCCTATGCGCCCATCATCACTATCAGCGTGTGCTTACACCGGCCTATGCGCCCATCACCACTATCAGCGTGTGCTTACACCAGCCTATGCGCCCATCATCACTATCAGTGTGTGCTTACATCGGCCTATGCGCCCATGACCACTATCAGCATGGGCTTACACCAGCCTATGCACCCATCATCACTATCAGCATGGACTTACACCAGCCTATGCAGCCATCATCACTATCAGCGTGGACTTACACCAGCCTATGCAGCCATCACCACTATTAGCGTGGGCTTACACCAGCCTATGCAGCCATTATCTCTATCAGCGTGGGTTTACACCTGCCTATGCGCCCATCATCACTATCAGCGTGGACTTACACCAGCCTATGCAGCCATCATCACTATCAGCGTGGACTTACACCAGCCTATGCAGCCATCACCACTATCAGCGTGGGCTTACACCAGCCTATGCAGCCATCACCACTAACAGCGTGAGTTTACACCTGCCTATGTGCCCATTATCACTATCTGCGTGGACTTACAGCAGCCTATGCAGCCATCATCACTATCAGCACTATCTGTGTGGGCTTACACCAGCCTATGCAGCCATCATCACTATCAGCGTGGGCTTACACCAGCCTATGCAGCCATCATCACTATCAGCGTGGACTTACACCAGCCTATGCAGCCATCATCACTATTAGCGTGGGCTTACACCGGCCTATGCAGCCATCATCACTATCAGCGTGGGTGAAGACCAGCCTATGCGCCCATCATCAATATCAGCGTGGGTTTACACCAGCCTATGCAGCCATCACCACTATCAGTGTGGGCTTACACCAGCCTATGCAGCCATCATCACTATCAGCGTGGGCTTACACCTGCCTATGCAGCCATCACCTCTATCAGCGTTGGCTTACACCAGCCTATGCAGCCATCACCACTATGAGCGTGGACTTACACCAGCCTATGTGCCCATCATCACTTGCAGCGTGGACTTACACCAGCCTATGCAGCCATCACCACTATCAGCGTGGGCTTACACCAGCCTATGCAGCCATCACCACTATGAGCGTGGACTTACACCAGCCTATACGCCCATCATCACTATCAGTGTGGACTTACACCGGCCTATGCAGCCATCATCAGTCCCACTGAGAGCCGCGGCGGGCCCGGGTTATAGGGGGCGTTGCCTATTTGCGTGAGGCGTGGCCATGCCCCCTCCCCGAACAAAAAAAGATTTGTACGTGGCACTGCGCGCTGGGGTGGGGGGGGCACTCTGGGCCCCCTCAGCCCTGCTGAAAGCCAGGGGGGGCGCGATAACTATCAGCGTGTGCTTAAACCAGCCTATGCGCCCATCATCACTATCAACGTGGGCTTACACCTGCCTATGCACCCATCATCACTATCAGCGTGGACTTACACCAGCCTATGCAGCCATCACCACTATCAGCGTGGACTTACACCAGCCTATGCGCCCATCATCTCTATCAGCGTGGGCTTACACCTGCCTATGCGCCCATCATCACTATCAGCGTGAACTTACACCTGCCTATGCAGCCATCACCACTATCAGTGTGGGCTTACACCAGCCTATGCGCCCATCATCACTATCAGCGTGTACTTACACCTGCCTATGCAGCCATCACCACTATCAGCGTGGGCTTACACCAGCTTATGCAGCCATCACCACTACGAGCGTGGACTTACACCAGCCTATGTGCCCATCATCACTATCAGCGTGGACTTACACCAGCCTTTGCGCCATCATCACTATCAACGTGGACTTACACCAGCCTATGCTCCCATCATCACTATCAGCGTGGGCTTACACCAGCCTATGCGCCCATCATCACTATCAGCGTGGGCTTACACCAGCCTATGCGCCCATCATCACTATCAGCATGGGCTTACACCAGCCTATGCAGCCATCATCACTATCAGCGTGAACTTACACCAGCCTATGCAGCCATCACCACTATCAGCGTGGGCTTACACCAGCCTATGCAGCCATCACCACTATCAGCGTGGGCTTACACCTGCCTATGTGCCCATTATCACTATCAGCGTTGACTTACAGCAGCCTATGCAGCCATCATCACTATCAGCACTATCAGCGTGGGCTTACTCCAGCCTAAGCAGCCATCATCACTATCAGTGTGGGCTTACACCAGCCTATGCAGCCATCATCACTTTTAGCGTGTGCTTACACCAGCCTATGCAGCCATCATCACTATCAGCGTGGGCTTACACCAGCCTATGCAGCCATCATCACTATTAGCGTGGGCTTACACTTGCCTATGCTGCCATCATCACTATCAGCGTGGGCATAGACCAGCCTATGTGCCCATCATCACTAACAGCGCGGACTTACACCAGCCTATGCGCCCATCATCACTATCAGCGTGTGCTTACACCGGCCTATGCAGCCATCATAACTATCAGCGTGGGCTTACACCTGCCTATGCAGCCATCATCACAATCAGCGTGGGCTTACACCAGCCTTTGCGCCCATCATCACTATCAGCGTGTGCTTACACCGGCCTATGCAGCCATCATCACTATCAGCGTGTGTTTACACCGGCCTATGCAGCCATCATCACTATCAGCGTGGGCTTACACCAGCCTATGCGCCCATCATCACTATCAGCGTGGACTTACACCAGCCTATGCGCCCATCATCACTATCAGCGTGGACTTACACCAGCCTATGCGCCCATCATCACTATCAGCGTGGACTTACACCAGCCTATGCGCCCATCATCACTATCAGCGTGGGCTTACACCAGCCTATGCAGCCATCATCACTATCAGAGTGGGCTTACACCAGGCTATACACCCATCATCACTATCAGCGTGGACTTACACCAGCCTATGCGCCCATCTTCACTATCAGCGTGGACTTACACCAGCCTATGTGCCCATCATCACTATCAGCTTGGGCTTACACCAGCCTATGCAGCCATCATCACTATCAGTGTGGGCTTACACGAGCCTATGTGTCCATCATCACTATCAGCGTGGGCTTAGACCAGCCTATGCGCCCATCATCACTATCAGTGTCGGCTTACACCTCCCTATGCGCCCATCATCACTATCAGCGTGGACTTACACCTGCCTATGCAGCCATCATCACTATTAGCGTGGACTTACACCAGCCTATGCGCCCATCATCCCTATCAGCGTGGACTTACACCAGCCTATGCGCCATCATCACTATCAGCGTGGACTTACACCAGCCTATGCGCCCATCATCACTATCAGCATGGGCTTACACCTGCCTATGCGCCCATCAACACTATCAGCGTGGACTTACACCAGCCTATGCAGCCATCACCACTATCAGCGTGGACTTACACCAGGCTATGCACCCATCATCACTATCAGCGTGGGCTTACACCTGCCTATGCGCCCATCATCACTATCAGCGTGGACTTACACCAGCCTATGCAGCCATCATCACTATCAATGTGGACTTACACCAGCCTATGCAGCCATCACCACTTTCAGCGTGGGCTTACACCAGCCTATGCAGCCATCACCACTATCAGCGTGGGTTTACACCTGCCTATGTGCCCATTATCACCATCAGCGTGGACTTAAAGCAGCCTATGCAGCCATCATCACTATCAGCACTATCAGCGTGGGCTTACACCAGTCTATGCAGCCATCATCACTATCAGCGTGGGCTTACACCAGCCTATGCAGCCATCATCACTATCAGCATGGGCTTACACCTGCCTATGCAGCCATCATCACTATCAACGTGGGCGTAGACCAGCCTATGCGCACATCATCACTATCAGCGTGGACTTACACCTGCCTATGCGCCCATCATCACTATCAGCGTGGACTTACACCAGCCTTTGCTGCCATCACCACTATCAGCGTGGGCTTACACCAGCCTATGCAGCCATCACCACTATCAGCGTGAACTTACACCAGCCTATGCACCCATCATCACTATCAGCGTGGGCTTACACCTGCCTATGCGCCCATCATCACTATCAGCGTGGGCTTACACCAGCCTATGCAGCCATCATCACTATCAATGTGGACTTACTCCAGCCTATGCAGCCATCACCACTTTCAGCGTGGGCTTACACCAGCCTATGCAGCCATCACCACTATCAGCGTGGGTTTACACCTGCCTATGTGCCCATTATCACTATCAGCGTGGACTTAAAGCAGCCTATGCAGCCATCATCACTATCAGCACTATCAGCGTGGGCTTACACCAGTCTATGCAGCCATCATCACTATCAGCGTGGGCTTACACCAGCCTATGCAGCCATCATCACTATCAGCATGGGCTTACACCTGCCTATGCAGCCATCATCACTATCAGCGTGGGCGTAGACCAGCCTATGCGCCCATCATCACTATCAGCGTGGACTTACACCTGCCTATGCGCCCATCATCACTATCAACGTGGACTTACACCAGCCTATGCTCCCATCATCACTATCAGCGTGGGCTTACACCAGCCTATGCGCCCATCATCACTCTCAGCGTGGGCTTAAACCTGCCTATGCGCCCATCATCACTATCAGCGTGGGCTTACACCAGCCTATGCAGCCATCATCACTATCAGCGTGGACTTACACCAGCCTATGCAGCCATCACCACTATCAGCGTGGGCTTACACCAGCCTATGCAGCCATCACCACTATCAGCGTGGGCTTACACCTGCCTATGTGCCCATTATCACTATCAGCGTGGACATACAGCAGCCTATGCAGCCATCATCACTATCAGCACTATCAGCATGGGCTTACACCTGCCTAAGCAGCCATCATCACTATCAGTGTGGGCTTACACCAGCCTATGCAGCCATCATCACTTTTAGCGTGGGCTTACACCAGCCTATGCAGCCATCATCACTATCAGCGTGGGCTTACACCAGCCTATGCAGCCATCATCACTATTAGCGTGGGCTTACACCTGCCTATGCTGCCATCATCACTATCAGCGTGGGCATACACCAGCCTATGTGCCTATCATCACTATCCCGGCGGACTTACACCAGCCTATGCGCCCATCATCACTATCAGCGTGTGCTTACACCGGCCTATGCAGCCATCATCACTATCAGCGTGGGCTTACTCCTGCCTCTGCTGCCATCATCACGATCAGCGTGGGCTTACACCAGCCTATGCACCCATCATCACTATCAGCGTGTGCTTACACCGGCCTATGCAGCTATCATCACTATCAGCGTGTGTTTACACCGGTCTATGCAGCCATCATCACTATCAGCGTGGGCTTACACCAGCCTATGCGCCCATCATCACTATCAGCGTGGACTTACACCAGCCTATGCGCCCATCATCACTATCAGCGTGGACTTACACCAGCCTATGCGCCCATCATCACTATCAGCGTGGACTTACACCAGCCTATGCGCCCATCATCACTATCAGCGTGGAGTTACACCAGCCTATGCACCATCATCACTATCAGCGTGGGCTTACACCAGCCTATGCGCCCATCATCACTATCAGCGTGTGCTTACATCGGCCTAAGCGCCCATCACCACTATCAGCGTGGGCTTACACCAGCCTATGCGCCCATCATCACTATCAGCATGGACTTACACCAGCCTATGCAGCCATCATCACTATCAGCGTGGACTTACACCAGCCTATGCAGCCATCACCACTATTAGCGTGGGCTTACACCAGCCTATGCAGCCATTATCTCTATCAGCGTGGGTTTACACCTGCCTATGCGCCCATCATCACTATCAGCGTGGATTTACACCAGCCTATGCAGCCATCATCACTATCAGCGTGGACTTACACCAGCCTATGCAGCCATCACCACTATCAGCGTGGGCTTACACCAGCCTATGCAGCCATCACCACTAACAGCGTGGGTTTACACCTGCCTATGTGCCCATTATCACTATCAGCGTGGACTTACAGCAGCCTATGCAGCCATCATCACTATCAGCACTATCTGCGTGGGCTTACACCAGCCTATGCAGCCATCATCACTATCAGCGTGGGCTTACACCAGCCTATGCAGCCATCATCACTATCAGCGTGGACTTACACCAGCCTATGCAGCCATCATCACTATTAGCGTGGGCTTACACCGGCCTATGCAGCCATCATCACTATCAGCGTGGGTGAAGACCAGCCTATGCGCCCATCATCAATATCAGCGTGGGTTTACACCAGCCTATGTGCCCATCATCACTATCAGCGCGGACTTACACCAGCCTATGCGCCCATCATCACTATCAGCATGTGCTCACACCAGCCTATGCGCCCATCATCACTATCAGCGTGGACTTACACCAGCCTATGCAGCCATCATCACTATCAGCGTGGGCTTACACACGCCTATGCAGCCATCACCACTATCAGCGTGGGCTTACACCAGCCTATGCAGCCATCACCACTATGAGCGTGGACTTACACCAGCCTATGCGCCCATCATCACTTGCAGCGTGGACTTACACCAGCCTATGCAGCCATCACCACTATCAGCGTGGGCTTACACCAGCCTATGCAGCCATCACCACTATGAGCGTGGACTTACACCAGCCTATGCACCCATCATCACTATCAGCGTGTGCTTACACCGGCCTATGCAGCTATCATCACTATCAGCGTGTGTTTACACCGGTCTATGCAGCCATCATCACTATCAGCGTGGGCTTACACCAGCCTATGCGCCCATCATCACTATCAGCGTGGACTTACACCAGCCTATGCGCCCATCATCACTATCAGCATGGACTTACACCAGCCTATGCGCCCATCATCACTATCAGCGTGGACTTACACCAGCCTATGCGCCCATCATCACTATCAGCGTGGAGTTACACCAGCCTATGCACCATCATCACTATCAGCGTGGGCTTACACCAGCCTATGCGCCCATCATCACTATCAGCGTGTGCTTACATCGGCCTAAGCGCCCATCACCACTATCAGCGTGGGCTTACACCAGCCTATGCGCCCATCATCACTATCAGCATGGACTTACACCAGCCTATGCAGCCATCATCACTATCAGCGTGGACTTACACCAGCCTATGCAGCCATCACCACTATTAGCGTGGGCTTACACCAGCCTATGCAGCCATTATCTCTATCAGCGTGGGTTTACACCTGCCTATGCGCCCATCATCACTATCAGCGTGGACTTACACCAGCCTATGCAGCCATCATCACTATCAGCGTGGACTTACACCAGCCTATGCAGCCATCACCACTATCAGCGTGGGCTTACACCAGCCTATGCAGCCATCACCACTAACAGCGTGGGTTTACACCTGCCTACGTGCCCATTATCACTATCAGCGTGGACTTACAGCAGCCTATGCAGCCATCATCACTATCAGCACTATCTGCGTGGGCTTACACCAGCCTATGCAGCCATCATCACTATCAGCGTGGGCTTACACCAGCCTATGCAGCCATCATCACTATCAGCGTGGACTTACACCAGCCTATGCAGCCATCATCACTATTAGCGTGGGCTTACACCGGCCTATGCAGCCATCATCACTATCAGCGTGGGTGAAGACCAGCCTATGCGCCCATCATCAATATCAGCGTGGGTTTACACCAGCCTATGTGCCCATCATCACTATCAGCGCGGACTTACACCAGCCTATGCGCCCATCATCACTATCAGCATGTGCTCACACCAGCCTATGCGCCCATCATCACTATCAGCGTGGACTTACACCAGCCTATGCAGCCATCATCACTATCAGCGTGGGCTTACACCTGCCTATGCAGCCATCACCACTATCAGCGTGGGCTTACACCAGCCTATGCAGCCATCACCACTATGAGCGTGGACTTACACCAGCCTATGCGCCCATCATCACTTGCAGCGTGGACTTACACCAGCCTATGCAGCCATCACCACTATCAGCGTGGGCTTACACCAGCCTATGCAGCCATCACCACTATGAGCGTGGACTTACCCCAGCCTATACGCCCATCATCACTATCAGTGTGGACTTACACCGGCCTATGCAGCCATCATCAGTCCCACTGAGAGCCGCGGCGGGCCCGGGTTATAGGGGGCGTTGCCTATTTGCGTGAGGCGTGGCCATGCCCCCTCCCCGAAAAAAAAAAGATTTGTACGTGGCACTGCGCGCTGGGGTGGGGGGGGCACTCTGGGCCCCCTCAGCCCTGCTGAAAGCCAGGGGGGGCGTGATCACTATCAGAATGTGCTTAAACCAGCCTATGCGCCCATCATCACTATCAACGTGGGCTTACACCTGCCTATGCACCCATCATCACTATCAGCGTGGACTTACACCAGCCTATGCAGCCATCACCACTATCAGCGTGGACTTACACCTGCCTATGCGCCCATCATCTCTATCAGCGTGGGCTTACACCTGCCTATGCGCCCATCATCACTATCAGTGTGGACTTACACCAGGCTATGCAGCCATCACCACTATAAGCGTGGACTTACACCAGCCTATGCAGCCTTCATCGCTATTAGCGTGGACTTACACCAGCCTATGCGCCCATCATCACTATCAGCGTGGAGTTACACCAGCCTATGCACCATCATCACTATCAGCGTGGACTTACACCAGCCAATGCGCCCATCATCCCTATCAGCGTGGGCTTACACCAGCCTATGCGCCCATCATCACTATCAGCGTGGGCTTACACCAGCCTATGCGCCCATCATCACTATCAGCGTGGGCTTACACCTGCCTATGCACCCATCATCACTAACAGCGCGGACTTACACCAGCCTATGCGCCCATCATCACTATCAGCGTGTGCTTACACCGGCCTATGCAGCCATCATCACTATCAGCGTGGGCTTACACCTGCCTATGCAGCCATCATCACAATCAGCGTGGGCTTACACCAGCCTATGCGCCCATCATCACTATCAGCGTGTGCTTACACCGGCCTATGCAGCCATCATCACTATCAGCGTGTGTTTACACCGGCCTATGCAGCCATCATCACTATCAGCGTGGGCTTACACCAGCCTATGCGCCCATCATCACTATCAGCGTGGACTTACACCAGCCTATGCGCCCATCATCACTATCAGCGTGGACTTACACCAGCCTATGCGCCCATCATCACTATCAGCGTGGACTTACACCAGCCTATGCGCCCATCATCACTATCAGCGTGGGCTTACACCAGCCTATGCAGCCATCATCACTATCAGAGTGGGCTTACACCAGGCTATACACCCATCATCACTATCAGCGTGGACTTACACCAGCCTATGCGCCCATCTTCACTATCAGCGTGGACTTACACCAGCCTATGTGCCCATCATCACTATCAGCTTGGGCTTACACCAGCCTATGCAGCCATCATCACTATCAGTGTGGGCTTACACGAGCCTATGTGTCCATCATCACTATCAGCGTGGGCTTAGACCAGCCTATGCGCCCATCATCACTATCAGTGTCGGCTTACACCTCCCTATGCGCCCATCATCACTATCAGCGTGGACTTACACCTGCCTATGCAGCCATCATCACTATTAGCGTGGACTTACACCAGCCTATGCGCCCATCATCCCTATCAGCGTGGACTTACACCAGCCTATGCGCCATCATCACTATCAGCGTGGACTTACACCAGCCTATGCGCCCATCATCACTATCAGCATGGGCTTACACCTGCCTATGCGCCCATCAACACTATCAGCGTGGACTTACACCAGCCTATGCAGCCATCACCACTATCAGCGTGGACTTACACCAGGCTATGCACCCATCATCACTATCAGCGTGGGCTTACACCTGCCTATGCACCCATCATCACTATCAGCGTGGACTTACACCAGCCTATGCAGCCATCATCACTATCAATGTGGACTTACACCAGCCTATGCAGCCATCACCACTTTCAGCGTGGGCTTACACCAGCCTATGCAGCCATCACCACTATCAGCGTGGGTTTACACCTGCCTATGTGCCCATTATCACTATCAGCGTGGACTTAAAGCAGCCTATGCAGCCATCATCACTATCAGCACTATCAGCGTGGGCTTACACCAGTCTATGCAGCCATCATCACTATCAGCGTGGGCTTACACCAGCCTATGCAGCCATCATCACTATCAGCATGGGCTTACACCTGCCTATGCAGCCATCATCACTATCAACGTGGGCGTAGACCAGCCTATGCGCACATCATCACTATCAGCGTGGACTTACACCTGCCTATGCGCCCATCATCACTATCAGCGTGGACTTACACCAGCCTTTGCTGCCATCACCACTATCAGCGTGGGCTTACACCAGCCTATGCAGCCATCACCACTATCAGCGTGAACTTACACCAGCCTATGCACCCATCATCACTATCAGCGTGGGCTTACACCTGCCTATGCGCCCATCATCACTATCAGCGTGGACTTACACCAGCCTATGCAGCCATCATCACTATCAATGTGGACTTACTCCAGCCTATGCAGCCATCACCACTTTCAGCGTGGGCTTACACCAGCCTATGCAGCCATCACCACTATCAGCGTGGGTTTACACCTGCCTATGTGCCCATTATCACTATCAGCGTGGACTTAAAGCAGCCTATGCAGCCATCATCACTATCAGCACTATCAGCGTGGGCTTACACCAGTCTATGCAGCCATCATCACTATCAGCGTGGGCTTACACCAGCCTATGCAGCCATCATCACTATCAGCTTGGGCTTACACCTGCCTATGCAGCCATCATCACTATCAACGTGGGCGTAGACCAGCCTATGTGCACATCATCACTATCAGCGTGGACTTACACCTGCCTATGCGCCCATCATCACTATCAGCGTGGACTTACACCAGCCTTTGCTGCCATCACCACTATCAGCGTGGGCTTACACCAGCCTATGCGCCCATCATCACTATCAGCGTGAACTTACACCAGCCTATGCAGCCATCATCACTATCAGCGTGGACTTACACCAGCCTATGCAGCCATCACCACTATCAGCGTGGGCTTACACCAGCCTATGCAGCCATCACCACTATCAGCGTGGGTTTACACCTGCCTATGTGCCCATTATCACTATCAGCGTGGACTTACAGCAGCCTATGCAGCCATCATCACTATCAGCACTATCAGCGTGGGCTTACACCAGCCTATGCAGCCATCATCACTATCAGCGTGGGCGTAGACCAGCCTATGCGCCCATCATCACTATCAGCGTGGACTTACACCTGCCTATGCGCCCATCATCACTATCAACGTGGACTTACACCAGCCTATGCTCCCATCATCACTATCAGCGTGGGCTTACACCAGCCTATGCGCCCATCATCACTCTCAGCGTGGGCTTAAACCTGCCTATGCGCCCATCATCACTATCAGCGTGGGCTTACACCAGCCTATGCAGCCATCATCACTATCAGCGTGGACTTACACCAGCCTATGCAGCCATCACCACTATCAGCGTGGGCTTACACCAGCCTATGCAGCCATCACCACTATCAGCGTGGGCTTACACCTGCCTATGTGCCCATTATCACTATCAGCGTGGACATACAGCAGCCTATGCAGCCATCATCACTATCAGCACTATCAGCATGGGCTTACACCTGCCTAAGCAGCCATCATCACTATCAGTGTGGGCTTACACCAGCCTATGCAGCCATCAACACTTTTAGCGTGGGCTTACACCAGCCTATGCAGCCATCATCACTATCAGCGTGGGCTTACACCAGCCTATGCAGCCATCATCACTATTAGCGTGGGCTTACACCTGCCTATGCTGCCATCATCACTATCAGCGTGGGCATACACCAGCCTATGTGCCTATCATAACTATCCCGGCGGACTTACACCAGCCTATGCGCCCATCATCACTATCAGCGTGTGCTTACACCGGCCTATGCAGCCATCATCACTATCAGCGTGGGCTTACTCCTGCCTATGCTGCCATCATCACGATCAGCGTGGGCTTACACCAGCCTATGCACCCATCATCACTATCAGCGTGTGCTTACACCGGCCTATGCAGCTATCATCACTATCAGCGTGTGTTTACACCGGTCTATGCAGCCATCATCACTATCAGCGTGGGCTTACACCAGCCTATGCGCCCATCATCACTATCAGCGTGGACTTACACCAGCCTATGCGCCCATCATCACTATCAGCGTGGACTTACACCAGCCTATGCGCCCATCATCACTATCAGCGTGGACTTACACCAGCCTATGCGCCCATCATCACTATCAGCGTGGAGTTACACCAGCCTATGCACCATCATCACTATCAGCGTGGGCTTACACCAGCCTATGCGCCCATCATCACTATCAGCGTGTGCTTACATCGGCCTAAGCGCCCATCACCACTATCAGCGTGGGCGTAGACCAGCCTATGCGCCCATCATCACTATCAGCGTGGACTTACACCTGCCTATGCGCCCATCATCACTATCAACGTGGACTTACACCAGCCTATGCACCCATCATCACTATCAGCGTGGGCTTACACCAGCCTATGCGCCCATCATCACTCTCAGCGTGGGCTTAAACCTGCCTATGCGCCCATCATCACTATCAGCGTGGGCTTACACCAGCCTATGCAGCCATCATCACTATCAGCGTGGACTTACACCAGCCTATGCAGC
Source organism: Taudactylus pleione (assembly GCA_031769625.1). NCBI lineage: Eukaryota > Metazoa > Chordata > Amphibia > Anura > Myobatrachidae > Taudactylus > Taudactylus pleione. The sequence goes on from JAUIMM010000112.1 coordinate 12,358,589, forward strand.
CATCACCACTATCAGCGTGGGCTTACACCAGCCTATGCAGCCATCACCACTATCAGCGTGGGCTTACACCTGCCTATGTGCCCATTATCACTATCAGCGTGGACATACAGCAGCCTATGCAGCCATCATCACTATCAGCACTATCAGCATGGGCTTACACCTGCCTAAGCAGCCATCATCACTATCAGTGTGGGCTTACACCAGCCTATGCAGCCATCATCACTTTTAGCGTGGGCTTACACCAGCCTATGCAGCCATCATCACTATCAGCGTGGGCTTACACCAGCCTATGCAGCCATCATCACTATTAGCGTGGGCTTACACCTGCCTATGCTGCCATCATCACTATCAGCGTGGGCATACACCAGCCTATGTGCCTATCATCACTATCCCGGCGGACTTACACCAGCCTATGCGCCCATCATCACTATCAGCGTGTGCTTACACCGGCCTATGCAGCCATCATCACTATCAGCGTGGGCTTACTCCTGCCTATGCTGCCATCATCACGATCAGCGTGGGCTTACACCAGCCTATGCGCCCATCATCACTAACAGCGTGGACTTACACCAGCCTATGCGCCCATCATCACTATCAGCGTGGACTTACACGAGCCTATGTGCCCATCATCACTATCAGCGTGGGCTTAGACCAGCCTATGCGCCCATCATCACTATCAGTGTCGGCTTACACCTGCCTATGCGCCCATCATCACTATCAGCGTGGACTTACACCTGCCTATGCAGCCATCATCACTATTAGCGTGGACTTACACCAGCCTATGCGCCCATCATCCCTATCAGCGTGGACTTACACCAGCCTATGCGCCATCATCACTATCAGCGTGGACTTACACCAGCCTATGCGCCCATCATCACTATCAGCGTGGGCTTACACCAGCCTATGCGCCCATCATCACTATCAGCGTGGGCTTACACCTGCCTATGCGCCCATCATCACTATCAGCGTGGACTTACACCAGCCTATGCAGCCATCACCACTATCAGCGTGGACTTACACCAGCCTATGCGCCCATCATCACTATCAGCATGGGCTTACACCTGCCTATGCGCCCATCATCACTATCAGCGAGGACTTACACCAGCCTATGCAGCCATCACCACTATCAGCGTGGACTTACACCAGCCTATGCACCCATCATCACTATCAGCGTGGGCTTACACCTGCCTATGCGCCCATCATCACTATCAGCGTGGACTTACACCAGCCTATGCAGCCATCACCACTTTCAGCGTGGGCTTACACCAGCCTATGCAGCCATCACCACTATCAGCGTTGGTTTACACCTGCCTATGTGCCCATTATCACTATCAGCGTGGACTTACAGCAGCCTATGCAGCCATCATCACTATCAGCACTATCAGCGTGGGCTTACACCAGTCTATGCAGCCATCATCACTATCAGCGTGGGCTTACACCAGCCTATGCAGCCATCATCACTATCAGCATGGGCTTACACCATCCTATGCAGCCATCATCACTATTAGCGTGGGATTACACCTGCCTATGCAGCCAACATCACTATCAACGTGGGCGTAGACCAGCCTATGCGCACATCATCACTATCAGCGTGGACTTACACCTGCCTATGCGCCCATCATCACTATCAGCGTGGACTTACACCAGCCTTTGCTGCCATCACCACTATCAGCGTGGGCTTACACCAGCCTATGCGCCCATCATCACTATCAGCGTGGACTTACACCAGCCTATGCAGCCATCATCACTATCAGCGTGGACTTACACCAGCCTATGCAGCCATCACCACTATCAGCGTGGGCTTACACCAGCCTATGCAGCCATCACCACTATCAGCGTGGGTTTACACCTGCCTATGTGCCCATTATCACTATCAGCGTGGACTTACAGCAGCCAATGCAGCCATCATCACTATCAGCACTATCAGCGTGGGCTTACACCAGCCTATGCAGCCATCATCACTATCAGCGTGGGCGTAGACCAGCCTATGCGCCCATCATCACTATCATCGTGGACTTACACCTGCCTATGCGCCCATCATCACTATCAGCGTGGGCTTAAACCTGCCTATGCGCCCATCATCACTATCAGCGTGGGCTTACACCAGCCTATGCAGCCATCATCACTATCAGCGTGGACTTACACCAGCCTATGCAGCCATCACCACTATCAGCGTGGGCTTACACCAGCCTATGCAGCCATCACCACTATCAGCGTGGGCTTACACCTGCCTATGTGCCCATTATCACTATCAGCGTGGACTTACAGCAGCCTATGCAGCCATCATCACTATCAGCACTATCAGCATGGGCTTACACCTGCATAAGCAGCCATCATCACTATCAGTGTGGGCTTACACCAGCCTATGCAACCATCATCACTTTTAGCGTGGGCTTACACCAGCCTATGCAGCCATCATCACTATCAGCGTGGGCTTACACCAGCCTATGCAGCCATCATCACTATTAGCGTGGGCTTACACCTGCCTATGCTGCCATCATCACTATCAGCGTGGGCATACACCAGCCTATGTGCCTATCATCACTATCCCGGCGGACTTACACCAGCCTATGCGCCCATCATCACTATCAGCGTGTGCTTACACCGGCCTATGCAGCCATCATCACTATCAGCGTGGGCTTACTCCTGCCTATGCTGCCATCATCACGATCAGCGTGGGCTTACACCAGCCTATGCACCCATCATCACTATCAGCGTGTGCTTACACCGGCCTATGCAGCTATCATCACTATCAGCGTGTGTTTACACCGGTCTATGCAGCCATCATCACTATCAGCGTGGGCTTACACCAGCCTATGCGCCCATCATCACTATCAGCGTGGACTTACACCAGCCTATGCGCCCATCATCACTATCAGCGTGGACTTACACCAGCCTATGCGCCCATCATCACTATCAGCGTGGACTTACACCAGCCTATGCGCCCATCATCACTATCAGCGTGGAGTTACACCAGCCTATGCACCATCATCACTATCAGCGTGGGCTTACACCAGCCTATGCGCCCATCATCACTATCAGCGTGTGCTTACATCGGCCTAAGCGCCCATCACCACTATCAGCGTGGGCGTAGACCAGCCTATGCGCCCATCATCACTATCAGCGTGGACTTACACCTGCCTATGCGCCCATCATCACTATCAACGTGGACTTACACCAGCCTATGCTCCCATCATCACTATCAGCGTGGGCTTACACCAGCCTATGCGCCCATCATCACTCTCAGCGTGGGCTTAAACCTGCCTATGCGCCCATCATCACTATCAGCGTGGGCTTACACCAGCCTATGCAGCCATCATCACTATCAGCGTGGACTTACACCAGCCTATGCAGCCATCACCACTATCAGCGTGGGCTTACACCAGCCTATGCATCCATCACCACTATCAGCGTGGGCTTACACCTGCCTATGTGCCCATTATCACTATCAGCGTGGACATACAGCAGCCTATGCAGCCATCATCACTATCAGCACTATCAGCATGGGCTTACACCTGCCTAAGCAGCCATCATCACTATCAGTGTGGGCTTACACCAGCCTATGCAGCCATCATCACTTTTAGCGTGGGCTTACACCAGCCTATGCAGCCATCATCACTATCAGCGTGGGCTTACACCAGCCTATGCAGCCATCATCACTATTAGCGTGGGCTTACACCTGCCTATGCTGCCATCATCACTATCAGCGTGGGCATACACCAGCCTATGTGCCTATCATCACTATCCCGGCGGACTTACACCAGCCTATGCGCCCATCATCACTATCAGCGTGTGCTTACACCGGCCTATGCAGCCATCATCACTATCAGCGTGGGCTTACTCCTGCCTATGCTGCCATCATCACGATCAGCGTGGGCTTACACCAGCCTATGCGCCCATCATCACTAACAGCGTGGACTTACACCAGCCTATGCGCCCATCATCACTATCAGCGTGGACTTACACCAGCCTATGCGCCCATCATCACTATCAGCGTGGGCTTACACCAGCCTATGCAGCCATCATCACTATCAGAGTGGGCTTACACCAGGCTATGCACCCATCATCACTATCAGCGTGGATTTACACCAGCCTATGCGCCCATCATCACTATCAGCGTGGACTTACACCAGCCTATGTGCCCATCATCACTATCAGCTTGGGCTTACACCAGCCTATGCAGCCATCATCACTATCAGTGTGGGCTTACACGAGCCTATGTGCCCATCATCACTATCAGCGTGGGCTTAGACCAGCCTATGCGCCCATCATCACTATCAGTGTCGGCTTACACCTGCCTATGCGCCCATCATCACTATCAGCGTGGACTTACACCTGCCTATGCAGCCATCATCACTATTAGCGTGGACTTACACCAGCCTATGCGCCCATCATCCCTATCAGCGTGGACTTACACCAGCCTATGCGCCATCATCACTATCAGCGTGGACTTACACCAGCCTATGCGCCCATCATCACTATCAGCGTGGGCTTACACCAGCCTATGCGCCCATCATCACTATCAGCGTGGGCTTACACCTGCCTATGCGCCCATCATCACTATCAGCGTGGACTTACACCAGCCTATGCAGCCATCACCACTATCAGCGTGGACTTACACCAGCCTATGCAGCCATCATCACTATCAGCGTGGACTTACACCAGCCTATGCAGCCATCACCACTATCAGCGTGGGCTTACACCAGCCTATGCATCCATCACCACTATCAGCGTGGGCTTACACCTGCCTATGTGCCCATTATCACTATCAGCGTGGACATACAGCAGCCTATGCAGCCATCATCACTATCAGCACTATCAGCATGGGCTTACACCTGCCTAAGCAGCCATCATCACTATCAGTGTGGGCTTACACCAGCCTATGCAGCCATCATCACTTTTAGCGTGGGCTTACACCAGCCTATGCAGCCATCATCACTATCAGCGTGGGCTTACACCAGCCTATGCAGCCATCATCACTATTAGCGTGGGCTTACACCTGCCTATGCTGCCATCATCACTATCAGCGTGGGCATACACCAGCCTATGTGCCTATCATCACTATCCCGGCGGACTTACACCAGCCTATGCGCCCATCATCACTATCAGCGTGTGCTTACACCGGCCTATGCAGCCATCATCACTATCAGCGTGGGCTTACTCCTGCCTATGCTGCCATCATCACGATCAGCGTGGGCTTACACCAGCCTATGCGCCCATCATCACTAACAGCGTGGACTTACACCAGCCTATGCGCCCATCATCACTATCAGCGTGGACTTACACCAGCCTATGCGCCCATCATCACTATCAGCGTGGGCTTACACCAGCCTATGCAGCCATCATCACTATCAGAGTGGGCTTACACCAGGCTATGCACCCATCATCACTATCAGCGTGGATTTACACCAGCCTATGCGCCCATCATCACTATCAGCGTGGACTTACACCAGCCTATGTGCCCATCATCACTATCAGCTTGGGCTTACACCAGCCTATGCAGCCATCATCACTATCAGTGTGGGCTTACACGAGCCTATGTGCCCATCATCACTATCAGCGTGGGCTTAGACCAGCCTATGCGCCCATCATCACTATCAGTGTCGGCTTACACCTGCCTATGCGCCCATCATCACTATCAGCGTGGACTTACACCTGCCTATGCAGCCATCATCACTATTAGCGTGGACTTACACCAGCCTATGCGCCCATCATCCCTATCAGCGTGGACTTACACCAGCCTATGCGCCATCATCACTATCAGCGTGGACTTACACCAGCCTATGCGCCCATCATCACTATCAGCGTGGGCTTACACCAGCCTATGCGCCCATCATCACTATCAGCGTGGGCTTACACCTGCCTATGCGCCCATCATCACTATCAGCGTGGACTTACACCAGCCTATGCAGCCATCACCACTATCAGCGTGGACTTACACCAGCCTATGCGCCCATCATCACTATCAGCATGGGCTTACACCTGCCTATGCGCCCATCATCACTATCAGCGAGGACTTACACCAGCCTATGCAGCCATCACCACTATCAGCGTGGACTTACACCAGCCTATGCACCCATCATCACTATCAGCGTGGGCTTACACCTGCCTATGCGCCCATCATCACTATCAGCGTGGACTTACACCAGCCTATGCAGCCATCATCACTATCAATGTGGACTTACACCAGCCTATGCAGCCATCACCACTTTCAGCGTGGGCTTACACCAGCCTATGCAGCCATCACCACTATCAGCGTTGGTTTACACCTGCCTATGTGCCCATTATCACTATCAGCGTGGACTTACAGCAGCCTATGCAGCCATCATCACTATCAGCACTATCAGCGTGGGCTTACACCAGTCTATGCAGCCATCATCACTATCAGCGTGGGCTTACACCAGCCTATGCAGCCATCATCACTATCAGCATGGGCTTACACCATCCTATGCAGCCATCATCACTATTAGCGTGGGATTACACCTGCCTATGCAGCCAACATCACTATCAACGTGGGCGTAGACCAGCCTATGCGCACATCATCACTATCAGCGTGGACTTACACCTGCCTATGCGCCCATCATCACTATCAGCGTGGACTTACACCAGCCTTTGCTGCCATCACCACTATCAGCGTGGGCTTACACCAGCCTATGCGCCCATCATCACTATCAGCGTGGACTTACACCAGCCTATGCAGCCATCATCACTATCAGCGTGGACTTACACCAGCCTATGCAGCCATCACCACTATCAGCGTGGGCTTACACCAGCCTATGCAGCCATCACCACTATCAGCGTGGGTTTACACCTGCCTATGTGCCCATTATCACTATCAGCGTGGACTTACAGCAGCCTATGCAGCCATCATCACTATCAGCACTATCAGCGTGGGCTTACACCAGCCTATGCAGCCATCATCACTATCAGCGTGGGCGTAGACCAGCCTATGCGCCCATCATCACTATCAGCGTGGACTTACACCTGCCTATGCGCCCATCATCACTATCAACGTGGACTTACACCAGCCTATGCTCCCATCATCACTATCAGCGTGGGCTTACACCAGCCTATGCGCCCATCATCACTATCAGCGTGGGCTTACACCTGCCTATGCGCCCATCATCACTATCAGCGTGGACTTACACCAGCCTATGCAGCCATCACCACTATCAGCGTGGACTTACACCAGCCTATGCGCCCATCATCACTATCAGCATGGGCTTACACCTGCCTATGCGCCCATCATCACTATCAGCGAGGACTTACACCAGCCTATGCAGCCATCACCACTATCAGCGTGGACTTACACCAGCCTATGCACCCATCATCACTATCAGCGTGGGCTTACACCTGCCTATGCGCCCATCATCACTATCAGCGTGGACTTACACCAGCCTATGCAGCCATCATCACTATCAATGTGGACTTACACCAGCCTATGCAGCCATCACCACTTTCAGCGTGGGCTTACACCAGCCTATGCAGCCATCACCACTATCAGCGTTGGTTTACACCTGCCTATGTGCCCATTATCACTATCAGCGTGGACTTACAGCAGCCTATGCAGCCATCATCACTATCAGCACTATCAGCGTGGGCTTACACCAGTCTATGCAGCCATCATCACTATCAGCGTGGGCTTACACCAGCCTATGCAGCCATCATCACTATCAGCATGGGCTTACACCATCCTATGCAGCCATCATCACTATTAGCGTGGGATTACACCTGCCTATGCAGCCAACATCACTATCAACGTGGGCGTAGACCAGCCTATGCGCACATCATCACTATCAGCGTGGACTTACACCTGCCTATGCGCCCATCATCACTATCAGCGTGGACTTACACCAGCCTTTGCTGCCATCACCACTATCAGCGTGGGCTTACACCAGCCTATGCGCCCATCATCACTATCAGCGTGGACTTACACCAGCCTATGCAGCCATCATCACTATCAGCGTGGACTTACACCAGCCTATGCAGCCATCACCACTATCAGCGTGGGCTTACACCAGCCTATGCAGCCATCACCACTATCAGCGTGGGTTTACACCTGCCTATGTGCCCATTATCACTATCAGCGTGGACTTACAGCAGCCTATGCAGCCATCATCACTATCAGCACTATCAGCGTGGGCTTACACCAGCCTATGCAGCCATCATCACTATCAGCGTGGGCGTAGACCAGCCTATGCGCCCATCATCACTATCAGCGTGGACTTACACCTGCCTATGCGCCCATCATCACTATCAACGTGGACTTACACCAGCCTATGCTCCCATCATCACTATCAGCGTGGGCTTACACCAGCCTATGCGCCCATCATCACTATCAGCGTGGGCTTAAACCTGCCTATGCGCCCATCATCACTATCAGCGTGGGCTTACACCAGCCTATGCAGCCATCATCACTATCAGCGTGGACTTACACCAGCCTATGCAGCCATCACCACTATCAGCGTGGGCTTACACCAGCCTATGCAGCCATCACCACTATCAGCGTGGGCTTACACCTGCCTATGTGCCTATTATCACTATCAGCGTGGACTTACAGCAGCCTATGCAGCCATCATCACTATCAGCACTATCAGCATGGGCTTACACCTGCATAAGCAGCCATCATCACTATCAGTGTGGGCTTACACCAGCCTATGCAACCATCATCACTTTTAGCGTGGGCTTACACCAGCCTATGCAGCCATCATCACTATCAGCGTGGGCTTACACCAGCCTATGCAGCCATCATCACTATTAGCGTGGGCTTACACCTGCCTATGCTGCCATCATCACTATCAGCGTGGGCATACACCAGCCTATGTGCCTATCATCACTATCCCGGCGGACTTACACCAGCCTATGCACCCATCATCACTATCAGCGTGTGCTTACACCGGCCTATGCAGCCATCATCACTATCAGCGTGGGCTTACTCCTGCCTATGCTGCCATCATCACGATCAGCGTGGGCTTACACCAGCCTATGCGCCCATCATCACTATCATCGTGTGCTTACACCGGCCTATGCAGCTATCATCACTATCAGCGTGTGTTTACACCGGTCTATGCAGCCATCATCGCTATCAGCGTGGGCTTACACCAGCCTATGCGCCCATCATCACTATCAGCGTGGACTTACACCAGCCTATGCGCCCATCATCACTATCAGCGTGGACTTACACCAGCCTATGCGCCCATCATCACTATCAGCGTGGACTTACACCAGCCTATGCGCCCATCATCACTATCAGCGTGGGTTTACACCAGCCTATGCAGCCATCATCACTATCAGAGTGGACTTACACCAGGCTATGCACCCATCATCACTATCAGCGTGGACTTACACCAGCCTATGCGCCCATCATCACTATCAGCGTGGACTTACACCAGCCTATGTGCCCATCATCACTATCAGCTTGGGCTTACACCAGCCTATGCAGCCATCATCACTATCAGTGTGGGCTTACACGAGCCTATGTGCCCATCATCACTATCAGCGTGGGCCTAGACCTGCCTATGCGCCCATCATCACTATCAGTGTCAGCTTACACCTGCCTATGCGCCCATCATCACTATCAGCGTGGACTTACACCTGCCTATGCAGCCATCATCACTATTAGCGTGGACTTACACCAGCCTATGCGCCCATCATCCCTATCAGCGTGGACTTACACCAGCCTATGCGCCATCATCACTATCAGCGTGGACTTACACCAGCCTATGCACCCATCATCACTATCAGTGTGGGCTTACACCAGCCTATGCGCCCATCATCACTATCAGCGTGGGCTTACACCTGCCTATGCGCCCATCATCACTATCAGCGTGGACTTACACCAGCCTATGCAGCCATCACCACTATCAGCGTGGACTTACACCAGCCTATGCGCCCATCATCACTATCAGCATGGGCTTACACCTGCCTATGCGCCCATCATCACTATCAGCGTGGACTTACACCAGCCTATACAGCCATCACCACTATCAGCGTGGACTTACACCAGCCTATGCGCCCATCATCACTATCAGCGTGGGCTTACACCTGCCTATGCGCCATTCATCACTATCAGCGTGGACTTACACCAGCCTATGCAGCCATCACCACTATCAGCGTGGGCTTACACCAGCCTATGCGCCCATCATCACTATCAGCGTGGACTTACACCAGCCTATGCAGCCATCACCACTTTCAGCGTGGGCTTACACCAGCCTATGCAGCCATCACCACTATCAGCGTGGGTTTACACCTGCCTATGTGCCCATTATCACTATCAGCGTGGGCTTACAGCAGCCTATGCAGCCATCATCACTATCAGCACTATCAGCGTGGGCTTACACCAGTCTATGCAGCCATCATCACTATCAGCGTGGGCTTACACCAGCCTATGCAGCCATCATCACTATCAGCGTGGGCTTACACCAGCCTATGCAGCCATCATCACTATTAGCGTTGGCCTACACCTGCCTATGCAGCCATCATCACTATCAACGTGGGCGTAGACCAGCCTATGCGCCCATCATCACTATCAGCGTGGGCTTACACCTGCCTATGCGCCCATCATCACTATCAGCGTGGACTTACACCTGCCTATGCGCCCATCATCACTATCAGCGTGGACTTACACCAGCCGATGCAGCCATCACCACTATCAGCGTGGGCTTACCCCAGCCTATGCGCCCATCATCACTATCAGCGTGGACTTACACCAGCCTATGCAGCCATCACCACTATCTGCGTGGACTTACACCAGCCTATGCGCCCATCATCACTATCAGCGTGGGCTTACACCTGCCTATGCGTCCATCATCACTATCAGCGTGGACTTACACCAGCCTATGCAGCCATCACCACTATCAGCGTGGGCTTACACCAGCCTATGCGCCCATCATCACTATCAGCGTGGACTTACACCAGCCTATGCAGCCATCATCACTATCAACGTGGACTTACACCAGCCTATGCAGCCATCACCACTTTCAGCGTGGGCTTACACCAGCCTATGCAGCCATCACCACTATCAGCGTGGGTTTACACCTGCCTATGTGCCCATTATCACTATCAGCGTGGACTTACAGCAGCCTATGCAGCCATCATCACTATCAGCACTATCAGCGTGGGCTTACACCAGTCTATGCAGCCATCATCACTATCAGCGTGGGCTTACACCAGCCTATGCAGCCATCATCACTATTAGCGTGGGCATACACCTGCCTATGCAGCCATCATCACTATCAACGTGGGCGTACACCTGCCTATGCAGCCATCATCACTATCAACGTGGGCGTAGACCAGCCTATGCGCCCATCATCACTATCAGCGTGGACTTACACCTGCCTATGCGCCCATCATCACTATCAGCGTGGACTTACACCAGCCTTTGCTGCCATCACCACTATCAGCGTGGGCTTACACCAGCCTATGCGCCTATCATCACTATCAGCGTGGACTTACACCAGCCTATGCAGCCATCATCACTATCAGTGTGGACTTACACCAGCCTATGCAGCCATCACCACTATCAGCGTGGGCTTACACCAGCCTATGCGCCCATCATCAGGGCTGCCATCAGAATTGGTGGGGCCCGGGACTGACAAAATAGGCAGGGCCCCCCCCAGGTTATTAGATCCAGCCTCTGCCCAGCATTTTTTTCCCACTCCCCCCCCATTTTTAGATCCAGTGTCTGCCCAGCATTTTTTGCCCACTCTCACCTCCCCTTATTAGATCCAGTCTCTGCCCAGAATTTTTTTTCCCACTCCCCCCCCCTTAGATCCAGTGTCTGCCGGATGTGCACACCTTTCTTGTCACTTACCTTATTTCCTTGAAGTCTTCGGTTTCTTCTCTGCCTCTTCCCCATCACGGCAGTGTGACGCTGGTCCAGCTTCTCTGCGGCTCCTCCTGCCTCAGGCTCTCCCTCCAGAGGCACGGCGCGACGTGCTGACGTCTGATGCGCCGACTTCAATGCAGCAGCAGCAGCACACTTTATTGACATTCCAGGGGAGACGGATGTTGGTTGGTGGAGGAGCGGCCCGAGCGGACCCGCTGCCTCTTCCATATGGGGACCGTGGTGGCGGCCGGTACCAGCGGCGCCGGCAGTTGGGCCCCTTTTCTTCTGATTGCGGGGTCACTTTGGACTGCAAGCTGTGCAGTGCCGAAAGCGGCCAGGCGCTGGCGGGCCCCCCCACCTTCAGCCAGGGGCCGGGCCCGGGACTCCAGTCCCGGCAGTCCCCCCCTGACGGCAGCCCTGCCCATCATCACTATCAGCGTGTGCTTACACCGGCCTATGCAGCCATCATCACTATCAGCGTGGGCTTACACCAGCCTATGCAGCCATCACCACTACGAGCGTGGACTTACACCAGCCTATGTGCCCATCATCACTATCAGCGTGGGCTTACACCAGCCTATGCGCCCATCATCACTATCAGCGTGAACTTACACCAGCCTATGCAGCCATCACCACTATGAGCGTGGACTTACACCAGCCTATGTGCCCATCATCACTATCAGCGTGAACTTACACCTGCCTATGCAGCCATCACCACTATCAGCGTGGGCTTACACCAGCCTATGCAGCCATCACCACTACGAGCGTGGACTTACACCAGCCTATGTGCCCATCATCACTATCAGCGTGGGCTTACACCAGCCTATGCGCCCATCATCACTATCAGCGTGAACTTACACCAGCCTATGCAGCCATCACCACTATCAGCGTGGGCTTACACCAGCCTATGCGCCCATCATCACTATCAGCGTGTGCTTACACCGGCCTATGCAGCCATCATCACTATCAGCGTGTGCTTACACCGGCCTATGCAGCCATCATCACTATCAGCGTGGGCTTACACCAGCCTATGCAGCCATCACCACTATGAGCGTGGACTTACACCAGCCTATGCGCCCATCATCACTATCAGTGTGGACTTACACCGGCCTATGCAGCCATCATCAGGCCCACTGAGAGACGCGGCGTGCCCGGGTAATAGGGGGCATGGCCTATTTGCGGGAGGCGTCGCCACGCCCCCTTCCCGAAAAAAAAAAAAGATTTGTACGCGGCGCTGCGCGCTGGGGCACTCTATGCTCCCTCAGCCCTGCTGAATGCCAGGGGGGGCATGATCAGTGTGATCGCTCCCCACCACAGGCATAGGAGACTGCTGTGGCTGGTGCTCAGCAGCCACGAGCAGTCTCCACTGCAGCTCAGCACACGCTGTGTGCTGGGCTGCTTTGAGGCTTTGAGGGAGGGGGAGCGGCGCCGGCCCGAGCCCCCGTCGGGCCCCTCAGGAAGCCCTGGCCCCAGTACTCTATACCAGCTCCCCCCCCTCTTGGCGCCCCTGGCCATCATCACTATCAACGTGGGCTTACACCAGCCTATGTGAGAACCAAATGTTCGTTAGGTTCCCCCGCCGGCCCCAGATCTCAAACCGAGGCAAAACCTCAGAGACGAAATCTCGCAGCTCGCGAGCTTTAGTCTCTGCCATATATGGAGTCCCCGCTGTTGCGCCATTTTACTCCGGCTGTGGAGAGTGAACAGGGAGGGTGGGTAGTGTAGGGCTGGTGCTTTCTGCTGTGTCCATTTGGGCTGGTGCTGTCTGCTGTGTCCATTTGGGCTGGTGCTGCCTGCTGTGTCCATCTGGGCTGGTGCTGTCTGCTGTGTCAATCTGGGCTGCTGTGCTGTCTGCTGTGTCCATCTGGGCAGGTGCTGTCTGCTGTGTCCATCTGGGCTGGTGCTGTCTGCTGTGTCCATCTGGGCTGGTGCTGTCTGCTGTGTCCATCTGGGCTAGTGCTGTCTGCTGTGTCCATCTGGGCTGCTGTGCTGTGTCCATCTGGGCTGGTAGCGTGCTGCCTGTGTCGTCAATCGCTGCTGCCTCGGTCAGGGGTGCTCTGGGCCCCAAGTTGTGGACAAAAAAAATATAATAAAAACTGTTTTTTTATTTCTGTTGGTGCGTGTGTGTTAGCCGCACTTATTATCAGACAGCAACCTAGTGCTGCCTGTGTCGTCAATCGCTGCTGCCTCGGTCAGGGGTGCTCCTGGCCCCAAGTTCTGGACAAAAAAAATAATTGGTTTGTTAAACTTTGAATGTCCTGTTTCATGTACAACATAAGGGTGGGTGGGAGGGCCCAAAGACTATTCCATCTTGCACCTCTTTTCTCTGCATTATGTGGTGTTTGGGGCATTGCTGCCTGACATTTTGAAGTTGTTTATGAATGTCCAGAAATTGTAATGGCCACACGCAGCATCTCCTGTATGCCCCTTTCATTTTTTAAAAATGGCCACATGTTAGTCCTATCTCCCAGCTCCCATGCCCCTCCAAGCTACTGGAGAGACTTGTCTACACCCGCCTCACACACTTTCTTAACACCCACAACTTATTGGACCCACTTCAGTCTGGCTTCCGCTCCCAGCACTCAACAGAGACAGCACTGACTAAGGTAGTAAATGATTTGGTCACTGCCAAGGCTAAAGGCCATTACTCACTTCTAATTCTTCTAGATCTCTCTGCTGCTTTTGACACTGTTGACCACTCTCTTCTCGTACAAACATTACAATCCCTAGGTCTTAAGGACACAGCTCTTTCTTGGTTCTCTTCCTACCTATCTGATCGCTCTTTTTCTGTTCGTTTTTCTGATTCTGCCTCCTCTTTGCTACCTCTATCAGTTGGAGTACCGCAAGGCTCTGTCTTAGGTCCTTTGCTATTCTCAATCTATACCACCTCTCTTGGCAAACTAATCCGCTCTTTTGGATTTCAGTACCATCTGTATGCGGATGATACTCAAATCTACCTATCCTCTCCAGATTTATCACCATCTGTATTGGTCCGTGTCACTGAATGTATTTCTGCCATTTCATCTTGGATGTCATTCCGCTACCTGAAACTTAATATTTCTAAAACAGAATTAATTATATTTCCACCGGCCAATAACAGTTACCAATCTGATCTCTTTATCACTGTTGATAACTCAACAATCCCCCCCACCCCACAAGCTCGCTGCCTTGGTGTCATCCTTGATTCTGAACTGTCCTTTGTTCCCCACATTCAATCTGTCTCAAAATCATGTTACATACATCTAAAAAACATATACAAAATTCGACCATATCTCACACAAGACACTGCAAAAACTCTAATCCATGCACTCATTATTTCCCGCATTGACTATTGCAATAGTCTCCTTACTGGTCTTCCCAAAAACAGGCTATCGCCATTACAATCCACTATGAATGCACCTGCAAGGCTTATCTTCCTTGCCAAACGTTTTGTCATCTGCTGCCCCACTTTGTCAGTCCCTGTTGCCGGTTTTCTACTGTATGCAATACAAAATACTGTTACTTACATATAAGGCCATTAACCGAATTACACCAACATACATCGCTTCACTCATCTCAAAATATCTCCCAACCCGACCTCTCCGCTCAGCACAAGATCTGCGTCTCTCATCCCCGCGCATTACTTGCTCCCATTTACGGTTACAGGACTTTCTTCGGGCTGCACCCACTCTATGGAATGCCTTACCACACACAATAAGACTTACCTCTAGTCTTCAATCCTTCAAGCATTCCCTGAAAACTCACCTCTTCAGACAAGCTTATCAGATTCCAGAACTGACCACATAACCTTCATAGCTTCCATGTCTTATTACATCCCCTCTCACAGTCCACACATAACCTCACATATTGTCTTTCTGTCACATACTCCTGACATTTGGCCAACATTCCTGTGTGACTGGATCATGCAGCCCACCAAGAAACTCTGCATTCTGGCCAGACCAAATTGCAATATATAGCACCTATCCTTGTGTATCAATGCCTATTTCCCTATAGATTGTAAGCTTGCAAGCAGGGCCCTCTTACCTCTATGTCTGTCTGTTATTACCCTGTTTTGTTCTATCAATGTTTCCAATTGTAAAGCGCAACGGAATATGCTGCGCTATATAAGAAACTGTTAATAAATAAATAAATAAATAATAATGTTAGTGCCGCCCACTGCTGTCGCTTAGTTTAGTCAGCCAGCTAGCTGGATCCAACAATTGGCCCTAGGCCTAACCTAGATGAGAAAATCAATATTGTGAGCTGTGAGGTGGTCAAAATTAACTGCAAATGACTGGGAATAATTGTTATAAAGGTTAATAATACTGTAGGAACAAAAACAGGCCCAAATTATGTGGTTTTACCTGTTTTTATCATTCTTTAAAAAAAGATCCAGATCCAAAACCAAAACATGCAAGGGTGGTTTTGCAAAACCAGATCTAGATCCAAAACACGAAGGAGATACAGATCCAAAACCGAAAACAAAACCAAAAAACGGGGGTCTGCGCACATGCCTACTATTTATTAACATTATTTTTACTAAAATAAAGTGAAAAAGGGTGTTTTCACACCATTTTCACATTATTTTAGTATCACCTATATCTACTAATGGGCATAACTGTAATGGGAAAAGCGATCTGCCTGGGATTTACTAAAAATATATTGTGAAAAAATACTGGGGGAGGCCCTAGAGGTGTCGTTATCCAGGGTCTTCCCTGGTTACTGGACTACTGCTCTGCTCTAACTGGCAGAGCCGAGCCCGGGGCCTGTCCCAGTGATCAGCTGTGTGGTCTTAACAGACCACAAGCTGATAACTGCAAGAAAAAAAAAAAGTAAAAAAAAACTTACTTGCATCCAGGGAACGGAGAGCAGGGCTCGGGTGATGTCCTCCTGGGCTCTGATCAGCTGGTCTTCCATTCTGCACTGTGACCTGATTCGCAATGTGAATTCTGACGGTAATATCACACTACAACTGCATTTTAAATGCGGATCGTAGTAAATAGGGCCCTATGAAGCACCTTACACTACATACAGTTAAATATCATTGCATTCATGCCTCAGAAACAAAATTGCATTGAGCGAATATACACACTTATACTGGACTGTGCAATGGAGAGCACCTGCTACTTAATTGTGTGTATGCATCGAAACCATACGCACGATATTGGTTGACCTGACCCTCCCGCAGACTTTGCTACATCTCCTGCATGCAGTGACAGCTCAGACTGCGTAGGGTTTCTCAATGCCTAATTTATGCATGTCTCTTCAACGGCGTTGAAACACACTGACACACCTGCATTCACTCGACCAAACCACGTCACCACCCACAAACGGTACTTCCTGTCAAGCACTTAGTGATAGGTCGGTATGCAGTCTGGAAGCCGGCGGACCTAATCCCAACAGCCGGCTTCCTGGCTGCTTAGTACCGGCAAGGGTTAAATGACAGGCGTCTAAATCTAGACGCCTGTCATTTTACCGATCGAAGGGACGCCGAGCGCGGATAGCCGTGGGGGGGGAGGGTTAGGTTTAGGGTTCCCGGGGGGGACTTAGCGTTAGGCACCCCCCTCGGGAGGTTAGGTTTAGGCTAGGGGAAGGGGGGGTTAGGGTTAGGCACCCCTCCAGGGGACTTAGGTTTAGGCGGCGGGGAAGGGGGGGTTAGGTTTAGGGTTAGGCACTGGGGGGAAGGTTAGGGTTAGGCACCCCTAAAGTAGGGTTAGGGGAGGGAATTAGGTTAGTCAATACTTACCTTAGGGACGTTCGGGATTTCCACCCGTCGGCCAGCCGCTGTCGGGATTCCAACAGCCGGACACACGTCTGGCGGTAAATCAGACTGATTCCGATAGGTCTGCGTGCTGTCTGCGCTCGCATTCCCTTTCGCAGCACCTGGTTCACACACATGCACTGCGTCTTATACGCATGCGCAGAGTGCAAACATCGGCCGAGTGCGTGCGAACGCGGCATCGCATTGCTTGCTGAATCAGGCCCACTGTTCACTGTATTTTTAACACAAAATACAGTGACAGTGCCTCCGTGCATGCTACAAACCAGCGCCTGCCCCTCAACCCCAGTGAGTGCCACCCCCGTTACCCAACTGACACTTACCTGGGTGAACAGTGAGCTCTCTCCTCTGGTCAGCTGGTCGCTAGGGCTCTTGGTCTGTGACCCTGGTCAGCTGTGCTGTAAACTAAGATGCCGGGTTATAGCACAGCTGACCAGGGTCACAGTGCCGGAGCCCAGGTGACCAGCTGAGCAGAGGAGAGAGATCACCGATCAGAGGACCCCCGGCTGCAGGTAAGTGTCTGAGCTATTTTTTTTCAACACTACTATTTTTAACAGTAATCAGCTTGTGGTCTATTTAGACAACAAAGCTGATCACAGGGGGCCGGCTCCCGCCTCTGTTCTGCCTGTCATAGCGGAGCAGGAGTCGGGGAACCAGGGGGAACCCAGCTTAACGCCAGATGACGATGTTATAGCAGGTATCCAACCTGGAATTTTTTCACAATTCCCCCTTAGTAAATTTCAGGCAGATTGTATTTCCCATTGCAAGTATGGGGAATGCAATTTGCTTGATAAATAAATGAGAATGAAAGGGCTTGGAGTTGTTACATTATTTTAGTAAAAAAAGATTGATAACTAGAGCCGATAGAGGGCCTGATTCAGCAAGGATCGCAATTGCAAAGCTACACGCAGGCAATTGCGATCCTTGCAATAATGCAAATGCAGCTGGAGGTGTTTGACACCCTCTGCTGCATTGCGATCCCAGGACTGTGACGGAGGTTGCAGGCTGGTCCCGACGGTGGACGGTGCCGGGTGGCCGACCACCCGAGTATGCCTCAGCTTACTCAGGCTTGCGAGCCCAGCAGACTGTGTACTGTGTACGTTCATGCAGTCCCTGGGCTGGCCACTCCCAGAAAACGGGGCAGACAAGACCCATGCCTCTTTGATGTGACTTGTTACTGGTAAATTAACTGCCTTCTCATGAATATACAGTGGTTAGCTCTACTGCCTCACAGCACTGGGGTCATGGGTTATAGTTTGACAAGGGCTCTATATGTGTGTGTGGTTTATATGCTCTCCCTATGTTTGTGTAGTTTCCTCCAGGTGCCTTGTCTTCCTCCCACAGTCCAAAAACCTACAATATATTAGTGTTTTTTGGGTGGGAAATGTAGACCGTACGATTCCCAGAGCTTAAGCACATGTTGCTTTAAGGGAAATACATCTTGCTAAGGGTGAAGACCTCAAGTTCTAAAGGTCTTATTATCTCTCTATGGCTACTGACCTAACATAAACCTTATGAAAAGAATACAGTAAAATAAGGATACACTAAAATTAAATTGTGAAATGTAATGAATTGAAACCACTAAAATCACATATGATGTTTATGTAATTGGTAAGATGTTTATTTAATAGGTGGCCGATGGTGTTAGCGGACAATGCAGCAAGGTGACAGCCTCGGCCCAAGCGGATCTTTTCATCACCTTCTAGGGGCAGATTCCAGATGGGTGGCAGAACGTGCGCTACAACGAGCTGAAGTCTTGATCTAAAGGGAGTTCAATTAAAGTTTCAAATCATCAATTCATAGGAAGAATTAATCATTTATGGTTTAATAATAGTGAGAATACTCTAAAAATAACAGCAATGACATTGAAATATTACCCAGAATACAATTCCTCAAAGAATTCTTACGGAAAAAAAAATTTAATTACAAAGTTTAAGCAATCAGAGTTTTAGTTATGTAAAAAAATAGTGTTTTTTTTTTTTTTTAACCTCAACTCTTAAATTGGAATCCAATGGGATGGTGTTATACAGTATAAGGAATCCACAGGAAAATATTTTTAATTTGTCATCCAATCCTACACTAGACACTATACACTAATGATGGCAAAACACTAGCCATCAGGTTATGGAACTGTTTTGTACAACAGATATATAATTGAGTATCTGCTTTATATGCTAGCCACCAGATTGGGGTCGCTTAGCATACAGGTCACCAGATTGATCATCTCCACCTTGGGATACATTGTTTGAACACAGGAATTTTGTTTCTCCAAATTGAGAACATATTTTTTGCTTTGCTGAGATGACAAGAGAACAGGACTGAGGACTAGTAAGCTCATCACTACATCTGGAGGTTCTCATGAGTATTTGGGACACTGGGCCTGATTCAGACCCTCTCGCAAGCGGTCACTCGCTCGTACGCGGCCGAAGTTTTTCAATCTGCGAATGCGTACGCTACGTATTGCGCGTGCGCAAACTGGTACGAGTGATGGGGAAACTCTCGCTTGCCAAGCATAAACAGCCCAGCTGAATGAGTGACAGGTCAAGCCATTTGTGGATGGTAACAGGGGCAGGCCACTAGAAACGGGGGAGTGGAGGTGCGGACACAGGCGTGGCTGAGATTCCGAACGCCATTTTCAGAGGTGTGCATAATTAACAGGCAGCATTAGTGAACATTTCACTTGGTTGATTTAGACACTGAAGTGCTCGCAGTGCTTGCGGAAGGGTATAGTCAACCTTAAGCGCTGCGAGCGCATCTAATGGTGCTCGATGTACCAATGGTTTCATGTAC
Organism: Taudactylus pleione; assembly: GCA_031769625.1. Lineage (NCBI taxonomy): Eukaryota > Metazoa > Chordata > Amphibia > Anura > Myobatrachidae > Taudactylus > Taudactylus pleione. The sequence continues at coordinate 12,378,964 of JAUIMM010000112.1, forward strand.
TTCCTGGAGATGACGTACGCAAGTGGGTGTATTAAGACAGGCTGGTGGGCGTCTACAAACAAAAAGTGATCGCTCGCCAATACATAGTGGGCATGCTTATGATTTGCCCTGCGTGCGGCTGTCTTGACGTCACTTAGCCAAATTTCCATACGCTGGGAGCGAGCAAGCGCATCTAGTGAACGTGTCTGAATCAGGTCCGCTATCCCTAATAGACCTTGCTCTATAAAACTCTCTCTTAAACCCCAATGTGGATATGGTGTACTCATTTACATATTACAGGTTGAGTCTCCCATATCCGAAATGCTCGGGATCAGGAGCATTCCAGATTTTGGATTATATCAGTTTTTGGAATACCTGGGGGGGGGCCCGGTGGGTGTCACCGGAGGCCCGGTGTGTGCTGAGGGTGGGTCCAGAAGGTGTCGCGTGCATGATATGATTGTTCCGGTGGTCCGGCAGGAGCTACAGGTGTCGCATGGGGTCCGACGGGTGATGCGGAGGTCGTGAGGGGTCCGATGAGTGAGGCGGAAGGGTCCGGCGGGTAAGGCAAAAGGGTTCGGCAGGTGCTGCGAGTGTCACGAGGGGTCTGGCGGGTGACGCAGAAGGGTCCGGCGGCTGCCGCTGAGGGTCCGGTGGGTGCTGCGGGGGGTGGCCTGGCGTGTGGACCACACCCACACCGCTAGTCATTGGCCACTGATACTAGTGACGTCATGACATCGGGTCACAGATGCCCCGAAATATTCCGGTTTTTGGAATATTTCGGTTTTTAGAATAACGAATATGGGAGACTCAACCTGTATATAACTACACCTGCATGTACTGAAGAATTTTTATTCATATACTAAGATCTCCATATATATATATATATATATATATATATAAATATATATATACTCATATATTTATATACACACACACACATATATATTTATATATATATATATATATATATATGTAGATCTTAGTGTATGAATTATATATATATATATATATATATATATACACTGTATATATATATATATATATAATTTACAATACACTTGCTAATATAGTTAGAGTTATGGAGAAATTAAGATCCAAAATATATATATATATAATAAATCAAAGGGCCGTGTCTGGGTATCATGCAGCCAGTGAGAGCTGTGAGGGGTGTAGGGCCTCCCTTCAACTCTCGCTGCACAGAGTTTTATCAATGAGGCATGTGGGAGACTAAACTGTTTGAGAGTGGACCTGAAATATAAATTTATTTTACTTTTTTTATATCATAGGTCTGTTTTTTTTAACTAGAAAGGATTCCATCCTGCCTAGTATTCACCAGAATGAACTCTTTTTAGTAAGTCAAAAAGAAAGAGGGCCCTGCTCGTGAAAGCTTATATTCAAAAGGGAAAAATTTAAGTGGTAGCACAAGGAGGTGACATGAAGAGGGTAAGTATATAGGGAGGAGGTAGGAAGGGTAACAAGGGCAGTATTAATTATATAGAAATAAAAGAGCATATTTTACTACAAGGATGGCTTAATTCTCAAAAATGATAATGAATGATTAGATATATTATATATTATTGGAATGTTTCCATTTTTACAGGTTTATCTGAAAGATCTTTATGCTTATGTTCACATTTCTTAGTTTTATTATTTTTATTCAATTTACAATTATAATGAACTATGTTCCTGCAAGGTCATTTCCATTACAAGAAACTTATTTTTCCTTTCTCCAAATTGTGTATTCTACAGAGGGTTCCTGACCTCAAGGATGGTAGAGCTGTCGAGCTCCCATGTCCTCAATTCCTCGTCTTTTGATTGCCCTGTATGGTAATAATGTCAAGCCGTCTTTTTTTTTTTAAAATTATTTATTTTTATTCTTGTTGTGACTAATGGCACTTGTTGTTTATATAATTCTATCTTGTGCCTGTACCCCCACCCTTATGGTTTACATTTCCCCTTTTTTTGTACCCCATGTTCTTTTGTCTGATAAACCAATAAAGACTACAATTAAAAAAAAAAAATTACATTGTTATGACAGAGGGATGTATACATACTAGGACATTAGGAAAAAATAAGTAGCCACAATAACACTGAAAGCACTTACCTCAGGTATTGTCAGGTGTTTTCTTGGCATAGGGACCACGGGGGGCAATTTATGCAGGGCACCCCTAAAAAGAGAAAACAGACACCATTGTACCTAAATGACTCCATGAAAACATCAATTATATAACCTTCGTAGGCTGATTCACTTCAGTGGGACATTGGACCTCATTCAGAGGCGGTCGTTAGTTGCAAGCGGTCGCACTGAATCAGCAATGATGTCAGCAATGATGTCAGTGGGGCCGCCCCCAAACGGCAAGCGTTCCGGTGGGAACGCCTCCGTTTGGGCAGGCACGCCCCTGCCCGCCTCCCAAACGGGGCGAGCTGTCACTCACCATCGACAGCTCGCCCCGTCTGCTGCGAGACCCCTAGCGATGGAGCGTCCGTCGCTAGCCAGGTCTTGCACATGCGCATGACGGAGACGGCTCCGTCGTGCGCATGCCCATTGGGGCAACATCAAGACGGTTGCGAGCACTCAGCGCTTGCGTCCGACTCTGAATGACCCCCATAGTCCTTATCGTTTTATACTCATCAGTTATTCTATATTATTATACAAAAAAATAAATATATGACAGTTACATTTTAAGTAAAATGTAATATGCTATATGTTACTGAGATGCAAACATAGGTAAGATTAGTATATGAATGGGATCCATAACTGTACAGTATATAATGGTATATGATTAATATTTAAATAGAATTAGCTAAAATTTTCTATTAGTATCTATAAATTACACTATTTGTCATTATGTTAAATTTCTATCCATAAATCACATTGTTACATATTGTTCATGTGATATCTACACAAAGTACGTACGTGCATCTCATAAGCACAATGTCCCTGGAACTGAGCATGTTGTCCTTCTAGCCTGACCCTATGGAAAAGAATACAGAAATAGTACAGTTATTATTGTGTCTGGTATATGTTTTGCTTGAGTTAGTCAATGGATTATTGTTTGTAAGTATAAACCACTATTAGTTCCTTTTGTTCCCAGGTCAGTTACTTCCTTTGCTTAATCTGCAATCTAGACCTGTGCAATAGACACTATTCCATTACAGCATACCCCAAGGAGGCCTTTTTTTTTTACTTTTTTGAAAATATATTTTCTATTAACCACTTAACCACTGAAGGTATTTATTTTTATGGTCACAAAATGTACCATAGATAAAATATTGGACAACTTTAAAAACCAGCATATTTACACGCCTCCCAACCATCCAAGCATGGTAACTTTTGGGGCAACTACAATTTGTATGGCTGCGATAAGCCATGATGCATATTGTTAGTCCACAACTATGATAAACAAAACCCTCTAACTTTTAATTGCATGGTACAAGAATACCTGGAGGACCAGTCTCAGCTGTGCATTGATTTTTCTGGCGCCCTCAGGGATCTTGTGGGCCAGACTCACATGGTGCGCCTTCACCTGCAGGAAGAAGGGTGGACAGCAGAGAGTCACTGACACTGGCACACTCAGAGTACACAGGGAGACAAGAGACTATGGAGTAGTAACAAGAACGACCAGGATACAATGGTGGAGTATTCCCCAAAGAGGTGGAACTAAGAGTATATAATGATAACGTTTAAACAATCACAGTTTCACACCCTGCCCCCAGAGAGAGAGGAGGGGGCTCGGACAGAGACCACACACGGGCCCCCTCCTCTCTAGCAATCTCCCTGCTGAAAGCACTTACCTCAGGTGCTGCCAGGTGTTTTCTAGGCATAGGAACCATGGCCTCAGGTACTGCCAGTTGTTTTCTTGGCTTAGGGACCACAACCTCAGGTACTGCCAGGAGTCTCAGCTGAACATTGATTTTTCTGGCGCCCTCAGGGATCTTGTGGGCCAGACTCACATGGTGCGCCATCACCTGCAGGAAGAAGGGTGGACAGCAGAGATTCACTAACACTGGCACACTCAGAGTACACCTGGAGACAGAAGAATATGGAGTAGTAACAAGAGTGACCAGGATATAATAGTGGAGTATTCCCCAAAGAGGTAGAACAAAGAGTATATAATGATAAAGTTTAAGCAATCACAGTTTCACACCCTGCACCCATATGCTTTAATACTTACCCCTCCGAAGTCCTGCGTCAGGCTGTAGCGCTGGACAAAACACCTGAAAAATGGCCACCACGGCTAGTTTTCTGGCATGTTACACATGCGCACTAGGGGAATCATGGGGAAAATGGCGGGCACAACAGGTACTGCCAGGTGTTTTCGTGGATTAGGGACTACAACCTCAGGTACTGCCAGGAGTCTCAGCTGAACATTGATTTTTCTGGCGCCCTCAGGGATCTTGTGGGCCAGACTCAGATGGTGCGCCTTCACCTGCAGGAGGAAGGGTGGACAGCAGAGAGTCACTGACACTGGCACCCTTAGAGTACTCAGTGAGACAAGAAAATATGGAGTAGTAACAAGAGTGACCAGGATACAATGGTGGAGTATTCCGATAAAGCTTAACCACTGAACTGACAATTTTTTTTTCTGAAAACTGCTCCAAAATTGTTGTTTTCTTTTTTTTAGTGAATTAGGTGAGGTACATCCATTTTAACTTATTTAAAATGGTTTTATAAAAAAAAAAAGTTTTTCTTTTAAGATTTTTTTAAAAAAATCGGTTTTTCAAATACCGGAACATCGGAACCACCATAGGAACATTGGAACCATCGGAAACATCACGATGTTCAATTTGAGACCGCATCCAGGCACCAGGTACATAAGGGGAGTGACAGGGGAAGTTTACCTAATTTTCCCCAGCGGCTGCTCAGTTGTGCAGGCGCTGGGTAGGAGGTCCTACTTTGCTGACCGATCAGCAGTGATCGGCAGTACAACAGACAGAGGGGGAGAGGGTGCTGACAAGCAGAGGGATCAGAAGGTCCTTCTGAGAGCAGCAGCTGCGGGAAGTTTCTCTTCTTGCATCCGCCCTCATGTTTATCTGTCTGGACAAAAGTACAGATAAAGAACTGCCTGGTGTGGACAGAAGCTTACGTCCATGGCAGGCAAGTGGTTAAACAATCACAGTTTAATTTTTATTTATGTAAAACCATAATATATATATATAGATAGATATAGATATATATTAAAATATGTTGAAAAAAAACTCCCCAAACCCTAGTTCACATATATTTTTCTTGGAAATGTTATTAAAATTTACATGCTGAGAATGTGTAAGTAGGGAGGTTATGAGGGATATGTATCAAGTCTTGGAGAGAGATAAAGTACCAACCAATCAGCTTCTAATTGTCATGTCACAGGCTGTGTTTGCAATTTTTAGAATCTGATTGGTTGGTACTTTATCTCTCTCCTATTAATGTCTCCAAGGTTTGATACATCTCTCCCTATGTCTGACAGGAAGAGGGTAAGAATATGGGGAGGAGGTGGGAAGGGTAACTACTCTCTTATCCTCAAGGGCAGTATAAATGAAAAATAAATAATGGTGATATTTTATTACAAGAATAGCTTTATTCTAAAATACTATAATAAATGACTAGATATGTTATATATATAATTGAAATATATGTTTTACTAGTTTTATCATGCCTTTGTTCACATTTCTTAGTTATATATATATTTAGCTTATCTTATGGACCTGTCCACTACCTATTATCTTCATTTAATTTACAATTATAATGGACTATGGCCCTCATTCAGAGCCGCTCGTAAGCAGCAGTACGCTCGTAGCGTTCCGATGTTGTGAAACCACGCATGCGCCGGTGTTACATGCAGTGCATACGGCTGATTGCGAGCTTTTTTTAAGTCGTTCGTCGAATAGCGAACAGGAAGTGACATGTCAAATGTGATTGACAGAACAGGCCGTTTTTGGGCGGTGACGGGGGTGGAGATGGGAAAACGCAGGCGTGGCGAGGCATTTTGTGGGCGTCCCTAAATTATCTCATGCGAGCGGCAAATGTGATCGGAACAAGTCATACGTCACTGTCTGATCCACTTTCCGTTCAAACTGTTCGCACAGCTTGTGGTCTGGTATACTCTACCACAATGTCGATGGTCTCGTCCTCCTTCCCGTGCCTCTTCGATGTTTCGTCGATTTATCATTTCTGGCCAGAAAAGCAATCAACTTAGAATTGAAAACAAGCTTGTAATGTGTTTAGCAACTATTTTTTTTTTTAGTAGCACAAAACCGTACGCATGTGAAGTACTCAGCTGCTAATTTCTGGCTTAGACAATCAATTAGCATACCAATTTTTCTATTTTTATTTATTTATTTATTTATTTTTTTGGTTTTGTGTTATTGCAACAATATTGTCATCATATTTGTGTTTTAGCAACATTTTTAATGGTCCCGGAAATTTCTTATCCATTTTGTTTGGGCAAAGTGTTCCTACCATATACTCTACCACAATGTCGATGGTCTCGTCCTCCTTCCCGTGCCTCTTCGATGTTTCGTCGATTTATCATTTCTGGCCAGAAAAGCAATCAACTTAGAATTGAAAACAAGCTTGTAATGTGTTTAGCAACTATTTTTTTTTTTAGTAGCACAAAACCGTACGCATGTGAAGTACTCAGCTGCTAATTTCTGGCTTAGACAATCAATTAGCATACCAATTTTTCTATTTTTATTTATTTATTTATTTTTTTGGTTTTGTGTTATTGCAACAATATTGTCATCATATTTGTGTTTTAGCAACATTTTTAATGGTCCCGGAAATTTCTTATCCATTTTGTTTGGGCAAAGTGTTCCTTTAAACTCCTAAATGGTTTTTAACCCTTTGTAATCTGTTTATTTTTTTTTATTTTTTATTTTTTGGGGGGCCGGGATTACCTAAAAACCATTTTGAGAATAATGTCACATTACAATGGAGCAGATTTTGAATTGTTTTTATTTTTTACACACATTTTTATATTTTCATGTGCATTTGCCAGTTTGCAGTTCTGGCTTACGTCAAAAATTGTGCCAAAAATAAAAAAAAAGACAATAGTGGCATTTTGCATAAATAAAATAACACACATTAAAAACAATTCACAAGAAAGGAGAGGGAAGTTTTGGCCCTTAAGGAAGGATTGTGGGAAAATTAGCCAGTGCTGTCATCACTTTTTGCCCCGTTTGGCTGGGGTAGGGTGGGAGCCTGACCGGGTCCGGGATGTCCTTTGGCTGGCCTCTCCAGAGGCAGATGTTGGGGCCTCTGGAGTAGGCAGAGGGCTAGGCACATTTGGAGGGATGGCTGTTGTTGTGCTAGAGGTGGAGGATCCTGATGTTCCGGCAGGAAGGGAGGGCGGCTCCACCATGTGCTGGCGAACGAGCTGCTCCAGGGCATTGGCAATTCGGATGTTGGCCCTGGTATTTTCCACCAGGGCCTGACCAATGGTCACGTTGGCCGCAGCATTTTGCTCCATGGCCTCCGCCACCCGTAGCAGACTGGCATCCATCCTCAGCAGAATCTCCGTGTGGTGATCCGATTTAAAATTGAGATCCGTGAGGAGGGCCACTGCCTGTGAGGGGGATTGCCCTGGACTGGCTTCTGCAGGGTCCCCAGCCGGATCTACTGCTTCCTCCCCTGCAGAGCCAGCAGAAATTCTGCGGCCAAGGCTCCCCTCTGGAGCAGACTCATCAGCCTGTGTCTCTGTGAGAAAAATTAGAAAAGAGTAACATTAGAATCTACATATTGTCACAAACACATTTCAGAGTGGCTAACATAACAACATTTACCTGGTACAACATGAGGAGCCGCAAAGTCTGGCATGTCCGTATCCATGTTGGACACGCCAAACACCTCCTCATACTGCACACACCCCTGTGCCAGCTCTTCCAAGTCATTAAGCTCCAATGACACAGGGGTGGGACCCCCACCTGTCCCCCTTGCATGCCTAGCCCTCTCTGCCAGTTTTTGTTTCAGCCGATATTTATAATCGGTCCATCTGTGGGTGAAAAAGTTGGCATTATTCCAGCAGTATTTGGCCCTGTAACCACTTTTTTAAAAAATTTAGTTTTGAAGTACCGGCGTTTGACATCCCGGGGTAGACGTTCAAACTCACCCACCCTATTGACAGCACTGGCTATCTCCTCCCACATTTTCCACTTCTGGCTTGCACCCATATTCCGATCTGCCTGTGGCAGGATGTCAACACACATTTGTACCAAAACCTCCATCTCCTTTCTTGTGAATTGTGGCTGCCTTTTTTTTTTGGATTCTTTTGTTGGCCTACTCGGCCGAGCAGCCTCTTCCATGGCATCCTCAACACCTTTTTTCAAAAACATTGTTTAAATTTAGATGTTCAACTTTCTCTAAATTCGGGTTCTAAATAATCATTTAAGCCAAAAGAGTCAAATACTTACCGGGCGCCTCTTGGCCATTGTTTTGCTGCTCTGTAGCCATTTTGAGCACAACAACTTGAACTACAGCAGACCGTTTTGGATTTTCCGTGACGTATTTATACATTATTCGTCCACATCATTGATTGTGCGCTCCTATGATCCGTCCTTAATTTGAGCGGGAAAATAAAGACTATTTATGGCATTTGGCGACTCGAGTCGAGGTGGCGGGTGATGATTGTTGGAGGTTTTGTGTGTAGTAGTGGATTGTTGGCGGGATTAGTGGATTGAGGCGGGTTTTTGGAGTAGGAGTTGGTTCTTGTTTTTTTTTCCTGATTTTCCGTTCGCTTTTTTTTATTGCGGTTATTTTCTTTGTCGGTTATTTTTTGAGTAAGTATTTTTTACAACTCCTTTAAAAAATAAGGGATCTACAAACCAAATGTTCTTATTTTTTATTTTTATTTTTTTACAGTTATTTTGGCTGGGCCCCATTGAAGTTTTTGGACTGTGACTTATTAGTTGAATTTCTGTAAGTTTATCTTTTTTCCTGATTTTCAAAATTTGATGTGTTGGTCTTCGCATATATTTTGTACATTACTGTTTTATTTCTAAGTTTAACAATCATGTATTAACACTAAATGTAGCGTAATGTTTAGCCAAATATATTTCCTTTGTTTATCCCTTAAAAATGCGACTATTTAGCGCACTAATGTTTCCAAATTCCCCATGTAAAAATGCAAACTATTTAGCGCACTAATGTTTCCTTATTCCCCATGTAAAAATGCGAACTATTTAACGCACTAATGTTTCCTTATTCCCCATGTAAAAATGCAAACTATTTAACGCACTAATGTTTCCTTATTCCCCATGTAAAAATGCGAACTATTTAACGCACTAATGTTTCCTTATTCCCCATGTAAAAATGCGAACTATTTAGCGCACTAATGTTTCCTTATTCCCCATGTAAAAATGCAAACTATTTAGCGCACTAATGTTTCCTTATTCCCCATGTAAAAATGCGAACTATTTAGCGCACTTATGTTTCCTTATTCCCCATGTAAAAATGTGAAATATTTAACGCACTAATGTTTCCTTATTCCCCATGTAAAAATGCGAACTATTTAGCGCACTGTTTCCTTATTCCCCATGTAAAAATGCAAACTATTTAGCGCAAGAATGATTTTTATATTATAAATTTGGGCATTCTTGTTTGTCCACTCAATGTAGGGTGCATTTTCAAAATAATGTGTGCTCCCCCCTATCTTTGAATGCATATTTAGCAAAATTTTAAAAAATTCAAATCTGTCCCCCCAAAATTCTAAACCGAATTTCTAATTTTGAAATGTGGGTTGTTGCACTCATGACAATACCCCGGCATGTAAGCATCTTTGGATTTTGCGGCAAAGATAAGCATTTTTTTGAAAGATCATTTTCCACAAACATTAACTATCTGGCTTACCATTTCAGGTTGATGTTGGTCGTCTTATTTTGGCCATGCTTCCGGAACCCGACCAACCTCAACCTCGTCCCAGGCGTAGGCATCGTAGGCGTGCAAGACCCAAGATATATAGAACACGTGTCACCCTTTTTGGAATGCCCGATGATGAGGTTTTAAGATGATACCGTCTTCCTCCACAAATCATCATAGACACTCTCTCATTAATAGAGAGTGATCTGGAGCGGCAAATTGACAGTCCTACAGCAATACCACCACTTACGCAATTAATGGCGGTGTTACATTTCTGTCTTTCAAACCACGGTGGGAATAGTGGCCAGAATCTCCCAATCCTCCTTTTCAAGGATCCTGAGGGCAGTGATGGAGGCCCTTTTCAAGCACCTTCATCATTTTATTAACTTGCCATTGGATATGGGTTCCCTTAGTGTGGCGAAGGCCAATTTTTACCAAATAGCTGGCTTCCCACACAGCATAGGGGTTGTGGATGGTACTCACATACCACTTCAACCTCCAGCACGGCTGGAGGCAATTTTTAGGAACCGCAAGCACTATCACTCACTGAATGTAATGGTGGTATGTGATGCCTCCCTCCAGATCCTGTCCCTGAATGCAAAATTACCCGGGAGTGCACATGACTCATTCGTCATCCGGCAATCAGGGATTTGGCATAAATTAGACAACCTACAAGCTGGTGATGCGTGGCTTCTGGGTAAGTGGAGCCCTTTAGTTGAAACCAATGCAAAGCTTGATACACAGTGATCCTGATTGTTGTATTTGTTTTTTCACAGGAGACAGTGGTTACCCTTGCACGCCCTGGCTGCTCACTCCTTATTTGGCTCCCACTCCAGGGCCACAAAGTGAGTATAATTCCGCACTTACAGCCACCAGGCAGGTGGTGGAGCGCTGTATCGGCCTTTTAAAAGGCCGATTCAAATGCCTCCACCACTCTGGTGGCGAACTCATGTATTTGCCGGCTATGGTTTCTAAAATTGTGGTCCTGTGTGGGATCTTTCACAACATTGCCATAAGGAGTGGTGTCCCAATGCAGCCAGAGGATGCCTTGCCTGAGGATGGCCCCCCCGAGGTTGGTCGGAGGACAGTATGTGGGGGGGCCATACACGATGATGTGGTGGCCCGATTTTTCAGGTAATTATTGTCAAACATTTACTTAATTGACACAATGTCGACATGTACCATTGTAATGTTTCTTTTTGAAATTTTTTTTTTAATTTTAACTTTTCTTGTCTTCCTTTACACACCTCGACAAAACGATGCCTACTACCTGTTCCACTAAATTGTGTACATGTGGCCACATTGGATCTTACTTTGGAATCAATTATTTCATCGCCTCATTTGTGGCTTTATGTTGTCCTGCTACTTATTTCATCAGTTCTTGATTGTTTCTTTTTTTGTTTGCTTTTGGTGTTGGGTTTTTTGGGGATTGTCTTTTCACTGTGTGAATTGCTTGACACAATTCACTTTCTGTATGTGTTTAGTGTGTATTCAATTTTTGTTTGACGTTAAAAAGACTGTTTTTTACTAAATTCTAGTCACGTGTAACCTGGCACCAAAAAGGCCAACTTTCGTAATGCCTAATCCTGTAATGTGTGAAATGTTTACGTGTTTGAACATGCTTTTTGGCTTAACAAAAATCAAAGGTATTATGTTGAATCAGTAGGTTTCAAAAACTAGGCCTAAGCTGTTTTTTAAAAAAAATTACATTACCCACCCAAAGAAAAACAAGAAAATGTTTGATTTGGTAATAACCTATTGGTATGTTGAGGTGTTTAATGTGGCAGCTTACATACTTCCTAGCGCTTTGTACAATATAATTTACCTTACTTTAAAGAACATGATCAAATAGTGGACTTATGGAAGGTTAAACAATGTAATTGCTTCAGACAATGAATGAGACTCGTTAAAATACAGCGAAATTTTAATTTCAAAACAATAATTTGCCCCCAAAAAACAAGGAAAACAAAAAATTATCGCCGAAGGGCCGCCGCCATGTGGTCAAGGACCACTAACATGGCAATCATGTGGCCACGCAAGGCGGCCATACCTTCCTGGATACAATGCATCCGCCTCTGGTCCTCTGTTGGAAAAAACAAAGAGAAAAAACAAAAACCTTACATTAGAAGTTTAAAAAACCAATTCCTCCCAAAAAAAAAGTGTAAACAAAGATCCAGTTGTGATGAAAAAAACAAAGTACTGGCAAATGCAAAGATGGCAGAAATACTAAATTACAAATGAACACACAAAAAGGCAACCACAAACAATAAGAAGTACCCTTGTTAGGGTAAACAATAACTACCCAAGTATGAGTGTTTGGACATGTGTGATATGTATCATTGGTAAAAAACCAATACATTGTTTATCAAAATAAAAAGGTCAACAAGACAAAATTTCAAATTTATAATAGGGAAACCTACCGGTCATCGGGAATTGGGGGTTTGTAGGCCCTACATCCTCCTCTTCCTCAGAGGTGGGACAGTGATGTAGGCTCCACGGAGGGGAGATCTGGGAGCAGCTTGATGGCGATGAAAAGCGCAGGGAGGGGGAGGGGAGAGTGAAGAAAAGAGAAGTGGGGGGGAGTAGAGTCGGGAATTTGTGGGGGGCTACAAATTCCAGAGGGAGGGGCCTCAGGAAGTGGCCGGTCAGGGGTGGAGGGGGAATTGGGGGAAAGTTGGGGAGTGGCTGCTGTGCTTGGCGTTGAACTGAGGGGCCGAGCCCGGCGTCTGTGCCTGCGGCGATGGCGGATTCTGCGTTCAGCCCCTAAATGAGTAGAGAAAAATGTTTTTAATATTTTTTGGGGTGGGGGGGTTGGGTCACAAATTAACAACTACACAAATGTTAGAACATTTTAAAATTTGAAAACATGCACACGCAGGCCCGTCCAAAAAATAACAACAGGGCTAGACTGAAAACATGCACATGCAGGCCTGTCCAAAAAATAACAACAGGGCTAGACTGAAAACATGCACACGCAGGCATGTCCAAAAAATAACAACAGGGCTAGACTGAAAACATGCACACGCAGGCCTGTCCAAAAAATAGCAACAGGGCTAGACTGAAAACATGCACACGCAGGCCTGTCCAAAAAATAACAACAGGGCTAGACTGAAAACATGCACACGCAGATAGGGCCGCAAAAAAACAAAGGAAAAAAAACAAACAAATACTTACTTTCAGCTATCCGCTGTCTAAAACAGGCCAGCAAGTGTGGCGTGCGGCGGCGCAGATCCGACCACCTGCGCTCGAGCTGCCCGATCTGTCGGCGTGAGCCGAAGGAGCGCAGGCGGCTGCGTACCTCCGCATAGGCGGATCACTTCTGGCGGTTGCTGATGGGGGAAGGCTGGCTGGTGATCCGACGGTCCATCACCTCCGTTAGGACCAAAAGCTCCCGCCTGGTAAACGCGGAGGCTCTCATGATGGCAATGGGTTTTTTTTTACAAAAAAACAGTTTTAATAAAGGCCACAGAAAAAATTTGATTGGCTAATGTAGTCGGTAAATTAACAGGAACCATTCTATTGGTTATTGTATGAGTCATGTGTCCTCCAGCCTAAAAAATATAATGTGAGTTATGATAGGCTTGATGCAGTGACATTCGTAAGGTAATTTAAATAAAGAAATGAAAAAACTAAAATATGCCTATCACAAACACAGGAAAACAATAGGATCATTGGTTCAAACATGTATTTTTTATAAAGTTAAACATTGTTGAAACCGTACGTATTCTGCGGGAAAAATGACACACGGACAAGATTAAAGTTTATTGAAAATGAAAAAAAAAACGGATTGCAAACATGTGAAGAGCAATTAAGCTAATTAATATATTGATTGGCATGATACGATTAAAGTATGTATGCAGAATGAACGAGCAGGTAATCGAAATCTGGCAGGCCCACTTCCGGTTTGGACTTGTGCGAGCGTTCTCTGCAACCAAATTGGGAGATGGACGGTCGCAATTTTGCTCGCTCGTTAGCTAGAGGAGGGGTTGGGAGACTTTGGGGCGGAAGATTAGCTACGAGCGAACTTTCGAGAGAGCGCTGGAATTTACATTTTGTGGCTCGTTCGTCGAACGAGCGTACTGCCGCTTACGAGCGGCTCTGAATCAGGCCCTATGTTTCTGGAAGGCCATTTGTACTACAAGAAACCTATTTTTCCTTTCTCCATATTGTGTAGAAATTGTGACACTCTAGGAGTAATATAAGATGTAAATATCAGTGTAATAAGCATTACATGGTATGACAAAGAGATCTATAAATACTAGTACATAAAGAAAGTGTAAGTAGCCACAATAACACTGAAAGCACTAACCTCAGGTACTGCCAGGTGTTTTCTTGGCTTATGGACCACGGTCTCAGGTACTGCCAGGTTTTTTTCCGGCATAGGGACCACGGCCTCAGGTACTGCCAGGTGTTTTCTTGTCATAGGGACCTTGGCCTCAGGTACTGCCAGGTGTTTTCTTGGCATCGGGACCACGGCCTCAGGTACTGCCAAGTGTTTTATTGGCATCGGGACCACGGCCTCAGGTACTGCCAGGTGTTTTCTTGGCACGGGGACCATGACCTCCGCTACTGCCAGGTGTTTTCTTGGCATAGGGACCATGCCCTCCGGTACTGCCAGGTGTTCTCTTGGCATAGGGACCACATCCTCTGGGACTGCCAGGTGTTCTCTTGGCATCGGGACTATGACCTCAGGTACTGCCAGGTGTTCTCTTGGCATAGGGACCACGGGGGGCAATTTATGCTGCGAAGCCCTAAAAAGAGAAAACAGACACATTTACACCTAAAGGACTCCATGAGAATGTAACAGTAGCTAAGGTTAATACAATATAATAATGTACCCATTGCTAGATATTATGGTGTGTAATATGGTTAACATTTGAATAATTATAGCTAAAAAAAAAATCATAATAATCTATTCTTATCTATAAATGACATTCATTTTCATTATTTTACATTTATATCCATAAATCACATTGTTACATATTGTTCATGTAATATCTGCACAAAGGGCCTTATTCAGAGCTGAACGCTCTGACCAGAGCCCTCCTACCTGTTTTAGGAGCGTCCTCATGGACGCTCGCATAGCTGTGAGTTACCACCCACAGCTTATGCGAGCGTCCATGATGATGGTCGCGATGGTCAAGACCATCGCGACCATCGGGCTTGCGGCGGAGACCCTGCAGTAGGGTCTCGCTGCCGCAAGCCCTGGAGTGATTTTGACTCGATCAGAGCCAACATCACTCCCACTGACATCACTAGTGATGTCAGTGGGGCCGGCTTCAGATGGTAGGCGTTCCCATGGGAACGCCTCCGTCTGGCAGCCACGCCCCCGGCACGCCCACCAAAGGGGGTGTGCTGTCAATCAACCTCAACAGCAAACCTCCTTTGGTGCGAGACCCGGAGCGACAGCTTGGCTGTCGCAGTCCGGGTCTCGCGCATGCGCACGACGGAGCTCCCTCCATCGTGCGCATGCGCAGTGGGGCTACATCGACCCGTTTGCGAGCGTCCTTTGCTCGCGAATGGGTCTGAATGACCCCCAAAGTACGTACGCAGAGTATCTCTTAGGACCAGTGTTACTGGAACTGGGCGCTTTGTCCTTATGGGCTGGCTCTATGGAAAAGAATACAGAAATAGTACAGTTACTACTATGTCTGGTATATGTTTTGCGTCAGTTAGACAATGGATTATAGTTTAGAAGTGTAAACCCCTATTTGTTCCTATTGAAAATGGGTCAGTTGCTTCCTTTGCCTAACCTGCAACTGTAAAGACCAGCATATGTACATATCTCCCAACCATCCCAGCACTATAAATTGTGGCACAACTACAAATTGAATTGCTGAGATAAGAGGTGATGCCGATTGTTAGCGCACAACTATGTTAAACTGACCCCTCAATCTTTTCATTAAAAAAAAAAATAAGAATACCTGGAGGACGAGGGTCTTTCAGCTGCACTTTGTCTTCTCTTGCAGCCTCAGGGATTCTGTGAGGGGCACAAACATGATTCCTCTCCACCTGCAGGAGGAAGGGTAAACAGCTGAGAGTTAGTTACTGGGCACTGGCACACTCAGAGAAAGCAGGGAGACAGGAGATTATGGATGGGTAACCTACGTGTCCTCACACAGACATGTAATACCACAGATGTAGCCTTTATCACTGATTGAGCCTGTAGTATATCTTTTTAACACATAACATAGCAGCTGAATTTCTAATAGAAGGCAAAAGATCACATTCCAACCAATCTTCTAATAAAACTGATTTTGAGATTTTGAATCTTCCTAATGTTTGTTTTATTTAATAATTATTAATAAATCCCTTGTTCCACCACAGTTATACCCAGTAACATAGATGAATATGCCGTTACCCCTTGGGGGCTACTCAGCAGTGTCTTGATGTGCTTGGCCTTGCTCCCATAGGTGAGTGTGCTGCGAGAGTCTTCATAGGCAGCATCCGCAGGGCTGATGTGTGTGATCATCACCATTCTGCTCCTGCCACTCAGTGCTCTCTGTGATAGATAAAGCTCTGTTACAGTATAATATACAGTGTAATGAGCAGTTTAAAGATCTACCATTATTTTATACTGTTTGTGGGAAACCTAATGATTGCACTAATTATATAATTTCATGATTGATTGCAGCCATTGTGTGAGATAAAACCCCACAACAATGTGTTAGGAGTAATATTCCTGATGACTGAGGTTCTGGCATGGATGCTATAGCCACTTTCCTT
This sequence comes from Taudactylus pleione, assembly GCA_031769625.1. NCBI lineage: Eukaryota > Metazoa > Chordata > Amphibia > Anura > Myobatrachidae > Taudactylus > Taudactylus pleione. The sequence goes on from JAUIMM010000112.1 coordinate 12,395,504, forward strand.
TTTACCCAGGGCCTTAGCATTTTCAAAGGGGACCACACACCCCTTTAGTACCAGGGTATAAAGTCTCTTAATGGCCCTGTTTGAAAAATCCCAGTCATAATCCTAAATGCTTGTATCCCCAAAATATATCCAAGTGACTAATGCTATTTATTCATCAGTCATGGGTGTATTTATGGGATGATGCTCAATAGCCTCTGGTTCAAATCCTGATGTCGGAATCCTGCCCAGTCAAGATCCGACAAGGGTGATAAGCTTGCTACTCCTAACCAGGGGCAGAACTATGGGAGACAATGGAGGCGCCTGCCGCCAGGCTCCAGCTCTGAAGGGGCACCTCCGCTGTAACTAACGACCTCATTCAGAGCCGGTCGCACAGAGCGTGCGGTCGGTCTGAATGAGGGGAGGACGTCTTGAATTTTCAAGACATCCTCCTTTGCGGTGGTAATGCTGTGGGTTAACACCCACAGCCTTACGACCGCCTAAGGTGATGGACGCGATGGTCAGAGACCATCGCGACCATCGGGGCTTACGACGAGACCCTAGGGTAGGGTCTCCCTTGTCGTAAGCCCCGGAGAGCTTTCGGCTCTGTCTGAGCCGGAAGCTCTCCACTGACATCACTAGTGATGTCAGGGCCGCCCCCAAACGGTAGGCGTTCCCATGGGAACGTCCCCGTTTGGGCTGCCACCCCCCCGGCCTGCCTTCCAAACGGGGTGAGCTGTCAATCAACATCGACAGCTCGCCCCCTTTGGATCAAGACCCGCTACGACCAGCGCTGTCGGTCGTAGCGGGTCTCACGCATGCGCACGACGGCGCCGGTGCCGTCGTGCGCATGCTCTGTGGGGGCCATCGACTCGGTCCGAGCGCATCGGCGCTAACGACTGGGTCTGAATGACCCCCTATGTACCTGGAGTGTACCATCACGGCTGCCCAATACATGGCACCCGTTCCTGGCATCTGAGAAGCCACCATACACTAGTGGAGAGCGCCGTGTCAGACCACCAGCTGCTGCCTTCGTCTATCTATAGCCTGTCTAATGTAGCAATTTGCATGCAGAGTGTCAGCAGCTGTGACGGGACGGGCACCCAATCTGGACTTGCATCTGGGATGAATTTACGACACTGCTCCTAACCCTCTACCCCCCAACCCTCCCTTAGTGGTGCCTAACCCTAACCTCCCCCAAAGTGCCTAACCCTAAACTCCCCTTCCTGCACTCTAACCCTAACCCTCCTGGGAAGGTGCCTAACCCTAACCCCCCCTCCCAGCAGCCTAACCTTAACCAGCCCTGGGGTGCCTAACCCTAATCTCCCCCCAGGGGTGCCTAAACCTAACCCCTTCATCTCCGGGGACAGAGCGGGACAGTGCGTTACTTTCCTCTGTCCAGACGTTGGGCATTTTGCCACCGGTCGGGATTCCGGCATCAGTATATCAGCGGCCGGTATCCTGTCCACCACCATTTTAACTACATCCCGTCTCTATAATGGGTGCAGGGTATGTGGTGCACATGTCCAGTAGTCTCACACCGCACCAATAACCTATATGTAACAAACTGTCAATGCCGCCGATGTAGTCACTGGGAAAATGGACAAGGGTGCAGTGCTAGAGCCTAATTAGCACATGTGCCTGCAAGAGAATGGGTAGGCTGGCATTGAGACTGCACAAGGGACCCTTCTCTCTTAACACTGTCCCTGACATCATATGTGTGTAGGAAATCTCATAGTAATAATAACATACCTTTAGCAACCAGGTCAATTTGCTGTCCCGATAATTGATATGGCTGCCTGGTCTCTTGCATAGCGCCGTGATACAATTCGTTAGGGCCAGAAGGGAGCGGTTTATATAGCCACTTTCTTTGAAAGCTTGCCCACTGTTTTTATTCTGACATAGAAACAGAAAAGATTATGAGAACACATCTGGCTTCAGTCACGGTGTGGATGTAGTACAAATACATAGAGGGATATTCAATATGAAATGTAAACTTCGCCGTCTATGCGTGTCGAAGTTTTCGCCGCACATCGGAGCATTTGCCGTCGAAAAAGTATCGCGCGCGCCCCCATTTATACATGTATTCAATATGAAATCGTCGAAAACGGCACCCGGCGAATGTGAAATCAGCAAAAACATCGCTGATTTTTGGGGAAATCACCCTAACACCCCCAAAAAGATGCTCTGACATGGGGATCACTCTGGATACCCCCGATTAGCCCCGCTGAAGGTTTTTGGGGTCTTTGAACAGGCTCAATAGCTGCTATTTTGGGGATTTGGGAAGGTGGTGAAGAATAGTATTTAGAAGTTTTTTTGCAGAAAATAAGTAGTCCCAGCAAATTTGGGGTTCTTGAAAATGGGGGTGAGCATATTTAAAAATTGCTAAAGTAAAGTTTTAAAAAACGTGAAAAATCCACCTGCCGCAAACACCTGCAATGAAAAAACACCTGGGGCATACTTGGGGACCCCCCTAGTTTGTAGCTCGCTAGTTTTTAACTTTGTACCCCAAATGTTTTTTTTCGCCTCTAAAATGAAAGTGCTTTTTTTGTAGTCTTCTGAGGTATTTTTTTTTTTTAATCTTGACACAGTTTACCTTTGGGGGACTGTCTGAAGGTTGCAGGGCGGTTTCCAAAATGTTGCACCCCAAAACCCCAATTCTGCACTTTTTTTCGCCACCCATTCCTTGGTGACACTTTTTCGCAAGGTCGAATGCAATATACTTTTCGCACCGGCGAAAAGTTTTCAAATTGAATACAGTGTAAAAGTAAAAGCAGCGAAAATGACGTCATCCGAGTGAAAACATTACAGAAGCGGTGTTTTCGCTCCATGTTGAATACCCCTAATAGGGGCAGAAATAAATTAGCTAATTGCCACGCCGGACCAATTCAATTGCCGGGGATTCCTCACGTGGGAGTCCCCGAGACCTCACGCGTGAGTCCCCGCAGTCGGACTTTACCTCGCAGCTCATGGAGGTACGAGGTGAAATCCACGTTAATCGGCCTTGAGTGTGGGGAAAAAACACATTGATTCTGCAGTTTACGTGGAATCAATGTGTTTACGCGTGTGAGTCCCGATAAAATGGCGCGGGAAAATAGCTTTTCCCCGCGCCGCAGAGATTTTGGATGGCAACTAGTCACAGGGAGAACTCTGCGGCTAATTGAATCTGTCCCATAAACTATGATTAAACTATTTACTTCAATTGTGTCCCAAGACAGTGAATCCCATTCACCTTTTTTTTTTGTTATGTGATATTGGCCGAAATGTTTTTCTTACTGCACGTAATTTACCCCAAGCTGCTAAAAAATATATATAATTACATTATCATCATTGATTTGATTTTGGTTTATATTAATAATTAAAAAAATAACTTTAATCAAAATTTTATATAATTTGTTATGAGCAAGTGGGTGGGGAACTGAAATAAATGTATGTAACCAAGGGGGCGGTGGCCTGTAACAGATTGGGAATCACTGCTCTAAAGGAAGAAAGGGAGGACCACAAACACAAGAAAATAGAGTTATAAACATGATTGGCACTGGTATAACCCTCCAAAAAAGAGCTAATTTCACTACAAAAAGAAGTAAAAACAAACTACAATGTTCACAAGAGCTTTAATCAAAGAAAAGAGCTTATAGTACTTTTCATGCCACCTCAGAATACAGAACAAGAACTACCCTAGGACCACTTAGCTCCCTGATAATTATACACATAATGAATACCATTTACATTGCACAATGCAAGAGCAGCTTTGGCCTCGCCGTGCACCTCACTTTGTGCGAGTAGGGCCTTAACTAGCTATGGGCCACTAGTACCACCCCACGACCTGTGATTCTGGCTGGCAGGGTGCCTGGAACCCTGCAGCCAGGATTGCTGCTGCAGAAGCCACACAGGCACCCTGCACAGTTTATGCTGCCTGTTGAGCTCACTGGAGCTATAAATCATGGCCCTTCTGCGTGACGTGATGACGTAATGCGTGTAACATCATGACATGGTGCACTCAGGGGACAGGGGCTGGGACAAGGTGTATTTATGCCCTGTTATGTCTTTGTGTGAGTGTGCACCTAGATTTCCATCAAGGTTTAATTTTACCAAGCAAGGTGGCTGCATCTGCGGAGGAGCAGAAGAATATAAAAGCAAAGGGTAGGAGTTAGGAGGAGTGAAGGCGTCTCTAGTTGCCTAGCCTAACATGTATGGTGTTGGCACATCACAGCTCCTTGTTGTACAGTGCAGAACTGGAACTAAATCTTGCACAGTGCACATCTGGAGATTGTTCTCTAGGTTGTAGAGGCGTTCCCTTAGAGATTCCCTTAGAGCAGATAGCAGGCACACACCCAGACATGCTCTGGGTGGACTATCTGTGCTCATTGGTCCAAAACAGGGGCTGGCTGGCAACTTTTAGCCTGGGGGGCAAATGCATGCAGGCGGCCCTGGCAGAGGAGTAGCGTGTAGCCAGGGTGCCCGAAAGAACGTGCGTGCTACGGCGCCCCCCCCCCTCAGGAGAGGACACCCTTATGCAGGCCTCGAGTAGTGCCCCCAGTAGTGATCCCCCCTATGCAGTGCCCCTTGTGCCCCCAGTAGTAAGCCCCTTATATAGTGCCCCCAGTAGTGGTAACCCTTATGCAGTGCCCCTTAAATAGTGGTCCCAGTTGTAGTCTTCCCCATATGCAGTACCCCCACTATTGCCCTTTATATAGAGCCCCCAGCAGTGGTCCCTCGATGCAGTGCCCCCAGTGGTAGTCCCCTCCCCCCTATGTAGTTCCCCTAGTAGTAGTCCCCTCCCCCATATGCAATGCCCCTAGTAGTAGTACCCTTGTAGTGCCCCTAGTAGTAGTCCCCCCCAGTTGTAGTACCCCCCTTGTAGTGCCCCCAGTAGTAGTCCACCCTTGTAGTGCCCCCAGTAGTAGTAGTCCCTCCCTTGTAGTGCCCCCAATAGTAGTAGTCCCCCCCATATAGTGCCCCCAGTAGTAGTAGTCCCCCCCTTGTAGAGCCCCCAGAAGTAGTAGTACCCCCCTTTGTAGTGCCCCCAGTAGTGGTCTCCTCCTTATAGTGCCAAACCTCCCGCAGTAGACACACGCGGTGCAGTCTGTGTCACAGTGACACAGACAGCCCGCGGCCCGCATGACGCTGCGGCCCGGGGTGCACATGGCACCCTGCCCCCCGGCCCAGCCCGCCACTGGTCCAAAACCAAAGCATTTAGCATAGTGCAGTTTTAGTAACCTTCTATATTCCTGAAAATACATTGCATGTTCCTCTTTGTGATTCCATGGATTCTTTCTGGGTGCTCTAATTTCCTCCAAAATCATATTGGCCGGTGAATTGGAAGCTGGCCAAAAAATTGACCCCTGTATGGGAGTGTGTGTATGTGTGTTAGAGAATTTTGTCTGTAAGCTGCAATGGGCAAGGGACTGATGTGAATGACAAATATTCTCTCTGTAGAGTAGACAGTGACGACTAGTGGTAAAGCATAAACACTGCAACAGGACCGCAAACTAATGATATTCACATATTTGCAGGGTCATATTTACAATGGGTGCGAGGTATGCGGTGCACACGGGCCCCTGAGTCCAGGGGGGCCCACACTGCAAACCCTGCACCAATATTTAGTTAATGCTTACCTTTCCGCAGTCTTTAGACTACTGCAAAAATCACAGGGAAAATGGCGGTGACCATTTTCTCGGAGACTCGTGAATGTGCAGAAAAGATGTTCCTGGGAATAAGGCACATGCGCCATTTTCCCAGAGACCCGCGCATGCGCAGTAGAGAGGAGGAGGCCCAAACAGAGGCTGTACACGGGCACTCTCCTCTCTTAAAATGCTCCTACCGCTTTGGTATTGCAAGGGGAAATACAAAGAAATGATAATGACATGTAAATCACAAGTGATACCTGGGATGCTCACTCTGGTCCTGCCAGGTCTACCATGTAAAGCTTGCCGGTGCACACTCCATCATTGCTCGTCTGCTTTACGGTGACTTGTAACTAGGGGTGAGCGGGTTCGGATTTCTGAAATCCGAACCCCCCCGAGCCCCCCCGATCCGAGTCCGATCCGAGTCAGGCTCGACTTTTCCCGCCTGACTCGGATCTGACATCGAGGCAAAACGTCATCATCCCGCCTTCCGAGTCTCGCGGGTTTTGGATCCTATATAAGGTACCCGCGTCGGCGCCATTTTCTCACTCGGCTGTGGACAGTGAAGAGGGAGGGTGGGAGTTAGTGCTGTGTAGTGTAGTGTAGTGTAGTGCTGCTGTTGTCCACTACTTCAAAGTCCATAGGGGCTGGCTGTGTTGTGCTGTGCTGCTGTTGTTAATAGGGGCTGTGTCCACTACTTCAAAGTCCATAGGGGCTGGCTGGACTGTGTTGTGCAGTCAGTTCTCCATAGGGGCTGTGTCCACTCCAAAGTCCTGTGCAGTGTCCCAGTCCTAAAGGGGTGCTGTAGTGTTGTCCAGGGGGTGCTCTGTCCATCAGGGGTGCTCCCCCCAAGTGCTAAAAAAATAATATATTTTCTGTGTTTGTGAATTGTGTGCGCAGTAGCCGCACGTGCATCAACAAAGTAGTGCCAAGCGTGCGCCTGTGTCATAAGTAAAGGGCCGGCTGGCTTGACCGTTAAAGGGTGCTGTAACCCCCGAAAGTACACTCCAGTCCAAACCAAAAAAAAATTATTTTCTGTGTTTGTGAATTGTGTGCGCAGTAGCCGCACGTGCATCAACAAAGTAGTGCCAAGCGTGCGCCTGTGTCATAAGTAAAGGGCCGGCTGGCTTGATCGTTAAGGGTGCTGTAACCCCCGAAAGTACACTCCAGTCCAAACCAAAAAAAAAATTATTTTCTGTGTTTGTGAATTGTGTGCGCAGTAGCCGCACGTGCATCAACAAAGTAGTGCCAAACGTGCGCCTGTGTCATAAGTAAAGGGCCGGCTGGCTTGACCGTTAAGGGTGCTGTAACCCCCGAAAGTACACTCCAGTCCAAACCAAAAAAAAAATTATTTTCTGTGTTTGTGAATTGTGTGCGCAGTAGCCGCACGTGCATCAACAAAGTAGTGCCAAACGTGCGCCTGTGTCATAAGTAAAGGGCCGGCTGGCTTGACCGTTAAGGGTGCTGTAACCCCCGAAAGTACACTCCAGTCCAAACCCCAAAAAAAATTATTTTCTGTGTTTGTGAATTGTGTGCGCAGTAGCCGCACGTGCATCAACAAAGTAGTGCCAAGCGTGCGCCTGTGTCATAAGTAAAGGGCCGGCTGGCTTGACCGTTAAGGGTGCTGTAACCCCCGAAAGTACACTCCAGTCCAAACCAAAAAAAAAATTATTTTCTGTGTTTGTGAATTGTGTGCGCAGTAGCCGCACGTGCATCAACAAAGTAGTGCCAAGCGTGCGCCTGTGTCATAAGTAAAGGGCCGGCTGGCTTGACCGTTAAGGGTGCTGTAACCCCCGAAAGTACACTCCAGTCCAAACCTAAAAAAAAATTATTTTCTGTGTTTGTGAATTGTGTGCGCAGTAGCCGCATGTGCATCAACAAAGTAGTGCCAAGCGTGCGCCTGTGTCATAAGTAAAGGGCCGGCTGGCTTGACCGTTAAAGGGTGCTGTAACCCCCGAAAGTACACTCCAGTCCAAACCAAAAAAAAATTATTTTCTGTGTTTGTGAATTGTGTGCGCAGTAGCCGCACGTGCATCAACAAAGTAGTGCCAAGCGTGCGCCTGTGTCATAAGTAAAGGGCCGGCTGGCTTGACCGTTAAAGGGTGCTGTAACCCCCGAAAGTACACTCCAGTCCAAACCAAAAAAAAATTATTTTCTGTGTTTGTGAATTGTGTGCGCAGTAGCCGCACGTGCATCAACAAAGTAGTGCCAAGCGTGCGCCTGTGTCATAAGTAAAGGGCCGGCTGGCTTGACCGTTAAAGGGTGCTGTAACCCCCAAAGTACACTCCAGTCCAAACCAAAAAAAAATTATTTTCTGTGTTTGTGAATTGTGTGCGCAGTAGCCGCACGTGCATCAACAAAGTAGTGCCAAGAGTGCGCCTGTGTCATAAGTAAAGGGCCGGCTGGCTTGACCGTTAAAGGGTGCTGTAACCCACAAAGTACACTCCAGTCCAAACCAAAAAAAAAATTATTTTCTGTGTTTAGCCGCACGTATATATCAAATCGATATAACATAAATGGAGGACCAAACTTTCTCCGATAAAAATAAAATAGAGAAAGATCAAGAACCACTTCCTCCTAGTGCTGAAGCTGCTGCCACTAGTCATGACATAGACGATAACATGCCATCAACGTCGTCTGCCAAGGCCGATGCCCAATGTCATAGTAGAGGGCACATACAATCCCAAATGGCAAAGTTCAGGAAAATGACCTTGAAAAAGACATTTAAATCAGCTGAAGAGAAACGTAAACTTGCCAATATGCCATTTACGACACGGAGTGGCAAGGAACGGCTAAGGTCGATCCCTAGTATGTTCATGACTAGTGGTTCAGCTTCACATGACGATGGAAGCACTCCTCCCACTAAAAAAATCAAAAGAGTTAAGCTGGCAAAAGCACAGCGAAGAACTGTGCTTTCTAAGAAGATATCACAAATCCCCAAGGAGAGTCCAAGTGTGGTGGTGGTTGCGATGCCTGACCTTCCCAGCACTGGATGGGAAGAGGTGGCTCTTTCCACCATTTGCACGCCCCCTGCAAGTGCTGAAAGGAGCACCCACAGTCCACTTGCTGATATGCAAATTGAAGATGTCACTGTTGAAGTACAACAGGATGAGGATACTGGTGTAGCTGGCGCTGAGGAGGAAGTTGGCGAGGAGGATTCTGATGGTGATGTGGTTTGTTTAAATCAGGCTCCGGGGGAGACAGTTGTTGTCCGTGGGATGAAAAAGCCCATCACGGTCATGCCTGGGCAGAAGACCAAACATTCCACCTCTTTGGTCTGGCAATATTTCTATCCAAATCCGAACAACAACTGTCTTGCCATATGTACCATATGTAAAGGTGAAATAAGTAGGGGTAGGGACGTCAACCACCTAGGAACATCCTCCCTTATACGGCACCTGCAGCGCGTTCATAAAAAGTTACTGTCAAGTTCAGAAACTTTGGCTCAGACCGTAAGCAGTCCAGGGACACCTAAATCCCGTTGTCCTGTTGTATCCAAGCGCCTGCAAACCACACCGTCAACTCCCTCCTCGTCAATTTCCTCCTTAGTCAGGATCGGAAGTAGTCCTGCAGGCCATATCACTGGCATGACTGACTCTCCTATCCGGGATTCCTCCGGAGGATCCTGCATTGCTACGCCTACTGCTGCCGCTGCTGCTGTTGCTGCTGCTGCTGGGAGTCGTTCATCATCCCAGAGAGGAAGTAGGAACACCACTACTTTTACTAAACAATTGACCCTCCAACAGTCCTTAGCGAGGAGGATGAAGTACGACAGCAGTCATCCTGAAGCAAAACGTATAACTGAGGCCTTGACTGCTATGTTGGTGTTAGACGTGCGTCCGGTATCCGCCATTAGTGCAGTGGGATTTAGACAATTGATGGAGGTAGTGTGTCCCCGGTTCCAAATCCCGTCTAGATTCCACTTCACTAGGCAGGCGATACCGAGACTGTACAGAAACGTCAGAAAAAGTGTCCTCAGTGTCCTGAAAAATGCCGTTGTACACAATGTCCACTTAACCACGGACATGTGGACAAGTGGAACAGGGCAGACTAAGGACTATATGACTGTGACAGCCCACTGGGTAGATGTATCACCTTACGCAGCAACAGCAGCAGCGTCACCAGTAGCAGCATCTCAGAAACGCCAGCTCGTTACAAGGCAGGCTACGCTGTGTATCACCGGTTTCAGTAAGAGGCACACCGCCGACAACCTCTTAGAGAAACTGAGGGAAATCATCGCCCAGTGGCTTACCCCACTTAGACTCTCCTGGGGATTTGTGATATCTGACAACGCCACCAATATTGTGCGGGCATTACATCTGGGCAAATTCCAGCACGTCCCATGTTTTGCTCACACAATAAACTTGGTGGTGCAGAATTTTCTGAAAAGCGACAGGGGCGTGCAGGAGACGCTTTGGGTGGCCCGAAAAATTTCTGGCCACTTTCGCCATTCAGCGACTGCGTGCCGAAGACTGGAGCGCCAGCAAACACTCTTGAACCTGCCCCGCCATCACCTGAAGCAAGAGGTTGTGACGCGGTGGAACTCAACCCTCTATATGCTTCAGAGGATGGAGGAGCAGCAAAAGGCCATACAAGCCTATACATCCACCTATGACATAGGCAAAGGAGGGGGTATGCACCTGACTCAAGCGCAGTGGAGAATGATTTCCGTGTTGTGCAAGGTTCTTCAGCCCTTCGAACTTGCCACACGTGAAGTCAGTTCAGACACTGCCAGCTTGAGTCAGGTCATTCCCCTCATCAGGCTTTTGCAGAAGCAGCTGGAGAAAGTGAAGGAGGAGCTAAGACGGAGCGATTCCGCTCGGCATGTGGGACTTGTGGATGAAGCCCTTCATTCGCTTTGCCAGGATTCCAGGGTGGTCAATCTGTTGAAATCAGACCACTACATTTTGGCCACCGTGCTCGATCCTAGGTTTAAAGCCTATGTGGTGTCTCTCTTTCCGGCCGACACAAGCCTGCAGAGGTGCAAAGACCTGCTGGTGAACACACTGTCAGCTGAAGCGGAACGTGACACGTCAACGGCTCCTTCTTCATTTTCTCCCGCAACTGGGGCTGCCAGGAAAAAACTTAGGTATCCTAAGCAACCCGCTGGCGGTGATGCAGGGCAGGCAGGACCAAGTTTGGACATCTGGTCCGGACTGAAGGACCTGGCAACAATTTCTGACATGTCTACTGTCACTGCATATGATACTGTCACCATTGACAGAATGGTGGAGGATTACATCGGTGACAGCATCCAAGTAGGCATGTCAGACAGTCCATACCTGTACTGGCAGGAAAAAGAGGCAATTTGGAGGCCCCTGTACAAACTGGCTCTATTTTACCTGAGTTGCCCCCCCTCCAGTGTGTACTCCGAAAGAGTGTTTAGTGCAGCCGGGAACCTTGTCAGCGAAAGGCGTAGGAGGTTGCTTCCACAGAATGTGGAGAAGATGATGTTCATCAAAATGAATTATCAGCTCTTCCAGGGAGACCAGCCTCCAGAACGTACAGAGGGACCTGTGGTGGTGGATTCAAGTGGGGACGAGTTAATACTTTGTGAGGATGAGGATGTACACACTGAAGAGGGTGAGGAATCGGTGGATGAGGAGGATGAGGATGACATCTTGCCTCCGTAGAGCCAGTTTGTGCAGGGACACATTAATTGCCAGCTTGTTTTGTGGGGGCCCAAACGAACCAATCATTTCAGCCACAGTTGTGTGGCAGACCCTGGCGCTGAAATGATTGATTTGTTAAAGTGTGCATGTCCTGTTTATACAACATAAGGGTGGGTGGGAGGGCCCAAGGACAATTCCATCTTGCACCTCTTTTTTTCTTTGCATTATGTACAGTTTGGGGCCTAGTTTTTCTAACTGCCATCCTGTCTGCCACTGCAGTGTCACTCCTAGATGGGTCACGTGTTTGTGCCGCCCACTCGTGTCGCTTAGCATAGTCATCCAGCTACCTCGGTGCAACCTTTTGGACATAAAAACACTATTGTGAGGTGTGAGGTGTTCAGAATAGACTGGAAATGAGTGGAAATTAAGGTTATTGAGGTTAATAATAGCATAGGAGCAGAAAAACCTACAAATTCTGTGATTTTAGCTGTTTTTATGCTTTTTTTCAAAAAAATACAGATCCAAAACACAAAACCCAGAACCCAAAACACGGAAGGGTGGTTTTGGCAAAACCAATCCAGATCCAAAACACGAAGAAAGATCCAGATCCAAAACCAAAACACAAAACACGAAAAGTGGCCGGTGCACACCCCTACTTGTAACACAGCATGGGAGCGGGATGAGTTCTTATTGGCAGCTGTGGCTGCCTTAGAGCGGTGCTTGTTCCCAGGGCTGCCACCAGAAATTGTGGGGCCTGGTACTAATAAAATATTCAGGGCCCCCATGACGAAGAGCATAGGACAGGGAAGGCCCCCCCCTTATTGGGGGGGCAGGTTAGGAAAGGCTGGAGAAGGGGGAGGCAGGGCTGTTAGGAGTAGGGGAGAGGCACATGGCAGGGGAGGCTGTCTGGACTTGGGGGGGCGGACGCGCAGTGAAAGGCTGGCTGCATTAGGAAAAGGCTGGCTATGCACTTACCTGCAGCCAGCAAAAAAGCGTCGGTGTCATTTCAAATAAGGCAATGGCCGTGAGCCTATCACAGCTCGCGGCCCGACAGCCAATCAAAAGCGGCCACTGCTGATTGGCTGCTCGCGGACCGATAGCCAATCAGAAGCAGCCACTGCTGTTTGGCTGCTCGCGGGACAACCAATCAGGAGCGGCCGCTCCTAATTGGTTGTCGTTCTGCAAGCAGCCAATCAGGAGCGGCCGTTTGGCTGCCGTTCCGCTCACGGCTGAAAACTTATTTGGAATGCTGCCAGCCGCAGCGTCTTCCACCAGGCCCCCTCTCTGTCCGGGCCCGGGACAACAGGCCCGGCAGTCCCCCCCTGATGGCGGCCCTGCTTGTTCCCTTTCATCAGTAAAGCTATGGCCTGAAAAAGAGAGAGTAATATCGATGCACCAACACTCTTGTGGTTACACAAAACAACTCATAAAGTTACACCCATGTGTTATAGCTACAATGGGGTCACTACACCAGCGATCCCATAATCATGGGCCCTCTTATTAATTCACACATGAATAGGTTCTTTGCAGACAGCAAACCTGTTTGTATTAGTCTGTACTTACATAACATTGTTATTTGTACTCCCCCTTGTTCAGTGCTGCAGAACCCTTAGGGTGCCTTGTAAATAAAAGGTGATAATAATAATAATATAGACAGGGATGACTAGTGGTGAAGCATGGACGCTGCATAAGGATAGCACAGACTAATAATAGTCACCTCTTCAGGGCTGCCGGGGAAGAACTCAGCGATCCCTTCTATCTTGGTGTTGCCGTAGGGATCCTTTCTGAGTGTCAAACATCCAGAGGACGGTCTTAGCAGATCCTGAACGGTTTCATTGTAGACCTGAAAATTTAATGATGGAATAATCACTCTCTGCAATACAAGGAATAATCACTGTAATACAAGCACGACAAGTGTGTAATTCACATTTACTCTCTAGAAAGGACTTGGGTTACTTATGGTTCTCCAGATGCTGTATATCTGGTTTTTCGGGGCCAGTACATACATGGCAGGGGCCCATCTGAGCTTTCAGTTCTGCACCAGTCCCCATGAATTCTCAAAAAAGCAGAGTAGGGGGGTCCCCCTCAAACTTTGCTAGGGGGCCTGGTGAATGCTAGTTATGCCCCTGATTGCACATGTAGAGGGGTCATTTACATCTTCACTCTGTGTAGTTCCATCTGGGCCTATAGCATTGGCAATAGACGCACATCCCAAAATCTACCTATGCATCATGTCTAAATGTGGTACAATATACTTGGCCTATGCATGTTTGCCGCTGCCTGTGCATGTGCAGTATGTAAATGCATATCTTATGCAGAAACCCCGAGAGTTCCATCCAACTCCAAATAAGACATATAGAATATAAACCAAGCACATATTCCTCACATATTTACCTCAGCATAGGACAATGAAACAGAGAATTTATTTGGCCCTCTCTGCTCCTCGATGGTCTTATATAGATCTTTCAGAGTGCGGAATATCACTCCGGGCTCATGACCATTGCCCATCATGGTAAACGTCTTCCCGGTGCCTATAATAAATATAAAGGTATTAAGCATACACTCACTGACGTTACAAGAAAGAATGGCAGATATGTAATTATACAATGTGTCGTGTCAGTAATGAACAGTGACAGACATCATGTGACTAAGCCAATATTCATCAGGATGCTGCTCATCAGTTCACTCTCTCAGGGATGTCACTGCTTGCTAGTGATTGGATAGACTGTGCACTATTGTATATTTGTTCTGTCTATAAAATGCTGCCTATCACGTTCGGTAATGGGTGCACCTATTCCCTGTGAGAGTTTAGAGTTTAGAGAGTTTGAAGCAGTGGTATTCACAAGCTGCCATGCACCTAACGCCTCACTTTCTGGAACCACATGGATAATTGCACAGCCCGTAAGGAAACTACTAGCTCACAATTACTAACAATACAGATGGTCACATGTTTTTACCACCACTCATTTCACCAGCTCACTACTTTTACACATACAATATAAACAATTACACTTATGATTTAATAACATTAAGTTTACCTGTTGGGCCATACGCAAAATATGGCAGCATTGTACCCAGAAATGATACCATCCACTAGGTTCTTCATTGTGGACTGATAAACATGCTCCTGAAATGAGACGTTTATTGATGCTACATAAGCAATCATGCAAATATTTTTTTAAACATGCTCTATACTGAATAAGGAGTAATTTATACTGGTTGTCAAACCATACAATAAACTGCTGCTTAGTAAATGAATCCCTTGGTGTACTAAAATGCAATTTTCAGTGCCTTGATCAGCATAAAGGAGCCCTCATATACAGTATGGGTCAAAAGCTTAGATGTCATTGCTCTGTGTACATCACGACATTGCCATGTGTACAGGGATGTAGCCAGGGGTGTATCTAGGTATTTAAAGGCCCCATAGCAAAAGTTTGTAAGGACCCCTATGTACTACCCAATAGTGAAAACTTTATAAAACACATGTAACTTTTACAAGAAAGATAGGCCCCACAGCATGTGCACCCCTTGCACCTATGGTAGTTACGCCCATGGATGTAGACAAAACTTTGGGGGTGGCTTGACAAATGGAGGCGTTCCCTGCCATTTGTGGGCAGCCCCACTGACATCACCAGTGATGTCAGTGGGAGAGCTTCCGGCTCTATTAGAGCCAGAAGCTCTCTGGGGCTTGCGGCCACGAGACCCTACCACAAGGGTCTTGTCGCAAGCCCCGATGGTTGAGATGGTCTTGACCATCGCGACCATCATCCTGGCCACTCGCAATAGCTGTGGGTGGCCACCCACAGCTATGCGAGCATCCAGGAGGCCGCACAAAACAAAAAAAAAACGCCCCGAGTCAGAGCGTCCGTCTCTGAATCAGGCACAGTGTCCCCAGTACATGTTATGGCATATTGAAGTGCTCCCAGTTTATGTTATGCCACATTGTATTGCCCAGTTCAAATTATGCCACATTGAAGTGCCCCCAGTTCATTATTGTACTGCCCCCAGTTCATATTATGCCACATTGCTCACTACAGCCCCAGCACACTCTACAATGGCAATAATCAAGGAGAAGCCTATAATCTAACAATATTGAGCTCACTGATAAGCTCAGCTGTTCCTGTGAGGGTAAAATGAGAGCATGAGAGATGGATCATATCAGTGTGGAGCTTTACTGAGAGGGAGAGACAGCGATCGCCACCTACATACTCATATATGTGTGTACATGTGTGACTGCATGTATGTTTAATAAACTTATACTGTGTACGGTGTGTGTGTCCTGTGTTTATTTAAACATTTCTATACAGGTGAACAACAGGTACCAGTGGGTACCCAGTGTGGTTCTCCAAGTACCAGCATGCGGGGCAGGCTTGCTGGGACCTGCAGTTCTACTTGTAAAGACAATGTTTACACTTATTTATTTTTACACAACACATACAGGGGTGGCAGGGATAGCCCCAAGCTATCAGCCTGGGCCTGGGGTGCCCTGGAGGGGGGGACCCCTTTATTGGGTCATAGCCAAACAGACGCCTTGGAGTACATTTTCAGGAAAAGAAGAATATAAATAAAGATATTTATATGCAGAGGTTGTGTCAAAGTATCTTAAGACTTGTTCACATAAATACCAGGAGCATTTAGCCCAGGTGCATGTCGGGTTTAACAAATGTGAACACTTACGCCCCACAATAGAGTAGAGACAGCGTAGAGATGTCGCTCAAAAAATAATGTAAATGCTAAAGTTATATTATAATAATATAATATTGTGTAATGATAAAACGAAGTGACATATGCATGAGAGAATATTGCCTTGTTTTTAAAAAATTTGAACGTTGCTAATAAAATGTACAGTGTAATATACAATTGTTAGCTGAGAGAGAGATTTAAAAAGATGTGTTGAGAAAAGATGTGTAGAAGCATGTCACTTATCATACTATTGTGGTTGAACTCAATTATCAATTTTGAATGTTAAGGTGCCAATCCACTAGGTGATTAAACTGAGCGATAGCATGATTACAACATCATAATCGTGCAATCGCTCAGTAATCGCCTGCAAATCGGGCAGTTAAATGTTAAAAATGACCAGCGATGTGCATGCCCGCTTGTCGTTTTTAACATCTACCATTGCCCGAACATGACGGTCAACCTGGCGACCGTCGTCAGGTTGCCATGTTTGGGGATGATTGATGTGCATACACTGAACGTCTGAACGTAGTGTATGCACTTCACCCCTAGGGGGCGTCGGCTCCGCATCTACTAGTGGATGGGCACCTTTAGACACTGCAAAGATAATACTAAACCAGCCTTCCTGAATGAGATAATCTAGTAACTTTTGTGGGATCCTTATTATTGGTTTTGAAATATACCGTATATTAGGTTAAAAATAAGACACTGAGGGCTCTATTTACTACAATCCGCATTTTGAATGCAGATTGTAGTGTGATATTACCGACTCACAGGGATTTACTAAAAATCCCTTGCAGGGACAGAGCTTGCGAGAAAGCTCTGTCCCCTCTGCATACTTATCACGGTATTTTCGCAAGAAATACCGTGACAAGTGGCGACGCATGCGCCAACCGACAGTCGCTAAGCCCCGCCCCTGTCGCTAAGCCCCGCCCCTGTGATTGCGGAACCCCCCCGTGCCTCCCCCCACGACCCCCCTTCCCTTAATTACACTTACCTGCAGTGCTCGGCGCTCCGGTGATGTCCTCCGTGGCTCCGGTCAGCTGACATCCCATCCTGCACTGGGACTCGGTCAGGTGACAACTGGGACCCAGTGCAGGCTGAGAGACCAGCTGACCAGAGGGGATCACCCGGAGCCCCGATCACCGGACCCTGGGCTCTGGTAAATTAAAAAATTGTTTTACATTTTTATTTTTTTTACAGTGTGTCAGCGTGTGGTCTGTTTAGACCACACAGCTGATCACTGGGGCCGGCTCCGAGCTCTGCTCTCCCCGTTATAGCGGAGCAGAAGTCCAGTAACCGGGGGAGACCCTGGATAACGCCACCTCCGGTGGCGTTATTATCACAGGGCTTTCCCCGGTATTTTTTCACAATTTATTTTTAGTAACTTTGGGCCTGATTCAGACCCACTCGCGAGCGGCTGTCCGCTCGCAAGTGGGTCGATGGTCTGCACTGAGCATGCACACGACGTAGGGAGCTCCGTCGTGCGTATGCGCCAGACGCGACGAGCGAAGGACTTTCCTTCGCTCGTTGTGTCTGATCAAAGGGGGCGTGCTGTCGATGTTGATTGACAGCACGCCCCCTTTGGTGGGCGTGCCGGGGGCGTGCCTCCCTGACGGGGGCGTTCCCAAGGGAACGCCTACCATCAGAAGCCGGCCCACTGACATCACTAGTGATGTCAGTGGGAGTGATTTTGGCTTTGATAGAGCCAAAATCACTCCAGGCCTTGCGGTTGAAAACCTCAACCGCAGGCTCCGGCTCGCAGTTTCGATGGTCGCGATGGTCACGACCATCGCGGCCATCAAACTGCACGCTCGTATAGGCTGTGGGTGGTGACCCACAGCTATACGAGCATCCAGGAGGACGCTCCATAGTTATGGAGGACGGCCCTCATTCAGAGCGTGCGCTCTGCTCAGAGCGTACGGCTCTGAATGAGGGCCTTTGTCCAGATCACATTTCCCATAACAATTATGGGAAATGTGATCTGCTTACTAAAAATAAGTGATCCTTAGGGGTTGGAGTAGAATTTTACGAATTCTGAGCCTGATTCAGAGCCGGACGCTCTGAAAGAGCGCTCGCTCTGAATCAGGGCGTTTTTTTTTTTGGGGATCGGCCTCCTGGCCACACGCATAGGTGTGGGTGACCACCCTCAGCTATAGCGAGCGGCCAGGTTGATGGTCGCGATCGTCAAGACCATCGTGACCATCGGGCTTGCGACAAGACCCTTGTGATAGGGTCTTGTGGCCGCAAGCACCAGAGAGCTTTCAGTCGGCTCCATCGTGCGCATGCCCAGTGGGCAAACATCGACCCGGTTGCTTGTGACCGGGTCTGAATCATACCCTCTACTGCAATTGCAGAAGCGGTGAGGGGATCTATTAATGAGTGTGTTTGTGTGTGGTCTATTAATGTGAATCTGTGTGTGTGTGGGATCTATTAATGTGAATGGGGAGATCTGTTAATGTGAATGTGGCAGGAGGAGATCTAATATTAATGTCAGTGTGGCAGAGCAGAGATATTAATGTCAGTGGGGGGGGGGGCTTTGGTGTCAGCGTATAGTAAGATGTGTTATTATATGATCACTTGTGCCGGTGACCACAACAAATGTCATCTGAAATGCTGTGTTCTCATCTATATATTACAAAAATGAAAGTTGAAGCATTTTAATTAGAATGGTTGTGGAGGGGCATATTCTTATTATTGTCCACATTTCCTTTTGCCCGTCTCCATATGGAAATGTACTGACACCAATTTGCCTCCATGTCAGTAATACAGAATATTTTGTTGACTTACAGTGTCACGTGTCAAGTGTTTACATAAAGTCATTGTAATTTAATTTGGTCTAGAACACACCCAATTGGCAATAGATATGCCCATAGGCAGATTTAGACACGGCTTTTGGGTGGTGCTGGCCACACCCCTCAATGGCGCGGCTTGCTACTTCCATAAATAATCTCCCTGAAACTACTTTTAAAAAGTAGGCAAGTATGATCTGCAGATATATCTGCTCATCATGCTGTGTGTACACTTGCTACAGTTTCTGCGTGTGACTGACATCACAGCTGGGCGGGCAAATTTAAATGCCCGCCCAGTTGTGACGTCAGGCACAACAAATCGGGCCGACGATTGGTAAGTGTGTATGCACTTACCAATCATTAGATAGGACGGCGGATTGGCTGGACAACTGATCCGTTGTCCTAGTGGGTACCCACATTTAGGATGCTCAGGTCAGTGCTCCACCTACTAGAGCCAGCTGCCCTACCACCTAGGCGTAATAGTTTGACATCACAGGTTTAGGGAGCGGGGTCAGCACAGGGTGCACTGCCGCCCTGTTACAGGGCTGTTATAGTGTGTGTATTAAGGGTCTATTTACTAAGCAGTGTTAGGAGACAGAGTGAAAAGTGATAAGGAAGTGATAAGGTGCCAGCCAATCAGCTCCCAACTCTCATCTCACAGGCTGTGTTTGAAAAATGACAGTTGGGAGCTGATTGGCTGGCACCTTATCACTTTCTTATCACTTTTCACTCTGTTGCTAACACTGCTTAGTAAATAGACCCCAAAGTCTCTTGGAAACATCTTAAAAAAGACACCTTCTTGTGTGGGATACACTGGTGATATCTAATTAAACATTAATGAACAACCTTTAAGAGTAAAAGGCACATACATGTCCCCGTATTTGTGTGTGTGTATGTTCTCATGCAGTAGGCAGTCTTGGCTGGGAATATCTCAAAGTACAATATATCAAGAAAGCTCTCCAAACACATAATCAGTATTTCAGGGAAGCCGCTCTCTAATCTTCAGTTAAAGATAAAATTCTGCTGCCAATTGTAGATAACACTGCTCCAGGAGTAATGGATCTATCATAAAATTGACAAGAACGATGAAACCTGAGAACCTTAAATGGATTTTAGGGATATATATATTACTATACAGAACAAGGCAATCTCCCTTTTAAAACGCATCAAGATATCACACACCACATTACTATTGATATACAAGATGCTAAACCTATAACTGTAGTACAGTATTATGGAAAACAGAGAATAGTACATATCTTTCCTTTATACTGATGATATTATTATGGAGTTTAGAGGATAACCCCACATTAAACCCAGAAAATATAGCTTTATCGAGAGCTAAAAGGGTAAAATGTAAATGCAGAATATAAATGTAGAATTTCACTACCTGGAGTACAGTGATTCACTCAATCATTAAAGTTCATATCTATGCCATAATCAGTGAAGTCTGCCCTTGATGGAAAACATGTCATACTATCTGCAAAATAAAACTGATTAAGCAGGAGTATAAAAAACATTATACAGAATGTAACATAGTGAAATTACAAATGATGCCAGTCAATTGAGATTTATTCTCCGACCCCTGTCCCAGTACACTTTTATGTCACCCTAAGGTGTCAGCGTACAATGTGGCTATAGGCTGTGACAGCATCATATAAGGTTAATGAAAAGCAAAAACAAATTTGATTATACTGCAAACATGGAACCTTGACATACCTCTGGCCACGAAACCATGTGCATGTGTAGCATATCCGCCTCATAAACATGCACAGGCTCTGGGTTTCAGCAACCCTTTTCCAGATTTTACTATAGCCATAGCGGTTAATTTACTAAGATGGGAGTTCTATTAAGAAGTGATGTTGCCCATAGCAACCAATCAGATTCTACTTCTCATTTATCTAGCACCTTCTTTAAGATAATACCTGGAATCTGATTGGTTGTTATGGGCAACATCACTTCTTAATAGAACTCCCATCTTAGTAACTTTACCCCATAGTGAGTGAAAATATACGACTACTTCACTGGCAAAAACTGGTGTCTTTCAGTTTTTAACGCAATACTAGGCTGCTGCAAATAGTTGTGTCTCAATATCAGACCCTATGAAGATGCCCGGCTTGCTCATTACAGTCCTGGATTTCTACCTCACAAAATTATTTGCAACTCATCCCCTCCTGCCCACCGCCATACAGTAACTCTTTATAGTAACCGTGCCCACGGCGTCCCATCTATAAACAAAGATAACTATAAATATTTAAGACTAAAGCTGGGTACACACTGTACAATTATTACTTTAGATCATACTTGCCGACAATCAGCTCCCTCCCTCCGGGAGGGAGCTGATTGTTGGCTAACAGCGGGGGACATGGCCGGTCACTGACATCACATTTGGGCGGAGCCGTGGTGGGGCCGCATGATCGCGTCATCGTGGCCCCGCACCCTCTACGCAATGCTGTTATTTTCGGCATTGTGAAGCAGGGGACGGGGCCATGATGACGCGATTCAGCACGAATCGCGTCACCGGCCCCCCTGCTGCGGGGGTTTCAAGTGTATTCTGGGGGGAGGTCGGGAGGGCTGGGGGATTCCAGGAGGCTTGCCTGCCTTTCCGGGGGGGCGGAAGCGGCACCCGAAAATCAGGAGGCTCCCAGCCAAATCGGGAGGGTAGGCAAGCCTGCTTTAGATACGATGAACTCACAATTTTTCCTTGCAAGGAAAACCTCCGATATTCATGCGCACAAACTATACAATTGTTTCTTCCAATACTAATATTTATCTGTCCTAATGATTAGATGGGAAGATCATGTCCGAGCACAAGCTGCACAGATATCGGTCATCAGTGTGTACACACTGCAAAATGTTTACAACACTGTGACCAGATTTTTGCATCTTATGAGCATCTACCAGTATGAAGATGCGCTCATGCGATGAGATCTCTTTATCTGCTATAAATGGGAATTGTACGTGCTCGTGCACAACCGAATGTCACTGGGTCAATTCTAGTTCGTTGGAGGTCTTCCTCCACTTCAAGGTCATTCTCTCTTACTCATGGCATCCCTCCCCGCGGTGTCACCTGGTGTGGGGAGGGACACTGTGCGCACGGTGGAGCCGCGCGCAGCAGAAAAGGGGTGTGGCCTCACGGGATAGGGTGTGGCCTAATGGGACGGGGCGTGGCCTCATGGCCCGAACCCCGGTGGTCCTGTTCTTGTTACTGCAGGAGGGTGCAGAAGGTGCCTTGTGGCAGTGCCAGCTCCCTTACAATGTCAGCAGCCGAGAGCTGCACTCAATGCTACAGTGCAGCACTCTGCTCCTGTCACTGAAGAGAAGTCTGCACCTTGGTGTCACCCTTCGTCATGTGACACCCGTGTGCGGGCCACACCCCCCTTGTGACGCCACTGCTCTTACTAGAATTCTGATTGAATTCACCCTCGTTAAGCAATTCTTCAAGTGTCCCATCTTTTCTCAGTCCTTCAATTCCTGCTGTCTCCTTGCTACATTCAGCACACGCCTTCACCTCCCTTCCTACCACTGACTTTGCCTCCATTTTCACTTCCAAAATATAGGCCATAAATCACAAAATCATCTCCTCCCTCGTTCTATCATACTATCCTCCAGTCTGCATAGCCTTAAACAGGTGCTGAAAACCCACCTTTTCATAAAAGTATATCTTTTCAACACGTAATCATATCACCCATAACCCACCTCACCTTCCTGCCTCCTCCATATCATCCACTCTTGCATCTTGCTATAAGCTCCCCTTACACTAGCTCACTTCTTGTGTCATCCTATCCCTTTAGATTGTAAGCTCTAATGAGTAGTGCCCTCTTCCCGCCTGTTCTCACTAACTACTTTGCTTACACACCAGCTTCACTCTACACCTCCTCCTTGGGCTCTCTGCCCCTGCACTCCACTCCACTGCATTGTTTTCCCACTCCCTTCAGAGGCTCTAAACCATACTTACCTACCTTTATTAATCTCTTCCCGGGAGAAGCCCGGGTAAGAGAAGCAGCAGGGGGCCGACGGGGGCGGGGCCTAACGATCCGCGTCATTAAGCCCCGCCCCCTCACAGTAAAACTGCCGCGATTGGGTAAAATTTACATAGGGGGCAGGGCCAAATGCTGTGATTCATGCAGAATCACATCTTAAGCCCCGCCCCCTTCACGGAGACCCGCGATCGCCGCGGATATTCTCCTCATTCTGCCCACTTCACTAGGAAGTGAGCAGAATGCAGGAGAAATGCCTACCCTTCCGGGGGTGCGGGGGGTTACCCGAAAAATCGGGAGCCTCCCGCGAAAACCGGGAGGGTAGGCATGTATGCTCTAAACCTGTTAGTTGCGCCCACGTTAATGGTACTGGATTCAGCTTACACTGAATATTCTCCTTGCATTCATTGCTTCCGTGCCTGTGTTTAGAGTTGTAGCATTGTTTTTACTGTAGTGTTTACTGTATTGTACTGTTTTGCCATGTACTGTCTTATTGTATGCCCTCTGCATGGTCTGCGGACCACATGTGGCTGCCTATAAATAAAGTATAATGAAGATGCTGATGATAATAATAATAATAATAATAATAATAATAATAATAATAATATTACAATCCACTGTCAGACCATAAAATTCTAAAATGATCTTACATATAATTCTATAATGTGGACCCAGCTTTAGTTGATCGCACATCAAATGTTTATTAATATATAAAATAGACATAAATAAAAACAATAACATTTCAAATGAGGGCTCAATTTGCATGAGTGCATCTGTTAGATTAATGTATGGATTCTAAAAGTATGTTTATTACTTTTTTATATGTCTAATAATTATAAGCAAACACAGAGGCAGGGACTGATAAGAATGGCCAAAATATTCTCTGTGAAGTACTGTAGAATATTTTGTACTATATAAATAACTTAATAAATGAATACATTTAAGTAAACTCTGTATGTAAATAACATATCTTGACATAGAATAATACAAGAATATGGATTGCTATTTCAGTGAGACATTTGTTTTTTTCCAAAGTAATTTTAAATTCAGTTTGTAAGTTCAGTTTGTAATTAATAAAACTGTTAAATATAGGAACACTGGGCCTGATTCAGAGCCGCTCGTAAGCGGCCACTCGTTCGCTCCGAGCGATGTTCGCACAACTGCGTATACGTATGGGTTGTAATACGCATGCACGAACCAGTCATTGCGGTCGGAAATTGTGTGCTCGCAAAATAGCGAATGCCTGCTAATTTGAGTGACAGAATGAGGCGTTTGTGGGTGATAACAGGGGAAGGTGCTTGAAAACGGGGAGAGGAGATCCGAACGCAGGCGTGCCAAAAGGTCAAAACGGGCGTTTTAAGGGTGTGCATAATTAACAAAGCAGCGTCATCGACCACGTCACTTGGTTGTTTCTTAGCCTGAACAGTTCGCATGATTGCGGTAGGAAAATCCTACCACAAGCACTGCGAGCAGTTCAGATGCCTTTCGATGTACTCGATTAATCAAATAAATAGCGGAGATGACGTAGGATGTGAGCAGCCAGGGGGCGTCTTTACAAAATAGCTAGCGCATATTTCATTCGCTCGCTCAGACATAGAGGCGTCAACAGACCGCAAAGAGCAAGCGCTCAATTTAAATAGCCGGCCCCTTTTACTGAACGAGCGAGCGCAAATAGCGTCCGGCTCTGAATCAGGCCCTTTGTAACTGTGACTTAAGTGCATGCCAGACCCAGCAGGGCACCAAACATTTGATGTCACAAGAGAGATGTTATATGTAATCAGTAACCATGGTTACATAGTTTAGTGAAGTGGAAGCAAGATATATATATATTATATTAGGGGTGTGCAACGGCCACTTTTCGTGTTTTTGTGTTTTGGTTTGGGATCTGGATCTTTCTTCGTGTTTTGGATCTGGATTGGTTTTGCTAAAACCACCCTTCCGTGTTTTGGGTTCTGGGTTTTGTGTTTTGGATCTGTATTTTTTTTTTAAAAAAGAATAAAAACAGCTAAAATCACAGAATGTGTTGTTTTTTCTGCTCCTATGCTATTATTAACCTCAATAACCTTAATTTCCACTCATTTCCAGTCTATTCTGAACACCTCACACCTCACAATAATGTTTTTATGTCCAAAAGACTATGCTAAGCGACACGAGTGGGTGGCACAAACATGTGGCCCATCTAGGAGTGGCACTGCAGTGGCAGACAGGATGGCAGTTTGAAAAACTAGGCGCCAAACAGTACATAATGCAAAGAAAAAAAAGAGGTGCAAGATGGAATTGTCCTTGGGCCCTCCCACCCACCCTTATGTTGTATAAACAGGACATGCACACTTTAACAAACCAATCATTTCAGCGGCAGGGTCTGCCACACGACTGTGGATGAAATGATTGGTTCGTTTGGGCCCCCACGAAACAAGCTGGCAATTAATCTGTCCCTGCACAAACTGGCTCTACGGAGGCAAGATGTCGTCCTCATCCTCCTCATCCACCGATTCCTCACCCTCTTCAGTGTTGTGTACATCCTCATCCTCACAGACTATTATCTCGTCCCCGCTGGAATCCACCACCACAGGTCCCTCTGTACGTTCTGGAGGCTGGTCTCCCTGGAAGAGTTGATAATTCATTTTTCTGAACATCATCTTCTCCACATTTTCTGGAAGCAACCTCCTACACCTTTTGCTGACAAGGTTCCCGGCTGCACTAAACACTCTTTCGGAGTACACACTGGAGGGGGGGCAACTCAGGTAGGTACGGGGGCCTCCAAATTGCCTCTTTTTCCTGCCAGTACATGTACGGACTGTCTGACATGCCTACTTGGATACTGTCACCGATGTAATCCTTTAACAGACAGACGCACGCTTGTCGCTGCTGCTTTGAGGATGCAGGTGTGGCTACAGCCCACACAATTCACAAAGACAGAAAAAAAATAATTTTTTATTTTTTGTGGAGCGCACTTTGAGGGTTACACCACCCTTTAACAGACAGACGCACGCTTGTCGCTGCTGCTTTGAGGATGCAGGTGTGGCTACTGCGCATACATTTCACACACAAACAGAAAAAAAGAAGATTATTTTATTTTGGTTGGAGCGCACTTTGGGCATTACACCACCCTTTAACAGACAGATGCACGCTTGTCGCTGCTGCTTTGAGGATGCAGGTGCGGCTACAGCCCACACATTTCACAAAGACAGAAAAAAAAAGAAGATTTTGTTTATTGTTTGTGGAGCGCACTTTGAGGGTTACACCACCCTTTAACAGACAGACGCACGCTTGTCGCTGCTGCTTTGAGGATGCAGGTGGAATCTAGACGGGATTTGGAACCGGGGACACACTACCTCCATCAATTGTCTAAATCCCACTGCACTAATGGCGGATACCGGACGCACGTCTAACACCAACATAGCAGTCAAGGCCTCAGTTATACGTTTTGCTTCAGGATGACTGCTGTCGTACTTCATCCTCCTCGCTAGGGACTGTTGGAGGGTCAATTGTTTAGTAAAAGTAGTGGTGTTCCTACTTCCTCTCTGGGATGATGAACAACTCCCAGCAGCAGCAACAGCACTAGGAGGAAGTGGTTCTTGATCTTTCCCTATTTTATTTTTAGCAGAGAAAGTTTGGTCCTCCATTTATGTTATATTGATATATACGTGCGACTAAGGCGCACACAAACACAGAAAATAATTTTTTATTTTTGATGGACACTAGTGCACTTTGTGGGTTACACCACCCTTTAAGAAATGAGCCAGCCGGCCCTTTACTTATGGGACACAGGCGCACGCTTGGCGCTGCTCCTTTGTTGATGCACGTGCAGCCACAGTGCACACAATTCACAAACATAGAAAATATTTTTTTATTTTGTTTGGAGTGCCCTTTGGGGGTTACAGCACCCTTTAACGGACAAGCCAGCCGGCCCTTTACTTATGGGACACAGGCGCACGCTTGGTGTTGCTCCTTTGTTGATACACGTGCAGCCACAGTGCACACAATTCACAAACACAGAAAATATTTTTTTAATTTGTTTGGAGTGCCCTTTGGGGGTTACAGCACCCTTTAACGGACAAGCCAGCCGGCCCTTTACTTATGACACAGGCGCACGCTTGGCACTACTTTGTTGATGCACGTGCTGCTACTGCGCACACAATTCACAAACACAAAAAAATATATTTTTTTATTTTGTTTGGAGTGCCCTTTGGGGGTTACAGCACCCCTTAAAGGACAAGCCAGCTGGCCCTTTACTTATGGGACACAGGCGCACGCTTGGCGCTGCTCCTTTGTTGATGAACGTGCAGCCACAGAGCACACAATTCACAAACACAGAACATATTTTTTAATTTTGTTTGGCGTGCCCTTTGGGGATTACAGCACCCTTTAATGGACAAGCCAGCCGGCCCTTTACTTATGACACAGGCGCACGCTTGGCACTACTTTGTTGATGCACGTGCTGCTACTGCGCACACAATTCACAAACACAAAAAAATATATTTTTTTATTTTGTTTGGAGTGCCCATTGGGGGTTACAGCACCCTTTAACGGACAAGCCAGTCGGCCCTTTACTTTTGGGACACAGGCGCACGCTTGGCGCTGCTCCTTTGTTGATGCACGTGCAGCCACAGTGCACACAATTCACAAACACAGAAAATATTTTTTTTATTTTGTTTGGAGTGCCCTTTGGGGGTTACAGCACCCTTTAATGGACAAGCCAGCCATCCCTTTACTTATGGGAAACAGGCGCATGCTTGGCGCTGCTCCTTTGTTGATGCACGTGCAGCCACAGTGCACACAATTCACAAACACAGAAAATATTTTTTTATTTTGTTTGGAGTGCCCTTTGGGGGTTACAGCACCCTTTAACGGTCAAGCCAGCCGGCCCTTTACTTATGACACAGGCGCACGCTTGGCACTACTTTATTGATGCACGTGCTGCTACTGCGCACACAATTCACAAACACAAAAAAAATATTTTTTTATTTTTTATGGAGTTCACTTTGGGGGTTACAGCACCCTTTAACGGTCAACCCAGCCAGCCCTTTACCTATTACACAGGCGCACGCTTGGTGCTACTTTGTTGATGCACGTGCGGCTACAGCGCACACAATTCACAAACACAGAAAAAATATTTATTTTTTTGCACTTGGGGGGAGCACCCCTGATGGACAGAGCACCCCCTGGACAACACTACAGCACCCCTTTAGGACTGGGACACTGCACAGGACTTTGGAGTGGACACAGCCCCTATGGACAACTGACTGCACAACACAGTCCAGCCAGCCCCTATGGACTTTGGAGGAGTGGACACAGCCCCTATGGACAACAGCAGCACAGCACAACACAGCCAGCCCCAATGGACTTTGGAGGAGTGGACACAGCCCCTATGGACAACAGCAGCATAGCGCAGCACAGCACAACACTACACTGCACAGCCCAGCCAGCCCTAACTCCCTCCCTCCCTCTTCACTGTCCACAGCCGAGTGAGAAAATGGCGCAGACGCGGGTACCTTATATAGAATCCAAAACCCGCGAGACACGGAAGGCGGGATGATGACGTTTTGCCTCGATTTCAGATCCGAGTCAGGCGGGAAAAGTCGAGCCTGACTCGGATCAGCCTCGGATCATGGGGGCTCGGGGGGGTTTGGATTTCAGAAATCCGAACCCGCTCACCCCTAATATATATATATATATATGTATATATATATATATATATATATATATATATATCACACACGAGACAACGTGTTTTCTTGTTATATTCTGTGCTTAGAATCAGAACTCGCTACTCATGTTACATTGAAGATTAAATACAAATATTTTTTACAAAAAATATAATACAAATTCTGGCTGTGTTGATCCAGCAGAATTTTAAACAAATTCCCAGTTAGGCACCTGTTAACCTCACAATGGGATGGGAGATCTTACTTGATCCCACAACATCTAATTTGTTTTCTTGGGTGAATCAGCCCAGTTTTGTTATGGTATGTAAATTACCTGGTTTATAAAACCATTGAAATTGTATTTTACAAAGGAATGACAGGCCTACTTTAAAAAGTTACATTTTCTCAGTCATTCATTTTCACCTGTAGTTAGCAATTGGAAAGTAATGGCCATTGGAAAATCAAACTAAAAACAATGCGTCTTTCTGGCATAAAAATCAATATGAGTTAGATGTAATGTCTCCTTATGATTTAGGATGGTGAATGGTAGACTTCTGTTTCAAGACTCAAATTAATTTTGAAAGACTTCCATTCATTAAGTGCACTGGAAAAGCTGTTACCGTGCATTGTACTCACTGTCACTTTACTAGGATGACGGAGAAATGCGCATATATTAAGTTGTACTGTTTCCGAATAATGATCCCTGAGTTTCTACATTAACAAGTTTGTAGAAAATACAAACAAAGGCCATTTAGAAAGGACTTATGTCAGCTTACTTGTTCCAGATTGAATCATGGCATTTAACAGCAAATATAAAAGGCATAAAGAATCAAGCTCGAGATTTAAAGGAGAAGTGCTTTAAATTATTATATGACAACATATGTAATTGACGGCTATGGGCCTAAGATGAGGTAGATCAGGTCTGGCCAACATGCGGCCCTTCAGCTGTTGTAAAACTACACATCCCAGCATGCCCTTCCACAATTTTAGCATTCCCTTATAGTAAAACTGTCAGGGCATGCTGGGATGTGTAGTTTCACAACAGCTGGAGAGCAACAGGTTCGCCAGGCCAGGCGTAGACAATGTTGGGTAAATGACAACAGCATCCCCTTGTGTGTCTGGAAAACAAATGGGAAATTGGTTCCTGGTCCCTCAATGCTGGAATACTGCCTTAACAGTACATCTGTGCTGGTCTAATTACTAATACTGTTGTGAAACTGATGGCATGTCATAACAACCATCCAATCAGAGGCCTTCAATCTACCCCATTTGGATATTGTGCTGGCACTGATGACTAGAGAATACACTTTTGGCTCAAGGGGTTGGAGCACCCTATGCCGGTACATTAAAGGGCGCCCTTACATCTCGCACGGCAAAGCCACGTGCGGCTGAAAATGGGGGCATGGCCTAATTACCATAGGCCACGCCCTCATGTGCCATAATGTAGGGGGCGTGCCCGCATGGCACGCCTCCAAATAATGTTAGGCTGGGGGAAGCCTCACTAGCTGGGCTTCCCCCAAGCCATCTCCCATCATGCGCGCAGCATCCATTCAGACTCTGGCACCGTTTTCTAACTCATAGGCTGGCTGCTGGCACTGACAGGTAGGCTGTATGTGGTGGGGTGCGGCATGCTGGCACATAGTCACACACAGCCTGCCCTGCTAGTACCAGCAGCCAGCCTTGGTGATGCATTCACTTACCGTCTCTCCTCCGCACGGCCGCCCTCGTCGCCTCGTCCAGGCCTCCACGACTGCCCAGTGCTGCTCAGCTTCAGGGTTGCTGATTGAGCCCCACTCGTGACTCGTTATCCAGTCACTTGTCGTCTCGTCCGTCCGTCCGCACGGCCGCGCTAGCTGGTGAGCCCGGCATGACAGTGACAGCCAGGGTCGGGCTAGCCAGGCAAAATGCCGGGAGAAAATCGTCGCGCCCTCTGTAGGTGGCGCCCTCATGCGGCCGCTCAGGTGGAACATGCCTGGACCTGGCCCTGGCTGCATCTCAGTAGTAAAATGTTTCTAATGAACCTTATGCTACTCAGGGGAGAGAGACATGTTAATTTCTGAGTATGTGTGACACAATAGGCTTACCTTGACAGGATACTGTTCTAGTCCATACACTGTACAGTACTTTCCAAGGATCCCACAGACTCTTTAAACAAATATATCACCTAAAACGCACATTCAATTCATTTAAAAATATGTTCATACATTTTGACAACTGCACACACACTGCTGGGTTTAAATGTAAACCCCTTTCAGCATGTTAAATCATGTTTGCAGGTTTTGCATTTGGTAAAATATAACTACTGTAAGTAAACGGCATTGGGGAAATCTTGCCATCACAATTTACTTTTTTGGAACTTTTTAGATACAGAGGTAGAGTTACTAAAGCTTCTTAAACAGACAAATGGTGTGTTGCCCATAGCAACCAATCAGATTATGTCTATCATTTTCTATAATGACATATAAAATGATAGCTATAATCTGGTTGGTTGCTATGGGTAAAACCAGTAGTTGTCTGTTTTAGAAGCTTTAGTAAATCTACCCCACAGTTCCTTATATTGTCACATTCATAGGCATGTTCATATATTTTTGACAGTTAATTCCACATGTCTTATATATTTATGTGAATATTTGACCTCTATAGAGGCAGTTGATACATGAATATAAAGTATATTGGTTTCCTATGAGCTATTACGGTTGATTATTCTACAGGAAAGTGTGTGCATGTGCATATATTACACTAACCTTACTTGCTGAGTTGTAACCTATGGCGATTTTATCCTGAGCACATACTGAGTGCATTCATTTCTAGCATCATTAATCACTTTGTTTGACACTTAATAAATCATTGGTGCTGTGATCCTAATGAGGCAGTTTTATGATTAGTAGAAAATATTGTATATATAAAATTGAATCTTTTTATCAAAAGGAGAAGACTTGTCTACTAAGTTTGCACCCAGAATTAATTTGCACTAAATTCACTTCACTTTAGTTTTTCATTTATTAAACAGGTACAGACAGTAAGTATTGGATAGTGCAATCAATGTATGGCAGAGTTATTTTTTAATTGATTGTCATAAATAAATCATTTAGTGTATGGAACAGAATACTATTTCAAAAGATCACTTTAGATTTCTGTAAACAGACACATTTTTCTGTCATACAAAGACACAAACACTGCCTTTAAAATCTAACATTTGTTATAAACTAGGGGTGAGCGGGTTCGGACTTCTGAAATCCGAACCCCCCCGAGCCCCCCCGATCCGAGTCCGATCCGAATCAGGCTCGACTTTTCCCGCCTGACTCGGATCTGAAATCGAGGCAAAACGTCATCATCCCGCCTTCCGAGTCTCGCGGGTTTTGGATCCTATATAAGGTACCCACGTCGGCGCCATTTTCTCACTCGGCTGTGGACAGTGAAGAGGGAGGGTGGGAGTTAGGGCTGTGTAGTGTAGTGTAGTGTAGTGCTGCTGTTGTCCACTACTTCAAAGTCCATAGGGGCTGGCTGTGTTGTGCTGTGCTGCTGTTGTTAATAGGGGCTGTGTCCACTACTTCAAAGTCCATAGGGGCTGGCTGGACTGTGTTGTGCAGTCAGTTCTCCATAGGGGCTGTGTCCACTCCAAAGTCCTGTGCAGTGTCCCAGTCCTAAAGGAGTGCTGCAGTGTTGTCCAGGGGGTGCTCTGTCCATCAGGGGTGCTCCCCCCAAGTGCTAAAAAAATAATATATTTTCTGTGTTTGTGAATTGTGTGCGCAGTAGCCGCACGTGCATCAACAAAGTAGTGCCAAGCGTGCGCCTGTGTCATAAGTAAAGGGCCGGCTGGCTTGACCATTAAGGGTGCTGTAACCCCCGAAAGTACACTCCAGTCCAAACCAAAAAAAAAATTATTTTCTGTGTTTGTGAATTGTGTGCGCAGTAGCCGCACGTGCATCAACAAAGTAGTGCCAAGCGTGCGCCTGTGTCATAAGTAAAGGGCCGGCTGGCTTGACCGTTAAGGGTGCTGTAACCCCCGAAAGTACACTCCAGTCCAAACCAAAAAAAAAATTATTTTCTGTGTTTGTGAATTGTGTGCGCAGTAGCCGCACGTGCATCAACAAAGTAGTGCCAAGCGTGCGCCTGTGTCATAAGTAAAGGGCCGGCTGGCTTGACCGTTAAGGGTGCTGTAACCCCCGAAAGTACACTCCAGTCCAAACCAAAAAAAAAATTATTTTCTGTGTTTGTGAATTGTGTGCGCAGTAGCCGCACGTGCATCAACAAAGTAGTGCCAAGCGTGCGCCTGTGTCATAAGTAAAGGGCCGGCTGGCTTGACCGTTAAGGGTGCTGTAACCCCCGAAAGTACACTCCAGTCCAAACCAAAAAAAAAATTATTTTCTGTGTTTGTGAATTGTGTGCGCAGTAGCCGCACGTGCATCAACAAAGTAGTGCCAAGCGTGCGCCTGTGTCATAAGTAAAGGGCCGGCTGGCTTGACCGTTAAGGGTGCTGTAACCCCCGAAAGTACACTCCAGTCCAAACCAAAAAAAAAATTATTTTCTGTGTTTGTGAATTGTGTGCGCAGTAGCCGCACGTGCATCAACAAAGTAGTGCCAAGCGTGCGCCTGTGTCATAAGTAAAGGGCCGGCTGGCTTGACCGTTAAGGGTGCTGTAACCCCCGAAAGTACACTCCAGTCCAAACCAAAAAAAAAATTATTTTCTGTGTTTGTGAATTGTGTGCGCAGTAGCCGCACGTGCATCAACAAAGTAGTGCCAAGCGTGCGCCTGTGTCATAAGTAAAGGGCCGGCTGGCTTGACCGTTAAGGGTGCTGTAACCCCCGAAAGTACACTCCAGTCCAAACCAAAAAAAGAATTATTTTCTGTGTTTGTGAATTGTGTGCGCAGTAGCCGCACGTGCATCAACAAAGTAGTGCCAAGCGTGCGCCTGTGTCATAAGTAAAGGGCCGGCTGGCTTGACCATTAAGGGTGCTGTAACCCCCGAAAGTACACTCCAGTCCAAACCAAAAAAAAAATTATTTTCTGTGTTTGTGAATTGTGTGCGCAGTAGCCGCACGTGCATCAACAAAGTAGTGCCAAGCGTGCGCCTGTGTCATAAGTAAAGGGCCGGCTGGCTTGACCGTTAAGGGTGCTGTAACCCCCGAAAGTACACTCCAGTCCAAACCAAAAAAAAAATTATTTTCTGTGTTTGTGAATTGTGTGCGCAGTAGCCGCACGTGCATCAACAAAGTAGTGCCAAGCGTGCGCCTGTGTCATAAGTAAAGGGCCGGCTGGCTTGACCGTTAAGGGTGCTGTAACCCCCGAAAGTACACTCCAGTCCAAACCAAAAAAAAAATTATTTTCTGTGTTTGTGAATTGTGTGCGCAGTAGCCGCACGTGCATCAACAAAGTAGTGCCAAGCGTGCGCCTGTGTCATAAGTAAAGGGCCGGCTGGCTTGACCATTAAGGGTGCTGTAACCCCCGAAAGTACACTCCAGTCCAAACCAAAAAAAAAATTATTTTCTGTGTTTGTGAATTGTGTGCGCAGTAGCCGCACGTGCATCAACAAAGTAGTGCCAAGCGTGCGCCTGTGTCATAAGTAAAGGGCCGGCTGGCTTGACCGTTAAGGGTGCTGTAACCCCCGAAAGTACACTCCAGTCCAAACCAAAAAAAAAATTATTTTCTGTGTTTGTGAATTGTGTGCGCAGTAGCCGCACGTGCATCAACAAAGTAGTGCCAAGCGTGCGCCTGTGTCATAAGTAAAGGGCCGGCTGGCTTGACCGTTAAGGGTGCTGTAACCCCCGAAAGTACACTCCAGTCCAAACCAAAAAAAAAATTATTTTCTGTGTTTGTGAATTGTGTGCGCAGTAGCCGCACGTGCATCAACAAAGTAGTGCCAAGCGTGCGCCTGTGTCATAAGTAAAGGGCCGGCTGGCTTGACCGTTAAGGGTGCTGTAACCCCCGAAAGTACACTCCAGTCCAAACCAAAAAAAAAATTATTTTCTGTGTTTGTGAATTGTGTGCGCAGTAGCCGCACGTGCATCAACAAAGTAGTGCCAAGCGTGCGCCTGTGTCATAAGTAAAGGGCCGGCTGGCTTGACCGTTAAGGGTGCTGTAACCCCCGAAAGTACACTCCAGTCCAAACCAAAAAAAGAATTATTTTCTGTGTTTGTGAATTGTGTGCGCAGTAGCCGCACGTGCATCAACAAAGTAGTGCCAAGCGTGCGCCTGTGTCATAAGTAAAGGGCCGGCTGGCTTGACCATTAAGGGTGCTGTAACCCCCGAAAGTACACTCCAGTCCAAACCAAAAAAAAAATTATTTTCTGTGTTTGTGAATTGTGTGCGCAGTAGCCGCACGTGCATCAACAAAGTAGTGCCAAGCGTGCGCCTGTGTCATAAGTAAAGGGCCGGCTGGCTTGACCGTTAAGGGTGCTGTAACCCCCGAAAGTACACTCCAGTCCAAACCAAAAAAAAATTATTTTCTGTGTTTGTGAATTGTGTGCGCAGTAGCCGCACGTGCATCAACAAAGTAGTGCCAAGCGTGCGCCTGTGTCATAAGTAAAGGGCCGGCTGGCTTGACCGTTAAGGGTGCTGTAACCCCCGAAAGTACACTCCAGTCCAAACCAAAAAAAAAATTATTTTCTGTGTTTGTGAATTGTGTGCGCAGTAGCCGCACGTGCATCAACAAAGTAGTGCCAAGCGTGCGCCTGTGTCATAAGTAAAGGGCCGGCTGGCTTGACCATTAAGGGTGCTGTAACCCCCGAAAGTACACTCCAGTCCAAACCAAAAAAAAAATTATTTTCTGTGTTTGTGAATTGTGTGCGCAGTAGCCGCACGTGCATCAACAAAGTAGTGCCAAGCGTGCGCCTGTGTCATAAGTAAAGGGCCGGCTGGCTTGACCGTTAAGGGTGCTGTAACCCCCGAAAGTACACTCCAGTCCAAACCAAAAAAAAAATTATTTTCTGTGTTTGTGAATTGTGTGCGCAGTAGCCGCACGTGCATCAACAAAGTAGTGCCAAGCGTGCGCCTGTGTCATAAGTAAAGGGCCGGCTGGCTTGACCGTTAAGGGTGCTGTAACCCCCGAAAGTACACTCCAGTCCAAACCAAAAAAAAAATTATTTTCTGTGTTTGTGAATTGTGTGCGCAGTAGCCGCACGTGCATCAACAAAGTAGTGCCAAGCGTGCGCCTGTGTCATAAGTAAAGGGCCGGCTGGCTTGACCGTTAAGGGTGCTGTAACCCCCGAAAGTACACTCCAGTCCAAACCAAAAAAAAAATTATTTTCTGTGTTTGTGAATTGTGTGCGCAGTAGCCGCACGTGCATCAACAAAGTAGTGCCAAGCGTGCGCCTGTGTCTTAAGTAAAGGGCCGGCTGGCTTGACCGTTAAGGGTGCTGTAACCCCCGAAAGTACACTCCAGTCCAAACCAAAAAAAAAATTATTTTCTGTGTTTGTGAATTGTGTGCGCAGTAGCCGCACATGCATCAACAAAGTAGTGCCAAGCGTGCGCCTGTGTCATAAGTAAAGGGCCGGCTGGCTTGACCGTTAAGGGTGCTGTAACCCCCGAAAGTACACTCCAGTCCAAACCAAAAAAAAAATTATTTTCTGTGTTTGTGAATTGTGTGCGCAGTAGCCGCACGTGCATCAACAAAGTAGTGCCAAGCGTGCGCCTGTGTCATAAGTAAAGGGCCGGCTGGCTTGACCGTTAAAGGGTGCTGTAACCCCCAAAGTACACTCCAGTCCAAACCAAAAAAAAAATTATTTTCTGTGTTTAGCCGCACGTATATATCAAATCGATATAACATAAATGGAGGACCAAACTTTCTCCGATAAAAATAAAATAGAGAAAGATCAAGAACCACTTCCTCCTAGTGCTGAAGCTGCTGCCACTAGTCATGACATAGACGATAACATGCCATCAACGTCGTCTGCCAAGGCCGATGCCCATTGTCATAGTAGAGGGCACATACAATCCCAAATGGCAAAGTTCAGGAAAATGACCTTGAAAAAGACATTTAAATCAGCTGAAGAGAAATGTAAACTTGCCAATATGCCATTTACGACACGGAGTGGCAAGGAACGGCTAAGGTCGATCCCTAGTATGTTCATGACTAGTGGTTCAGCTTCACATGACGATGGAAGCACTCCTCCCACTAAAAAAATCAAAAGAGTTAAGCTGGCAAAAGCACAGCGAAGAACTGTGCTTTCTAAGAAGATATCACAAATCCCCAAGGAGAGTCCAAGTGTGGTGGTGGTTGCGATGCCTGACCTTCCCAGCACTGGACGGGAAGAGGTGGCTCTTTCCACCATTTGCACGCCCCCTGCAAGTGCTGAAAGGAGCACCCACAGTCCACTTGCTGATATGCAAATTGAAGATGTCACTGTTGAAGTACAACAGGATGAGGATACTGGTGTAGCTGGCGCTGAGGAGGAAGTTGGCGAGGAGGATTCTGATGGTGATGTGGTTTGTTTAAATCAGGCTCCGGGGGAGACAGTTGTTGTCCGTGGGATGAAAAAGCCCATCACGGTCATGCCTGGGCAGAAGACCAAACATTCCACCTCTTTGGTCTGGCAATATTTCTATCCAAATCCGGACAACAACTGTCTTGCCATATGTACCATATGTAAAGGTGAAATAAGTAGGGGTAGGGACGTCAACCACCTAGGAACATCCTCCCTTATACGGCACCTGCAGCGCGTTCATAAAAAGTTACTGTCAAGTTCAGAAACTTTGGCTCAGACCGTAAGCAGTCCAGGGACACCTAAATCCCGTTGTCCTGTTGTATCCAAGCGCCTGCAAACCACACCGTCAACTCCCTCCTCGTCAATTTCCTCCTTAGTCAGGATCGGAAGTAGTCCTGCAGGCAATATCACTGGCATGACTGACTCTCCTATCCGGGATTCCTCCGGAGGATCCTGCATTGCTACGCCTACTGCTGCCGCTGCTGCTGTTGCTGCTGCTGGGAGTCGTTCATCATCCCAGAGAGGAAGTAGGAACACCACTACTTTTACTAAACAATTGACCCTCCAACAGTCCTTAGCGAGGAGGATGAAGTACGACAGCAGTCATCCTGAAGCAAAACGTATAACTGAGGCCTTGACTGCTATGTTGGTGTTAGACGTGCGTCCGGTATCCGCCATTAGTGCAGTGGGATTTAGACAATTGATGGAGGTAGTGTGTCCCCGGTTCCAAATCCCGTCTAGATTCCACTTCACTAGGCAGGCGATACCGAGACTGTACAGAAACGTCAGAAAAAGTGTCCTCAGTGTCCTGAAAAATGCCGTTGTACACAATGTCCACTTAACCACGGACATGTGGACAAGTGGAACAGGGCAGACTAAGGACTATATGACTGTGACAGCCCACTGGGTAGATGTATCACCTTACGCAGCAACAGCAGCAGCGTCACCAGTAGCAGCATCTCAGAAACGCCAGCTCGTTACAAGGCAGGCTACGCTGTGTATCACCGGTTTCAGTAAGAGGCACACCGCCGACAACCTCTTAGAGAAACTGAGGGAAATCATCGCCCAGTGGCTTACCCCACTTAGACTCTCCTGGGGATTTGTGATATCTGACAACGCCACCAATATTGTGCGGGCATTACATCTGGGCAAATTCCAGCACGTCCCATGTTTTGCTCACACAATAAACTTGGTGGTGCAGAATTTTCTGAAAAGCGACAGGGGCGTGCAGGAGACGCTTTGGGTGGCCCGAAAAATTTCTGGCCACTTTCGCCATTCAGCGACTGCGTGCCGAAGACTGGAGCGCCAGCAAACACTCTTGAACCTGCCCCGCCATCACCTGAAGCAAGAGGTTGTGACGCGGTGGAACTCAACCCTCTATATGCTTCAGAGGATGGAGGAGCAGCAAAAGGCCATACAAGCCTATACATCCACCTATGACATAGGCAAAGGAGGGGGTATGCACCTGACTCAAGCGCAGTGGAGAATGATTTCCGTGTTGTGCAAGGTTCTTCAGCCCTTCGAACTTGCCACACGTGAAGTCAGTTCAGACACTGCCAGCTTGAGTCAGGTCATTCCCCTCATCAGGCTTTTGCAGAAGCAGCTGGAGAAAGTGAAGGAGGAGCTAAGACGGAGCGATTCCGCTCGGCATGTGGGACTTGTGGATGAAGCCCTTTATTCGCTTTGCCAGGATTCCAGGGTGGTCAGTCTGTTGAAATCAGACCACTACATTTTGGCCACCGTGCTCGATCCTAGGTTTAAAGCCTATGTGGTGTCTCTCTTTCCGGTCGACACAAGCCTGCAGAGGTGCAAAGACCTGCTGGTGAACACACTGTCAGCTGAAGCGGAACGTGACACGTCAACGGCTCCTTCTTCATTTTCTCCCACAACTGGGGCTGCCAGGAAAAAACTTAGGTATCCTAAGCAACCCGCTGGTGGTGATGCAGGGCAGGCAGGACCAAGT
This sequence comes from Taudactylus pleione, assembly GCA_031769625.1. Classification (NCBI taxonomy): domain Eukaryota; kingdom Metazoa; phylum Chordata; class Amphibia; order Anura; family Myobatrachidae; genus Taudactylus; species Taudactylus pleione. The sequence goes on from JAUIMM010000112.1 coordinate 12,434,207, forward strand.
TTGGACATCTGGTCCGGACTGAAGGACCTGGCAACAATTTCTGACATGTCTACTGTCACTGCATATGATACTGTCACCATTGACAGAATGGTGGAGGATTACATCGGTGACAGCATCCAAGTAGGCATGTCAGACAGTCCATACCTGTACTGGCAGGAAAAAGAGGCAATTTGGAGGCCCCTGTACAAACTGGCTCTATTTTACCTGAGTTGCCCCCCCTCCAGTGTGTACTCCGAAAGAGTGTTTAGTGCAGCCGGGAACCTTGTCAGCGAAAGGCGTAGGAGGTTGCTTCCACAGAATGTGGAGAAGATGATGTTCATCAAAATGAATTATCAGCTCTTCCAGGGAGACCAGCCTCCAGAAGGTACAGAGGGACCTGTGGTGGTGGATTCAAGTGGGGACTTGTTAATACTTTGTGAGGATGAGGATGTACACACTGAAGAGGGTGAGGAATCGGTGGATGAGGAGGATGAGGATGACATCTTGCCTCCGTAGAGCCAGTTTGTGCAGGGCCAGATTAATTGCCAGCTTGTTTTGTGGGGGCCCAAACGAACCAATCATTTCAGCCACAGTTGTGTGGCAGACCCTGGCTCTGAAATGATTGATTTGTTAAAGTGTGCATGTCCTGTTTATACAACATAAGGGTGGATGGGAGGGCCCAAGGACAATTCCATCTTGCACCTCTTTTTTTTCTTTGCATTATGTACAGTTTGGGGCCTAGTTTTTCTAACTGCCATCCTGTCTGCCACTGCAGTGTCACTCCTAGATGGGTCACGTGTTTGTGCCGCCCACTCGTGTCGCTTAGCATAGTCATCCAGCTACCTCGGTGCAACCTTTTGGACATAAAAACACTATTGTGAGGTGTGAGGTGTTCAGAATAGACTGGAAATGAGTGGAAATTAAGGTTATTGAGGTTAATAATAGCATAGGAGCAGAAAAACCTACAAATTCTGTGATTTTAGCTGTTTTTATGCTTTTTTTCAAAAAAATACAGATCCAAAACACAAAACCCAGAACCCAAAACACGGAAGGGTGGTTTTGGCAAAACCAATCCAGATCCAAAACACGAAGAAAGATCCAGATCCAAAACCAAAACACAAAACACGAAAAGTGGCCGGTGCACACCCCTATTATAAACCTTTGCTATCATCCACTGAACAAAGGGGGTCATTCAGACCCGCTCGCGAGCGACAGTATGCTCGCAAGCGGGTCGATGTTCCCCACTGCGCATGCGCATGACGGAGGGAGCTCCGTCATGCGCATGCGCGAGACCCGGACTGCGCAGCCAAGCTGTCGCTCCGGGTCTCGCACCGAAGGGGGCCTGCTGTCGATGTTGATTGACGCGCTTTGGTGGGCGTGCTGGGGGCGTGCCTGCCAGACGGAGGCGTTCCCATGGGAACGCCTACCGTCTGAAGCCGGCCCCACTGACATCACTAGTGATGTCAGTGGGAGTGATTTTGGCAGGGTCTCCGTCGCAAGCCCGATGGTTGCGATGGTCAAGACCATCGCGACCATCATCATGGACGCTTGCTATAGCTGTGGGTGGTAACCCACAGCTATGTGAGCGTCCATGAGGACGCTCCAAAAAAAGGTAGGAGGGCCCTGATTCAGAGCGAGCGCTCTGGTCAGAGCGTTCAGCTCTGAATCAGGCCCAAAGTTTTATGCATGAGACATACCTAAGGCTACAAATCCTAACATGGGCACACAGAGGGGAAAGTGGGTATGAATACATGGGCCCTGGTCTCCCTAGGGGATGAGGAGTGCAGGAGAGGCATAATCCCTGTGACCAGTATTGGTGGGGGCTACGGCCCCCACCAATACTGAAGGCCACCTGATGTCTTTGAGGCCCTGATCCATAGCCACAGACAAAAGGGTATTTCCTCTGAGGTTTACCTTCTTTTAAACTGGCCCTCCTTGGATGGGAAGGCAGTAAACATTAACTAGTTTTGTCCAGGCATATGGATTACTCAATCTAAAATACAAGTTCCCTCATATAAAACAGCTACTAATAACATTGACAAAAATGTATATAAAAACTATCGCCATCATCGTGCTTTATCTTATATATAAAATTCATGTTGGTCTGGTTATGCATTCGGACACCCCTGCATTAATTGGGATGAAACCAACGCGAGGGGGTCCAGTTGGATCCTAGCCATGTTTTAAGGGGGTTAGGGACCAGGTTGGACCTCCCATTGGTGTACGCTGGGTAGAACTTTGACCCGGGGAGTCTGTTAAGCCTTCCAGTGGATGGATTTGAACAAAAACTTCACAGAGTGTTAGCATTGAAGAGATACTAGGGGGTTAGGGTCCCAGTCGGACCTCCCGTTGGTGTACGCTGGACAGAACTCTGACCCAGGGAACCTGTTCTAGGCCTTACATTAGCTGGATTTGGATGAAAACTTCACAGAAGGGTGGCAGTTGATCTGAGATGTCCTCAGCAATCATCTCTTTTATGTATTCATATTTGCCTACTTTTATATCTGCCTTTTGGGGAGATGCAGATGCCTGGTGCCGTGCATTGACGTATCAATAATGGACATGTGCAGTAGACTCTGGCACAAAGCCAGAGTCTACTGCACTGCCAGAGAGGAGGGAGCCTGAACAGAGGCCATACACTGGCCACCCCCTCTCTTAAACTGCCCCTGTGGCAGTGCCATTTGCGTTATTAGGTGGGCAGGACAAGGCGTACAGAAGATTGGTATGTCCCTGAGCACTTTGGAAGCCAGTCAGATTTCTTCTAGTAGTCTGAGAGATTGACTAATTGTCAGTGAGTCTCCTGGGCAGGATGAGACTCTGGATAAAGTGCCAATAAAGATCATTTACTAACCCCAATATATGCGCAAGAGAAGGGTGTTTCCTTTTTGTGTAAATGTACCTATTTGACAGACTTCAATATAAGTACAGTAGGTGCTTGTTCACTTCCTGCATTTGGGAAATGTCTCTGTGCAAACCCTTTGCAGGCCACATCTCAGGCCTATGTATAGGCACCTCTCCAATATCCACGTTTTTTTAAGAATGTGTAAAAAACACAAGTAGCTTTGTGGGAGAGGAAGTTCTCGTGCTAATGTCTAGGGAATACTTCCCTGAAGATGGAATCTCCAGCTCTTTTCTGGCTGAAGGGACAAAGAAAGCAAGCATGCCAGACAGCCACATTAGGAGCTAACAGCAACAAGGTGCCACCTCAGTAATCTTTACTAGCCAAGCAATAGATGGGAGTGCACGGGCTGATATGTGGTGGTGGTGGTGGAGAGGAACAGCCAGGTACATGGTGGCGATGGAGAGGCACAGCCAGGCAGGGTCAGATTAAGAGGCACATGTGCCTGGGATTGAAAAAAATCAATTGCCTATTTTGAGAAGTGGAGTAAGTGTGACCAGTGATGTGTGGATGTGGTCAGTGCCATGTGGGCATCTACACCCCCGACTCTATCAATCCCAGTGTCTCCTACAGGTTAAGCAGAAGAATTTCATAATTTGTATGATTAAAATAGAAATACAATTTTAATACTTATGATTTATGCCTGATCGGGGGGCCAGCTTGGCGTCTAGTCATTATCATGATGTCATAATGATGGGCCTATTTTTATGTAGATGCCCGGGGCTGTAGTCCTATACATTGTTAATCTGGTCCTGGGACTTGGTGGTGGTGTAAAGGAACAGCCAGGTACATGGTGGTGGTGATGGAGAGGAACAGCCAGGTACATGGTGGCGATAGAGAGGAACAGCCAGGCACATGGTGGTGATGGAGAGGAACAGTCAGACACATGGTGGTGATAGAGAGGAACAGCCAGGCACATGGTGGTGATAGAGAGGAACAGACAGGTACATGGTGGTGGTGATGGAATGAAACAGCCAGGCAAACAGTGGTGATGGAGAGGTACAGCCAAGTACATGGTGGTGGTGATGGATAGGAACAGCTAGGTACATGGTGGTGATTGAGAGAAACAGCAAGGCACATGGTGGTGGTGGAGAGAAACAGCCAGGTATATTGTGGTGATGGAGAGGAACAGCCAGAAACAAGGTGGTGATGGAGAGGAACATCCAGGTACATGGTGGTGATGGAGAGGAACATCCAGGTACATGGTGGTGATGGAGAGGAACATCCAGGTACACGGTGGTGAAGGAGAGGAACAGCCAGGCACACGGTGGTGATGGAGAGGAACATCCAGGTACATGGTGGTGATGGAGAGGAACAGCCAGGCAAATGGTGGTGATGGAGAGGAACAGCCAGGCACATGGTGGTGGTGATGGAGAGGAACAGCCAGGCACATGGTGGTGGTGATGGAGAGGAACAGCCAGGCACAAGGTGGTGGTGATGGAGAGGTACAGCCAAGTACATGGTGGTGGTGATGGAGAGGAACAGCCAGGCACATGGTGGTGATGGAGAGGAACAGCCAGGCACTAGGTGGTGATGGAGGGGAACAGCCCAGGCACATGGTGGTGATAGAGAGGAACAGCCAGGTACAAGGTGGTGATAGAGAAGAACAGCCAGGCACATGGTGGTGATGGAGAGGAACAGCCAGGCACAAGGTGGTGATGGGGAGGAACAGCCAGGTACAAGGTGGTGATAGAGAAGAACAGCCAGGCACAAGGTGGTGATGGAGAGGAACAGCCAGGCACACGGTGGTGATGGAGAGGGATACAAAATGGTGCATGGTAGTGAAGAGATTACAGCTGGTACATGGAGTTGATAGGGACACAAGCAAGTACATGGCAGTAAAGGGGGCACAGGCTGATACAAAGTGACAAATAGGCGGCAACGTCTGGTGCAATGTAGTGCACAAGCTGATGCTTATTTGTACTATATTGTACTGGCAGATACGTGGGGTACAGACCTTTACTATTTAATTATGTGTCACAGGCAACTACAGTATGGTGATGGAAGTACAAGCTTGTTCAGTATGGTGATTGGGGCATAAACTGATGAAATTATGGACAGCAAAGACTAGTACAGAGTGACTAGGACGTAGGCTGGTATAATGTTTTTGGGGCACATGCTGGTACAATATAATGGCTGCACAGACTGGTATAATTTAAAATTACAGATCCTGCTGTATTGGTAGTTATCAGTATTATACAATAGGGTAAAGGTTTTTGGTCTCCGCTGTTGTATCCAAAATACCTACAGTAGTTCGAGCCCTGATGGTAGTATGTGGCAATACTAACTACACTCTCTAGAGGGAGTAATCCTGGCCCTAGATACTGGGTATTATACTGAACTACTGCATTACGGAACCTGGAAAAGGTGTGTTATATGCTGGACAAATGTGGTGCTGTTAGTTAGAAATGCTGTTTGATAAATCTACATTATAGTCTAGACAGTTGGGGGCTGCATAATATACTGATCTGGTTCAGTATTATGTTGGTATTATTTGCTGGCCATTTTTTAAATATGTTGCCTTCTGGGAAGAGCATATACATGGTACCAAGCTTCATACAGTACCATTGTGTACAGGGCCGTAGCTAGGGTAGTGCGGCCGGTGCAATCGCATAGGGCACCACAGGTCAGGGGGCGTTGTTTTGGCCTGTCAAATTTCTGTTTATTATCATTCTTGCATGTAGCTTCCTCTTATTTCATCCCCAGCATCTCCTGACCTATCCTATCTCTTCCCTGGCCCTTCCCCATGAGGCCATTCCCCTTTTTTGGGTGTATTATGTCCCTTTGAAAAATGAGGGGGGCGCCAATGCTCTTTCTGGCACAGGGCACCAAAAAGTCTAGCTACGGCTCTGATTGTGTACATTGCTGTTCCTCATATGAGATGTGGTGAGAACCTTCCAGCGATACAATAACTGATTGTAGGAAGAAGCACTGGGTGACACCAGCCTCCTGAGCACCTTCCTGCCTTCACTAAAATGGTCTGAAGGCTAAAAAAGAGAATTTTCATGGACACACCGACAATTTTGCATATAACCTCAAGCTCTGATTTAAAAATAGTTTCTCTACTGCAGTACTGTACTCTAGTAATATATTTGTATGTATGCATGTAGGAACAAATGTGAATGGTAAGATATTCTCTGTAAAGCGCTGCGGAATATGTGTGCGCTATATAAATAACGGGTAATAATAATAATGTATGTATGTATGTATGTATGGAGGTGGTGGTTGGATGGCTGGTATCGAATTTCGTCCTACCCTACCCACACCATGAAGCTCATGTGAAATTTCATTTCTGCCTGTACAAGGTGCAATCCTGCTCGTACATTTAGCAAGGAATGTACATATTTGCCCACTTCCTCACTGGAGCTTGAGCAATATTTTGCACATACCTGACTCCATACTTTATTCTATATTGCTAAGCAATGAACTTTCCCATACAAACAGATACAGTACAATCCTAAAAAAAGGAGCATGATGTCACACTAGAAGGATAATGTAATTTTCTCTGTGGGCCCATAGATTTATAAATGTCCTTTACAAAGTGTAATGACCAGTACATTTAGTTTAGCTCATATTATTTTCCAGTAGAGCAGAAAGAACAAATAGGTAAGCTATCTTCTGGAAATATGACCTAAATGGGTCAAAGAAAGTCGGTGGAATTGACAGTTATCCAAGAACTACTTCTCTTATTCCATTGATGCTCTTCATGCTCTCCAGGGTCTTTTTGAATATGATTAACTCATCAAGGTGAACCCAAAGTTCATGTCACACTATTTCCTCAGTCTTTCACAATTGTCTGGAGGTACGGATATACTGTACCTTGGAATGTCTGTTACAAGCTATAAATGCTAAAACTACAGATAAAAGCCCTGTATACCATATGCATTTATCAGTTGTAGGAATTTGATAAAAGCTTGTTAAAATGTACAGAGCTTGTCAACACTGCTATTCGTAACTATGGCAGTTCTGGATAGAAAGATTACAATGGGGAGAGGATGCAATTTTGCGAAGACCTGCTCTTTCCTCCACTGTGATTGGATGACCAGTGATATCTACCAATCAGTGTGCTACTGCTGCTGCACGCTGCATGTCTGTGTCTGAGAGCAGACAGAGCGTACTGTCCATCAGCCCTTGTACATGATGCATGACCAGTGGTAGCCGGATTGCACACCCCCTGAAAACTATGAGGCAATTATCTTACGTTCTTCACTTTTTTAAAGTGCTTCTGTCACTTAATACAATGAAGACAGCCATTTTGTGTTCTATTCATGAAGATAAAGTAACACTAAGAAATTAAGAATCATGTAACAAATTCCTGTAGTGATCTGCCTTGATCTGCCTAGACTTGAGCCTAGGTCCCCAAGTTAGACCCAATTCCAGCAGTCTCCAAGTTAGCCTTGATTCTGCTGATTTACAATTTAACACTGAAACTGATGGTCAACTAGATGCTATTTCTTTTAGGCCTTTGGTTGTCTTATGGACATTGCCCTTTTACAGTAATAAACCATGATGGAATCCGCTATGTAACTGTTGCCAAGCCTGGTAGGCTAATCTTTGTGACTGTAATTGATCCCTGTGGGTTCATTTTGTTGCAGTAGTCTACACTGATGGGTGCCATAATGTACCCAAACCTGACCCTGATGGCCAACATTTGTACCTATTAGCTGCTTGGGGCTCTGCTTCCAGGGTAGCCATTTACGATTGTGATTTTTTAATGTCTGTCTATGAGACAACTGTATCACTCATTGGCTGTTATAGTGATCTGACCTGAGCTTTGCTTGTGACCGAAATTTTATTGTATGCCACCTGCCAAGCCAAAACTGCCTGCGCCCAGATTATTCTCATTTGCTGCCTGATCTGGTCTATGACCTGACCATTCTTGGATTGCTATAACCCAGTATCCCTTGCTTGTTAGGGCATTAGCCTTCAATAGCTCTATGTCTGCACTCACTTCCATGAAGTCCCCTCTATGACATGCCCAAGACATGAGGGTACCAGAGAGTAAATTAAACTTCTACAAGCTTACTATGGGGACAGTCTGATGGATATTGGATCACTCATCCTTTTATTGCTGTCCAGACAGCAATCCAGCTCAAACATCACCCTGCTTTTACAGATATGTCCCAGCACAAAGAGAAATAGAGTTCTTGTACAGATGATGTGGTGTATATGGTTCCCTGTGCAACCTACCACCGGAATACATATACAGCAATGGGAACTATATACACCACAGATGAGAGCTACCCAATGCAGTACTTCTTCTTGCTGCCACTCCCTCAGCAGTACATCTGGAACAGTAAACGCCATCCATTATAGCACGGGTTCCTGTTGTTATACCAGCCCAGGTTCCACATTGGTATCTGCTGAATAAAAGTTGGGGTTATCCTCTCTGTCTACCTTGATTTGTGGCCTTTATCTCTATTTAGAAGTAGTTTCTTTCCCAGTTTAGCAGCTCTCAAGCAGTTCAAAATATTCACAAGTGGTGTGTGTTTCCATTTTAGCTACCTTTATCTCTTATAATAGTGTTTGGCCCAACCATGGTCATAACTTAATAATGAGAATAAGGCGATAGTCTTTATACATGTCACTTTTGTATGTGTGAATATTTTTATATTGTGTGTATTTGATCATTTTTTAATATATAGGATGCCCTCTGTCTACCTGAATTTCCTGATCACCGTTATAAAAAAACAAAAAACCTGTGCTCTTGCTAAATGAAAGAGGCAGCCTTAGCAGGGATTTCCCCTCTCCACCTCTTACATCGCACTGAGATATTTCATCCTTCAAAAATGAAATCTTTATTTTATGCATGTGGGCACAATATGACATGCATGAGTATGCCCAGACTGCTTTTAGGTAGAGGCTAAATAATTCCGAGAGGTCAATCCCTTGCGGCATGTGTAAATGCAGCTATATACTGCACTTATGGTACCTCAGAATTTGCTGAATTTTGGCCCTCATTCAGAGCCGGACGCTCTGAATGAGGGCCGTCCTCCATAATTATGGAGCGTCCTCCTGGACGCTCGTATAGCTGTGGGTCACCACCCACAGCCTATACGAGCGTGCAGGTTGATGGCCGCGATGGTCTTGACCATTGCGACCATCGCCACCGCAAGGCCCAGAGTGATTTTGGCTCTATCAGAGCCAACATCACTCCCACTGACATCACTAGTGATGTCAGTGGGCCGGCTTCTGACGGTAGGCGTTCCCTTGGGAACGCCTCCGTCTGGAAGGCACGCCCACCAAAGGGGGCGTGCTGTCAATCAACATCGACAGCACGCCCCCTTTGATCAGACACAACGAGCAAAGGAAAGTCCTTCGCTCGTCGCGTCTGGCCCTTGCGCACGACAGAGCTCCCGCCGTCGTGCGCATGCGCAGTGCACACCATCGACCCACTTGCGAGCGGACAGCTGCTTGCGAGCGGGTCTGAATCAGGCCCTTTGTTCACAGCCCCATGGGGCTACAGTATGTACAAAAATCTGCGAGTCCAGAGTGAGTTTGGGCAGCAATGGGCCATTGCTGGCATTTCTAAGCTGTTGCAATGTCAACTCGCCCCTCTCACAGTAATTGGATTGAACCCTAAGAATAATAGAATTCTTTATTGACTATACTGAGCCACCACTTCTCAGCAGACTTCTCTCTTAAAAAACATACTTAACTTTGATAAACCTGGGACCTGTAAAATCTGTCTCCCAATCTTGGTTTTAAATCTTTCTACATCTCTCAAAAGACAATGTTGACTTGCAATGCCATGACATTAGTGGATAATAAGACACCAGCTGATAAAACAGTATTATAATCCAACAGAAATTCAGTGGCTGAACTGATGGTTTATTGACTGGTAATTTTCTGAGTCAGCAAGGTTGTGGCAATCTATAAAGTCTCAGGTGTCCCACACTGTATAGACCATATACACACACAGACTGACGAGGCCCAGATCTAAACAGCTGAACAGAAGAGTGAGTCCTTGGTTACACCAATAGGTACTTTTCCGTGTCCACAACACTATATATATTAGGGATGAGTCCGAACCAGTCCAAACAGCGGGGATCCGAGTCCACCCTATCCGCGGCTCGGGTGTTCCCTTCTGACTCGGATCCCACTGCGAGGCCGAACGTCATCCTCCTGATGTCGGATTCCTGTGAGAGTTTGTGTCTACATAAGGCACCGAGACCGGGACTCAGCGCCATTTCACTCCCTTTTTCTGTATGCTGCGCACTGCTCTGCTGATAGCTGGCTGGGTAAAGGGACTCACAAGTGGCTGTGCTGGCAAAGTGATTGTGTAAGGGGGCACACTGCACGCTGATGTATGCTGCGCTATACTCTGCTGTTTAAGTAGCTGTGTCCAGAGACTCACAAGTAGAGTTGTGCACCGACCGCCGTGTTTTGGTTTTGGATCTGGATCTACCCTGGTTTTGGATCTGGATTGGTTTTGCCAAAACCTCACTTCCGTGTTTTGTTTTCATGTTTTTGGATCTGGATTTTTAATTAAAAAATCATAAAAACAGCTAAAATCACATAAAATGGGCCTGTTTTTGTTAATACAGTATAATTAACTTCAATAGCATTTATTTCCTGTAATTTCCAATCAATTTTGACCACCTCACAATATTATTTGCTTAATCTAGTTAAGTCCAAAAGGTTGCATCCAGCTAGCTGGCTAAGTGACACAGTGGGTGGCTGTAACATGTGGTAGTTCAGTTTCTAATTTCCAACATGGATACAGTGTGTTATACAGTGTGGGTTGGATACAATAGTGCACTTACTGTGACAGTAGTGTCGGCAGAGCGGGGTTGCTGAGGTGTCCTTAGTACATGGAATGGCAGTGCTGCTGTACTGGCAGTGTCCTCAGTGAAGAGTACTGGTGATGTCGGCAGTGCGGGGGTGCCAGCGGTGTCTTTAGTTCAGGTTTGCTGGCTGTGTCGGCAGTGCGGGGGTGCCAGCGGTGCCTTTAGTGCAGGTTTGCTGGCTGTGTCGGCAGTGCGGGGGTGCCAGCGGTGCCTTTAGTGCAGGTTTGCTGGCTGTGTCGGCAGTGCGGGGGTGCCAGCGGTGTCTTAGTGCAGGTTTGCTGGCTGTGTCGACAGTGTGGGGGTGCCAGCGGTGTCTTTAGTGCAGGTTTGTTGGCTGTGTCAGCAGTGCGAGATTGTTCTCAATGCAAGGTGCCGGCGGTGTCGGAAAAGCAGGGGTGCCACCAGTTTCCTCCGTGCAGGTTTGCTGACTGTGTCGGCAGTGCAGGGATGCTGGTGGTGTCATCACTGTGGGAATGTCGGCAGTGTCGACAGTGTGGGGGTCGCTGACGGTGTCATCGGTATGTTGGGCAGCAGTGCAGGAGTGTCGGCAGCGGGGGATGCTGCCAGTGGGGGTGCTGGCGGTGTCGGCAGCGGGGGGTGCCGGCGGTGTCAGGCGGCAGGGGATGGCGGGCGCCATCTTATTTTCTTCCTTTGTAGTGTTTTCAATGGGCTTAACGCTGATAGGCTGAGAGCCGTGACAGATGGCTCTCTCAGCCAATCAGCGTTAAGCCCCCTGAAAACAAAACCTGCGCTCGGATCGCCCCGGATCCCTGAAATTCGGGTGGGTCCGGTTCTCAGGGAACCAGACCCGCTCTTCTCTACTCACAAGTGGCTGTGCTGGCAAAGTGACTTGTAAGGGGGCACACTGCATGCTGATGTATGCTGTGCTATGGTCTGCTGATTACGTGGCTGTGTCCAGACTTACAAAAGGCTGTGCTGGCAAAGTGACTGTGTATAGGGGCACACTGCACACTCCCATTTTGAAAAAACAAAATTCTGACCCTAACTCTCTTTCAAATTACCGTCCTATCTCCCAGCTCCCTTGCCCCTCCAAGCTACTGGAGAGACTTGTCTACACTTGCCTCACACACTTTCTTAACATTCACAACTTATTGGACCCACTTCAGTCTGGCTTTCATTCCCAACACTCCACTGAGACAGCACTGCCTAAGGTAGTAAATTATCTGGTCACTGCCAAGGCTAAAGGCCATTACTCAGTTCTAATTCTTCTAGATCTCTCTGCTGCCTTTGACACTGTTAACCACTCTCTTCTCATACAAACACTACAATCCCTAGGTCTTCAAGACACAGCCCTTTCTTGGTTCTCATCCTACCTATCTAATCGCTCTTTCACTGTTCGCTTTTCTGATTCTACCTCCTCTTCGCTACCTCTATCAGTGGGAGTACCACAAGGCTCAGTCTTAGGTCCTCTGCTTTTCTCAATCTATACCACCTCTCTTTGCAAACTAATCAGCTCTTTTGGTTTTCACTATCATCTGTACGCGGACGATACTTAAATTTACCTATCCTCCCCTGATTTGTCACCATCTGTGCTGGTCCGTGTCATTGAATGTCTCTCTGCTATTTGATCTTGGATGTCATCTCGCTACCTCAAACTTAATATATCCAAAACAGAATTAATTATATTTCCACCAGCCAATAGTAGTTACCAAACTGATATCTCTATTATTGTTGACAACTCGACAATCAACCCCATCCCACAAGCTCGCTGCCTAGGTGTCAACCTTGACTCTTAACTGTCTTTTGTTCCCCACATTCAATCTGTCTCTAAATCCTGTTACATACATCTAAAAAACATAGCCAAAATTCGACCATATCTTACACAAGACACTGCAAAAACTCTAATACATGCACTCATTATTTTCCGCATTGACTATTGCAATAGTCTCCTTATTGGTCTTCCCAAAAACAGGCTCTCCCCACTACAATCCAATTTGAATGCAGCTGCGAGGCTGATCTTTCTCACCAAACATTCAGTGTCTGCTGATCCACTCTGTCAGTCCCTTCATTGGCTGCCGGTCTTCTACCGTATTCAATTTGAAATACTTACACTCACACATAAAGCTATTAACCAAACCACACCAACATACATCTCTTTACATATCTCAAAATATCTTCCAACCCGACATCTCTGCTCTGCACAAGATCTGCGTCTCTCATCCCCACGTATTACTTGTTCCCATGCACAGTTACAGGACTTTTTTTGGGCTGCACCCACCCTGTGGAATGCCCTCCCATGCACAATAAGACTTTCCACTAGTTTCCAAACATTCAAGCGTTTTCTGAAAACTCACCTCTTCAGACAAGCGTATCAGATTCCAGGACTACCAACATAACCTTTTACAGCTCCCTATCTAACTCTCTTCTTATAGTAAACACCTATTACATCTTCTTTCTTCAATTTAACATCCTCCTAACCCTAGGACAACTTTCCAGTGTGATCGGACTATACAGCCCACCAAGAACATCTGCAATCGGTCTGGGCCAATTTGCAATATATAGCATCGATCCTTGTGTATCAACACCTATTTGCCTACAGATTGTAAGCTTGCTAGCAGGGCCCTCTTAGCTTTATGCTTGTCTTTTACTTGTGTCTTTTATGTATGTCTGTCTGTCTTTAACAACCCAGTAAAATGTTAATGTTGATTCAAATTGTAAAGCGAAACGGAATTTGCTGCGCTATATAAGAAACTGTTAATAAATAAATAAATAATGTATACTGCGCTATACTCTGCTGATTAAAGTGTCGAGACTCACAAGTTGCTGTGTGTACAAAAAAAAAGTAAAAAAAAATAAACAAAACTTTAAGTTTAAAAAAGTTAAAAGTTAAAAAAAAAACTAAAAAAAACCCTTATTATTAGGTGCTGTACCCCATTGTGTATAGAGGCACCATGACTCCTTGGACCATAGTCCTCTGTGTATAAAGCACCGTGACTCCTTGTGCCTTAGCCCTCTGTGTATAAAAGCACCGTGACTCCTTGGGCTGTAGCCCACTGTGAATATAAGCACCTGTGATTCCTTGGGCAGTAGCCCTCTGTATATAAAAGCACCGTGACTCCTTGGGCCCTAGCCCTCTGTGTATAAAAGCACCGTTACTCCTTGGGCCTTAGCCCTCTGTGTATACAAGCACCGTGACTCCTTGGGCCATAGTCCTCTGTGTATACAAGAACAGTGACTCCTTGGGCCATAGCCCTCTGCTTATAAAAGCACTGTGACTGCTTGGGCTTTAGCCCACTGTGTATACAAGCACTGTGATCTCTTGGGCAGTAGCCCTCTGTGTATAAAAGCACCGTGACTCCTTGGGCCTTAGCCCTCTGTGTATACAAGCACCATGACTCCTTGGGCCTTAGCCCTCTGTGTATACAAGCACTGTGACTTCTTGGGCCTTAGCCCTCTGTGTATACAAACACTGTAACTCCTTGGGCCTTAGCCCACTTTGTATACAAGCACCATGACTCCTAGGGCAGTACCCCTCTGTGTATACAAGCACTGTGACTCCTTGGGCCGTAGCCCACTGTGTATACAAGTACTGTGACTCTGCTAGCTGTAGCCCACTTCCCATGGACAATTCCATCTTGCACTACCTTTCATTTCTGCCACTGCTGCGTGGCAATGTTTCATAGACGTGCTTTAAACTGTGGTGTCTATGCCGCTCACTGCAACCTTTTGGGCCTGATTCAGAGTTGGAAATAGAGAGAGAAATAGCAAATAACTGTGTACCTGGACAAACCATGTTGCAATGGGTGTAAATACATAATTTTTTTTTTGCATGTAGGGTAAGTACTGGCTGCTTTTACATGTAGCCCACAAATACTGCACAGCTTTATTATTACTCTATAATTAACATGTCAGTTTGGACACAAATGTAAATCTCTCTGCACATTTTAAATCTCACTCTATTTCCAAAGCTGAATCAGGCCCTTGATGAAAACAATATTGTAAGCTGTGAGGTGGTCTAAATTGACTGTAAATGACTGTAAATTAATAGAGGTTAATAATACTCTAGGAACAAAAAAAGCCCAAATTATGTGATTTTAGCTTTTTTTTTTTGTACATTTTTGTAAAAAATCCAAATCCGGACGACGAACGTCGGTGTTATTATGCTTTGATACTATGGACTAAAAGCCTTTTTTACTGCAATTCAAAGACTAGCGAGTGCACCCCTAATTATAGGAACTATGAACGTTGGATGTGGACGCGTCTACACCATACTTTGGTAAACACCCCGGCACATTGGCTGTATATATGAGTTGTGCGAACACACCATGAAATTATATATCTATATATATATACAATGCAGCAAAACAGCGGCACTCTGGAGACTTAAAAAAAGGTGCAAACAGGTGTCTTTTCTAATCAAACAATGGAACAGATTATATATATATGTATATATATATATATATATATATTAGGGGTGAGCGGGTTCGGTTTTACTCGGTTTTACTCGGTTCTTATCGCCACTTTACCGCAAATTTGGCTCGATTTTATTCGCTATCCAAAACACATGTTCGGCGACAGCCAATAAAAAGATCCGGGTAAAACCGAGTAAAACCGAACCCGCTCACCCCTAATATATATATATATATATACATTAGAGATGAGCAGTTCGGATTCTGTGGAACCGCTCCGAACATTGGGGATCCGAGTCCACCCGAACCCTGTTCGGGTGTTCACCGCCTCACTCGTATCCCCGTTCGGGGCCGAACGGCGGCTGCCTGATGTCGGATTCTCACTAGAGAATCCGACATCAGGTCTCCTCACGTGTAGGACAGACCGCTGTGATAGCGCTCTGCTCTACACAGAACAAACACACAGCCGCAAGCGGCAGCTGTGTGTTTGTTACAGCAGCCAATGAGAGTCACACAGACTTCCGGCTCCCTCCTCAGCGCGTGGCAGCAAAGCGGACGGCGTGGGAGCGGGGATTCAGGTAAGTTGTTTTTTTTTTTTACATGTGTAAGGGCCGGGGGCGCTACTGGGGGGGGTCTGCTACTGGGAGGGTCTGCTACTGGGGGTGCGGGGGCCCTGCTTCTGGGGGGGCCATACTACTGGGGGGGCCTGCTACTGGGGGGGGGGCATACTACTGGGGGGGGCTACTACTGGGAGGGCCTGCTACTGGGGGGCCTACTACTGGGGGGGCCTGCTACTGGGGCAGCCTACTACTGGGGGGGCCTGCTACTGGGACAGCCTACTACTGGGGGCCATACTACTGGGGGGGCCATACTACTGGGGGGCCTGCTACTGGGGGGGCCTGCTACTGGGGCAGCCTACTACTGGGGGGTCCATACTACTGGGGGGGCCTACTACTGGGGGGGCCTGCTACTGGGGCAGCCTACTACTGGGGGGCCATACTACTGGGGGGCCATACTACTGGGAGGGCCATACTACTGGGGGGGCCTGCTACAGGGGCGGCCTACTACTGGGGCAGCCTGCTACTGGGGTAGCCTACTACTGGGGGGGCCTGCTACTGGGGCAGCATACTACTGGGGGGGGCTGCTACTGGGGGCCATACTACTGGGGGGGCTACTACTGGGGGGGCTGCTAATGGGGGGCATACTACTGGGGGCCTGCTTATGGGGGCATACTACTGGGGGCATACTACTGGGGGCCTGCTAATGGGTGGCATACTACTGGGGGGGCCTGCTAGTGGGGGGCATACTACTGGGGGGCATTCTACTGGGGGGCATACTACTACTGGGGGCACTGCATAGGGGACCCTACTACTAAGGGGACTGCATAGGGGGCACCACTGCTGGGGGCATTGGGTAAGGGACACCACTACTGTGGGCATTGTGTAAAAGGGGCACTACTGTGGGCATTGTGTAAAAGGGGCACTACTGTGGGCATTGTGTAAAAGGGGCACTACTGTGTGTCGTAACATAAATAAGAGACACTACTTTATTGTGTAATGTGAATCAGGCACTATGTGCGGTGTAATGTGAATAAGATTGTGCACTGTGACTCCTTGGGCTGTAGCCCACTATGTAAACAAGTGCTGTGACTCTGCTGGCCGTACCCCACTGGGTGGGTGCACTACTTTTCATTTCTGCCACTGCTGTGTGGCGTGTGGCAATGTGTCATAGATGTGCTTTATACTGTGGTGTCTGTGTCATTGTGCCGCTGCTTTGTCGCTTAGTAACCAGTCAGCTCACTGAAACCTTTGGCCAATAATGTTGAAAACAATATTATAAGCTGTGAGGTGGCCTAAATTGACTGGAAATTAATGTTATTGAGGTTAATAATACTCTAGGAAGAAAAAAAGACCAATTTTTGTGATCTTAGCTTTTTTTGTCAACTTTTGTAAAAAAATCCAAATCCAAATCCAAAGCCAGTCACCGCAGTTTGGCAAATCCAAATCCAACGACGAATTAGAACCAAATCCAAACAATGGTCCGGCGCACATCCCTAATATATATATTTAAAATTCTAGCTCCAGTACCCAGAAGTCTGTGATCTGTCTCTCCCTAGGCAGCCGGCTCCCACCCTCAGTGGGCTGCGTTTTTGGACACCACTGAGCCACACCTTCTGTACAGGAACCACCACTAGGGACTTGTACTTGTCTTGGCCGGCTCCTCTGTTCTCTTTAGTGACTGCCCTCCAGTATTCTCGTTACTGAGGACAGTGCTGCAGCCTTCCCAGATGACAGGGAGCTCCGCCGATCACCGCACATAACGGGTCCCTGAACAGCAGGTACACCAGCACTTGTGTAATGGGTCTCCTCAGGTAGCAGCTTCCCTCTTTACTGCAGTCTCTGGACTCTTCTCATTGCTCACAGCAACAGCTCCTCTTTGGAGCATAAGGCTGAAAATAATTTAGACTTGCCAAGAACAGTGCGGGGGACACCGGTATGGAGCCCCGCTCACAACTCCTGGACGACCGATTGTGATGATCTTTAGCCTAAAATCTGCCTTGGAAAATTACCTATACAATGGTGAAAACAACATCACAATCAGTTTGGTAGTTGCAGAGCTTGTTGCAATCAGACAAACAAACTAACAATTAGACCTTTTAAATTCTAAGTATTATATAAGTATTATAGAAAGAAATAAATGGTCTGGGTTTGGCACTCCACTATGCATAGAACAGTTCTGACCCAGGTGCCCACCAAAATAATATCATAAAGGGCGGAATTCAATTCTTTATAGGCGCTATCGCGCCCGACGGAGCTATTCAATTCTTGCTCCCGTCGGGCACGATGAGCTGCCAGCGCTACATTTCAGCTCGCAGCCCCAGGGGGGTGAGAGCTGAAATGTGCGAAAACTGACATGTTTGGGTGCCCAAACCACTTTTCGCGATCGCGCCCAGCACTTTGGTCGGGTTTAGCTGCTTTACGCGGCTAAACCTGACCTCTATGTGTGCGTTCAGCACGAAAATCTTGGACAATTGTATAGCGGCCCGCGATCTCCTGTCACTTTAGACGGGAGATGCGGGCCCTGAATACAATTGAATTCCGCCCAAAGTGTAGATAGTCCAAAGTAGCGGCACTCATGGGACTGTTAATAAAGATACAGACACTCACGCCAATGTTTAGGATTGAATTTGACTTGAAGGAATGTGAGTGCCGCTATTTTGGACTATTATATATATATATATATATATATATAGATATATATATATATATATATATATATATACTGTATATGTGCACCAGACCATTTTTGCTGGATTTGAATGTGGCTCTGATTCGTCGTCCAGCTCTGGATTTGGATTTGCCATACCTGCCGTGAGTGGTTTTGGATTTAGATTTTTTACAAAAATTGACAAAAAAAGCTAAAATCACATCATTTGGGATATTTTTGTTCCTAGAGTATTATTAACCTCAATACAGTGCCTTTATACACAGAGGGCTAAGTCCCAAGGAGTTACGGTGCTTGTATACACAGAGGGCACAGGCCTAAGGAGTTACGGTGCTTGTATACAAAGAGGGCTAAGGCCCAAGGAGTTACAGTGCTTGTATACACAGAGCGCTACAGCCCAAGGAGTCACGGTGCTTGTATACACAGTGGGCTACGGTCTGCAGAGTCACAGTACTTGTATATGCAGTTGGATACGGCCCAAGGAGTCATAGTGCTTGTATACACAGTGTGCTAAGGTCAACAGAGTCACAGTACTGTGGGCTATGGCCCAAGGAGTCACAGTGCTTGTATACACAGTGGGCTATGGCCTGCAGAGTCACAGTGCTTGCATACGCAGAGGGCTAGGGCCCAAGGAATCACTGTGCTTGTATACACACAGGGCTAAGGCCCAATCAGTTATGATGCTTGTATACACAGTGGGTTAAGGCCCAAGGAGTCACGGTGTTTGTATACACAGAGGGCTAAGGACCAAGGAGTCATGGTGCTTGTATACATAGAGAGCTACGGCCCAAGGAGTTATGGTGCTTCTATACACAGAGGGCTATGGCCCTAGGAGTACAAGGTGCTTGTATACACAGTGGGCTACAGCCTGCTGAGTCACAGTACTTGTACACACAAGGAGTCACGGTGCCTGTATACACAGTGGGGTACAACACCAAAAAAAGATGTTTTTTTTTTTTTTTACTTCTTAAACTTTTAACTTTCTTGAAAGTTTTCTTTACTTTTTTAAACTTTTTTTTTTACACACAGCCACTTGTGAGTCTCTGGACACAGTCACTTTAATCAGCAGAGTATAGCGCAGCATACATCAGCATACAGTATGCTCCCTTACACAGTCACTTTGCCAGCACAGCCACTTGTGAGAGTGGGAGTGAAATGGCGCCAAGTCCCGGTCTCTGCATCTTATGTAGAGGCGAACTTTTGTGAGAATCCAACGTAAGGAGGATGACGTTTGGCCTCGCAGTGGGATCCGAGTCAGGCGGGAACACCTGAGCTGAGGCTCGGGTGGACTCGGATCCCCGCTGTTCGGAGTGGTTTCCGATTCTGAACACACCAGCCCTGGGTTCTGTGGAATTAGCCGAAGCTAGTTTATTGTGCACAAAAAGAAAAACATTAAATAAAATCCTAACCCATCTGGGCTCTAACTAAACACAGAGGTTCCCTCTCTCATCAGTGGTAGGACCTAATGCCCCTACCTCAAACAGAGCGGTCAATTAAATCACAATGGAGCCTATTTATTAACATTATTTTTACTAAAATAAAGTGAAAAAGGGTTTTCACACCCTTTCACATTATTTTAGTGTTACATAAATTTACTAAAGGGCAATTGGAGAATAGGAGTAGAATTCGTAAAATTCTACTCCAAACCCTAATTATCACATATTTTTAGCAAGCAGATCGCATTTCCCATAATTGTAATGGGAAATGTGATCTGGCCAAAGTTACTAAAAATATATTGGTAAAAAATACCAAGGGAAGCCTTGTGATAATAACCCCACCTGGAGATAGCGTTATCCAGGGATTCCACCAGATTCCTCAACTCGTGGTCTGTTCTAACAGGCAGAGCAGAGCCAGATACTGGATCTCAGTGATCAGCTGTTTGGTCTAAACAGACCACATGCTGATCACTGCAAAAAAAATATATATAGAAAAAAAAAAAAAAAACACCTGAGTAAGGGCAGGTGATCAGTGATCGGTGATGTCCTCCTGGGCTCCGGTCAGCTGGTCTCCCTGCTCCTACACTGTGCCCTGGTTAGCTGCTGCATAGAGCAGCTGTCCGGACACAGTGCAGGATGGGAGACTAGCTGATCAGAGCCCCGGAGGACATTGGAGATCACCAAAGGTAAGTGTGAGAAGCTGGGAGAAGGGGGGGTTGCGATCGTAGGTATGCGGTCACGTGGGGGAGATCGCGCGGGGGGGCTGGAGCAGTGGTCGATGGCGCATATGCATGGACACATACTCACTGTATTTTTTTCATGAAAATACAGTGAAAAGTATATGAAGGGGATTTGCAGGGACAGAGCTTTATCACAAGCTCCGTCCCTGCATGCGGATGTTAGTACATCCATGTGATATTTCCTAAATTCGTAGTTGGAAATATCACACTACAATCTTCATTTTAAATGCCGATTGTAGTAAATAGAGCTCAATGTCTCTTAACAGGCCTGCTGCCTCTTTTCCCTAGGTAGTGAGACATTGGAAAACCCCTGACACACTTTATCAGCTTCTTACAGGTGCAAGCGCTAATTAGCCTGTTCTCAGGCTAAAGACCTGAAGACCCAAAATGGGCCTAATGGATTGAACCTGCCCTCTCTCTCCAGCCACAACCCTGTTACCCTTCGGGCATGAGCCTGGCTGAGGTGGTTACTCGCGCCTATGGATTACATCACTCAGGAGTTTCTCAGAGGCACTGGGAAGCACTCCTGTCGTCAACGTGTTTCATATCACACTGGATACTTTTTCAAGGATGTTGCACTGCTCAGAGGTGGCCGTATTTATTTGAAATCAAATGGAAAAACTTTATTGTTCTTCATAAAATGGACACCCAGGTCCGGAAATTTAATTTAACATTGGTGGTAACCACATGGTTGTGGTTGCATGCATTGCTTTGTGAAAAAAAATGAATAAACTCAATGAATATAAATAATGTGAGGGTAATGTATTTTCAGGAGCTTAGCAGTATTGCGAATATACATTGGACATATTAATAAGATAAACTTGTTTATATAAATATATAAAAATATGTATAAAAGTAGATATAAAATATAAAATATAAAAAATTTGGATTTTATATAAAAAATTCATATATAGTAGTGGTTTATGTAAAAAATTAAATAAAGGAAGAGGAAGAAACATATGGAAATTTTCCAAGGGTTGTCGGGAATAGAAGGGTATGGATTATAAATATATTAAAGATTAAAGACATTTATCAACACATTTTACGTCAAAACCATCATTGGAGAAAGACCAAAGATTATTTACACAAAAGCAAGAACCTGAAGCAAGAACTAACAATGAGCTACATACCACTAGAAGATAAAAAGAAACAAGAAATAAATGGTTTTTCCAGTGTCTAACATACAAAGAATGCAAAAACCATGCTCAGCACTCAACAAAAAGAATAGAAGATTTCCAATCTAATAAAAATTTTAAGTGCATGCATTGTGACTTTTTAAGATAAATACATATTTACACATATTATACAGCGTTCGTTTATACACATTATTTAGCCACTATCTTTAACTGAGCCATTATTCATATAAAATCAGCGCGGATAATTCATTTTATTCTTTTTCTGTCTAGCACTATTGAACCTTAGGACTAGTACTAGAGTTGATCCTAGTTCCGCTTCAGCTAAATGACCTTGATGTGACGTCAACTGAGGGCAGAAGTGCGATTCCATGCCCTGACAGTGCTGTTATTTTATATTGTCTCAACTGTAGTATCGGCCACCAAAAGTAGAAATTTGTACCCCCGCGGGCCCACAGCGGGCTCACAGCGCTCGCCATTCATCGGGCAAGGTGGTTTGCTTCGCTCGCCACAGTTTACTATTCCCACTCTAAGGGAAGGATCCTATTAGCCGTTATTATCCTCGTTTTTCACCGATGTTTTCTTTCCCCCTATCCTATTATTTCAAACTAAATAATAGGAAATTTCTTCAGAAAATACATAGGATCCGTGAAATGTACACGGACCTATGTGTTTTCGCCATTCTCGAGACACATCAGGTCCCGAAAAAAAGCCCCAATAATGCTGGCGTCGGGAGGACTTCTGGACTAATTGGATTGCCCCGGGGGATCCATTAGAACCTGAACAATGCTAGGGGCTAATTGGATACAGCCCTATATCTATGTCTACATGGACATGAGGGTCCTGTAGCTGAAGGGACTAACCGCAACCCTAGTACTAGTATTGTAGCTAGCCTCCATTTTCTATACTGTGTATGACCTGCTGACAGGCTGCCCGTAGGGTGTTCTCAGTCCTGACAAAGCTTAGAAGAACTCAAAGATGAGCTTCTTATACCCCTTTCACATTGCCATGAAATAACCCGGGTTACTACACATGAACGCACAGAGTTACTGCGCAGTGTGAAAGGGGCCAGTTGAAATAAACCAGGTCGAGAGACCCCGCATCTCAACGGGTAACCCAGGTCACTGGTAGCCTGGGTTGAGGCGACCTGGGCTCCATTCACTGCATAGGGAGAGACGGTGCTTGGAGAGGAGATCATCTCCAAGCTGCGGCTCAGCAGAGATGGCAGTGACGTCATCAACACAGCATTAGTGCCAAGTCGGGACGCCAATCAGAAAGGGGTCTCAGGTGGGTCGCACCCAGGATCGTCGCGTGCACAAATCCCGGGTGCGACTATAGATGTGTGTCGACTCTCGTGTTTTTGGTTTTGGATCTGGATCGCCCCTCGTTTTGGATCTGGATTGGTTTTGCCAAAACCTCACCTCTGTGTTTTGTTTTTCGGTTTTGGATCTGGATTTTGTCTTAAAAAATCATAAAAACAGCTAAAATCACATAAAATGGGCCTGTTTTTGTTCCTACAGTATTATTAACCTCAATGACATTTATTTCCACTCATTTCCAGTCAATTTTGACCACCTCACAGCTCACAATATTGATTTTTTTCATCTAGTTAAGGGCCAAAAGGTTGCATCCAGCTAGCTGGCTCAAAACTGAGTGATAAATAGAGTTGAGGACTGTGCAAAGATGATGGTTGGGGTACTCCTTGAGGATTGAAGAATTGATAGTTGATAGTTGGCGCAGCCACTTGCTGAAGTAAGAAGAGTTGGCGCAGACACTGGCTGAAGTAAGAAGAGTTGATACTTTATAATTGGTGCAGCCACTGGTGGAAGAATTGATAGTTGGCGCAGACACTAGCTGAAGAATTGATAGTTGGTGCAGCCACTGTCTGAAAAATTGATAGTTGGTGCAGCCACTGGCTGAAGAATTGATAGTTGGTGCAGCCACTGACTGAAGTAAGAAGAGTTGATACTTGAGAATTGGTGCAGTCACTGGCTGAAGAATTGATAGTTGGCGCAGAGACTGGCTGAAGAATTGATACTTGATGCAGCCACTGACTGAAGAATTGATAGTTGGTGCAGCCACTGGCTGAAGTAAGAAGAGTTGATACTTGAGAATTGGTGCAGCCACTGGCTGAAGAATTGATAGTTGGCGCTGACACTGGCTGAAGTAAGAAGAGTTGATACTTGATAATTGGTACAGCCACTGGCTGAAGTAAGAATTGATAGTTGGTGCAGCCACTGGCTGAAGAATTGATAGTTGGCGCTGACACTGGCTGAAGTAAGAAGAGTTGATACTTGATAATTGGTGCAGCCACTGGCTTTTCCACATTTTGGGGAAGTAACCTCCTACGACGATCACTGATAAGGTTCCCGGCTGCGCTGAAAACTCTTTCAGAGTACACACTGGAGGGTGGGCAACTTACGTACAGCAAAGCCAGTTTGTGTACGGGACTCCAAATTGCCTCTTTTTCCTGCCAGTAGTGAAACGGACTGAGTGACATGCCTATTTGGATGCTATTCCTAAAATAATCATCCATCATTCTCAGAATGGTGACCGTATCAGACAAAGTCACAGTAGACATGTCACTCATTGTAGCCAGTTCTTTCAGACTCAACCAGATGTCATGAGATTTTGCTGACTGATCTGCATCACCACCAGCAGTGGGTCTCTTAGGAATATTTCGTTTTTTCCTGGCAGCTGTAGAAAATGAAGGAGGAGATGCTGCCGTGTCACTTTCCGCTTGAGCTGACATTTTTTTCACCACCAGCTCCTTGCAACTTTTCAGATTTATGTCCGTCGGAAAGAAAGACACAAGGTATGACTTAAACCTAGGATCATTTATGGTCGCCAAAATATAGTGATGTGATTCCAAGAGATTGACGACCCTTGGAGCCTGTCGTCGAAGTGAATGAAGGGCTAGATATACAAGTCCGACATACTTAGCGGAATCACACAGTTTCAGCTCCTCCTTCACTTTCTCCAGGTGCTTTTGCAAAAGTCGGATTAGGTAAATGACCTGACTCAAGCTGGCAGTGTCTGAACTAACTTCACGTGTGGCAAGTTGAAAGGGTTTGAGAACCTTGCACAACACGGAAATTATTCTCCACTGCGCTTGACTGAGGAGCATTCACCCTCCTCTTCCTATATCATAGGCTGCAGTGTAGCAGTGGATGGCCTTTTTCTGCTCCTCTATCCGCTGAAGCATATAGAGGGTAGAATTCCACCTAGTTACTACCTCTTGTTTCAGCTGATGGCAGGGCAAATTCAACAGTTCTTGCTGGTGCTGCAATCTTCGACATGCAGTTGCTGAATGTCGAAAATGTCCAGCAATCTTTCAGGCCACCGAGAGCTTCTCCTGCATGCCCCTGTCATTTTTAAAAAAAATGTTACACTATTAAATTCATTGTGTGAGTAAAACATGGGATGTGTTCGAATTTGCCCACATGTAATGCTGGCACAATATTGCTGGCATTGTCAGAAATCACAAATCCAGAGGAGAGTTCAAGTGGGGTAAGCCATTTTGCAATGATTTCCCTGAGTTTCTCTAAGAGGTTCTCAGCGGTATGCCTCTTAGTGAAACCGGTGATGCACAGAGTAGCCTGCCTCTGAATGAGCTGGCATTTGTTAGATGCTGCTGTTTGCACTGTTGGAGGCAATACACCTACCCAGTGGGCTGTCACAGTCATGTAATCTTTAGTTTGCCCTGTCCCGCTTGTCCACATATCTGTGGTTAAGTGGACAGTGGGCACAACGGCATTTTGGAGGACAATAATAAGGTTTTTTTTAATGTCCTTGTACAGTTTGGGAATTGCTATTCTGGAGAAGTGGACTCTAGAAGGGACACGGTAGCGGGGACACAGGACCTCCATTAACTGTCTAAAACCCACTGCATTAATGGACGCACATCTAATACCAGCATAGCTGTTATGGCGTCAATAATCTGTTGTGCAACTGGGTGTTTGCTGTCAAACTTGTTCGCCAATACAAAGGATTGTGTGACAGTCAATTGTTTGGTTGAACTTGAACTACTAAAAGTAGACTTCTTCCTGGTCCCCTTCTGGGATGAAGATCCACTTATAGCAACAGCAGCAGCAGGCGTAACACTCAAGGATCCTTCTGAGGAACAACAGATAGGAGTCAGTTCTTATGACAGGGGTCTTCAACCTTGGCCCTCCAGCTGCTGTGGAACTACACATCCCAGCATGCACTGCCATAGTTTTAGCATGCAGTTATATCTAAAAGGTGGTAGTGCATGCTGGGATGTGTAGTTCAAAAGCAGCTGGAGGGCCAAGGTTGAAGACCCCTGCCATATGATATTGGATGCTGGACTACTTCATGAATGAGGGTGTTGATGATGATGCAGGTGTTGGTGGTGGAGATTGCATATGCTTGGATCCAGATAGAAGGGAGCGGCTAGGTGACACTGGACTGATTGTTGTTTGTTTTTTCTTTCCAATTTGATGAATTTGCTGCAAGTGACGTAACAGGGACGAGGTTCCAAGACGGTTAAGGTCCTTACCTCTACTCACTGTTACATGGCAATGGTTACAAATGGCTTGGCAAAGGTTGTCTGGATTTGGGTGGAAATGATTCCACACATGAGATGTGGATTTTTGGTCCTTTGCCCAGGCATGGCAACATTGGGATTTTTCCCACCATGAGCAATCACTGTTGCCTAATTTACAATTTTTACACAAACATCCTCACCATCAACATCCTCATCATCCTTGTTGTTATCGCCAACTACATAAATATCTTCCTCATCCTCCTCGTGCAATTCCACAGAATCATCCTCTATTTCTACTTCAGCATATTGACTTGTGCTGCTCATCCCCACATTTGCAGAGGGCATGCAAATGGTGGAAGTAGGATCCTCTTCAAGCACAGTATTAAAAAGGTCAGGCTCACAAATGGCAA
Organism: Taudactylus pleione; assembly: GCA_031769625.1. Classification (NCBI taxonomy): domain Eukaryota; kingdom Metazoa; phylum Chordata; class Amphibia; order Anura; family Myobatrachidae; genus Taudactylus; species Taudactylus pleione. The sequence continues at coordinate 12,460,696 of JAUIMM010000112.1, forward strand.
CCGTGGACACACTTGGACTCTCCTTAGGGATTTGTGATTTTTCGGAGCACACAGTTGGTTCCGGTGTCTTACTCGTCTTAACAATTTTAATTTTTTTTGTACCTCTCCTACAAGCAGAGGGGCTTAAATCATCACTAGAACCACTAGTCATAAATAATAAAGGCCAAGGCCTTATCCTTTCCTTGCCACTTCATGTAGTGAATTGCATATTGCCAATTTTTTGTTTCTCTAAAGATGACAGCTTTAGATTTTTTTTCTTTAACAGGGTAAAAGTTTATTTTTTTAGCCTTATTTTTTGGCCTGACTTAAGCCCTGGAACATCGGCCTTCATAGATGACGTTGACGGCCTTGCATCGTCATCATGACTGCTGCCGGCAGCTACAAGACTGGTATGTGGATCCTGCTTTCCTGTCATGTGACTGTCCTCCATACTCACTGCGGTCTTACAGCAGTGTCACCACGCAATTATAGCGAGGCTAACGCACACAACCAACCACACACACAAAAAATTGTTTTTATTTTCTCACTGGTGGTGTGGCTAACACGCACACACAATTTTTTTTTCATTTTCACACTGGTGGTGTGGCTAGCACGCACACACAAAAAATTGTTTTTATTTTCTCACTTGTGGCGTGGCTAACAGCCACACGCACACACAAAAAATTGTTTTTATTCTTTCATTGGTGGTGTGGCTAACACGCACACACACAAAATTGTTTTTATCTTTACATTGGTGGTGTGGCAGACTAACACGCACACACCAAAAAATTGTTTTTATTTTTACACTGCTGGTGTGGCAGGCTAACACGCACACACAAAAATTTTTCTTATTTTCACACTGGTATTGTGGCAAATTAACACGCACACACCCAAAAAATTTTTTCACACTGGTGTGTGGCTAACACGCACACACAATTTTCTTTTTTTTTTACACTGGGGGTGAAGAAGGGCACCCCTGATGGACAGAGCACCCCCTGGACAACACAGCAGAACAGCCAGCCCCTATGGACCACAGCCAGCCAGCCCCTATGGACAGGACAACCAAACAGCCAGCCCCTATGTACTACAGCAGCCAGCCAGCCCCTATGGACAGGACAACCTCAAAACAGCCAGCCAGCCCATTTGGACAACAGCCAGTCCCTATGGACAACAGCCAGCCAGGCCCTATGGACAGAACAACGTCAAACAGCCAACCAGCCCCTATGGACAACAGCCAGCCAGCCCCTGTGGACAACAGCCAGCCAGCCCCTATGGACAGGATAACCTCAAACAGCCAGCTAGCCCCTATGGACAACAGCCAGCCCCTATGGACAGGACAACCTATTATGCACAGCAGTGTAGCACAGCTCCCAGCACAACCTCACTAATCACAATTATGCACAATTATGCACCCTCCCTCTCCACTTTCCACAGCCGGAATGAAAAATGGCGGCGATTGCGGGACCTTTATAGAATCCAATACCCACGAGAATCCGATAGGGGGATGATGACGTTTTACCTCGTTTTGAGATCCAAGTCAGGCGGGAGAACCCGTGCCGATTTGGATCTGCCCCGTATCTGCTAAGTTCGGGTGGGTTCGGTTCTCAAGGAACCGAACCCGCTCATCTCTAGGTGCGACCTGCCATTAGCGATGTGAAAGGGGTATTAGAGAGCTGTAACCTGTATTTTTTGCAGTTCATTAATATTATGAATATAAAACTTTTTCCATGATAACCCCTTTTTAATTGAAAATAAAATATTGCCACGTGTGACCTTTGTGAGAGCGACGTTAAGAGCTGTATCATCTCTCTTTCAGAGTATGCAGTAAAATAAATTCATGTATTTAAGGTTTCTGTGACACGTGCGGTGTCTTTGGCACTTTGTGAAGATTAAGTAGGTACATTATAAAATAACAGGATTTCCGTACTCCTAATCCCCTTTAATCTCCAATAATGTGACTTTAACACACATAAATAATTTTAGGGCTGATGATAGAGTAGTGAGCAGGGTTTTTTTCCGTATCAATCACTTACTTTAAAATACTTTAAATGATTGTTTTTATTTTATTTTTTTACTTTTTTTTTTTTCATTTAAAGCTTAAAGCGATCAGAATTATCGTCTGCCCGGAAGCTAATACTCAGTGACAATAAGCTGCAGATGCACAGCTCGGTGTCAGATGCAGTCACGCACTCCTTTTTGTAGTCAAAATAACACTGGGTTTTATAAAACGTATTAAATTATGATGGCAAGAGTCACAAAACTTTATTCTTCCAGCCTACTGATTTCAGTATATATGATGAACAATGAAGTTAAGCATTTTAGTTTTAATTGCATTTAAGAATTTGCATGTTAAGTACTATGCTTTGCAATGACAGAGTCGATATATCATACCTTGGGTACACATTAGAACGAGGTAATGAACGACGGAACGTTCCCTCGTTACGTCGTTCATTATCTGCAACGGGCGCTGCATGCAATATCGTCCCTGGACGCTTGGACGTGCAGCACGGCTGACCAGATGATACCGCATGTGACCACAGGAGCGCGCATATTGGCCATACACACTAAGCGATGTGTCCGATATTCGTTCCGATTCGTCCAGAAACTACATATCGTGCTGACATCGTCTCAGTGTGTACCCAGCTTTACAGTTTCTGAGCAAATGGGAAGGTTTGAAAAATAATATTTGACATTAGCAAGTTGCAGGCTACCAAATAATAGCAAGTATTTCTGAAAACTGGTGCACAGATAACTGAGCAAGGACGGTGTTGCAATCTAGCACTGGGAATGTGTCAGAAGACTGGCCATTGTGTGCTGCCTGGTGCCCTGGAGTTGCTCTGCATCGCTGCGTGCTCTCTATGGCATGACAACCCTGTGCGACCGCACTGTTTGAAATCAGATTGTGAATTTTATCTTTTTAGTGAAGGTTAGAAAATAAATGATTGGTGGCTATCATTTACACAACAGTGTAGTCAGAGAACCATGGATCCCAATGCAATTACTGTATTTTTATATGGTTTCCAACCATCCTGGAACTTCCACATAACCGTGTGAATAAAATAATAAAATACCCATCTACTGCAACCGCAGAGAAAAAAAAGGTAGCACCAAGATAACTTAAAAAAGATATACAATGTAATTATAAATTTCCTCTGTTGGCGCTGTGAATATAATGACTCCAAATGAACCTAAAAAATAGATATTACAAATAATAGTGCAATATGTTAAATATCAAAATACATCCCCCCCAAAAAAACAGACTTTACTAATTTGTCCTGAGTTTGGTCGAGAACAAAGTTATGCTGGGAATCGGGAGAGATTTGAAAAATGAAACTTGCAAATTTACTTAGAATCGAGTTTGGCTGAATCGATTTTTTCGATGGTGAATGAGATCGAGTTTTCTCTGGTGAGTCCCCTGTGTCTGACCACAGCCAAATATCAGTGAGATGGGATGGGTATGAGATCCCGGTGGTCAGAATCCAGATGCCGGCATCCAGACAGGGTTAGGATACCGATGCCTGTCGGTTAGTATCCTAACCCTCCCCCTTTCCCTACCCTAACCTTCCTTCCCCAGTACCTGAACCTAACCTCCCCCCTAGTGCCAAAACATAGCCATCCCCTCCCCCTAAACCTAACCCTCCCCCCTTTTGTGCCTAACCCTCTCCTTAGTGCATATCCCTAACCCTCCCCCTAGTGCCTAACGCTAACCCTCCCCCTTACCCCGATACTTTCCGGCACCGGTATTCTGAGCGCTCGGGATATTGACCGCATCTCCAGTGAGATACGTGTAGGCTGCATGTATTTTGTGTAAAAAAAAAAAAATTATTTTGAAAAAAAATTATGTAGGTTTCCCCTCCAAAAACAAAACCAGTCCTGGTTCTAAAAATACAGGGAACAAATGTGTAGGGGGTCCCCCGTATTTTATAAACCAGCACTGGTCTCTGTGAGCCGGTCCTGGTTTTAAAAATATGGGAAAAAAATGGCATGGGGGTCCCCGTATTTTTAAAAATAGCAACGGGCTCACACTGGCTGGAGTGTAATACAACAGCCAGGGGACACTTTCACTGGGTCAACCCAGAAAAACTATAAACACTCCAAACTAGTCAGCCCAGGCAGGGGATCCCAGGGGAGATGGGGACTCTCAATAAAGGGGTCCCCCCTCTCCTAAGCACCCCAGGGCTCTTCCCTGCACCCCTTGCCAGTGGGTGCAGGGTTAATAGTGTTAATAATAGATGTATGTTATTGTTTTTTACAGTGGGACTACAGGTGCCAGTGTGCCTGTCGTTTGGCACTTGTGGGTACCCCCACTGTAAAAAAAAGTTAAAAATAGACAGTACACACACACCGAAGATAGTATAGTTTGATTACACACAAAACACACACAAACACACTGCATACATACAAAAAAAAAAAAAACGAGTAGTCCGACCCACGGACATTGGAGAGATGTATGTGTTTCCACATACATCCCTTCCCTGGCAAATGACGGAGACCTCGTGGGTTACGTCAGTTGCCAGGCCACCAGTCAATCAGAGGGCGCTCTAGAGTAAACGCCCGCTGATTGGCTGTGAGCCACATGACTATCAATCAACAACCACAGTCAGGGCCAGACTGTCTATTTGGCACTTCTGGCAAATGCCAGAAGGGCAGATGGCCAGATGGACCGGGCCAGCGTCAAACCCTGGCTGAGCAGCTCCGCCTGCTGGCCCTCTGCTTGGCCGGGGATACTGAAAGACGGGGGTGTGCCGTGAGGCCAGGCCCTGCCTGAACTGCCCGGCTCAAGAAAATCCTGCCTTCTGCCGGGGATTGGGAATATGCTCGGGGGAGGGAAGGAGCGCGGCAGGATGGCGCTGGGCGCAGAGAAGCCTAGCACGGGCCCTGTAACCAATAGATGAGTCAAAACGTGCCACACACCCAACATGTGTATTAAATACTATTACTTTAACAAAGGAAATATAGGATCCTCTCAGTATCTTTTCAGACTTATTTTATCCATGTCTGAAAAAGAAAACATAAAACAATAATCAATGTTGTCCAGGCAATGTAGCAAAACAATCTTCAAATTTTCCAGGCAATGTAGTAATCTTGAAGATTACTTTACTATATTGCCTGGACAATTTATTGTAACTTCCGTTTGACATCAATAAGGAACGTATTGTATAACATTTGTGTATACTTTGAAGTTTGAGCCCACTTTTAATAGTAGCGCCCGGAAAAATAGATGGTTTCATAACTTTTTTTTTGTCTACTTAGCCTTGAGCCCGGCATCTCTAGCACCATGTGCCTTTTCGAATGGTTTTAACAACCATACATCACCACACATTGCCAACAGTTTGGGTTGTTCCCCTTCAGGTGCCCACACACATACCGTTGTGCACACGATCAGCCGATGTGTACGATTTCCCTTGAAACTCTCCCCGGCAGCTCTGCACACGATCTCCACACGATATGCACACAATTTGGTGTCCAATCTTCATACGATCTCTCCTGCAGTCAGACTTTTCACTGTGTATTGTATCCTAGATTGTCAGATCTGCCCTACAGCACGGTAGATCTGACAATGCGATGTGCGACCAGCGGGGACGCGCATCGCATCGTGATCGTGAGTGGGGACTCACGATTTCGTCCATATTTTACATGATCTGTCGTTCCAATGCGTCGGAATCGGCCAGATCGGGTATAATATCGCTATTTGTGTGGGCAGCTTTAGACTGGCAGTTTGGGCTTTCACCGCTGGGCACTAAATCCTGGGGCTTGGAGAGAGAGATTGTGGGCGTTGCGATGTGATGTTTGTTGGTTTCAAAAGCACACCAAAAATGAAACTTTAGTAATTTTACCATCTGGTGTAAATTGCAAACCAGGCCGTGAATATAGAGAGCTAGTTATTGTCATAAAAAGATAAAACATAGCACAAACAGAGATATAACAGGCTGCTATGGAAGTAATGCATTTAAGTAATGTAGACAGTAGTGTAATAATAAGACATTAGATACTGCTCGTCTTTTTTTTCAACCTCAGGAACCCTCTATAATCTGTTTGAGCGCCATCTTTCAAATATTGTAGGAAGCTCTCACACTTGGGTGTACATAGAAACACTTTAGCAGGCTGTATGCATTTGTGTCTTTCTAGTGGTGTTTAATGAGCCCATAAAGCTGAGTGTTTGTACCAAAGAAATTACCAGCTTCCCCGCGGCTGTCTGTCAGAGTAATGCTGTCAGACTGCAATAACCTAAATAAATCTTATAAACTATGTGTGCTACAGAGGTTCATAAATAGTAGTTTATATATATACAGTAACTGAAAGTGCTTGTTACATCCTTATTGTTACTTCAAGTTTTGGTGTTTCCTGTGAAGTCCAATCTTTCAGACAAGTCATTATTACAAGATAAAATAAACTAACATTATCCAGTTATCTGTTTACTGCCATGTACTAAATATATCATTTATGAGATGGCATTCAAAGAAAACAATTATCAAAATCTATATTTTAATGGTGTAATTTAAGATTAATGCAAAAGGAGCCCCCCCCAAGAATATATTTTTTTGTGTTGTAGAGAAAATTTCCTTTAATATGTTGTCAAATGGCTGTTTATTCATAAATTCCATCTGAAGTTTGTCACTGCACCTTGCCACATTTCTGCGACAGCTTCATTTCATATCCTGAGTTGTTAGTGTTAACAGCAATGTGACAGCAATGTATGTTACTGAATGGTATTTTACACATTTAAAAAACAAAGTTAGTTTTCCAAGAGCAGAAGTGAAGATTACTATATACTATACAATGCTTTCGTTTTTTTTTTTTACTGTGGACCTACACAGGGACGGAAACATTGATAACTGTAGGGCGGTCAACAACAATTGTCCCCACAATGCTGTTATAATTAGCTTTGCACCAGATTGAATCTGATACTGGTGAGAACTACAGATGTGCGCTGACTACCGTGTTTTGGTTTTGGATCTGGATTTATCTTCGTTTGTGTTTTGGTTTTGGCTTTGGATCTGGGGTTTTTTTTTTTCCAAATTGATAAAAAGTTTTTAAAAACAGCTAAAATCAGGTAATTTATGCAATCCAAAATCCAGAATTTGAACCGCAAAAAGATCAGAACCACGATTTATCCAGATTCACAAAATTTGTATGGATTTGGATTTCTGAAGAACCGAGCCACACTTCTCTAGTGAGAACATTTGAGTCATTGGTGCCTCATTTGAGTAAATGGCAGGTACTCCAATAGCAGATAACCCAGTCTGCTTTTTTTCGGGATACATTTGCTTTCATGCTCTAATTTATTTAGTACTAATATCTATTCCCTTTCAATAGATGTAGACAATGGTCTAATTCAGCATAAACTGCTACGGAGCACATGGGTTTCCACTAGGGGTGAGCGGGTTCGGATTTCTGAAATCCGAACCCCCCCGAGCCCCCCCGATCCGAGTCCGATCCGAATCAGGCTCGACTTTTCCCGCCTGACTCGGATCTGAAATCGAGGCAAAACGTCATCATCCCGCCTTCCGAGTCTCGCGGGTTTTGGATCCTATATAAGGTACCCGCGTCGGCGCCATTTTCTCACTCGGCTGTGGACAGTGAAGAGGGAGGGTGGGAGTTAGGGCTGTGTAGTGTAGTGTAGTGTAGTGTAGTGCTGCTGTTGTCCACTACTTCAAAGTCCATAGGGGCTGGCTGTGTTGTGCTGTGCTGCTGTTGTTAATAGGGGCTGTGTCCACTACTTCAAAGTCCATAGGGGCTGGCTGGACTGTGTTGTGCAGTCAGTTCTCCATAGGGGCTGTGTCCACTCCAAAGTCCTGTGCAGTGTCCCAGTCCTAAAGGAGTGCTGTAGTGTTGTCCAGGGGGTGCTCTGTCCATCAGGGGTGCTCCCCCCAAGTGCTAAAAAAATAATATATTTTCTGTGTTTGTGAATTGTGTGCGCAGTAGCCGCACGTGCATCAACAAAGTAGTGCCAAGCGTGCGCCTGTGTCATAAGTAAAGGGCCGGCTGGCTTGACCGTTAAAGGGTGCTGTAACCCCCGAAAGTACACTCCAGTCCAAACCAAAAAAAAAATATTTTCTGTGTTTGTGAATTGTGTGCGCAGTAGCCGCACGTGCATCAACAAAGTAGTGCCAAGCGTGCGCCTGTGTCATAAGTAAAGGGCCGGCTGGCTTGACCGTTAAGGGTGCTGTAACCCCCGAAAGTACACTCCAGTCCAAACCAAAAAAAAAATTATTTTCTGTGTTTGTGAATTGTGTGCGCAGTAGCCGCACGTGCATCAACAAAGTAGTGCCAAGCGTGCGCCTGTGTCATAAGTAAAGGGCCGGCTGGCTTGACCGTTAAGGGTGCTGTAACCCCCGAAAGTACACTCCAGTCCAAACCAAAAAAAAAATTATTTTCTGTGTTTGTGAATTGTGTGCGCAGTAGCCGCACGTGCATCAACAAAGTAGTGCCAAGCGTGCGCCTGTGTCATAAGTAAAGGGCCGGCTGGCTTGACCGTTAAGGGTGCTGTAACCCCCGAAAGTACACTCCAGTCCAAACCAAAAAAAAAATTATTTTCTGTGTTTGTGAATTGTGTGCGCAGTAGCCGCACGTGCATCAACAAAGTAGTGCCAAGCGTGCGCCTGTGTCATAAGTAAAGGGCCGGCTGGCTTGACCGTTAAGGGTGCTGTAACCCCCGAAAGTACACTCCAGTCCAAACCAAAAAAAAAATTATTTTCTGTGTTTGTGAATTGTGTGCGCAGTAGCCGCACGTGCATCAACAAAGTAGTGCCAAGCGTGCGCCTGTGTCATAAGTAAAGGGCCGGCTGGCTTGACCGTTAAGGGTGCTGTAACCCCCGAAAGTACACTCCAGTCCAAACCAAAAAAAAAATTATTTTCTGTGTTTGTGAATTGTGTGCGCAGTAGCCGCACGTGCATCAACAAAGTAGTGCCAAGCGTGCGCCTGTGTCATAAGTAAAGGGCCGGCTGGCTTGACCGTTAAGGGTGCTGTAACCCCCGAAAGTACACTCCAGTCCAAACCCCCCAAAAAATTATTTTCTGTGTTTGTGAATTGTGTGCGCAGTAGCCGCACGTGCATCAACAAAGTAGTGCCAAGCGTGCGCCTGTGTCATAAGTAAAGGGCCGGCTGGCTTGACCGTTAAGGGTGCTGTAACCCCCGAAAGTACACTCCAGTCCAAACCTAAAAAAAAATTATTTTCTGTGTTTGTGAATTGTGTGCGCAGTAGCCGCACGTGCATCAACAAAGTAGTGCCAAGCGTGCGCCTGTGTCATAAGTAAAGGGCCGGCTGGCTTGACCGTTAAAGGGTGCTGTAACCCCCGAAAGTACACTCCAGTCCAAACCAAAAAAAAATTATTTTCTGTGTTTGTGAATTGTGTGCGCAGTAGCCGCACGTGCATCAACAAAGTAGTGCCAAGCGTGCGCCTGTGTCATAAGTAAAGGGCCGGCTGGCTTGACCGTTAAGGGTGCTGTAACCCCCGAAAGTACACTCCAGTCCAAACCTAAAAAAAAATAATTTTCTGTGTTTGTGAATTGTGTGCGCAGTAGCCGCACGTGCATCAACATAGTAGTGCCAAGCGTGCGCCTGTGTCATAAGTAAAGGGCCGGCTGGCTTGACCGTTAAAGGGTGCTGTAACCCCCGAAAGTACACTCCAGTCCAAACCAAAAAAAAATAATTTTCTGTGTTTGTGAATTGTGTGCGCAGTAGCCGCACGTGCATCAACAAAGTAGTGCCAAGCGTGCACCTGTGTCATAAGTAAAGGGCCGGCTGGCTTGACCGTTAAGGGTGCTGTAACCCCCGAAAGTACACTCCAGTCCAAACCTAAAAAAAAATTATTTTCTGTGTTTGTGAATTGTGTGCGCAGTAGCCGCACGTGCATCAACAAAGTAGTGCCAAGCGTGCGCCTGTGTCATAAGTAAAGGGCCGGCTGGCTTGACCGTTAAGGGTGCTGTAACCCCCGAAAGTACACTCCAGTCCAAACCAAAAAAAAAATAATTTTCTGTGTTTGTGAATTGTGTGCACTGTGGCTGCACGTGCATCAACAAAGGAGCAGCGCCAAGCGTGCGCCTGTGTCCCATAAGTAAAGAGCCGGCTGGCTCATTTCTTAAAGGGTGGTGTAACCCACAAAGTGCACTACTCTCCAGCAAAAATAAAATAATATTTTCTGTGTTTGTGTGCGCTTTAGCCGCACGTATATATATCAATATAACATAAATGGAGGACCAAACTTTCTCCGATAAAAATAAAATAGGGAAAGATCAAGAACCTCTTCCTCCTAGTGCTGTTGCTGCTGCTGGGAGTTGTTCATCATCCCAGAGAGGAAGTAGGAACATCACTACTTTTACTAAACAATTGACCCTCCAACAGTCCCTAGCGATGAGGATGAAGTACGACAGCAGTCATCCTGAAGCAAAACGTATAACTGAGGCCTTGACTGCTATGTTGGTGTTAGACGTGCGTCCGGTATCCGACATTAGTGCAGTGGGATTTAGACAATTGATGGAGGTAGTGTGTCCTCGGTTCCAAATCCCGTCTAGATTCCACCTGCATCCTCAAAGCAGCAGCGACAAGCGTGCGTCTGTCTGTTAAAGGGTGGTGTAACTCTCAAAGTGTTCCAAAAAATAAAAAACTATTTTTTTAATGTGTTTGTGACTTGTGTGCGATGTAGCCACACTTGCATCCTCAAAGCAGCAGCGACAAGCGTGCGTCTGTCTGTTAAAGGGTGGTGACACCCTCAAAGTGTGCTACAGAAACAATTAAAATATTGTTCTTTTTTTTTCTGTCTATGTGAATTGTGTGGGCTGTAGCCGCACCTGCATCCTTAAAGCAGCAGCGACAAGCGTGCGTCTGTCTGTTAAAGGGTGATGACACCTCAAAGTGTTCTACACAAACAATTAAAATATTGTTCTTTTTTTTTTCGGTCTTTGTGAAATGTGTGGGCTGTAGCCGCACCTGCATCCTTAAAGCAGCAGCGACAAGCGTGCGTCTGTCTGTTAAAGGGTGGTGACACCTCAAAGTGTTCTACACAAACAATTAAAATATTCTTCTTCTTTTTTCTGTCTTTGTGAATTGTGTGGGCTGTAGCCGCACTTGCATCCTCAAAGCAGCAGCGACAAGCGTGCGTCTGTCTGTTAAAGGGTGGTGTAACCCTCAAAGTGTGCTCCACAAACAATAAAAATATTCTTTTTTTTTTTCTGTCTTTGTGAATTGTGTGGGCTGTAGCCGCACTTGAATCCTCAAAGCAGCAGCGACAAGCGTGCGTCTGTCTGTTAAAGGATTACATCGGTGACAGCATCCAAGTAGGCATGTCAGACAGTCCGTACCTGTACTGGCAGGAAAAAGAAGCAATTTGGAGGTCCCTGTACAAACTGGCTCTATTTTACCTGAGTTGCCCCCCCTCCAGTGTGTACTCCGAAAGAGTGTTTAGTGCAGCCGGGAACCTTGTCAGCGAAAGGCGTAGGAGGTTGCTTCCACAAAATGTGGAGAAGATGATGTTCATAAAATGAATTATCAACTCTTCCAGGGAGACCAGCCTCCAGAACGTACAGAGGGACCTGTGGTTCCAGCAGGGACGAATTAATACTCTGTGAGGATGAGGATGTACATAACACTGAAGAGGGTGAGGAATCTGTGGATGAGGAGGATGAGGACGACTTCTTGCCTCCGTAGAGCCAGTATGTGCAGGGACAGATTAATTGCCAGCTTGTTTTGTGGGGGCCCAAACGAACCAATCATTTCAGCCACAGTTGTGTGGCAGACCCTGGCGCTGAAATGATTGGTTTGTTAAAGTGTGCATGTCCTGTTTATACAACATAAGGGTGGGTGGGAGGGCCCAAGGACAATTCCATCTTGCACCTCTTTTTTTTCTTTGCATTATGTACAGTTTGGGGCCTAGTTTTTCAATGCCATCCTGTCTGCCACTGCAGTTTCACGCCTAGATGGGTCACGTGTTTGTGCCGCCCACTCGTGTCGCTTAGCATAGTCATCCAGCTACCTCGGTGCAACCTTTTGGACATAAAAACACTATTGTGAGGTGTGAGGTATTCAGAATAGACTGGAAATGAGTGGAAATTAAGGTTATTGAGGTTAATAATAGCATAGGAGCAGAAAAACCTACAAATTCTGTGATTTTAGCTGTTTTTATGCTTTTTTTCAAAAAAATACAGATCCAAAACACAAAACCCAGAACCCAAAACACGGAAGGGTGGTTTTGGCAAAACCAATCCAGATCCAAAACACGAAGAAAGATCCAGATCCAAAACCAAAACACAAAACACGAAAAGTGGCCGGTGCACACCCCTAGTTTCCACATCTCATTTATGCTCAATTAGTTCATGGCCAGATTTCTTCAGTTGTAACAAGTTAAATATGACAATTAGGAATATGCTGCCTTCAATCAGCTACAGACGATTTACTCCAGAAAAATAAAACTGCTCGTCTGCTTTCTTCTTCAGCAATCTAACGGTACTTATCCTCACAGCACGACAAGCTACGCAGTTCATGGGTATTTATCATCTCAGTGTAACTTTCCCTTCCAAAATAATTGCATATGCTTATAAAACTGTTCAGATTGATTATATATTTTTCACATTACTAATTACTAGCTCGCAGAGGAGTATGGGTAATGTGTTGAGCAGGAGCAATTCCTATAGACTCTTGTGACACCCTAGTAATTACACACAATTAAACAATAGTCAGCATTGGTTTAAATTCAGCCTCGGACCACCAGACAGATTTCTATTAAGCACATAGGAAAACTAATGTATCGCTAGAATGTTCTCTAGCACCAACATAATAATTTTTGGCACTATCCTCTTTTCAAAGGGAACAGTTACTTTACCATATTCGTCAGTTCATTTTTCATTCATCATGAAAAGAAAGCATCTCTGACTGTACAGGTGGGAGTGCTGCCTCTGTACCCCTAAGGACATAGTCTACTGAGCCTGATGCTATATCTCACCCTGATACAATATGTATGAAACTGCTTTGCATTGTGAGACTACAGTACAGCCAGTGAGACCAGTGTGGGTTACCAACAGCGATAGCACTGATATTCCAGCAGTGACAGGTTGATGTATAATCTCTACATTATCCCTTTAATAACTTCCCTGATATTCTAGTATAAAGTTGTACCCACTTCAGTTGGGTGTTACTTGCCCCTATACATAGACTAGATATGACCGGGTTCGGATCTCAGAGATTGGAACCCACCCGAATTTCGGGGATCCGGGGTGATCTGAGCGAAGCCGGCTATATCGTGTCTGTACGTGTCCATCGAGTTCCTGCCAATTGTGTTTCTGCATGTCTATGTCTGTTTCTGCCTCCGCTTCGTAGATAATCAGCCTGCACTCTCATTCCTCCATTTATAGTTCTGTAGTACTGTGAGCAATGGTGATCTCCGGGTCGAACTGTCCCTGCAGCCTTGCCGCTCATGCAGCCACAGCATGCTATCTCACAGCCTGAACACACTTCGGCTCTCAAGCCACACCTCGGCTCTCTTACAGCCTGAATTCACCTCCGTTCTCAAACGTACCTCGGCTCTCAAAGCCGCACCTTGGCTCTCAAGGACCCACCTCGGCTCTCAAGCCAACACCTCGGCATTCAAGGCCACACCTCAGCTCTCAAGGCCGCACATCACAGCGTGAATACCCATCAGCTTTTAAGTTGCACCTCGGCCCTCAAAGCCGCACCTTGGTCCTCAAGGCCGCAACTCAGCCCTCAAGGCCGCATCTCACAGCCTGAATACTCATTGGCTCTCAAGCTACACCTCGGCCCTCAGGCCGCATCTCACAGCCTGAATACATATCAGCTCTCAAACCGCATCCTGGCTCTCAAAGTCGCCCCTCAGCCCTCAAGACCGTACCTTGCAGTCAGAGTACTCATCAGCCCTCAAAGGCCACATCTCAGCTTCCAAAGACCCACCTCGGCACTGTAGGCCACATATCACAGCCTGAATACACATCGGCTCTCAAGCCACACCTCGGCTCACAAAGCCGTATCTCAGCCCTCAAGGCTGCATCTCACAGCCTGAATGCACATCGGCTCTCAAGCCACGCATCGGTTATCAAAGCCACACCTAAGCCCTCAAGACCGAACCTTGCAGTCAGAGTACTCATCAGCCCTCAAAGACCACATCTCAGCTTCCAAAGCCGCACCTTGACTCTGTTGTACAATCCTTGTCAGTGTCCACACCAGCTGCTTTAATGTCCTGTGGCCTTCAGGATAGCCATAGTTCTAAGACTCTTACACGGTGATTCCAAGGAGACAACTATTAGGACATTAAACTATGTGACATTTATCTTATACCTCCAATCAGCAGGCTCTTTCTATTTTTTTCTGGATTAGAGAGAGATTCTTTGTAAATATTTTGATCAAGCTACTTACTTCCAATTCCCTACATAAAGTACAGTAGTTCTATCACCCATCTCAACAATGGGGAGCCTGACACAAAGTTGTACAGAGCCTAAGGAGTATTCCATAAGAAAGCAAAAGAAAAAATGAACACTAGAGGACATGGTGATAGTAACAAGTTATGGTACAAAAAGAATTAGAGTGCACACTTACTGTACGGCGCTACTAGTGCAGGTATGCATTGGTACCATGTGCATGCTGGCGCTCTTAGTACTACAAACACCAGCATGCAAGTATACTCATGGACTGTCAGGGTTTGGTTCCACTTGTAGTGACATGTGCTTGTAATATGTCTGGACAATATCACCCAATGGCCATGGGTACCAGGAGGACCCCAGTTTTATGCAGCATTGGCCTGGTACTCTCTAGGTATGGGCTGATTTTTATGATCAGGAGTCTGTGATTCCCAATGCAGCTCATCAACTGAATGAGCTGCATTGTAGCAGAAGTCGAGCAAGGGAAATACAGTCACTCTTCAGGTAGTTAGATTTTGCTCCAGGAGTAGACACAAGAAACACCTACTGGACACTCTAAAAATAATTTTCAGGAACACACACTCACAGGTAAAGGGGATAATTTACTTGGCATGTTTATTAAGATCCAAGCCCTGTAGTCTATGGTCTAGAACATTGTGATTAGTGTGTGGAGTTTGTAAATTATTTCTCATAACATTGATTATGAAAAAGGGTATTGAATGAGTGGTAACATGGATGGGGAGGGGGGCTTTGTGCAAAGGCCTGAACTGTGCAGTAGATAACTTCTTTTTTAATGCTGTTTTCATTTTACATTATATACTGCAATTTTAGGCTGGTGCTACATTATAACCAGGATAGCTGGTATGGGCACATGCTCGTTAAGCTACACCCCTGATTGTCTCTTATAGTATAAATTATTAAAAATTAAATTTTTGGTGGAGTTTTTCCAAAACAAATGCAGCTGCTGAAATTAACTTTTCTATGATTAAAAAAAGCCTACTATACTACAGGCAAACAACATGTTTAGCATCTAGGCAAATTATTATTAGTCATAATCATTAGCAATCACAGTTAATTACCGTGAAAGAATAACTTGGAAACATTTCCATAATTGCTATGGAGTGTCGTTATATTAATTGTTTCAATATCGAAATATATATTTTTTAAAATTATAATTAGATACTAGGATGACACACGTTATGTCTAGAAATAAGCACTAACAGCCATTATCAACCTGGGTAAACAAATAAATACAAATAAATGTAATGAATATGACTGGCGGTTAATTTGAATAGTGTTATCTAGAAGGAATTAATAGTTAAAGGGAACGTAGACAATATAGATCTTTGTTTATTTATATAGCACCAATCATATTACGCAGCTCTGTATAGAGTATGAAGAATATTTTGCATTATACAACCCAGAAGAAACTCATGCAAAACACTGGAGTAGGGGATACAAACTCCATGCTGTTAGGGCTCTGGTTGATCATCATATTTAAATGATGTCAAAACATGTCAACATGGGCCTGTATATGGCAGTATATTATACCACTTCTCCTACTACTTTTAATTTTAATGTTATTCAATTGCATTCACTTACATTTTACATACTGCCACTTCTTAAAAAGTCTTTCAGTCTCTGCCACAGGGCAAACTGCAAGTGTTATAGCCCAATACGCATGAGTATGTAGTGTGAGCTTTCTCACCTCACATGGGGCCTGATTCAGAGGAGCGCGCTGTTTGCGAGCGCACGCTCTGAATCAGGGCAGGGATTTTTTGTCGGCCTCAATGCCGCTCGCTAAGCTGCGGGTGACCACCCACAGCTTTTACGAGCGGCCTGGCAATGGTCGCGATTATCGCAACCATCGGGCTTGCGAGGAGACCCTGTGGTAGGGTCTCTGCTCTCGCAAGCCTGAGTGGACCTCCTACTCTAATAGAGCATACAGACATTATGAGTGATGTTAGTAGGGCCGCCCACAAACGCCAGGCGTTCCTAAGGGAACACCAGCGTTTGTGCAGCCACCCCCCTCCTCGCCTACAAATTGGGGCGAGCTGTCAATCAACATCGACTGCCGCCCTGTCTTGTAGCGAGACCCGTTGCGACAGAGCTGCCGTCGCAGTACAGGTCTCGCGCATGCGAGACCTGTCAAGAATCAAAGAATCAAAAAGAAGCACACAATCACTAGCAATGCAAGATTTCAATGGTGACCTTGTAATCATAAGGGTCTACTCAGACTGAAATGTGTTAGGACCATCAGACAAGACACTAGGGGGTATATTTACTAAAGTGAGAGTTTTTAGAAGGGGAGATGTTGCCCCTAGCAACCAATCAGTTTCTAGATATTATCTTTTAAAATGTTCTAGTTAAATGTTAAGTAGAATCTGATTGGTTGCTATGGGCAACATCTCCACTTCTAAATGTGTAACTTTAGTAAAAATACCCCTAGGAGGTATATTAACTAAAATGCTGTTTTTTAGAACTGGAGATGTTGCCCATAGTCAGTATCAGATTATGGTCTACTTGGCCCTGGAGCTGAAATTTATGAAGGGCCTATTGTGTGCTGCTGCAGGGGGTGTGACCAGTGATGTGGGGGTGTGGTCTGCTTAGTGGTGGAGTCAGGGCGGTAGCAGTGAGGTAGTGGTTGCCACGGACGGGTTCATGAAGGTAATGCAAAGAGGCAGTGGTGGGCATGAAGGGGTCAGGAGGTAGTGCAGAGAGGTAGGGGTGGGCATAGAGGGGTCAGTGCAGAGAGGGTGGTTCAGGGGCTGGCTGGCAACTTTTAGCCTGGGGGGCAAATGCATGCAGGCGGCCCTGGCAGAGGAGTAGCGTGTGAGCCAGGGTGCCCGAAGAACGTGCGTGCTACGGCGCCCCCCCCTCAAATGTTTCAGGGAGGAGGTGGGTCCATATGGGATTAATGTAAGGTAAAAATAAAGATTAGGGGCAGCCCCCTGTCGTAGTGCCCATATGCAGTGCCCCCGTGTGCCACAGGAGAGAACACCCTTATGCAGGCCTCCAGTAGTGCCCCCAGTAGTGATCCCCCCCTATGCAGTGCCCCTTGTGCCCCCATTAGTAAGCCCCTTATATAGTGCCCCCAATAGTGGTCCCCCCTGTGCAGTGCCCCTTGTGCCCCAAGTAGTAAGCCCCTTATATAGTGCCCCCAATAGTGGTACCCCCTATGCAGTGCCCCTTATATAGTGCCCCCAGTAGCAGTCCACCCCCCCATGCAGTGCCCCCAATAGTGGTAACCCTTATGCAATGCCCCTTAAATAGTGGCCCCAGTTGTAGTCTCCCCCTATGCAGTACCCCCAGTATTGCCCTTTATATAGAGCCCCCAGCAGTGGTCCCTCAATGCAGTGCCCCCAGTGGTAGTCCCCTCCCCCTATGTAGTGCCCCTAGTAGTGGTCCCCTCCCCCCTATGCAGTGCCCCTAGTAGTAGTCCCCCCCTTGTAGTGCCCCCAGTAGTAGTAGTACCCCCTTGTAGTGCCCCCAGTAGTAGCCCCCCCTTGTAGTGCCCTCAGTAGTAGTAGTCCCCCCCTTGTAGTGCCCCCAGTAGTAGTAGTCCCCCCCTTGTAGTGCCCCCAGTAGTAGTAGTCCCCCCCCTTGTAGTGCCCCCAGTAGTAGTAGTCCCCCCCCTTTGTAGTGCCCCCAGTAGTAGTCCCCCCCTTTGTAGTTCCCCCAGTAGTAGCCCCCCTTGTAGTGCCCCCAGTAGTAATAGTCCCCCCTTTTAAGTACCCCCAGCAGTAGTAGTCCCCCCCTTGTAGTGCCCCCAGTAGTAATCCATCCCCCTGGTAGTGCCCCCAGTAGTAACCCCCCCCCAGTAGAGAGAGACTTAATATAAAAAAAAAAAATCACTTACCTGAAACTCCCGCTCCTGGTCCCGCCGCTAACAGCTCCTCTGGCCGCTTTGCGTGGGAGAGACGTCATTACTCATGGCGTCTCTCCCATTACCCACTGCGGGAGCCAGAAGATGGCTCCCGCAGTGGGAGCAGCAGCAGCCGATGAGAGTCTGACAGACTCTCAGCGGCTGCTGATTACAGTAAACACACAGCTGCCGGCTCTGGTGGCTGTGTGTTTGTGCTGTGTAGTGCTGACCGGACGGAGTCCGGTCAGCGCTACACACGTGGTGCAGTCTGTGTCACAGTGATACAGACTGCCCGCAGCCCGTATGACGCTGCGGCCCGGGTGGGGAACATGGCACCCTGCCCCCGGCCCAGCCCGCCACTGGGGTGGTTGACATGAAGGATTCAGGATGGTAGTGCAGAGAGGTAGTGGGCATGAAGGGTTCAGGGTGGTAATGCAGAGCGGTAGTCGTGGGCATGAAAGGTTCAGGGGGTAGTGCAGAGAGGTAGTGGTGGACATGAAGGGTTAAGGGTGATAGTGTAGAAAGGTAGTGGGGGGCATGGAGGGGCCAGGGGGTAGTGCAGAGAGGTATTGATGAACATGGAGGGGTCATTGCAGAGAGGTAATAGTGGCATGAAGTGTTTAAGGGTGGTAGTGTAGAAAGGTAGTAGTGGGAATGGAGGGGTCAGGTGGTAGTGCAGAGAGGCACTGGTGGGCATGGAGGGGTCGTGCAAAGAGGCAGTGGTGGGTATGGAGGGGTCAGGGGGGGTCGTGCCGAGAGGTAGTGGTGTGAATGGAGGCGTCAGGGAGTAGTGCCGAGAGGTAGTGGTGTGAATGGAGGCGTCAGGGAGTAGTGCCGAGAGGTAGTGGTATGAAAGGAGGCATCAGGGAGTAGTGCACAGAGGTAATGGTGAGTATGGAGGGGTCAAGGAGGTGGTGTAGGAAGGTAATGGTGAGTATGGAGGTGTAACACCCCCAATTTGGTGGGATGTCACTGAGTGGATCGTACCTGCTTTTCTTCTGGAACCTGCTTGGGCGTGGATCGGTGCAGTTCCTCTTTCAGGCTCCTCCTATCAGAGCAGAGAGACAGGAGACCCCGCAGAACCCAGCGCAGAAACCAGACCAATATAAAGAAATGGGGGTTTATTACTCTGGATCACTTTTCTACTAGGACAATTCTAAATCAACATTAGATCATGCAATATTGTCGCAATGCAAAAGGTACACATACAGGATATCACATTAATAAGCTTAGATTCACTCTATACATACTGTATACTTCTAATAAAACCCCAGACTAAACATATGAATGCCAACCTGCTCCCTCTATGTGTTAGAAGTAGTTAAACTAAATATAACAAGCTGTAGTTGGCAGAATCTCGAATGGTTCAACTATAAATTCAATAGAGCACAATATCCCTGGGAGTACTCAGAGGACCTCGTTCAGACCCACTCGCGAGCGGCTGTCCGCTCGCAAGTGGGTCGATGGTCCGCACTGCGCATGCGCACGACGGAGGGAGCTCCGTCGTGCGCATGCGCGAGACCCGACGAGCGAAGGACTTTCCTTCGCTCAGAGTGTCTCATCAAAGGGGGCGTGCTGTCGATATTGACTGACAGCACGCCCCCTTTGGTGGGCGTGTCGGGGGCGTGCCTGCCAGACGGAGGCGTTCCCAAGGGAACGTCCCCAAGGGAATGCCAACCGTCTGAAGCCGGGCCCACTGACATCACTAGTGATGTCAGTGGGAGTGATTTTGGCTCTGATAGAGCCAAAATCACTCCTGGCCTTGCGGTTGAAAAACTCAACCGCAGGCTTTTGCTCGCAGTTTCGATGGTCGCGATGGTCAAGACCATCGCGACCCTCATCCTGCACGCTCGTATATGCTGTGGGTGGTGACCCACAGCTATACGAGCGTCAAGGAGGACGCTCCATATTAATGGAGGTGGGCCCTGATTCAGAGCGAGCTCTCTGGTCAGAGCGTCCGGCTCTGAATCAGGGCCAGAATTCACTGTACAGCCTTTCGTTGGTGCACAAACTTTATAGATGACACTGAAGTGTACTACTGGTATCCAAAATGGTGTCACTGTCTCTGTCTGTGGGGTCACTGCACAGTTCTGTGTTATACACTACTGCTGTATATCCTGCTGCAGGCTCCTCTCACTGTACAGCAGTGTGCTGGCTGCCCTGAGATCACAGGCTTCTGTGTGCTGACTAGGGGTGAGCGGGTTCGGATTTCTGAAATCCGAACCCCCCCGAGCCCCCCCGATCCGAGTCCGATCCGAATCAGGCTCGACTTTTCCCGCCTGACTCGGATCTGAAATCGAGGCAAAACGTCATCATCCCGCCTTCCGAGTCTCGCGGGTTTTGGATCCTATATAAGGTACCCACGTCGGCGCCATTTTCTCACTCGGCTGTGGACAGTGAAGAGGGAGGGTGGGAGTTAGGGCTGTGTAGTGTAGCGTAGTGTAGTGCTGCTGTTGTCCACTACTTCAAAGTCCATAGGGGCTGGCTGTGTTGTGCTGTGCTGCTGTTGTTAATAGGGGCTGTGTCCACTACTTCAAAGTCCATAGGGGCTGGCTGGACTGTGTTGTGCAGTCAGTTCTCCACAGGGGCTGTGTCCACTCCAAAGTCCTGTGCAGTGTCCCAGTCCTAAAGAGGTGCTGTAGTGTTGTCCAGGGGGTGCTCTGTCCATCAGGGGTGCTCCCCCCAAGTGCTAAAAAAATAATATATTTTCTGTGTTTGTGAATTGTGTGCGCAGTAGCCGCACGTGCATCAACAAAGTAGTGCCAAGCGTGCGCCTGTGTCATAAGTAAAGGGCCGGCTGGCTTGACCGTTAAGGGTGCTGTAACCCCCGAAAGTACACTCCAGTCCAAACCCCCCAAAAAATTATTTTCTGTGTTTGTGAATTGTGTGCGCAGTAGCCGCACGTGCATCAACAAAGTAGTGCCAAGCGTGCGCCTGTGTCATAAGTAAAGGGCCGGCTGGCTTGACCGTTAAGGGTGCTGTAACCCCCGAAAGTACACTCCAGTCCAAACCAAAAAAAAAAATATTTTCTGTGTTTGTGAATTGTGTGCGCAGTAGCCGCACGTGCATCAACAAAGTAGTGCCAAGCGTGCGCCTGTGTCATAAGTAAAGGGCCGGCTGGCTTGACCGTTAAAGGGTGCTGTAACCCCCAAAGTACACTCCAGTCCAAACCAAAAAAAAAATTATTTTCTGTGTTTGTGAATTGTGTGCGCAGTAGCCGCACGTGCATCAACAAAGTAGTGCCAAGCGTGCGCCTGTGTCATAAGTAAAGGGCCAGCTGGCTTGACCGTTAAAGGGTGCTGTAACCCCCAAAGTACACTCCAGTCCAAACCAAAAAAAAATTTATTTTCTGTGTTTGTGAATTGAGTGCGCAGTAGCCGCACGTGCATCAACAAAGTAGTGCCAAGCGTGCGCCTGTGTCATAAGTAAAGGGCCGGCTGGCTTGACCGTTAAAGGGTGCTGTAACCCCCGAAAGTACACTCCAGTCCAAACCAAAAAAAAAATTATTTTCTGTGTTTGTGAATTGTGTGCGCAGTAGCCGCACGTGCATCAACAAAATAGTGCCAAGCGTGCGCCTGTGTCATAAGTAAAGGGCCGGCTGGCTTGACCGTTAAAGGGTGCTGTAACCCCCAAAGTACAATCCAGTCCAAACCGAAAAAAAAATATTTTCTGTGTTTGTGAATTGTGTGCGCAGTAGCCGCACGTGCATCAACAAAGTAGTGCCAAGTGTGCGCCTGTGTCATAAGTAAAGGGCCGGCTGGCTTGACCGTTAAAGGGTGCTGTAACCCCCGAAAGTACACTCCAGTCCAAACCAAAAAAAAAATTATTTTCTGTGTTTGTGAATTGTGTGCGCAGTAGCCGCACGTGCATCAACAAAGTAGTGCCAAACGTGCGCCTGTGTCATAAGTAAAAGGCCGGCTGGCTTGACCGTTAAAGGGTTCTGTAACCCCCAAAGTACACTCCAAACCAAAAAAATATATATTTTCTGTGTTTGTGACTTGTGTGCACTGTGGCTGCACGTGCATCAACAAAGGAGCAGCGCCAAGCGTGCGCCTGTGTCCCATAAGTAAAGAGCCGGCTGGCTCATTTCTTAAAGGGTGGTGTAACCCACAAAGTGCACTACTCTCCAGCAAAAATAAAAAAATATTTTCTGTGTTTGTGTGCGCTTTAGCCGCACGTATATATATATCAATATAACATAAATGGAGGACCAAACTTTCTCTGATAAAAATAAAATAGGGAAAGATCAAGAACCACTTCCTACTAGTGCTGTTGCTGCTGCTGGGAGTTGTTCATCATCCCAGAGAGGAAGTAGGAACATCACTACTTTTACTAAACAATTGACCCTCCAACAGTCCCTAGCGATGAGGATGAAGTACGACAGCAGTCATCCTGAAGCAAAACGTATAACTGAGGCCTTGACTGCTATGTTGGTGTTAGACGTGCGTCCGGTATCCGACATTAGTGCAGTGGGATTTAGACAATTGATGGAGGTAGTGTGTCCTCGGTTCCAAATCCCGTCTAGATTCCACCTGCATCCTCAAAGCAGCAGCGACAAGCGTGCGTCTGTCTGTTAAAGGGTGGTGACACCCTCAAAGTGTGCTACACAAACAATTAAAATATTGTTCTTTTTTTTTCTGTCTTTGTGAAATGTGTGGGCTGTAGCCGCACCTGCATCCTTAAAGCAGCAGCGACAAGCGTGCGTCTGTCTGTTAAAGGGTGGTGACACCCTCAAAGTGTTCTACACAAACAATTAAAATATTGTTCTTTTTTTTCGGTCTTTGTGAAATGTGTGGGCTGTAGCCGCACCTGCATCCTTAAAGCAGCAGCGACAAGCGTGCGTCTGTCTGTTAAAGGGTGGTGTAACTCTCAAAGTGCTCCAAAAAATAAAAAACTATTTTTTTTATGTGTTTGTGACTTGTGTGCGATGTAGCCGCACTTGCATCCTCAAAGCAGCAGCGACAAGCGTGCGTCTGTCTGTTAAAGGGTGGTGACACCCTCAAAGTGTGCTACACAAACAATAAAAATATTCTTCTTTTTTCTGTCTTTGTGAATTGTGTGGGCTGTAGCCGCACCTGCATCCTTAAAGCAGCAGCGACAAGCGTGCGTCTGTCTGTTAAAGGGTGGTGACACCCTCAAAGTGTGCTACACAAACAATTAAAATATTGTTCTTTTTTTTTCGGTCTTTGTGAAATGTGTGGGCTGTAGCCGCACCTGCATCCTTAAAGCAGCAGCGACAAGCGTGCGTCTGTCTGTTAAAGGGTGGTGACACCCTCAAAGTGTGCTACACAAAGAATAAAAATATTCTTCTTCTTTTTTCTGTCTTTGTGAATTATGTGGGCTGTAGCCGCACTTGCATCCTCAAAGCAGCAGCGACAAGCGTGCGTCTGTCTGTTAGAGGGTGGTGTAACCCTCAAAGTGTGCTCCACAAACAATAAAAATATTCTTTTTTTTTTTCTGTCTTTGTGAATTGTGTGGGCTGTAGCCGCACTTGAATCCTCAAAGCAGCAGCGACAAGCGTGCGTCTGTCTGTTAAAGGATTACATCGGTGACAGCATCCAAGTAGGCATGTCAGACAGTCCGTACCTGTACTGGCAGGAAAAAGAAGCAATTTGGAGGTCCCTGTACAAACTGGCTCTATTTTACCTGAGTTGCCCCCCCTCCAGTGTGTACTCCGAAAGAGTGTTTAGTGCAGCCGGGAACCTTGTTAGCGAAAGGCGTAGGAGGTTGCTTCCACAAAATGTGGAGAAGATGATGTTCATAAAATGAATGATCAACTCTTCCAGGGAGACCAGCCTCCAGAACGTACAGAGGGACCTGTGGTTCCAGCAGGGACGAATTATTACTCTGTGAGGATGAGGATGTACATAACACTGAAGAGGGTGAGGAATCTGTGGATGAGGAGGATGAGGACGACTTCTTGCCTCCGTAGAGCCAGTTTGTGCAGGGACAGATTAATTGCCAGCTTGTTTTGTGGGGGCCCAAACGAACCAATCATTTCAGCCACAGTTGTGTGGCAGACCCTGGCGCTGAAATGATTGGTTTGTTAAAGTGTGCATGTCCTGTTTATACAACATAAGGGTGGGTGGGAGGGCCCAAGGACAATTCCATCTTGCACCTCTTTTTTTTCTTTGCATTATGTACAGTTTGGGGCCTAGTTTTTCAATGCCATCCTGTCTGCCACTGCAGTTTCACGCCTAGATGGGTCACGTGTTTGTGCCGCCCACTCGTGTCGCTTAGCATAGTCATCCAGCTACCTCGGTGCAACCTTTTGGACATAAAAACACTATTGTGAGGTGTGAGGTATTCAGAATAGACTGGAAATGAGTGGAAATTAAGGTTATTGAGGTTAATAATAGCATAGGAGCAGAAAAACCTACAAATTCTGTGATTTTAGCTGTTTTTATGCTTTTTTTCAAAAAAATACAGATCCAAAACACAAAACCCAGAACCCAAAACACGGAAGGGTGGTTTTGGCAAAACCAATCCAGATCCAAAACACGAAGAAAGATCCAGATCCAAAACCAAAACACAAAACACGAAAAGTGGCCGGTGCACACCCCTAGTGCTGACTGATCTCTGTCTTTACTGTGGTGCTTCTCACGTGACATGTGCTGTAATGCTTGGGGTACCTGTGCTGTAATGCTTGGGGTACCTGTCCAGATGCCAGCACTTGTCTTTGCAGCATGCACACTCTCTCCTCTCCTTTGGGCTGCAGCAGCTTTAATAGATCTGTGTCCTATCAGATTCTCTTATCCTGCTGCCTTACATGGAAGGGGTCTCCTCCTCACAGTTACCCCAATCAGCTGCTGATCCCTGCTCTCTGTGCCCTCAGTCACAGCACTCTCCAGCACACACCACGGCTCCTGTCACTGATCCCTGCTCTCTGTGCCCTCAGTCACAGCACTCTCCAGCACACACCACAGCTCCTGTCACTGATCCCTGCTCTCTGTGCCCTCAGTCACAGCACTCTCCAGCACACACCACAGCTCCTGTCACTGATCCCTGCTCTCTGTGCCCTCAGTCACAGCACTCTCCAGCACACACCACAGCTCCTGTCGCTGATCCCTGCTCTCTGTGCCCTCAGTCACAGCACTCTCCAGCACACACCACGGCTCCTGTCGCTGATCCCTGCTCTCTGTGCCCTCAGTCACAGCACTCTCCAGCACACACCACAGCTCCTGTCACTGATCCCTGCTCTCTGTGCCCTCAGTCACAGCACTCTCCAGCACACACCACAGCTCCTGTCACGCTCCTCTCTCTCTTCCTTGCTTTTTTTCAATCCTGGGCTGTGTAGTGCTGCTCACAGTTGGCTGCTCCTGGGTCCTAGAGTCCCTCCTCACTGCAGATCCAGAACATTCCCCAGCACAGGGCAGCACCAGGCTTGCCTACCCTCCCGATTTGGCTGGGAGCCTCCCGATATTCGGGTGCCGAAAGGCAAGGCAGGCCTCCCGGAAGTCTCTGACCCTCCCCACCTCCCCCCTGAAAAAAACAGAAATACCCGCAGCGGGGGGCCCGGTGACTCGATCGTGTGGCCCCGCCCCCGGCTCCGCCCCCAGTGTGCCACAAAATGGCCGCTCCGCCCCCAATGGCCGGCCCCGCCCCCCCGCTATTAGCCGACAATCAGCTCCCTCCCGGAAGGCTGGAGCTGATTGTCGGCAAGTATGGGCAGCACATAAAAGTCCACATAAATGAGATCCTTATGGGGTATCACAGAGCGGTCAGGGAGGAGGTGCCCCAGCAGTACATACACACTGTCAGCTGCTCAGTTACAAATACTACTGACCTCTGCTCTTGCTCCAGGCTTGTTTAATTCAGTTTCAATTACTTGTTCTGACTCCTCCCACTCTGCTCCTTCTGCCTGTCTGATCCCTGCGATGGCTGGTGTATGCAATGAGGGCAGGCATTCAGCCTCCCACCTTAATGTGCACTATGTGGTGCTGAACAGTGAGTGGCTGCACCCGATGTTTACTGGCACTGTCTGACCATGCACAGCAGGGGGCGGGGCTCTAATGGATTTAATCAGTCCCCTGCCTGGTGCGGTGGAGGCAGAGAGAAACTGTGCAGCGCAGGGAGTGTGTGTGAAACCTTCCCCTGCGCCAATTAGTAAAATTATTATACCCGGCATTTACACACCAAACATTGTGGTTGAGCGGGTGCCTCGGACGGCTGCTGCACTGCTGTAATCAGAAAAAAAAATTCCAGTCACAGCAGTCCTGCAGATCTTGTGGGCTTATTTTGATGGGAGGGCCTAGAGCTATAGCTCCACTCGCCCCATTGTTAATCCGGCCCTGCCCATAGCAACCAATTAGATTCTACCTTATTTATCTAGCACCTTCTAGAAGATAATAGCTAAAATCTGATTGGCTGCTATGGGAAACATCTCCACTTCTAAAAAGTCTCACTTTAGTAAATATACCCCCTAGTTATATGTTTAAAATGATAAACCTGCCATATCCTTTTAATCGTCACTGAGGAGTTGGGTTTGATTGTGTGTAGCCGGGAGGCAACCAAGTACCATATATACTGTATATAAGAGGTTTTGGTCCCAATTCAGAGGTGGAAAGCAGCCTTAGATGTGTCTACTGCCGGTCGCCTGTATATGACTCTATGCAAATGCCACTTTTTCAATTGGATAACACGAGAACCGGGAGCACGCATAGCTGAATGAATGCGTACCTGGCCATAATAGCCGTGTTAAGTCATAAAAAATCATGCGGTCAATTGAATATAACCCCATCAGCGCCGTATCAGGACAGCAGTGCACCCCGTGCTGCACTGCCGCCCCTCTCGCTCCCCCATCCCCCTCCTCCCCTGAGTGCATACCTTTTCCTCCAGGGGGTGGGTGGAGGGCGGGGATCTTCACTGGTGTTGCTATAGCGCCGCACAACACTGCAGGAGGTCTCTTCTCACAGACCTCCAGAGCCAGGCAGTTCATGGCCGGTGACGCTGAAGGATTACACCCTGCGTGGAGGCACCGGCCGCATCACCCTCCCTACGGCCCTGGACCCCATGCATGTTTAGCCACCGCCCAGTCATTAATATATTATATAAGTTCTTGTAAGTTTTTCACACTATTTATCACAAATGTTTTCTGTTAAATCAGATAGGCACCATTTGCATTTACAAAATGACAATAACGAAAAACAACAACATTTTCTAGTTACTGTACATTTGTACGGTCACAGGAGCTGACGCAGAATTGTATATCAGTCATAAGTTTATCAGTTGTCCCTTGCAACAGCCAACATTTGGCGCAAATGACTCGCCAGGAATTTATGTATGTGTCCAACTCAGCATAACTCTCATACACACCTTTGGTGAATTTCGCCTAAATAAGAATGCCCCATTACAGCCCAGTTATACCCCACCAGTCGCAAGTGGAGATAAACGTGAAATGCGTACGACACTCCTTCGCACATACTTACTTTCACTTGTTTCCCTTCAGCTCTGAAACAGCCCCATAGCCTGGATCACTCGCAAACAAAATGGACAGTCCAAGGACAGTCAGCCTCTATAAAGCAATGCAAACTTTGCTATATGGCCTTTTATGAGAACAAATTAAACACTGAATATATTTTTAAGGAGAAAATGACTCTAGACTTCTGTCGTCTTATAAAATGATGTTTTGCACATTTGTCTCCAATATGTTGTTAGATTTCAACACTCAGCTGTGTTGTTTGCTTTGAAGTTCTAATTTCAGAGGAGCCTCTTTTTTCTACAGACAACATAAACATGATAAATCTTTTGCTTTTGCAGTTACCAGGACTTGTTGTGTCTATGACGGATAATCCTGTTACTTCCTGATACTTGTATTGAGTGACTAGAGGAGTCGCCTCGGGCCATCTTAATG
Organism: Taudactylus pleione; assembly: GCA_031769625.1. Taxonomy (NCBI): domain Eukaryota; kingdom Metazoa; phylum Chordata; class Amphibia; order Anura; family Myobatrachidae; genus Taudactylus; species Taudactylus pleione. The sequence goes on from JAUIMM010000112.1 coordinate 12,488,758, forward strand.
AATGTGTCATGCTCACAGCAGCTCATATGTTAAAATGGTTAAAAGCCTCAGAAAGTGGGCCAGACAGGCGGATTTTATTGCTTTTAGATAAGCGCAGGGCTGCCACAAAGTCAGAATTACCCAGCAGCATGCTGCTATTAATTAAATAACATGCAGATGTATATATTTGCCTTTTAGTTTCTAATCAGCGGCAATCAACAAACAGAATATTTAATATTGCTATATAAAAGGATCTTTGAGCATATTACTGCAACTGGTATGGTTACAACAATCTCTGGCATCCTATAATGAGGTCCTGCTGAGCTGAAGACCCCTGACTGGGGAAAAGTGAAATACGCTTGTAATATCATCCAGTAGGGATACATTGACACACACTGGGCCTGATTCAGAGCTGAACGCTCTGACCAGTGCGCTCGCTCTGAATCAGGGCCCTCCTACCTTTTTTTGGAGCGTCCTCATGGACGCTCGCATAGCTGTGGGTTACCACCCACAGCTATAGCGAGCGTCCATGATGATGGTCGCGATGGTCTTGACCATCGCGACCATCGGGCTTGCGATGGAGACCCTGCGGTAGGGTCTCGCTGCCGCAAGCCCTGGAGTGATTTTGGCTCTATCAGAGCCAAAATCACTCCCACTGACATCACTAGTGATGTCAGTGGGGCCGGCTTGAGACAGAAGGCGTTCCCATGGGAACGCCTCCGTCTGGCAGGCACGCCCCCGGCACGCCCACCAAAGGGGACGTTCTGTCAATCAACATCGACAGCACGCCCCCTTTGGTACGAGACCCGGAGCGATGGTGAGCCCGTCGCTCGCCGGGTCTCGCGCATGCGCACGACGGAGCTCCCTCCATCATGCGCATGCGCAGTGGGGAACATCGACCCGCTTGCGAGCGTCCTGCCGCTCGCGAGCGGGTCTGAATGACCCCCACTGTGCGATGCTGGAGCGAAATGGCCACAGCAGTTTTATTACTATAATTGAACTTGATTAAATCACAAATCTGCTTGTCTTCATGAGAGGGTTAGTGTACAAGGCATAACCTCTACCTTATAGCACCCTTGGGTCAGTCATCCACCTGTAGCTCAGTCTCTCCCACCTCAGCATCCTATTGGTCAGATATAGCAAACAGGTACCAACCCTGCATATTCAGAGTAGAACGGATGGACACCAGGTCATCCAAAATAAATAAATGAAAATGATTTATTTAGTTACAGTCTAATATACAGTCTCTCATAGTAGCATCACACTCACTCTTCATGATACTTCTACACTGCAGCTTTCATATTGCATGCTCACATGCTCTACATTTCCTATTCTCCCTCACTCCTCTCTCCCAGGAGGCTTGCCAAGGATTTAATCAGCAACATTCACTTCACTCGAGAAAGTATACAGTTGACAGGACTAGCAACAGTCGGTGTCCTGTAGTCGGGTTGTCTGGTGCAAAGTTCATTGCTGCAGCCCTAGGGCTCCTAGGAGATAGCAACAGCAGTCAGGTATTGTCCCCTAAGCAGAGGGAGTACAGGACAATTTGATGGGTTGCTAAGCACAGGCAGAGCAGTAACTGCAGAAAAGACCCAAGGCGGAGACCCTCTGGGACAGGTCCAAATGGCAGGAACATAATTAACAGGCAGCGTCATAGTACACGTCACATGGTTGAATTATACACTGAAGTGCTCGCAGTGCTTGCGGTAGGGTACAGTCAACCACAAGCGCTGCGGTCTGATCCTATGGTTCCCGATGTACCGATGGCTGTATATACTTCCTGGAGATGACGTATGCTAGTGGGCAGCTAAAGACAGGCTGGTGGGCATCTATAACAACAAAGTGATCGCTCACCAAGACATAGTGAGCGTGCTTATGCCTTTACGTGTGATCGCCTGCCTTGACGTCGCTGAATTTGCATACGCTGGGAGCGAGCGGCCCCATCTAGCGAACGGGTCTGAATCAAGCCCACTGTGGGCCTGATTCAGACCCGCTCGCAAGTGCATAGTGCTCGCAAGCGGGTCGATGGTGGCCCAGTGCGCACACAAGGCATGCGAACTGCGCATGCGCGAGCCCTGGAGCGAGCACAAAAAGCACTCGCTCCGTGGCTCACTACAAAAAGTGTGGCCGGGGGGTGGCTTCAAAAACGGAGGCGTTCCCAAGCGAACATCTGCCGTTTGTGGGCAGCCCCACTGACATCACCAGTGATGTCAGTGGGAGAGCTTCCGGCTCTATTAGAGCCAGAAGCTCTCTGGGGCTTGCGGCCACGAGACCCTTCCACAAGGGTCTCGTCGCAAGCCCGATGGTCGCAATGGTCTTGACCATCGCGACCATCATCCTGGCCGCTCGCAATAGCTGTGGGTGGTCACCCACAGGAGGCCGCAACTAAAAAAAACAGCGCCCACCCTGATTCAGAGCGAGCGCTCGCTTTTTGCGAGCGCCTCTGAATCAGGCCCTGTTTCCACTACAAAATTATGCTGTTTTCATGAAAATCGGTTCAGTTGCTTTTGCACCAATTTGGAACAAACAGACAGACACAACGTTCTTATTGTATTAGTATATAGATTCTTACAACACACCAGCACAAAATACTATTTAATATCAAATAATTAATTATTTGGGGAATTTGGAAAAAAAATTGGAAAGGTTGGGACGTGTGGAATAGAAAAAATTGGACACAACCTGGATAGATTAAAACCTCTGTCGTGCATTAGCTCTAACTGGTCTTCTTAATTGGGTTTACAAAAGTAATAATACTTTATCAAGTTTCAGAATTATTTACATTTTGGCCAGGTCAGGAGTCAATAAAATTACATCCTGTTATTTTGTTTCATTACTTTGAAAAGCAAAACACAGGGGACGGTGAAAGATTTCAGTAAATGAAAAGGTGAAAATGTAATAAAGACATAGGTAATGTCACAGTTATGTGAGCGGCACCTATAACTCTTCACTGCAGAGTTATTATATTTTATTTATAAACTGCTAACATATTAAGCAACGCCGTATATAATTGCACAAGCAAATTATATACAGTGACATGACACAGAAGGTAAAGATGGCTCTGCACAAATGATCTTGCAATCTAAGTGGTGTGGTAGATTTACTATATATAAATAAGGTAGATCTAATATACATTTGCACAATGATACTGTAACTGCAGATTAACATTAGATTTCAAATAAATAAACAATTGGTTTATAATAAACAAGTGAGTAGAACTGCTGCAATTCCACATGAGCCTATTAGTCCAGAGGGCCCCCCAACGCCGACCTTGCATCCAAAGCAGGGACTAACCAAGTGACGGCTGGTGCCATATTTCTGAGACACTGTTTGGGGTGGTAATGGGACGGAGGGCCTGATTTAGGAGGAACGCACAGATTCAGACGCACTCACCTGGCTGCTGCGAGAATATGATAATGAATGCATACGCACCGCAATTGCAGCAGAATAAGTAGACGCCCAGCACTACATAATACCACCCACTTCACTTTACTTGCATCCTCTATACCTGGCAAGACAGCGGAAACATCGATAACATCGAGAACCATCGGACCCATACGCACAATAGTGGTTGACCTGACCCTCCCACAGACATAGCGAGACTTCCTGCGTGCAACTAGACCTGTCAATCACTGTGCTCTGGGTCTGCGTAGTCTCTGCAGATCCAGTTCCCATCACGATTGCTAGTTTGCGCATGCGTAATGCGAATTAATCGACCGATGGCATGCGTCTGCATCCGTGCGTTCCTTGCTGAATCAGGCCCTGAGTGCACTAATCACTTAGACAAAGAGTGCAGAAAATTTGTCACTGGCACTGTGTCAGATTCTTTTTCAGTGGTGGATTTTACCAAAGGGCTGTGGGCTCTCTAGCCCCCCCCCCCCCAGTAGAATCCGGCCACCTCAGTGAGTAGGCGTAGTCCGTGACTGCACTGGCTTCACTGTGACTGGAGGTGGATTCCCATTGGAAGCGACACTTGACAGTCACACAAAGGATAGGCAGCCCCAAGGAGAGGTGTCTTCTCCCCCTGGGTCTGCCAGTCAGGTCTGCGATTAGCAGAGAGCAGCTTCCAATGCAGTCCCCAGAAGCCAGTGTTATGCACATGTGCAGGACACCACTGCTCATGCACATGCGCCGTTCCCAGCGTGTGCCAGATTCATTCTCGGCCAGATCAACACAGGGGCCCCTTATATACAACTGTCCCTGCAGGCTGCAGAGATGGGGGCAAAACAGCTGAGGGGAGGGGTGCACTACTAAGGCCGGGATGTACTAAGGTTGCGGTGTACATACTGCCAGTCACCGCAACCTTACTAATCGCATATCTACTAACATATGCGATTAGTATTGCAAAGGACAGCTCTTGTGATAAGAGCTAGACTTTGCAAAGCAGCCGACGCTGGCTTAGGGGGTCTCCGTGAGACCCCGTCACCCTACGAGCCCCGGGAACTTCCTGCTGGTGATTTGTGCAGGCAGTCCCGGGCTCCTCCTCCTCCTCCTCCCTGCATCCGGAAGATTAGGAGGAGGCAGAGGACCAAGGAGGAGCACGGGCCGGCAACCAGGACACTCAAGTGAGTGGGGGCCAGTGCTGGGCGACGGCGGGGCGGTGAGGCAGCGGCGAAGCGTCGGGAGTGGGATGTGGCAAGAAGCCCATAAGCTTCTATAGGGTAACGCCAGGTTTTTTTGGCGTTACCCTCTGCACTGATAAAAGGGCGGCTGGGGCTCAGGGCCTGATTCAGAGTTGGGAATAGAGAGAGATCTCAACTGATCATCTTGGTGACACCATGCTGCACTGCAGGTGGGGAAGATGTAAAATGTGCAGAGAGATTTAGATTTGGGAGGGAGGTTTCCAAACTGACATATAAATTGTAATAATAAAGCTGTGCACTGTTTGTGGGCTACATGTAAAAGCAGTCATTATTTACTCCACATGTAAAAACAAAATTATGTATTTACACCCCTTGCATTGCAACATGGTTTGTCCAGGTACACAGTTAAAAACCCAGAAAACAGGGTTTTTACCGCATTTTTCCTTTAGTACTTCCCGGCCTACGGGAGACCCCATTGCTTGCAACAAGTTCAGGCAGCCATTTTAAGGGATGATAGTCATAAGAATGCAGTAACTAGACACTTTGAGCTTCATGCCTCATGCTGGGCATACACTGCAAGATAAAATGTCTGTCAGACCGACAGACATTTTATCTGGCCGGCTGCCAGCCGCAGATGTCCGCGGCATACACTGTGAGAGAAATCTCACAGTGTATAGCCCGACATCTGCGCTCCGCCCCCGGGGGAGGAGACATTTCCCTGTTCTTTCCGTAGGAAGGAACACAGGAAATGTCTGTCTGTCGGCTGCGCTGGGCATACACTGCCCGATGCGGCCAACAGTTTACCGGGTAATATCGCATCGGATGGGCATGCTGGACAATCCAGCATCCCGACCGAGCAATATTTAACCCTCGTCGCCCCCCCCATGCTACAATTATCGTGGCGATCCGCCGATATCGGGTGGATCGTCCCGATAATTGTAGCGTGTATGGCCAGCATTAGCAATGTCGGTGTATGTTTACAATAAGTAACATGGAACAAAAATATGTGTATACACAAAGCAGGCACAGATAGATTTACCCTGGCACGAACCATATAACAAGAAAAAGAAAAAGTAAAAGAGATACTTCAGAAATGGAGGACTTAGTTATTTCATTCTTTTAATTAATTGCATATATTTTGTTCCTTTAGTACTCTACTTATGGTTGCTTAGGCAACAACTCATGTAACTTTTAGTAGGGCTGTACACAGTTCTGTATAATTAAACAGGCATTGTGTGTGTGTGTGTGTGTGTGTGTGTGTGTGTGTGTGTGTGTGTGTGTGTGTGTGTGTGTGTGTAAGAAAAGCTTGGTGGCATAAATAACCCACCAGATGTTTTTGCCATATGGAAGAGATTCATAGTTGTGACATTAAAAAGATCTGCTCAATAGGTCATAATTTTGTAAACTCAGTTTTTGTCAGAAAGCGCAACACAATATCATGTGCACAGGAAAAAGCTGGTGAAGAAGAAGATTCAGTTGCAAGTAAATTACACAGTGAACAATAGTTATCAAATGTTTTTTTGGCAGTGGAGATGGCATAGACTCCATAGACTGGAGCGTCTCTGTGAAGATGAAACAACTTGCATTACATCAGTACAATTTAGGCTCTCAAGGGCCATATATTATGGATATTAAGCCAAAGAAAGGAAGCGTTCTGCACAAAGTGATTGTAAATAACGTATAAAAGCTGTAGAGGCAGCTTCTGTCTTCTGTTTTTTTATTTTTTTATTCTTAAGCTTTTTAGCATGAGGTCAAAAACTGTTTTGATAATGGATAAAGGGCCGGCAACAAAAATCATGGGGACCTGTTCATCCAGTCTTTTAGGGGACCCCCATCCCCAGGTCCCCGAGCCTCATTCCCGTTGTGTCTATCCAGTTCCCCTTCAGCCCTAGCCCCCCTTCTGTCTCTCCAGCCCCCACACTTATTTACCTTATTCTTTTGGCTGCCCCTGCCGCGGTTTCTCTGCTCAATCTTTCACTGGTGGGGTGCACATGACATCATGACACAGAGGCGTATCTATAATGGGTGAAGGGTGTGCAGTGCACATGGGCCCCTGAGTCCAGGGGGGTCCACACCACACACCCTGCATCCATATAGTCTTATACTTACCTGTTTGAGACGGCGCTGCAGAGCAGCAAAAATCACTGGGAAAATGGCGGCAACCATTTTCCTGATGACTCGCGCATGCGCAGCACTGCTGTCCCCGGGAAAATGGCATCCGCACCAGCATATGCGCTGTAGATTCTGGCAATTCTGGCAATAAGCCGGAATCTACTGCCAGTGCTGTGCCACGCGACCACCGGAGAGAGAAGGGGGCCGGCACTGAGTTTGCACACGGGCCCCCTGCTCTCTTGAAATGCCCCTGTCATGACGTCACATGCGCTGCAACAAACAAAACCAACTTTATTGCACAGTCCACTTCTGGTGCCGGGTGCAATACAATGGCTCTCCACCGGACGGACCTCGAACTGCTGCCTACATTGCTGCTGCAGTGATCAGCAGGGGTCCTGTACATGCCTGCACAATGCTAATCAGCGGTAACACTCCAGGGCATCTTAGAACCTCGGGCCCGGTACAGTTGTGCCCCTAGGCTCCCCCCATCATCAAAAACAAGGTTGTGATATATACAGTAACACAGGGCTTAACAAATTTTTCTAAAATCTAGGAGCCAGGATGAAAGTGTAGGAGCCACCACCGTCCCCCCCCAAAAATATTACAGGAGTGAGTGAGGAGCACAGCTCTGTGTGTTATGCAACCATTATACACAGTATACTAGTCCACAAAATGGTCACAGTTGAATGGATACAGGAAAATGGAGGCCCCCTCACTGCTCTGCACAGCTCCCCTGCTCCACCCCCCACCCTCCAGTAATATTGGACCACATTTCACATAAAACAATGGTGCCAGAAAGTACAACAAAACCCCCCTCCCCTCGTGGTCACACCATAGACCCTACTACTGGAGAGCTCTATGCAGCCGGAGATAGCAGACAGTAGACAGCCAGGATGTACAGGAGGATCAGCATAGACTGGGACAGACAGCAGGGATCAGAGCAGGCCAGGATGGAGAGGAGTCGTCAGTGCAGGCCGGGACGGACACAGGCACAGCAGTCACCGCAGGCGACACTCAGCACATGCACTCCTTTGCATGATATGCACACCGCAATACTATAGGCAGGAGTCTCTGCCAGAGCTGATGAGGATCTGCTTCCTCCCTCACTGCTAAATCTAGTAGCCAGGCAGCAAAATCTGGTAGCCATGGCGACCTGACCCTGGGATTTGTCGAGCCCTGCAGTAACAGCAAAAAATGTGCAGAAACATAATTGTGCTTGTTTTAGAGCACACAGGATGGTTTACATACATCTCTGATGGTTCTGGGCGCATGTGCAGAATGGGTCCTGTGTGCTTGCTCGCAGACCCCTCCCCCTCCTTAGCTCCAGCGTGCGAATCAGGCCACATTTCTTACACATTTTCATGGTTCATCAGAGCAGATGCTATGCACTATTTTAGCAGAATTTATACTGATTAATATGGTTAGCAAAAGCAACGTCGTCCCTTAATCCATTTGAGCATTTCATTCTATTTGTATGTAAGTAGTGCTTGTTTGACACTCATTTATGTGCTATGTGTACTTGCCAACTCTTACAGACTGTCTGGGAGACTCCCACATTCGGGGAACAGTGACAGACATCCAGGAGACTAGGGGGGTCATTCAGACCCGCTCATGAGCGGCAGTACGCTCGCAAGCGGGTCGATGTTCCCCCACTGTGCATGCGCACGATGGAGGGAGCTCCGTCGTGCGCATGCGCGAGACCCGGCGAGCGACGGGCTCTCCATCGCTCCGGATCTCGCACCAAAGGGGGCGTGCTGTCGATGTTGATTGACAGCATGTTCCCTTTGGTGGACGTGCCGGGGGCGTGCCTGCCAGATGGAGGCATTCCCATGGGAACGCCTACCGTCTCAAGCCGGCCCCACTGACATCACTATTGATGTCAGTGGGAGTGATTTTGGCTCTGATAGAGCCAAAATCACTCCAGGGCTTGCGGCAGCGAGACCCTACCGCAGGGTCTCCGTCGCAAGCCCGATGGTCGCGATGGTCAAGTCCATCGCGACCATCATCATGGACGCTCGCTATAGCTGTGGGTGGTAACCCACAGCTATGCGAGCGTCCATGAGGATGCTCCAAAAAAAGGTAGGAGGGCCCTGATTCAGAGCGAGCGCTCTGGTCAGAGCGTTCAGCTCTGAATCAGGCCCTAGGACACTTTTCCCGGATCATACTTCTCTCTATTGTGAAGTGGATGGGACCTTGTTAGTGTGAGTCACAGCTCTGCAATGGGCAGCGGCCTGATAGTGTACAGATGTTGGACAGTGCTAGTGGCAATTGCAAAAGTTGCATTTGTGCACAATATAATAATGAAAAGGAATGTTGTATACACAAGAGAATACAGTCTTGACAGTTATTATTAAATTTGAAATTCACATATTCCACCTAAAATGTAATCGTATTCAAATGTAAATCCAAAACACAAATGAAATTGATCACATCTGTTGTTTTTTCCTATAGAAATCCAAAGGGATTCTTCTATCCTGCAGTAGTCCAAATGAAAATGACAATTTAGTAATGCAAATAGACTGATGTGACTTTTACGGGATGCAGTCACCATGTCATAATGTCGACACTAGAAGGTCGACAGTCTTGATATCGACATGGTTAAAATGCGACATACATGTCGACACCTGGAAAATGGTGACATTAACAGAATATCCACATATGAAATGTCAACATTGTCAAAATGTTGACATGTACATTAGGTTTAGGGTTACCGTTACCATTAGGGCTATCATTAGGGTAACATTAAGGTTTAGGTTGACAGTAAGAAGACACTGTCGACATTACAATGTCGACATTATGCACATGTCAACATGTTTAAAGTTGACATAATGACTATGTCGACACTCTGACCGTTATCATAATATACCAAATCCATTTTGTACAGTCTATACTGGCCGCATGATTTAAAACAGTTGGAGGGTTCAATACGGAAATAGCCAATCAGAAGCGGCTAGTTAGTGCTGCTGATACTTATCATCATCGATGCGTAACAATACGAATCCTGACAGGTGTATTTGATACATTCTCACCTCTTTATCAGCAAATTCTGCTACCAACTAATGGCAGGGGAACTTTAGAACCATACCCATATGTGGCTTCTTATGTGTCAGAATCAGTGTTGGTTAGCCAGGGATATGAGCATATGAAGAGGAGCAGATAGTGATGACTGTGGAATCTCTGAAAGTTCTGTGTCTCAATATCTTCATGCCCAATACATCAGTATTTTATTATTACTACTAACTTTACTTCTAGGGCTCCACGAGGTATCTCCACCACTGTAAAGCGCAAATAAATATACATATTGTAAAAAATAAATAAATAAATAATCACCATAATTAAAATAAAGTAACAACGAAGGGAGTAGAGGGGTAGGATGGAGAGACTCTCTAAGGTGTTAGAAAGCAATGATGGGTCACACAAGAGGGTCTAGGGAGCAAACAGCAACCAATGTACCAATGAAGTGCGTGGATAGACAGGATCAGAGTCACCGGAGGGAAGAATGGAGACAGGGGAACAGATGTGCTGGGAGGAAGGAATGAGGGAAGAAGGCCCTGCCCGAGAGGGTTTACAGTCCATGGGGGAAGGAGTAACCAGGAGGGTGAACCGTGATGGTGGGTAGGTAGACATTCAGAGGTATAGAGTATACTGTTATGGTGGCTAATAGGCTTGTGCGAAGTAGAGAGTCTTGAAGGCTCATTTGAAGGTTTGGAGGTTGGCCGAAAGTCTGACAGAGCGAGGGAGTGAGTTCCAGAGGAATGGGCAGCACCAGAGGATGTTGGATCCAGGAGTGAAAGAAGGTGATCAGAGCGTAGATAAGGCTGTGGTCAGAGTAGGAACAGAGAGGGCGAGTGGATGGAAATGAGATTGGGGTAGGGGGAAATGAGGGGTGTGGGGACATAGGAGGAGACTGAAAAGTAGGTCAACCAGGAGAGGACACAATTGTGGAGAACGAAGAACTGGAGTGTCTAAAGGAGGAGTAAATGGTCCATAGTAGTAGAGGCTCCAGATAGGTTGAGGAGGATCAATATCAATACAAGAAATATTGTTATCTGTAGAGTGGAAGGAGCAGACACCAGAATGGAGTGGCAGAAGGGAGGTCGGAGCAGAGCAATGTGGTCAGGTGGCTATAGACAGGTCTCTCTCTAGATAATGTGAAGGACTGGGATAGGGCGGTAGTTGGAGTCAGGTTCAAAAGATAGTTAATAATAAATGTATGTTCCCTGATCATAGATTTAATTGTGGGCAGGTTTACATAAGACAGTGATGATGACAAAAGGGAAACCTGCTGCTGCCTAATGCAGGGCTGATCTAGTCTCAGTCTGGTTTTGTGCATTCTGGGCCTGATTCAGAGGTGTAATGCTAACTGCACGCATTGCCGATAGTCATGCAGCTGGCTGATGTTCGTTGCACCGCGCTTGCGTCCTGATGTTATAGGCCGGGAGTTGGACACAAGAGCCAGGGATTTCAGTGGGTATTCCTGGGAGGTTACAGGGGGGTGTTTAGGCAGATGCAGATGTGTCGCTGACAACTGCAGACATAGACGCCATGTTCAGGCGGAGAAATTGCACCTGCCATAGGGCTTGTGCAAGCTTTGATGGTGCAATGATGGTGAGTCTAAACATGCGCCAATACAGAAGAGCGCCACAGCCAGTGGGTGTCTCAATAGGAAGATCATTGGTCGCAGCATTATCATAAAGACGCGGCTGCAGCAAATGAAGCAGCCACATTTGTGTGTACCTCTTTTTGTATCTTAAGCTGGGTACACACTAGGCGGGCATTTACATGTATCCGCCCAGTTCTGATGTCAGTCACCGGCGGCCTCTACAGCAAAGGTGGTCGGCTGTCATATCGGCCATTGGCTGTGCTGCACAGCTGATACGATATGTCTGTGAACGAAGTCGTTCACAGACATATCGCTGGTACACACCCGCCAGCGTACCCAACGATATGTGTCGGCCAGTTGTACCCAGCATTACCAACCACTGCAAAGGTTACATTTTTGGCCTGATTCAGAGATGGGCGAAATGCTGAGGTTTACGCAGTTAAGGCGATTATTGGTAACCTGCGCAAGTGTCTGATCACACTGCACATATGTCAAGTTTCATTTATTTGCCTGCTCATCTCTAATTATTATTATTAATTATTATTATTATGATTTTTTATACTGTTACAATACTGATTTACACACTTATTTTATACCGGAGAGAATGACATTAACAAACTAGATTAAAATGACAATCAAATAATGGAAAATGTTATATTTCCTGACACCTGGGGCTATTATGCTTCAATGTTGTTTTTTCCTAAACTCTCCTTTGGTTTGAGATACAGGTAATAAAACAGGAGTACTTTCCCTCTATACTGCAGCATTTGATAGTAAAGTAACACCATCATATACTGTAACAGTTACTGTGTTTCTGGGTAGAGGTTATATAAATACCAGGACAGGAAGGGAGGAGCAAATGACTAGTGATTTTCAATAAAGTCAGGTCCATCCTGCAATATCAGAGCTATACAATAGGTGCCCTGGGAATCCGTACAGACTGATTTCCCACTATTCACCTCAGTGCTAATCGCACATTACAGCAGTCTGCTATTTTATTTCCCACAGACAGATCAGATTCTGAAGCTGAATGAGAACATTTTAATCTTTGGGAGATTTCTATGCTCGAGTTTGGAGATATAATTATTACTATGCTAAGCTCTGCCAGAGAATTGCTGACCTTAAGCATTATCAAAGTGAAGGGAAGATTGACGTTTGCCCGTTAAAATTAAGCTGCAGAGTTCAATGGTTTCACAAGTGAACTGCCTGTGTGAGTGGACCTGTCTCACAGATTAACACAATGGGAGGCCCGTTCAGAGTCAGGCCATGTTTCCTGGATAATACGATACACTATTCTAAAAGACTAGAATGGCAGTGGATAAATTGGGTTTTTTAGACTACAAATTATATTACTTTTAAATTCTGCCATTTGTTTCTGACATACTAAGCTTGGGGAGGAGGGATGCAAATTGTAACGATGATCTGATTAATATGTAAGTGAACTGAAGACATTGCATCCTTTTCTGATGAATCAGAACGACAAAACGTCCACATCGTCCAGTACGTACGCACTATTGCGCTCTCCTTTGTTTCATTTGTCGAGTCTTCAGATCGGCTTTCAGTGCAGGCCAATCAGAGGAGTCCAGGAACGACACCATGGTCCTGGATGCAGCGGGGGAATGACATATCAGGAGGTCGTACATCAGATCATACAGTGTGTACAGCCCACCCGATATATATATCCAGATGCATCTGCCAACGCTGTGTACAGTACACACATCATCTAGTGCGTACCCAGTATAAGTGTCCACCCTGGATAAAGATTTTTGAAGAATAACAGCATCCCGACCGCCGGGATCCCGGAGGGAAGTAGTGGGGTTAGGGGAAGGGTTAGGGGTTAGGCACTAGGGGGACGGTTAGGTTTAGGCACTGGGGAAGGAGGGATAGGAGTAAGGTTAGGGGTTAGGTTAGGGTCACTTACCTAGAGCCTTTGGTATTGTAACCTGGTCGGGATACCGGCATCAGGATTCTAACCGCCGGGATCACGAGCGCTGGCGTCCTGTACCCATCCCCATTAATGTACATACACTTAAGCTTTGAAGTGTGCACTAAATGTAGTGCAAAACAAGGGTAAGGTGTAGTGCCCAAACTCAAAGTTTAAAAGTCATGTGTTACTCTGGCTTTTGACCACACCCAGTAATCTAGCATGAATATTATACAGCGCACACAAGGCTGCTCACAGTTACCTCTGCGTTTTACCGACTCTGCTCATTCGCCCAGTGTACTGTGCTGCTCTCACCTGACACGCATACAATGCAGCACGCCAAAGCTGCAGTATCCTGAACGCTAACCAGCCACTTAATGATGCCATATATCAGAGGGGTTCTGGCTCTCCACAAGCACATTCACCTTAAAGGGCTGATTCTGAGTTTGGCGCAATGTAGGCCTGAATCAGCAAGGATCGCATTTCTGCTTATATGAACGCAATACAGTTGCTAATGTCAGCGGTGATATACAAATGTTTGCATTCACATTGTGATCTCAGCCTAGCATTAGCATGGGGACGCCCACTTCCCCTTACTCACATCCATACACTTGGGCAACATAGCGAAACAATCGGTAACATTGAGTAACATCGGATCCATACGCACAGTTAAGGCAGGTCAGACCTCACTCAGGAATTGCTGACTTCAGTGCACGCTATGAGGCCTCAGGCTGCGTATGGTATTGCAGTGGCTAATTTATGCACGCCCCTGCAACATCGTACCAATGCACTGGAACGCCTGCGTTCGCCCACCACCCCCGTCACCACCCACAAACGATACTTCCTGTCAACCACTCCCAGAATGCTCTGGGTCTGCGTAGCCTCTGCAAACGCAGTGTCCATTGCAATTGTTAGTTCGCGCACTGCGACGCATTTGCATGCGCAGAACGCAACAATCAACTGATTGCATGCATCTTTGCAACTGCGTATTTTGCTGAATCAGGCCCTGTGTTTGTAGTTGCGGGCATCCACGGCAGCTGGATTACTACCTTATGCTAATACCAGTATACATACTATAGGTCTAATGCAGGTGCAAGCGGAAACTTGTGCCGCCTATTGATTTTACGCTGGTTGCTGCAACCATCACCATTAGTATCTGCATGTGCACCGGCCCCAGGCTATGTGCAAAAGATTCATCAGAACCAGGCTTCCCTTCCCCGTACACGTCTCAGAATCACACGGAGCTATAGATACACGCTGAGGACACTCCCATTACACTCCCACAAACCAGGGATGTGCTCACATTGTCACTGTCCAGTGCCCTCCCCGAAAGGCCCAATATCAGGGAAAGACAGGTGCGGGAAAGTTTCATCCGACTCAGCATAGGACGGACATACACAAAAGTGCGTATGCCCTGTATGCTAAAACCCGACATTTGCGTCCGCACACAGAGATCTATCTGACTCAGAATCAGTCCCTGAGCCTGAGAAGTGCTGACGAACCATACACTACGTCATGCAAACCTTGCCTGGTGGTGGAGATCTCATGGTCTCATCTTAGCTCTTGGTGCATCTACCTGTAACCTCTGTGTAGATACATACTGGCTAAGTTTTGACTCTGGCTACATCTGATAAGAACACCTACTATGTGGGTTTGTCTGATCTAATGCATCACCAACACAACTTGATTCTCCCTGCTTTGGGCAGGTCACTATTGTGATATCTCCTCCATAGCTAGGTAAGTCCATTTTCCGTAAGCAGTCAGGGGGTCATTCAGACCCGGTCGTTAGCGCCGATGCGCTCG
Source organism: Taudactylus pleione (assembly GCA_031769625.1). NCBI lineage: Eukaryota > Metazoa > Chordata > Amphibia > Anura > Myobatrachidae > Taudactylus > Taudactylus pleione. The sequence continues at coordinate 12,503,762 of JAUIMM010000112.1, forward strand.
GACCGGGTCGATGGCCCCCCACAGAGCATGCGCACAACGGCGCCGGCGCCGTCGTGCGCATGCGTGAGACCCGCTACGACCGACAGCGCCGGTCGTAGCGGGTCTCGATCCAAAGGGGGCGAGCTGTCGATGTAGATTGACAGCTCGCCCCGTTTGGAAGGCGGGCCGGGGGGGTGGCAGCCCAAACGGGGACGTTCCCATGGGAACGCCTACCGTTTGGGGGCGGCCCCACTGACATCACTAGTGATGTCAGTGGAGAGCTTCCGGCTCAGACAGAGCTGAAAGCTCTCCGGGGCTTACGACAAGGGAGACCCTACCCTAGGGTCTTGTCGTAAGCCCCGATGGTCACGATGGTCTTGACCATCGCGACCATCACCTTAGGCGGTCGTAAGGCTGCGGGTGTTAACCCACAGCCTTACCACCGCAAAGGAGGACGTCTTGAAAATTCAAGACGTCCTCCCCTCATTCAGACCGACCGCACGCACGCTCTGTGCGACCGGCTCTGAATGAGGTCCTCAGTTCCATCATGACCGTCTGTATACAGAGCAGTAGTGTCGGACTGGGGCATGAAGGGCCCACCAGGGAATTAAGTGATAGGGGCCGTGCTTGAAGGGTGTGGCAAGCCCTAAGGGGGGTCTGGCTAGACAACACAGAGGGACTTGGCCAACCATTACAGAGGATATGCACAGACCAGGGCCCATTTATAAAGGAGGGGACAGGGTTGTGTTGAGGTTGGCGAGCATAGCTAACAGAAAGATAACGATGGACATTGAAAAGGATTATGTCAAACTTCATAAAACATCTGAATCTCATCTCAAGCAACTGCAGAGCTCAATACTCACCTGGAAGACACCACCTTCTGCAAAACTGCCTGACAAGAGCTTCACACACTCAACATAAAGGTGCATATTCAATAGGCAGCGAGAAAAGCAAAAAACCCGCACCTGCAAGGTTTTTCCTGCAGGTGCGAGTTTTTTGCTATTCTATTAGGTGCGTGTTTTTTAAAAAAAAACGCACCGGGAGGTTTTTTTTCACGCACCTCCAGAGCAAGAGTGATTTTTCCTAAAATCGATGATTTTAGGAAAAATCACCGGGACTTGCTCTGACACCCCCGTGGCACCCCACCTGAGGACTAATTAAGCAATTGGAAGTATCCAATTAGCTTAATTAGTCCTTAATTACTCACCTTCCGAAGCGCTGATTTCTGCATCTTCTTCTGCATCCAGCGTAGGGAGCAGTCTCTTCTGCAGCAGGGTGAGTATATCAGTGTGCGTGGTGTATGTAAGTGTGTATGAGTGTGTGTGGGTGTGTGTGTGTGTGACCCCCGGTGCGGTGTGTGTGGCCTCCCTGGAATGGGCACAGGGAGAGCTACATCTCCCAGCAGCCCTTGCTCCTCCCATCAGCCCCCGGGTCTCCCAGCAGCCAACTCTCCAGTAAGAAAAGAGAGGGGAAGCCACTGGGAGCCGTGGAGACCCCCTGCCAGGTAGGTGGGTTTTTTTTTATTTATTTTACGCGGCGCGGGGTTTTCAGAGCTGAAAACCCCGAGACTACAATTTTTTTAATTGAATACCGCGGGTAGCGGGAGCGTGCATACCCGTGGTATTCCGGAATTGGGCGCAAGGTGCGCAAGGTTTTTAACTCGCTAAACCTCGCGACCATATGAATATACCCCATAGAGCGACTATTGCCAAACCACTCATTTGAGTCCCCAATAGATAGACAGACAGATAGATAGATAGATAGATAGATAGATAGATAGATAGATAGATAGATAGATAGATATGAGATAGATAGGACAGAGATAGATAGATGGATAGATGGATGGATGGATAGATAGATGTGATATTAGATGATAGACAGATAGATAGATAGATAGATAGATAGATAGATAGATAGATAGATAGATAGATAGATAGATTAAATAATAGAGAGATGTAATATTAGATGATAGATAGATAGATAGATAGATAGATAGATAGATAGATAGATAGATAAGACAGGAATGAGATATGGTAGATATATAAATAAGAGATAGAAATGTGATACAGCAGAGAATGTAATTATACAAATGTAGTAGTCAAATTTATGAATTATAAATAATAATTTGTACGTAGTTCTCTTTTACATCTGAACATGGTTATACTTGTTACTTATTAAGCATAGTGTTACATAAACTATACGGCAGACAGCACTGGAGCTAGAATAGAATGAGAAAGGGGCACAGCGGAGAAGTCAAGGACAATCTGCCTGAGTGACTCATCTTATCTCCACCTCAGACTATTGATCTACAGACCCTCATGTCAGATCACAGTCAGTCTATAATAGCTGGGAGATGCAGAACATTAAATAAACAGCAACCGCAGCACCTAGGGGTATTCTGGAAAGGATTGTGTGGAGGAAGGGCTCGCTGCATCACATTAACTTCATTCCCACACATACTGTACATCCCAGACAGGAATATAGTTCACAAGTGTGTGAGTGTTGGCAAGTTTGTTAAGGCATAACATGAAAGCTAGGTACAGTTATGTGCTCTTGCATCTTTGCTGCGTACGTGGCTAATTGCGCCACGTATGGCGTGAGGTGTGCGCCTGTCAGTGGATACGCATACTGCGTTCACACCCCATAGGTTTGCATGGTGCAATCCCATAACGCATGGTCTGATCCCATAACGTATGCAGCTGCGGGTAACCGCATGGCACATTGCGTACACACGTTTGTAGCGCGATCGGCAAGGATATAAGAGGACACATCTGTAGGATCTGTGCATTTAGACATATTTGTTTGTACTCTTTGGTTGAAAAAGGAGATTTACAATCAACATTTCTTCTGCATCAGGGGTAGAGATGTGCGGACCTGTTTTCCAGAAATACGAATCCACAATTTTGTAAATTCGGACAGATTCGAGTCGCGGTTCTAATCTCCTGAGGAGATGCGGATAAATTGCGGTTCTGAATTTCCAGCGGTTCATAAATCGGGTTTTGGATTGCAAACATTACATGATTTTAGCAGTTTTGAAAAGCTTTTTATCATTTAAAAAAAAAAAAAATCCAGATCCAAAGCCAAAACACTTGAGAGTGGTTTTGCAATCTTATAAAGGGTTATATCTTCTGTAAGAAGCGGAAGTATTGTAACTGGCTGTCTGACAAGGGAGCAGGGAAAGGACATGCTTAATATAATGTATACAGTATATTGCTTGTTTTGCACAAATCTCCAGATCATACCCAACTACAGAGTGAGCAATGGATGAGGGGTGCTTTTTCAGTGGCGTCATGAGGAGGGTGCGGGGAGTGTGGGCACGAGGGTGTGACACCAAAATGCCGGCTCCTCTGCAGTGACAGGAGCAGAGTGGTGCAGTGTGACGTTCTCCTCCAGCACTCAGCTCCTGTCATAGAAGAGGAGCCAACAGTGCAGCCTCCGGGGGCAGCCCAGCATCTGTGGTGATGCTGGGCTGCCCCCTGGAGTGATGTTACCAGGTTCACCTGGGATGCCACGCCCCCTTTATTTAGGCCACGCCCCTTCTTGGTTTTTCAATATGTTATTCTGAAATGGCTGGTGCTGCTCTCCCTCTTTTTTCCTTCACTGCCTTACGTACAATCAATACATGTGCTTCAAACTTAAGAGATCGCATTGTCTCCCATCATCTGGGACACAATGTTCATGTTCTGTTATTCCAAATGATTACCCAATCAATTATTGTGCTCTGATGTTAAAACACTCTTTTATTAAAAAGATTATTCAGTCCTGGCTGCTCCATTTAAGAAAAAAAATAATTGAGATGGGAATAGACCATTGATTCCATCTGTTAATGAAGGTGATGACGGCCAGACATGATGCATGGTAAGAGTTAGGCTTCATTACTGCTTGGTGCCTAAGATGGTTCTCATCTCAGGACAGGTTAGGCAAATGGTACCAGAGCCTTTTGTAACTTCTGTGCCTGAGCTATCTTCTGAAAATATCACATGGAAGCTTCTGCTGCTACCAGGGCGGGGGATGGGGGCGCTGTGTGAAAGGCCAGGGATCATTGTACATGTGACACCCCACGCATACTTTATTATTACTAGAGATGTGCGCCGACCCTCGTGTTTTGGTTTTGAATCTGGATCCCCCCTGGTTTTGGATCTGGATTGGTTTTGCCAAAACCTCACCTCCGTGTTTTGTTTTCGTGTTTTTGTTTTGGATCTGGATTTTTTCTTATAAAATCATAAAAACAGCTAAAATCACATAAAATGGCCCTGATTTTGTTCCTACAGTATAATTAACCTCAATAACATTTATTTCCAGTAATTTCCAATTTTTCTTCAGTGTTTTCAATAGACTTAACGCTGATTGGCTGAGAGCCATGACAGATGGCTCTCTCAGCAAATCAGCATGAAGCCCGCTCAATACAAAACCTCGCGACCCGACAGCAGGGTCGCGAGGTTTTGCCTTGGGTGAGGGATGCGGGGCAGGCAGGGAGATCCGAGCTTCGCTCGGATCGCCCTGGATCCCTGAAATTCGGGTGGATCCAAACCCGCTCATCTTTAATTATTACGCATCTGATTGAAATAATACTTTATATCTCCTCTGTACAGTATATGGTTCTGCTGATTAATTCATTTGTAGAATTATGTCCTTCTGCATTTTACCTAAACAAAGCTAAATACCAAACAAGAGAAGACTGCTATTAGATATTTCTTCTGCATCAGGGGTAGAGATGTGCGGACCTGTTTTCCAGAAATACGAATCCACAATTTTGTAAATCCGGACAGATCCGAGTCGCGGTTCTAATCTCCTGAGGAGATGCGGATAAATTGCGGTTCTGAATTACCAACGGTTCATAAATCGGGTTTTGGATTGCAAACATTACATGATTTTAGGGATGCGGGGCATTACATGATGAGGGCATTACATGATGAGGGATGCGGGGCAGGCAGGGAGATCTTCGCTCGGATCGCCCTGGATCCCTGAAATTCGGGTGGATCCAAACCCGCTCATCTTTAATTATTACGCATCTGATTGAAATAATACTTTATATCTCCTCTGTACAGTATATGGTACTGCTGATTAATTCATTTGTAGAATTATGGGAGGAGGATGCAAGCGGTCGCTCAGAAACTGGGCGGCCACTTGCATCCTGACCCCCCGCCTCTGTTGCGGTCGTTAGGCTGTGGGTTAACACCCACAGCTCTAACGACCGCTCTGGTGATGGTCGCGATGGTCAGAGACCATCGCGACCATCGGGGCTTACGACGAGACCCTAGGGTAGGGTCTCCCTTGTCATAAGCCCCGGAGAGCTTCTGGCTCTGTCTGAGACGGAAGCTCTCCACTGACATCACTAATGATGTCAGTGGGGCCGCCCCCAAACGGTAGGCGTTCCCATGGGAACGCCTCCGTTTGGGCTGCCCCCCCCGGCCCACCTTCCAAACGGGGCGAGCTGTCAATCAACATCGACAGCTCGCCCCCTTTGGAAAGAGACCCGCTACGACCAGCGCAGTCGGTCGTAGCGGGACTCACGCATGCGCACGAAGGAGCCGGCTCCCTCGTGCACATGCGCACTAGACAAACATCGAGGTGGCCGTGCGGTCGAAGACCGTTCGGCTGCCTCTGAATACAGCCCTATGTCCTTCTGCATTTTACCTAAACAAAGCTAAATAGCAAACAAGAGAAGACTGCTATTAGATATTACAGGGCCGGATTCAGGGGCGCACGCTAAGTAACTATCTGAACAATGGCAATGTTCAGATAGTTGAGTATTTATTTGCTTATGTTCAAATTATTCCAAAAACTACTGTGGGCCGTATTCAATTTGAGGCGAAAAGTAATTTTCGTCTATTTAAATTATCCCCGTATTCAGTTACATTGACATTTCGCCGGTGCGAAAAGTCAATGTAAAAAAACGGGGATAATTTTTTCGCCACCCTTTAGCTGGTGAAAAAAAGTGCAGAATTGGGGTTTAGGTGTACAGGCTTAAAAAAAATAACCTGCATCCTTGGGAATGCCCCCTAAAAACAATCTGTGGGCCTGATTCAGAGCCGGACGCTATTTGCGCTCGCTCATTCAGAAAAAGGAGCCGGCTATTTAAATTGAGTGCTCGCTCTTTGCGGTCTGTTGACGCCTCTATGTCTGAGTGAGCGAACAAAACATTAACTCGCTATTTTGTAAAGACGCCCCCTGGCCGCTCGCATCCTACGTCATCTCCGCTAATTATTTGATTAATCGAGTACATCGAAAGGCGTCTGAACTGCTTGCAGTGCTTGTGGTAGGATTTTCCTACCGCAATCATGCGAACAGTTCAGGCTAAGAAACAACCAAGTGACGTGGGCGATGACGCTGCTTTGTTAATTATGCACACCCTTAAAACGCCCGTTTTGACCGTTTGGCACGCCTGCGTTTAGATCTCCACTCCCCGTTTTCAAGCACCTTCCCCTGTTACCACCCACAAACGCCTCATCCTGTCACTCAAATTAGCAGGCACTCGCTATTTTGCAAGCGCTCGATTTCCGACCGCAATGCCTGGTTGGCGTATGCGCATTACGACCCGTACGCATGCGCAGATGTGCGAACATCGCTCAAAGGTAAAAAAAAAAATAAGTGGGAAGTGTGAACACATCCTAAAGTACCAAAGTAGATTCTAGAGGGGTTCGGAAGTATGCGGCAGGTGTTTTCTTCATTGCGGGGAGTAGCGGCAGGTGCATTTTTGAAGAATTTTTAAAAATCCTTTTAGGTACTTAAAAATATGCTTGCACCCATTTTCATGTTTCAAATGTGATGGGCATAGTTATTTTTTCCCCAAAAATTTGCTAAATACTCTGCTGAATCACCTTCTTCAAAGCCGCATTTATGCACCTGCCGTGGCTATTTCAAAACCCGACTTCCCTTCTGCATGCAAAACAGGGGTACCCATAGTGATCCCCCATTTCTAGACATCTTTAGGGGGGGTCACAGGATGATTTTCTGAAAATTCCCATTTTTTTCGCAGATCCAAGTTTCGCCAGTTCCCATGTTTGCGTCCTTTCAAATTGAATACGGGGAATATTGGGCACACGCGCGATACTTTGCTGCCTGGAAAACAGACGAAGGAGGCGAAAAGTCCAGACTGAATTGAATACGGGCCTATGGCGCATGCCGATTGTACACTCAAGTACAGTACGCTGTTACATGGGAGCGCTGGTAGAAGAACTGGTGAGAGAAAACCATGCGCGTTCCTGGGTGCAGATTGGGAGGTGCCCTGGAGAGAACACAAAAGAATCCTTCATGTGGGTGTTTCATGGGAGTGTCATGGACGTGTCAGTGAAAGTTGCTGCATTCTCATAGTGCAGTGCCGCAACCACGAAAAGACACAGCCGCCATGGCGACTGCGAGGACCTCTGAATCAGGTCCACAATGTATACAGGTCTTATCAAATATGTTGCAAATCTTAGAGATAACTCCACAACTTAGAAGCCATTGTACGCTAAGCCACATCTGATGCCATGTTTTATACACAGAGCAATATCTGGTGCCAAGTCTAATATGCAGGCTTATATCTGCTACCAAGTCTAATATGCAGGCTTATATCTGCTACCAGGTCTAATGTGCAGAGCAATATACGGTGACAATGTAATAATATACAGTAAGTCATATGCAGGGACCTCCTCATTTGGTGCTACATCATCAGAAATTTAGCATCATCCTGCCCTCAGGACAAGTGGGTTCCTTCAAAGAGGAGTAAATAAAAAACAGTGAGAACATCAGTTTTGCATTTCCAAAATAATTCGATTACAACCTCAAATGCAGGGCCGTATCTATAATGGATGCAGGGTGTGCGGGGCACCCATATAGTCTAATACTTACCTGTTTGTAGTCTTCAAAAATCACTGGGAAACTGTCGGCGGCCATTTTCCAGGCGACTCACGCATGTGCAGCACTGCTATCCCTGGGAAAACGGCACAGGCACCATTTTCCCGTAGACCCGTGCATGCGCAGTAAATTTCGTCACTAAGCTAGAATCTACTGCACTGCCAGAGAGAGGAGGGGTCCCGCACTGAGTCTGCACACGGGTCCCCTCCTCTCTTAAAAAGTCCCTGCTCAAATGGGGTTGAGATGCTCGGAGGTTGGATATGGGGCTATTCTTTGTGACTTGTGGATGGTGAGAAGCTTAGTGAGACAAGCACTTTGTGTCACCAGGTTCCTGTGAAATAACTCTAGCCCTGGCTATAGGTGATGGTTAGTTATGACTGTGTACTTTGTGGAGCATTATGTCTAATTGGCTTGTGCTATACATACATATGTGGGCTGATTCAGGGTCGCACACAATTCTGCTGCATCTGCAGTCACATGGTATGCCTGAAAATGCAGATCTCTAACTGATGTCATAAACCCCCAGGGTGCAGTTGCTCAATAAGTCACAGGATGTAGCAAAATGCATGCAGTGATATTTATTTGTGATAAAATATAAAAGCAGAGGAGTGCAGTTATATAGAGTCTACTGGTAATGGTAGGATGCACAAAGCAAGGCAATAAAACTTGGCAGATCACAGGAGCTCATAGGAATATAAGACTACAAACATTAATACTTAACAGCAGGAGGGTAACTTGATGAATGGCAGTAGGTCATTTGCTTAGCAGGCACAAAACACAGGATTTTATGGCAAAACAAAGTCCAGAAACATTGGAGTATAAAGGTTCAAAACAGGAATATAAATCCTGGCTGAGGCAGGTCCTAGGCATGGCTGATCATAATAGCAAAAAACATCAATGACCAGGCAATAACTGCTGTGCTCATACAGATTAAGGGGTCTAGTTACTAAGCAGTGTTAGAAGACAGAGTGAAAAGTGATAAGAAGTGATAAGGTGCCAGCCAATCAGCTCCCAACTGTCATCTCACAGGCTGTGTTTGAAAAATGACAGTTGGGAGCTGATTGGCTGGCACCTTATCACTTTTCACTCTGTCTCCTAACACTGCTTAGTAACTAGACCCCTAAGGGTTGCATCCAATTAGAGGCGAAAAGTCGGAAAGATTTCGCCTGTCCGACTCTCTGCCTCATTCACCAGTTTCAGAGGCGAAAACTTTTCGTGCGCGTCCCTGCTTTTCGCCTTATTCAATTCCAAAGAGGCGAAAACGGGAGTCGGCAAATGTGGAACAGGCGGAAAGTACTGAAAGAAATGGGGAAATCAGTCTGTAACCCCAAAAAAGTCGCCCTGACAGAGGAAATCAATATGCATATGTACTAATAGCCCTAATAAAGCTATTTGGGGTACTTAAGTTGGGTTAATTGCTTGCTTTTAGCGTCTTTGTAAAAGTGGTGAAGAATGGCACAAAGCAGTATTTTAAGGTGAAAATAAGTTGTCCAGGCAAATTTGGGGTACTTGAAAATGGGTGCAAGCATATTTTAATGTCTCTATGCACTTGCAATCCCAAAAATACCTGACCCATCCTTACAACACCCCAAGAAGTCTATTTCGCTAGTATTTATGCTTATCACCCCACTTTTACTTTTTCGACCCAAAAATTTAAAGTACTTTTTTGGGGTGTTCTTAGGTTTTTTTTTTACATTTTTTTATTGGCAGATTTGTCCTTTGGGGGGGCTGTCCCAAGGATTCTGGGTCGTTTCCCCACATTTGTACCCCAAAATAAAGATTTTGCACTTCTTTTCACCTGCTATTCATAAGAGATACTTTTTTGCCTATTACATTGCATTGAGTTTCTGCTTAGGTGAAATCTGGCTGGAATTGAATTTAGAGATAAGTTTAGAACAGGCAAAAAGATACAATAGGCGAAACTTTTTAGCTGACTACAGCTTTTCGCTTCTAATAGAATACGGGCCTTAGGGGGAATTCAATTAGACGCAAAAAAGCGAAAACGACGTCGGAGAAGTTTTCGCACAATTTGCGTGTTTTGGTGCAATATTTCACGTCTCTTGTCTATGCACGCTGCTGTTTTTTGCCCTGTCCTATTATAAAAGACGCGAATATGAGAAAACTGTACTTGGTGTAGCCTGTAAAAGTACGGGAAATCTGTCTGTACCCCATAAAAAAACCTAACTTATACCCCTTTTACACCAGACCAAAAACCTGGGTTATTGCTGGGTCTACCCGGGTCGCAGCTCAGTGTAAAAGGGTCCCAGAAAATTAACCTGGGTCAAGTGACCCGGCAATACAACCCAGGTAGCTACCAGGGTCGGACCCAGGATGGACCCAGGTAATGGTGCAGTGTAAACGGCGTGACCCGGGTTATCTGCCCTGGTTCATGCCTAAAATGAGCTGATTGGTGGCTGTGGAGCAGTCACCTCCCACTTTTTATGACCTCACAGGTTTAGCAGGGCAGACCTGGGTTCAGTGCGAACGGTGCTGACCTGGGAGTAACCCAGATCGAAGGAGCAGTGTAAATGGGGTCTGACCTGGGACGGAACCATGTTCAAAAACCCAGGTCGGACCCGGATCTTTGGTGGAAAAGAGGTATAACATATGAAATCAATTTAGAAGTGTATTAGTGGACCTAATAAAAGTATTTGGGGTTATTAATTTGTGTCAAACGTCTGTTATATGCATATTTGTATAAGTGTGGAAAAATGATAAAAAGCAATATTTTTTGGCGAACATTAATGCTGTAGTTAACTTGGGGGTACATTAAAATGGGTGCAAGTATATTTTTGTGTCCAAAAAGTGCACTTTTAAATTGTTTTCAAAAATATACCTGATGCAGCCACCTGCAACATTGTCCCATCCATACAGCCCCCTCATATACCTGACCCAGTACTTTAAACCCATTTTCCAACACTTTAAATTTTTTTCACCCCAAAACTAATATGTATTTATTGGCCAAGTTAAGTTAATAAAAAAAATATTTTTGTCTAATTTGTCATTAGGGGGGTTGTCCAAGGGGTTCTGAATCAAGTCCCCACATTTTTAAACAAAAATAGGGATTTTGCACAACTTTTCACCTGCTCTGAGATGGTGAAAACAGTTATCCAGTTTTTGTCTATGGAGTTTTTGCACATGCAAAAACTTTGGCAATAGGATTGTACGATACGTCTAATTGAATCCCCCCCTAAATAGCGAGCTGCCAGGTGCAGTACATGCTGGTAATTGAGTCATTAATTACCTGACACTGGGCACAGAGCAGTGTCCAAAAAGCAGCACCTCTGGTAAGGGCCAGTACTGCAGCTCACATAACCAGTGGCCTGGTGACCCCTGGTGGCGGGATATCATACTACAGGCAAGGTAGAACAGACAGACGACCTGGTTCAATAAGGATTGCTATTGCGATCGCAGCTCCGTAATCACACGCAGGTCTGCTGCAGAAATATGCTAATGATTGCTATCGCAATGCTGTCGCACTGCCAGCATATAGATGCCCACTGCCTCCCAATACCGCTATCTCACATCCATAATACCTTGCAAACCTTCATAAACATCGGTAACATAGAGTACCATCAGCCCCTCACATAGAATTACAGCAGCCCTGACCTTACTTAGAAATTGCTAACCTTGTTGCACGCAGTGAGTACTCGAGATGCGTATGCAATCGCACTGGCTAAATTATGCACGCCCATGTAACGCCGTTCAAGCGGACAGACATGCCTGCATTTCCCTGACCACCACCCTGTCACCACCCCCAAATGCTCACTGCCTGTCAATCACTCTGTGATTGCTTTGCGTGGTCTGCTTGATCGCAGTGGTGCCTTCACGCACGCACACTTCAATGCATACGCATGCGTAGTACACAACAATCGACCAACTGCGAGCGCTGTTGCATTTGCGATCCATAATGAATCAGGCCCAGAGTTCCAACAACTGACATCTATGCAACAGATATAGATATATATATATATATATAGATATATATATACTCAAGAAAGTAGCCATCACCATTATCAGCACACATTTGAACCAGCCTTGGTGCAAAAGATCCATCTGAAATCAGACAGATCTTTGCCTGCACTCACCTCTGAATAGCCTGTGATTCCATCCTCACGACCATGACACACTTATCCTACATTCTGCCATCCAGTTATATCCATTTAGCCATAAGTAGAGATGCGGTTTATTTGTATGCAACTCTAAATAGCTCGGATATTAGCAGAGATGCAATAAGTGCACCACTGATGCATGCGCATTGGGAAAAAACACATACTGTATGTGGCCGCATTGCATGTATCTTTGAATCAGGAACAAAATGCTCAGTTGAAGAAGTATTTCCCCCCCAATGTTCAGTTGTAGGGAAATATTCCTCCAACTGAACATTGAGGGGGCCTTAATGCTACAGAGAGTGCATGGCACTGTCTCTTTCCAGGGTCGGTGCAAGGTTTCTTAGAACCTTAGGCAAAACTGCAGCCTACTCAGCTGCCCCCCACTTCCGCCACCAATACCCACTTTCCAACCCATCAGGTGAAAGTGAGAAGGCATCATCTTAGTTCCACAGCTGCCACCTGCATTTAGTACAACAAGAATGTCTCTTTCAGACACATACATAATATTGTGATGGGCAGACTCTGTGTTGCCCCCCCCAGATCCTGGCGCCCCTAGGCAGCTGCCTAAAGCTGTCTAATGGTAGAGCTGGCCCTGTCTCTTTAACCTAGCCATCCGGACACTAGGAGCTGGAGCAGCAGCCAGATGTACGACCTCCGACCTGCCAACTGCACATGCACGGCTTCCTGAGGTTCTTTTCCCTGAGTGTCTCCCATAAACAGGGGCCCCTTAGAGACCCCCAAACTACATTGTGCCACCACCACTGTTCATATTAACTATCTTGCTGCCACCACTGCATAACTCCTTACAGTGTGTGTGCACTAGGCGCACTACACACTGGATAGGCTTGCATCCTGTACCTGCTGCGTACTGCTATCCCTGTGTTATCCTGTTACCTGTATATACTGGTTATCAAACCATTCTCTGGTTAAGTGTATTTGCTGTGTGGATTGACTTCCATCACCTGCTGCTGTTACTTATTACCATATCAGAATCTGCTAATACTACAGACCCTAGTCTAAGAGCCATCAATTTGCAAGGGTTCTATTTACATTTAAAATCTTAACCCCATTTGTGAATATATAAAATGCAGCCTTAAATAGAGTTAATAATTCAGCTTTCTTTATCTTTTAATTTATTTAGCTATAGGCAACAAATATGCTAATTTAGCTGTGACTGGCAGCGCTCCGCAGAGCTAAAGCTCGGCGGATTACTTGTAAAAATTGTTTTACATGTGATGTTAACAGGCTGCTCCAGTTTCCACTCCGTTCCTACTGATGGGGAAGTCAATAAAGACGCAGATTTTTTTTGCTAATTAGACTCCTTGAGAATGTGAGCACTAGATTGACTTCCTGTTCATTTTATCTGTAGCAATATTCTCCACGAAGCTGTCACAATGATAAAGAAATGCTAAACAGTTGTCATGTAAAACAGGTAGTTTAAAAGTACCAAAATTTTAATCACCTTTAAGATCGCTGACATCTGCTGCCTTAAAAAACAAAATATGTAAAATCATAGACTTTGTTTTTTATCCATCAAAATTATACTTTAATTTGACAGCTTGGCTCTATTCTTTAGGCTCTATAACATGATTTACTAAAAGACCATTCCATAATAACATTCATATTATATTACAGACAACATGCTTATAGTCAGTAAAGCATTTTCCTATTTAATTAATATCAGTATTGCCAGAGGGCACTAAAACTTATTTCCACCTAACAAAAAGCAATTAAAAATGTAAAAGGCATAAAAGGTTCTGAAGCTTTGCAGGAACAAAAGAGTTTTATGTTATTTAGGATGGACAAACTGAGAGCTGTGTCACGAACCAGGGACTTATCAACTCATACCCTGTCTGGCGGTGCTTCTATAAGGTGGTCTATGTCAGCCAGGGGTGTTTTAAGAGAGTAGGGGGCCCATGTGCTTTCTCCGCCCCGGGGCCCCCTCCTCTGTCTTCGGCGGCCAGAGGCAGCGCACTGAGGACAGCATTGTAGAGGTAGACTCAGTAGACTCAGGGCACTAGTCTGTACCCAGAATCTACTGTGCATGCACAGGTCACCGAGAAAATGGAAAAGCTATTTTCCAGTAATTTCTCTACTGTGTATGGGCAAAACACAGGGAAAATGGTTGCGGCGGCCTTTTTCCAGGTGACTTTTACAGCGCTGATAGCGCCGATGTGGGAGGGAGTGGTAAGTATTAAAAATATGGGTGCAGGGAGTGAGGTGTGGGCGCCCTTGTACTCAGGGGCCTCGGTGCCCTGCCCCACTATAGATACGCCCCTGATGTCGGCACTTTCCTAATGTGCATATGTGCACCAAGATGGCTCAGATCAGCTGATTTCTAACATCTAGTCCCTTCTTGTCTGCTGCGCCCATATGACTGATTTCTCCTATCCCCTGCAAGAGCGCCCTATTAAAGCTTCACCTGTCACTAGCACATCGTCAGAGCAACATGGAACAAAGCTTCCTCTCCAGTGTGTATCTTCTGACTTAAGTGCAAGGACTCCTCTGGTTCTAGTCTAGTTCTAGTCACCTCCTGATCCCTCCGGTTCCAGTCCAATTCAAGGTTTCTTCAGTGTTCTCCTGTCCCAGTCCGGTCCAGCCTCCTCCAGTTCTAGTTCGGTCCAAATCACCTGCTGTCTTCTACGGTTCCAGTCCGGCCCAGCCTGCATATTTCCAGCCTGTATTCATCATTCCGGTTCCAGTCCGGCTCAGCCTGCTATCTACACTCCAGTCCAGTTTGAGCCTGTGCTATTCCTGCAGTGTCTGAAGTATCCATTTAATAAAATTGACTGTAAACATGCTTGTAAATGCCAAGTCTTCTCTCTGCTACCACTTGCGGCTTCAAGCAAGTCTTCTGTTAACAATTTCCCGGCTCATGCGTGTTCAAGTGGACTCATCCTGTGTTAAATACTTCAGCCTATATTGCTGCTCTGAGAGTTCTACTTCATTTCCACTGATCTTCTCAGCACAATTGCTCCAAGCTTGCCTCTGGGACTTTCTGTTCATCGAACCATTGGTGTGACCATCAATGGTGAATGGCTGACTCTGGGTGCTGGGGACTAGGTACTGTATCTGCGTCCCTTTCTGTGGGTGTAGGCTCCAAGCACCCAGGTCTGGCAGTCAGGTTGTAAAACTTTCAATGGATTCCTGCCAGGCTATTGGTTATCTGAGTTGCCCCCTGCCCAGTTTTCAAGTATTGATTCCAGCTCCACAGTCCTGAGGGTCAGGGCAAGGGTTGAGTTCCTTTCAAGTGGTTCCAAGCAGTGGCTGGGGGTTTCCGGTAGTCACCAACCTCCCTGATGACCTTGGGTTATATTCCATGTTGGTCTATCCCTGCTCCATGAGAAAATTTCTGATACGCTCATCTTGTTTTCTATTCTTCTCATCAGTCCAGTCCACGGGTTAGGACTTGGCTCTCACCCTCAAGCTCGTGACAAGCTGCTATTGTCATCCAGATGTAAAACAGATTTAAAAATGAAAGCACCAATCTAGGTTTAATATTGCAAATCTGGAAACATAATGAGGTGGCTAACTTTTGGCTGAAGCTAAAGTGATTTAAGATGGAGGGATGAGGATGAATTGATTGGAATCTATCTGAACACTTGCAATTTGCGTAGCTACTGTGAAAATTGGGCTGCCTACTAAGTACCAGGTATTTAATTTAAAAGAGTTCCAGTCTGTTATGACAATGCCCACAGGGAGGTGATAAGGTCTTAGAACCACTTGGAGATATTTTCACCTTTAGGAGCTGCCTTTCCCTTAATGCTTTATACACATAACGGTACTTCAATGTCACCCAGGCCTGAAGCTCAAAGTAGTAAAATTTTAGAATCCCAGGGTATTGCTGAACAAAAATGATCAGATGGTTATGAAATGTGGAGCTATTAGGCATCCAATAAAATTTTGGAGCTGCGGTAAGGTGCAGGAACAAGGCAAAAGTGAACTCCACAAACAGGCCAAAGATATGGGCTGGTTGGCACTGGCAGGCAGCATGATCAGGTCACGGTCCTAGTTCAGGACAGGCAGAAGGCAAGAAAGTATTCCAGGAAACAAGCCAGGGGTCAGAAAAATAGAGAACAACAATAAGCAAAAATGGTTCTGGTCACCAACACACAATCCGAAACAGAATACAGCGAGATCGGTTTAATCAGCACGGCAGGCAATATAACCAGCACAGAAGCACTGACAAGAAGACCCCAATACCCTGATCTACCAATGAGCAACAGGCTGTGGTCCTGCTCTGACAATTACCGCCTTTTCACAACCCTTAAAATCCCAGGGGCAGTGCTTGACAGTGCTGACTGCATCTCCATGGTAACTAGTCCATATGCCAGTAGTCCTGTGACATCATCTGCAGGAAGATCTAGTGTTGCATTGCTAGTACGGCTTCGGGCACTGTACATAATAGTCTCTCGATTACGGTTTTGCATCCCTCCCTTTGTGCAAACTCCACAAACAAGTAACACAACGTCTCCAGAACCCCATTTCCTATCAAGTTATTCACCTAAGGCAGAACCAATCAAAACAGGACTTGAATAGGTTATAAGGTCACTATTAATTGGTGGTCTGAATGATTCCTGTGCCCACAGGCTGTAGTAAGGTGAATCCTGTCCTGACTTAAGGCTATTGACAGGAATGATGGCCTGTTTTGTAGCACAATTATCCTCCAAATGCTGTTGGATTTATATTACAAGAAGGGAGATCTATCAAACCTAAGATAGAGGATACAATTGTGAAGTTGCCTATAGCACCCAATCAGTTCTAGTTATCATTTATCTAAAATTACAATAAAAAAGAAGCTTATTTTTTGCTACGTGCAACTTCTAGACTTTATCTTTCATGAATGTTTGATACATCTCCTCCTAGGTGTGCAAGACCGCCAAACCTATAATTCATGAAAAGTATACATGCTTTTAAAGAAGCTTTTCTATTAATGTAGAACATCGGCTGTCCTTTTCTAACTGTCACGATTCTGGGGAAATTGGCCTCCAATGATGGAACAGGCTTTGCAGGCAGGGATACCGGCAGCACAAACTGAGGAGGTCTTAGATATGTTTTCCTCATACAGTATGATGGCACAAGACACGAGTAGATCAGAAGAATAGAACTTTAATGATGACAAGAATGGTTGGAGGGAATAGTGGTATAAGCACAGAACTAGTCCTGGTAATATGTAGTAATATACCACTAGACAGATGCTTGAATTGATCCGTGAATGACTGAAGCACTGGGTTGAGCCCAGGTAAAAGACAGAGGGCCCGATTCAGACCCGGACGCTAAGCCGCGGACGCACACTATGGCCGATAATCACCCGTTTGCGCATGGATTTGTGTCAATATGCGCATGCGTGAGTCACCCACTGCGCTTGGGAATTGTGCGCTCGTAGTGCACAGACTGGACGCTAATTTGAGTGACAGTGCCGTTTGTGGGTGGTAACAGGGGAAGGTGCTTTTGAACGGGGGAGTGGTGCTGCGAACGCAGGCGTGTCTGGGCGTCTAAATGGCGTTTTATGGGTGTGAATAATTAGCAAAGATGCGTCATTGTACACGTCACTTGGTTGTATTTCAGTCTGCAGTGATCGCAGTGCCTGCGGCGAGGTAGGGTCTACCTCAAGCGCTGCGTGCAGCTCCGATGGCTCTTGATGGTTCTGATTAATCATACACTTCCTGGAGATGACGTGTGTTAAGAAAGAAAAGTGGGCGTCTTTATACCGGCGTGCGTTCGCTCTGCCGTCGCTCTCCCTTTTGGCTGCGAGAGAGCGCAGCTTAGCGTCCGGGTCTGAATCGACCCCAGAGTTCTAGGAGCAAAGTGCTGAGCTATGCTCGGTAATAGCAAGAGTACTTGGAGCCACGTGCTGAACTGTGCTCAGTGGTTAGCAAGAGTTCTTGGAGCCAGTTGCTGAGCAGTTCTCAGTAATTAGCAGAAGTTCTTGGAGCCAGGTGCTGAACTGTGCTCAGTGGTTAGCAAGAGTTCTAGGAGCCAGGTGCTGAGCAGTGCTCAGTAATTAGCAGAAGTTCTTAGAGCAAGGTGCTGAGCTGTGTTCAGTAATAAGCAAAAGTTCTTAGAGCAAGGTGCTGAGCTATACTCAGTAAATAGCAGAAGTTCTTGGAGCCAGTAAGTGTATTGAGTCAGGAGCAAACGAAGATCCAGCAGGAGCCAAAAGGAAACCTTTAGGAGACTTTCCACAGACACTAACTGAGTGTCCAGGATGGACTTATATACCTAGTACCTGCTACTGGTTGGCCACATACGAACAGCTGATCCTAGGAGAGACTTAGGATTGGTAACTGTAGGACCACATGATCAAACCAAGATGGCCACGCTTATGGACCGGAGAGGCGCTCGTGGACACCGTGGAACATCACCATGCAGGTGAATGAGAACCACTGGGTAGCGGGGAGAGTGGGCATGCGTGAGAGGATACCTGAATCTGGACACGTGGAGCACAGCTGCCCGAGACCTCAACCGTACCCTGACAGTCCGGGTCCTGACACTAACATCTATGACAATCTTATCGCAGAAGCCATCTTGGTATAGCTGAGTATTAGAGAGGTGGAGCACACTGAAAAACAGAAGCACTTGATAGATCAAGTGCTGTTAGGAATTGTATTGGTACAATAAAGGCTACACTTATATGAATGAGGAATAAAATAGCAGTCAATGCTAAACAAGCCTGCTAGATGCTAGTGTCCATCCTTGCAACAAGTTTCGAATTCTCCTTCTACCGACAATCTGGAGACACATTAATAAACAATGCTCAGCTGGTATCTTTTATAGCAAACCCCAACACAAAAGGAAATTTAATTAATAAGCACAATTAACATGTGTACATATTTCTTTTTAAAAGACAATAATAATGGCAATTACCAAAATAAATATGACAATATTAATATAAACTGACTAAAAGTACATAACAATTAAAGCCGTTATTGGGCTATGATGATGCAATCTTGCAGTCCCGCCCCCAAAACATCACTATCGTCCAGCCACACCCCCGCTGTAAGCTGACAGTCAGCTCCCGCCCAGCAGGCCGTTATAAAAGGGGTAATCTACTGTATCTCAATACACCTATCTATAAGGATAGCGGCAGCCCAAAGGGAAAAGATCCCGACAGGGCAGGTAAGTAGCCTATCCCTACCCCTCTCCCCCCCTAACCCTCCCGTAGTGGTGCCTAACCCTTACCTCCTCCCCTAGTACCTAACCCTAACCTCCCACCGGGGATGCCTTACCCTAACCTCCCCCCGGGGGTGCCTAACCCTAAACCCCCCTTACCGCATCCTAAACCTAACCCTCCCTACCCCTCTCAACCTCCTAACCTTAACCCTCCCTTAGTGGTGCCTAACCCTAACCTCCCCCCCTAGTGCCTAACCCTAGCCTCCCCCCTAGGGTTTCCTACTGCCAGGGGCGAATTGGGCCTCTGGGACAGCGTGTAAGTTCCCGCTGGGCTGGTCCCATTCCCCCGTCTGCCGGGCTGGCTTAACCCGCTTGCTGAGCCGGGGCCACGCTGATTACCAACCTGGGCTGATGATTTATACTTATGATGGTCCCTGGCTGGTTGGTGTACTTTTGAAAGTTGCTACAGGCTCCGGCTAGCAGTCACTTCCGCATGCCGTTAGCCAGGAGCAGCTCTGCAGCTAACCCACAATGATCTGCAGGTACCGGGATTGGCTCTCCTATAATGCCGGGTCTCCTTGCTGGGAGTCAGGGAAGATAGGTGGCAGTTGCGGCTAGTAACAGGGGAATACGCAGATGAGGATAGACAGCTCCCAGCCCGGCCCAAGGAAGGGAGGTCCTGCCCAATGCCCATAGAATACACGCTCCCCAGCCCGGCCCAGGGACACACACAGGCAGGTAACCAGGCTCTCACCCTCCATCAGCAGTGATACGATAGAAGACGGTCTTGCAGTCCAGCCCAGTTCCCAGAGCCAGCACTCACTAGGCAGGGGAACAATGAGGATCAGCCCACGAAGAATGGCCTAGCAGTGACCAGAGCTGTCCCTGTTATCCCTGTTATTTATCACAGGCATAGTCAATCTCTGGTCTGAGATTTCTATATTGCACATTCTTGCACACAATAAAAGGGGTTTGGAGTAGCATTAGCAAAAAGGTCGCAGACGCAAGGAAGTCCGTGACTGTGTCCAACTCCGAATCAGGCCCTATGAGGAGGGATCCTGTTCCTCTCGACAGACCACACCCCCTCAACAGACCCTGCCCCCATTCGGGCTGTTTCCATAAATTTCCCGGGCTGGTTTTCCATTCCAATCCGCCCCTGCCTAACGCTACCCCCCCAAAACCTAACCCTAACCCCGCTACACTCCATAAACCTAACCCTCCCCTCCCGCAGCTAACGCTAAGGGCACCCCGGATTTACCTCGTTTGGGCTTGCGTCCTTTGGCGTTCCAGCGTCAGGATTAAGATAGGTGTCGGTATTTCCCCAATTTCTTTACTGATAAGTTAAAATAACACTTACAAGATAACTGAATTATCAGAAGCCTTAGCAGGGGTCTCTGCACTTTGGAGCAGCTGTTAATTCTCAGATTTGTCCATCAGATTTTTTTCCTCAGAGATACTTGATGTTGATCCATTTCCTTGAAACATGAGATGTGTTGTTTTTTTTTAAATATATGTTTGTAGAGGTGCTTGTTTAAGGGTGTCTTCTTGTGCCCCAAATATTATTTATAATCCACATGTGCAATCTAAATGAAATGAAGGGGATAAAAACAATACAGTAGTACACTCCATAAGTATACTTGTCATTTATTTGTAACAAAGGCCCTCATTCAGACCCACTCGCAAGCGGGCGCACGTACGTTAGGCGTACGTACAAAATTATTTAAATTCAATGGCTCGCTCGTATTTTCTTTCGCATCTAAAATTCCTCCCTAAACTCAGGCGACCCCTCCTCTAACTAACAAGCGTGCGAAATAGCGAGCGTACATCCCCGAAATGGCTTGAAGGGAACGCACGCACAAGTGAAACCGGAAGTGGCCTTGTCAGATGTCGATTACCTGCTCCTTTATTCTGCCTACCTCCCTCAATCGTATCATGCCAATCAATGTATCAATTAGCTTAATTGTTTTTTTTTTTTCAACACAATGCAAGAAACTTTACTCTTGTCCGTGTTTGTGTTTACCCGCAGAATACGTACGGATGGAACATTCGCTTTTATTGTTCAAAAAACATGTGAACCACAATTAAACAATTGTTCTATTGCTGTGGATCCTCGCATATTTTCCGGGGTTCATTTCTTTATTTAAATTTGCAAACGCATGTCACTGCATCAAGCCTATCATAACTCTCCAGAGATTTCTGGCCCTGTTGAACACATGACTCATACACTAACCAATAAAATTGCTCCTGTTAATTTCCAAAATACATTAGCCAATCAGAAATTTTTTGCACACTTTATCAAAAATGTTTTGTATGAAAAACTCCATTGCCATCATGAGAGCCTCCGCATTCACCAGGCGCGAGCTGCTGGTGCTTACGGAGGTGATGGATCGCCGTATCACCAGCCAGCCTCCACCCATCACCAACCGGCAGAAGCGCTCCGCGTATGCGGAGGCACGGTCCCGCCTGCGGTCCTTAGGTTCACGCCGCAACATCGGGCAGCTGGAACGCAGGTGGTCAGACCTGCAACGGCGAACGCCCCGCTTGCTGGCATGCTTTCGCATGCAGATACTGGAAAGTAAGTGTTATGTATTGTGGTTTTCATGTTTGTGTTTGTGGGGCAAACTGCGTGTGCATGTTTTCCTGTCTGTCCTATTTATTATTTGTCCTCATATCTGCGTGTGCATGTTTTCCTGTCTGTCCTATTTATTATTTGTCCTCATATCTGCGTGTGCATGTTTTCCTGTCTGTCCTATTTATTATTTGTCCTCATATCTGCGTGTGCATGTTTTCCCTCTATTTCTGTTTTTTTCATTCTACTCCTATTTGCATGTTTTTTGTTGGTGGTTTTTTTTTTTTTATTTGGGCCCCGGATTTGGCCAGAAACTAACCTCAATTTGTTTGACATATTTTAGGTGGACAGCCAAGACTACGCCGTCACCGTCCGGCCAGACGGCGTTCCCGGCCACTATCCCCAACCCCCAGCCAACACTCCACCCCAAATATTTCCCCTATACCCCACTCCTCCCCAGCCATCCCAGACCCTCTCCCGGAACTGTCGGGCCTCATTCCCCTCCGTCCCACTTCCCCCTCTCCTCCACCCACCCCTCTTACAATTACCCCCTCCCCGGAGTCCGTCATTACCCCTCCCCGTTCTTTGGGGAATGAAGGCTCCTCCGAGGAAGAACATGGAGGGACTTCCGGAGCTCCCGTTTTGGCTCCCGGTATGTTTTTCTTTCGCATTTTTTTTAAGCACAAACTGTTTGTATGTAATCATGTGTCGTGCCTTTATTCGTGATTTTTGGGTTTACTTTTGGTGATTTAGCAGTTTGCCTTTACCTCTTCCTGCTGGTTTCAACATACACATATCACACCTGTGGGAATTTGTACATAGGCCTGGTATTTTTGGCAGCACCCCCTTTTTATTTTGGTTTCTTTTTTTTAGGTTTAGGAGTGATTTCGTTGTGTTTTTTTTTTGTTAATGTGGCTTCCCTATTGTTTTATTAATCCACACACTTTTCTCACACACAGAGGAACAGAGGCGTCGGCAAGAGGTGGTCGAATGTGTTGGCCAGATGCGCCAACATGTCATTGGCGTTCTTGTGGGCCTTGAACGGCTGTCTGGCATCCTTCGCCAGTAGTTTTTTTTTTTTTTTTTTAGTTTTCTAAATAAATTGTTGATTTCGAATATATGTTCTGGCTCATTCTTTTTTTCCAAAAAAAAAAAAAAAAACCCTGACATAAGTTGACTGTTCCTGCAAGGATTTCCCTTTTTTAAAAGTTAGATTGTGTTTTGTATTTGTATGTAAATCAGCCACAAGAAACACAGAACAGTAACAATGTCATTTCCCTTTTTGGGTGTAGTGTCAATTAGATATTTCTACATTTTACAGGTTCCTAGTTGGTGTGCAAGCTGCTTAGGCCAATCTTCCAAATCCAAAGGTTTGGACAGGCTTCCTTTTGGTGTGGGTTGGGAACCTGAAAACATATTTCAGTTTACATCAACTGGTGTCAGTACTGGATTACCCCTTAGTCAAATGTAAGGTGTGTTAACCTGGTTACACTTGCTGTTAACGTCCAAAAAAAGGAAGACCATTTCACTCTCCAAACATTTATTCACAACATAAATGAGAAATCAAAGTGGTCACTCCCTCAAAAAAAAACACAGTGATAAACTCAAATACAACACATACAAATAAAATATTTAAATTAAAAAAACAATCAAGAACTGGTTGACGAAGGACCATGCCAACATGATTCCACAAACATGGCGTTGCGATATGGGTTCCAGAATATATGCCCCAAATCACCAGATCCAGGTTTGGTAAGGGTAGCAGGAAGTAGTGAGCGTTGGAGTGCCAAAGATTATGTGAACAAACAGACGATGGTGAAAAAAATACAAATAAATTAGATGTTCGCAAACAAACACAAACACATTAGGTATAAACACTGTAGTTTTGGCCAAACTTACCTAAAAAATCTGGCCACCACATCATCGCGTATGGCCCCCCCACATACTGACCTCCGACCAACCTCGGGGGGGCCATCCTCAGGTAAGGCATCCTCTGGCTGCATTGGGACACCACTCCTTATGGCGATGTTGTGAAATATCCCACACAGGACCACAATTTTCTACACCATATCCGGCAAATACATGAGCTCGCCACCAGAGCGGTGGAGGCATCTGAATCGGCCTTTTAAAAGGCCAATACAGCGCTCCACCACTTGCCTGGTGGCTGTAAGTGCGGAATTATACTCACTTTGTGGGCCTGGTGTGGGAGCCAAATAAGGAGTGAGCAGCCAGGACATGCAAGGGTATCCACTGTCTCCTGTGAAAAATAAGAGACAACATCAGGAACACTGTGTATCAAGCTTAACATTGTTATGTACTAAAGGTCTCCACTTACCCAGAAGCCACGCATCACCAGCTTGTAGGTTGGTTAATTTCTGCCATATCCCTGATTGCCGGATGACGAAGGAGTCATGTGCACTTCCTGGTAATTTAGCATTCAGGGACAGGATCTGGAGGGAGGCATCACATACCACCATTACATTCAGGGAGTGATAGTGTTTCCTGTTTCTAAATATTGCCTCCAGCCGTGCTGGAGGCTGAAGTGGTATGTGAGTACCATCCACAACCCCTATGATGTGTGGGAAGCCAGCTATTTGGTAAAAATTGGCCTTGGCCACACTAAGGGCACCCATATCCAAAGGCATTTGAATAAAATGATGGAGGTGCTTGAAAAGTGCCTCCATCACTGCCCTCAGGATCCGGGAAAAGGAGGATTGGGAGATGCCCGCCACTATTCCCACCGTTGTTTGAAACGATCCTGAGGCACAGAAATGTAACACCACCATAAATTGCGTCAGTGGTGGTATTGCTGTTGGACTGTCAATTTGCCGCTCAAGATCACTTTCTATTAATGAGAGAGTGTCTATGATGATTTTGGGAGGTAGATGGTAGTGTCTTAAAACCTCATCATCGGGCATTCCAAAAAGGGTGACACGTGTTCGAAATATCTGGAGCCTTGCATGCCTACGATGCCTACGCCTGGGATGAGATTGAGGTTGGTCGGCTTCCGGGAGCATGGCCAGAACAATCCGCCCCAGATCAACCTGAAATTCAAAGATTTCAAAGTAAGGCTTTTGACCCACCCCAAAACTATATTAAAACAACTTAGCTTGATGATACCATCCATTGCTGCTTACATGCCGGGGTATTGTCATGATACGTCCAAACTGAAAATAAACACCAAAATTATTTGACACATTTCACTCTGTGCATTTTTGTTTATAAATTTTGTGCTAGACCAAAGTTAAAATATGCCAAACACCCATTTAGCAAAACCGCAAATCGACATTTAACACAGTACATCAAAACGGGTCGAAATGTTGGCTCAAAAAGCGAAAGATAAACCACCAAAAAGTTAGAATGATTATTAAGCTGTTTAAAATGCGCTAATTAGTTCGCTAATACAAGTCACAAGAGTAACTACTAAAAATGCGCTAATTAGTTCGCTAATACAAGTCACAAGAGTAACTACTAAAAATGCGCTAATTAGTTCGCTAATACAAGTCACAAGAGTAACTACTAAAAATGCACTAATTAGTTCGCTAATATAAGTCACAAGAGTAACTACTAAAAATGCGCTAATTAGTTCGCTAATACAAGTCACAAGAGTAACTACAAAAAATGCGCTAATTAGTTCGCTAATACAAGTCACAAGAGTAACTACTAAAAATGCGCTAATTAGTTCGCTAATACAAGTCACAAGAGTAACTACTAAAAATGCGCTAATTAGTTCGCTAATACAAGTCACAAGAGTAACTACTAAAAATGCGCTAATTAGTTCGCTAATACAAGTCACAAGAGTAACTACTAAAAATGCGCTAATTAGTTCGCTAATACAAGTCACAAGAGTAACTACTAAAAATGCGCTAATTAGTTCGCTAATACAAGATAAAAAATGGACTTACCAAGAGCAAATATCTAAGATGCAAAATCAAAAGGTCTTTGGGGTTGAAAATAAACAAAATCTAAAATAGAAGAAATGCGCTAATTAGTTCGCTAATACAAGTCACAAGAGTAACTACTAAAAATGCGCTAATTAGTTCGCTAATACAAGTCACAAGAGTAACTACTAAAAATGCGCTAATTAGTTCGCTAATACAAGTCACAAGAGTAACTACTAAAAATGTGCTAATTAGTTCGCTAATACAAGTCACAAGAGTAACTACTAAAAATGCGCTAATTAGTTCGCTAATACAAGTCACAAGAGTAACTACTAAAAATGCGCTAATTAGTTCGCTAATACAAGTCACAAGAGTAACTACTAAAAATGCGCTAATTAGTTCGCTAATACAAGTCACAAGAGTAACTACTAAAAATGCGCTAATTAGTTCGCTAATACAAGATAAAAAATGGACTTACCAAGAGCAAATATCTAAGATGCAAAATCAAAAGGTCTTTGGGGTTGAAAATAAACAAAATCTAAAATAGAAGAAATTAGGGATCCAAAAATTACAAAATATACGAAACACAATGAAACAACAATTGAACAAAAGTTAGACTTCACAAAACTTACCAAATCAAGAAACGAGGTCCCAAAAATATAAACCAACAAAGATAACGGAAAAAAAAACGCAAATCTAACCAACAAACGAATCTCCAACCGCCAACTCCTTTCTACGCAATCAATAAACTCCAGCCAAGATAACCTCCAACAATCCAAAAACGCCACCTCGACTTGAGACACACCAAGCCATAAATAGTGTTTCGTTTCCCACAAATTAAGGAGGGATCATAGGGCCGCACAATCAATGATGCGGCCACAAAATAAGGACGCATGCATAAATACGTCACGAAAACACATTCAAATTCTGGTGTATTTCTTGTTTGGACCTCAGACATGGCGACAGACCAGGGAAAAAATGCCCAAGAGTCAGGCGGTAAGTCTTTCATGCATTTTCTATCAACGATTAATTTGAAACATAAGATTAGGCAAGTTGTGATTTTGTGAATTCTGTAAATTTACACAAATAGGTGAGGAGGATGACATGGAAGAGGCTGCTGGGCCCAGTATTCTGGCCAAAGCGGCCAAAAAAAAAAAAGGCAGCCACATTTCACAAGAAAGGAGATGGAGGTTTTGATCCAGAAGTGTGTGGACATCCTGCCACAGGCAGACAGGAATATGAGTCTAAGCCAGAAGTGGAGAATGTGGGAAGAGGTAGCCGTTGCTGTCAATAGAGTGGGTGATTATGTCCGTCTAGCCCGGGATGTCAAACGGCGGTAAGTAAACCCTTGCCCCCCCTAAAAACAAACCCCATTTTAAACCAAAGGATAATGGCTTCCATTTTTCCCCACAGATGGGGCGACTTCAAATATTGCCTAAAGCAAAAACTCGCGGACAGGGCTAGGCATGCAAGGGGGACAGGTGGCCATCCCACCCCTGTGTCATTGGAGTTGACGGATTTAGAAGAGCTGGCACAGGGGTGTGTGCAGCCTGTGGAGGTGTTTGGCGTGTCCAACATGGATACGGACATGCCAGACTTTGCGGCTCCTCATGTTGGCCCAGGTAAGTATTGTGATGTCACCAACTCTGAAATGCTATTGTGCCAATATGTAGATTCTAATGTGACTCTTTTCTCATTTTTCCAACAGAGACACAGGCGGATGAGTCTGCTCCAGAGGGAAGCCTTGGCCGCAGAATTTCTGCTGGCTCTGCAGGGGAGGAACCAGTACATCCGGCTGAGGACCCTGCAGAAGCCAGTCCAGGGCGTGCCCCCTCGCAGGCAGTGGGCCTCCTCACAGAACTCAATTTAAAATCGGATTTCCATACGGAGATTCTGCAGAGGATGGACGCCAGTCTGATACGGGTGGCTGAGGCCCTGGAGCAAAATGCTGCGGCCAACGTGACCATTGGTCAGGCCCTGGCGGAAAATACCAGGGCCAACATCCGCATCGCCGATGCCCTGGAGCAGCTCGTTCGCCAGCACATTGTGGAGCCGACCTCCCTTCCTGCCGGAACATCAGGATCCTCCACCTCTGGCACAACATCAGCCAATCCTCCAAATGTGCCTAGCCCTGTGCCTAGTCCAGAGGCCACAACATCTGCCTCTGGACAGGCCAGCCCGATGGCATCCCGGACCCGGTCTGGCGCCCACCCTCCCCCATCCAAACGGGCGAAAAAACGGTGACAGCAATGGCGACTTTTCCCACACTCCTTCTGTGCTTGGCTCATATTCCTTTCTGGTCAAAACTTCCCTCTCCTTTCTTGTGAAATGTTTTTAATTTAGTTTTGTACGTTTATGTTAGCAGTTATTGATTATTTATTTTTGATAAAAAGTATCTTTGCCAGAAAAAAAGAAAACAAAATATTATGCCAATTGGTTTGTGTTTAAACAATAAATTTATGATAAAAATCTGACATTGTATTGTGACATTATTGTACAAATGGGTTACATTTAATCCTGGCCCTAAAGGCAAAAAAGGACACAAAAAACCATTTCATTTTTTTAAAAAAAAGGCCTCTTGAAGGAACGTTTAAAAAATCACATAACGATGCAAATTCCACATTAAAAAAAAAAAGGGGAGCTAATTAAAACATGATGACATTATTGTCACAATAGGCCATAAACAACAAATTGAGGCCAAAAAAACCCCCAAAAAATGTACGCCAATTGATTGTGTAATCCTGACATTAGCAGGTATGATTTCCACCTGCGTACGGTTTTGTGCTATCCCAATAAACTGCTTTCCAAACACATACCAAGCCGGTTTTCAATACAACACTAATTGCTTTTGTGACCACCCGCGATTAATCGCTGCAACATCATGGAGTCCCGGGACGGAGGAGAAGGCCATCGCCAATGTGGTCGAGTAATCCAGACCCTAAACTGTGCGAGCATTTTGAAGGGAAAGAGGATGTTCCAGTGACGTATGTGACGGTCCGTACACATTTGACGTTCGCATCTGCTAATGTATGTACGCCCCAAAAACGCCTCGCCACGCCTGCGTTTTTCCATCTCCACCCCCGTCAACACCAAAAACGCCCTGTTCTGTCAATCACATTTGACATGTCACTTCCTGTACGCTATTTTAGGAACGAGAGAAAAAAAGCTCGCAATCTGCCGTACGCACATGCGCAGTGTAACACCGACGCATGCGCGGTTAGTCAACATCGGAACGCAACGAGCGTACTGTTGGTAACGTGCGGCTCTGAATGAGGGCCAAAGTCTGATCTGGCACCAGGTATTGATGGGGGTAATGTGTTCGTTATGCTGGAGGCCAGCTATAGAAAAATCGCACTCTTCCTGTAATGCCAGGTCCAAAAGTATAACAAAGCAAGTTGGGAGAAAAAAACATTATTAATTTACTGCTATTAGACTGGCAAATGCACAAATGTCTCTACTCTCTATGGGGTCTATTTTTGAAGTTGATTAAAGCCCTCTACAGAAAGGAGATCTCTCACTTTAACAAGTGGTTTACACTGGAAGACATCAGATTTCGCCGGTGATATCCTATTGTGCACTGCTATATTCTGAATCTATTTAACAAGCAGTGAAAAGTCTAGCTGAAGGCCCCCATACCCAGTGCGATAAAGCAGCTGATTCGACTGATTGGTACGATTTGGCTGCTATATCGCACCATATATGGGCCTGATGTCAGACCAAGCGTGCACCCGTGGGTTCGTACATCAAACCCACTTGATGCACCCCCTGGTCAAAGGTTCACTTGATCAGGGGGTGCGATGTGCGATCCTATGCAGCGCTATGCGGGAGGAGGAGGGAGGAGCCTGCATATGGAGCGTCAGCCACCCAAATGCACCATCTGTGGGGAACGCCCGATATGTCGGACGTCGGATCCCCCGTCGCGTCGCACGGTTCCTATCGCACTGTGTATGGCCGGCTTAAAGCTGGGTACACACCTAAAAGATATATCTGCAGATCAAGTGATCTGCAGATATATCTACAGAGGCTGGTTGTTCATACGCACTGAACTACTATCATCTGTCATCTGGCCGCGAGTCCCGCTGGCCTGGGGTCACGTCATGCACCCCTCCCCGTGGCCTCTGCTGCAAGTGTACTGGCAGTCGGCTGTCTGCCTGTACACACAGCACGATGCCCCAATATAAATGCAGATATATCTGCCATCGGCTGTGCAGCAGAGCCGACGAGATATGTCTGTGAACTAGGGGTGAGCGGGTTCGGATTTCTGAAATCCGAACCCCCCCGAGCCCCCCCGATCCGAGTCCGATCCGAATCAGGCTCGACTATTCCCGCCTGACTCGGATCTGAAATCGAGGCAAAACGTCATCATCCCGCCTTCCGAGTCTCGCAGGTTTTGGATCCTATATAAGGTACCCACGTCGGCGCCATTTTCTCACTCGGCTGTGGACAGTGAAGAGGGAGGGTGGGAGTTAGGGCTGTGTAGTGTAGTGTAGTGTAGTGTAGTGCTGCTGTTGTCCACTACTTCAAAGTCCATAGGGGCTGGCTGTGTTGTGCTGTGCTGCTGTTGTTAATAGGGGCTGTGTCCACTACTTCAAAGTCCATAGGGGCTGGCTGGACTGTGTTGTGCAGTCAGTTCTCCATAGGGGCTGTGTCCACTCCAAAGTCCTGTGCAGTGTCCCAGTCCTAAAGGAGTGCTGCAGTGTTGTCCAGGGGGTGCTCTGTCCATCAGGGGTGCTCCCCCAAGTGCTAAAAAAATAATATATTTTCTGTGTTTGTGAATTGTGTGCGCAGTAGCCGCACGTGCATCAACAAAGTAGTGCCAAGCGTGCGCCTGTGTCATAAGTAAAGGGCCGGCTGGCTTGACCGTTAAGGGTGCTGTAACCCCCGAAAGTACACTCCAGTCCAAACCAAAAAAAAAAATATTTTCTGTGTTTGTGAATTGTGTGCGCAGTAGCCGCACGTGCATCAACAAAGTAGTGCCAAGCGTGCGCCTGTGTCATAAGTAAAGGGCCGGCTGGCTTGACCGTTAAGGGTGCTGTAACCCCCGAAAGTACACTCCAGTCCAAACCAAAAAAAAATTTATTTTCTGTGTTTGTGAATTGTGTGCGCAGTAGCCTCACGTGCATCAACAAAGTAGTGCCAAGCGTGCGCCTGTGTCATAAGTAAAGGGCCGGCTGGCTTGACCATTAAGGGTGCTGTAACCCCCGAAAGTACACTCCAGTCCAAACCAAAAAAAAAATTATTTTCTGTGTTTGTGAATTGTGTGCACTGTGGCTGCACGTGCATCAACAAAGGAGCAGCGCCAAGCGTGCGCCTGTGTCCCATAAGTAAAGAGCCGGCTGGCTCATTTCTTAAAGGGTGGTGTAACCCACAAAGTGCACTACTCTCCAGCAAAAATAAAATAATATTTTCTGTGTTTGTGTGTGCTTTAGCCGCACGTATATATATCAATATAACATAAATGGAGGACCAAACTTTCTCCGATAAAAATAAAATAGGGAAAGATCAAGAACCACTTCCTCCTAGTGCTGTTGCTGCTGCTGGGAGTTGTTCATCATCCCAGAGAGGAAGTAGGAACATCACTACTTTTACTAAACAATTGACCCTCCAACAGTCCCTAGCGATGAGGATGAAGTACGACAGCAGTCATCCTGAAGCAAAACGTATAACTGAGGCCTTGACTGCTATGTTGGTGTTAGACGTGCGTCCGGTATCCGACATTAGTGCAGTGGGATTTAGACAATTGATGGAGGTAGTGTGTCCTCGGTTCCAAATCCCGTCTAGATTCCACCTGCATCCTCAAAGCAGCAGCGACAAGCGTGCGTCTGTCTGTTAAAGGGTGGTGACACCCTCAAAGTGTGCTACACAAACAATTAAAATATTGTTCTTTTTTTTTCTGTCTTTGTGAATTGTGTGGGCTGTAGCCGCACCTGCATCCTTAAAGCAGCAGCGACAAGCGTGCGTCTGTCTGTTAAAGGGTGGTGACACCCTCAAAGTGTGCTACACAAACAATTAAAATATTGTTCTTTTTTTTTTGGTCTTTGTGAAATGTGTGGGCTGTAGCCGCACCTGCATCCTTAAAGCAGCAGCGACAAGCGTGCGTCTGTCTGTTAAAGGGTGGTGACACCCTCAAAGTGTGCTACACAAACAATTAAAATATTGTTCTTTTTTTTTCTGTCTTTGTGAATTGTGTGGGCTGTAGCCGCACCTGCATCCTTAAAGCAGCAGCGACAAGCGTGCGTCTGTCTGTTAAAGGGTGGTGACACCCTCAAAGTGTGCTACACAAACAATTAAAATATTGTTCTTTTTTTTTTGGTCTTTGTGAAATGTGTGGGCTGTAGCCGCACCTGCATCCTTAAAGCAGCAGCGACAAGCGTGCGTCTGTCTGTTAAAGGGTGGTGACACCCTCAAAGTGTTCTACACAAACAATTAAAATATTGTTCTTTTTTTTTCGGTCTTTGTGAAATGTGTGGGCTGTAGCCGCACCTGCATCCTTAAAGCAGCAGCGACAAGCGTGCGTCTGTCTGTTAAAGGGTGGTGACACCCTCAAAGTGTTCTACACAAACAATTAAAATATTGTTCTTTTTTTTTCGGTCTTTGTGAAATGTGTGGGCTGTAGCCGCACCTGCATCCTTAAAGCAGCAGCGACAAGCGTGCGTCTGTCTGTTAAAGGGTGGTGTAACTCTCAAAGTGCTCCAAAAAATAAAAAACTATTTTTTTAATCTGTTTGTGACTTGTGTGCGATGTAGCCGCACCTGCATCCTTAAAGCAGCAGCGACAAGCGTGCGTCTGTCTGTTAAAGGGTGGTGACACCCTCAAAGTGTGCTACACAAACAATAAAAATATTCTTCTTTTTTCTGTCTATGTGAATTGTGTGGGATGTAGCCGCACCTGCATCCTTAAAGCAGCAGCGACAAGCGTGCGTCTGTCTGTTAAAGGGTGGTGACACCCTCAAAGTGTTCTACACAAACAATTAAAATATTGTTCTTTTTTTTTCGGTCTTTGTGAAATGTGTGGGCTGTAGCCGCACCTGCATCCTTAAAGCAGCAGCGACAAGCGTGCGTCTGTCTGTTAAAGGGTGGTGTAACTCTCAAAGTGTTCCAAAAAATAAAAAACAATTTTTTTAATGTGTTTGTGACTTGTGTGCGATGTAGCCACACTTGCATCCTCAAAGCAGCAGCGACAAGCGTGCGTCTGTCTGTTAAAGGGTGGTGACACCCTCAAAGTGTGCTACACAAACAATTAAAATATTGTTCTTTTTTTTTCTGTCTATGTGAATTGTGTGGGCTGTAGCCGCACCTGCATCCTTAAAGCAGCAGCGACAAGCGTGCGTCTGTCTGTTAAAGGGTGGTGACACCTCAAAGTGTTCTACACAAACAATTAAAATATTGTTCTTTTTTTTTTTGGTCTTTGTGAAATGTGTGGGCTGTAGCCGCACCTGCATCCTTAAAGCAGCAGCGACAAGCGTGCGTCTGTCTGTTAAAGGGTGGTGACACCTCAAAGTGTTCTACACAAACAATTAAAATATTCTTCTTCTTTTTTCTGTCTTTGTGAATTGTGTGGGCTGTAGCCGCACTTGCATCCTCAAAGCAGCAGCGACAAGCGTGCGTCTGTCTGTTAAAGGGTGGTGTAACCCTCAAAGTGTGCTCCACAAACAATAAAAATATTCTTTTTTTTTTCTGTCTTTGTGAATTGTGTGGGCTGTAGCCGCACTTGCATCCTCAAAGCAGCAGCGACAAGCGTGCGTCTGTCTGTTAAAGGGTGGTGTAACCCTCAAAGTGTGCTCCACAAACAATAAAAATATTCTTTTTTTTTTCTGTCTTTGTGAATTGTGTGGGCTGTAGCCGCACTTGAATCCTCAAAGCAGCAGCGACAAGCGTGCGTCTGTCTGTTAAAGGATTACATCGGTGACAGCATCCAAGTAGGCATGTCAGACAGTCCGTACCTGTACTGGCAGGAAAAAGAAGCAATTTGGAGGTCCCTGTACAAACTGGCTCTATTTTACCTGAGTTGCCCCCCCTCCAGTGTGTACTCCGAAAGAGTGTTTAGTGCAGCCGGGAACCTTGTCAGCGAAAGGCGTAGGAGGTTGCTTCCACAAAATGTGGAGAAGATGATGTTCATAAAATGAATTATCAACTCTTCCAGGGAGACCAGCCTCCAGAACGTACAGAGGGACCTGTGGTTCCAGCAGGGACGAATTAATACTCTGTGAGGATGAGGATGTACACACTGAAGAGGGTGAGGAATCGGTGGATGAGGAGGATGAGGATGACATCTTGCCTCCGTAGAGCCAGTTTGTGCAGGGACAGATAAATTGCCAGCTTGTTTTGTGGGGGCCCAAACGAACCAATCATTTCAGCCACAGTTGTGTGGCAGACCC
This sequence comes from Taudactylus pleione, assembly GCA_031769625.1. NCBI lineage: Eukaryota > Metazoa > Chordata > Amphibia > Anura > Myobatrachidae > Taudactylus > Taudactylus pleione. The sequence continues at coordinate 12,537,632 of JAUIMM010000112.1, forward strand.
TGGCGCTGAAATGATTGGTTTGTTAAAGTGTGCATGTCCTGTTTATACAACATAAGGGTGGGTGGGAGGGCCCAAGGACAATTCCATCTTGCACCTCTTTTTTTTCTTTGCATTATGTACAGTTTGGGGCCTAGTTTTTCAATGCCATCCTGTCTGCCACTGCAGTTTCACGCCTAGATGGGTCACGTGTTTGTGCCGCCCACTTGTGTCGCTTAGCATAGTCATCCAGCTACCTCGGTGCAACCTTTTGGACATAAAAACACTATTGTGAGGTGTGAGGTATTCAGAATAGACTGGAAATGAGTGGAAATTAAGGTTATTGAGGTTAATAATAGCATAGGAGCAGAAAAACCTACAAATTCTGTGATTTTAGCTGTTTTTATGCTTTTTTTCAAAAAAATACAGATCCAAAACACAAAACCCAGAACCCAAAACACGCAAGGGTGGTTTTGGCAAAACCAATCCAGATCCAAAACACGAAGAAAGATCCAGATCCAAAACCAAAACACAAAACACGAAAAGTGGCCGGTGCACACCCCTACTGTGAACTACGTCGTTCACAGACATATCGCTGGTACACACTGGCCGACGGGCGCATCATCAATCTGCCAGTGTGTAGTGTACTCAGCTTAACACCATCGCAAGATGGCATTTGTCATACCCAGCAATGGCAGACAAGTGAAGCAGGAGAGACTTCACTGGAGCAGTGCCAAAGCACTGCTCACTGGCACCCTGTGCCAGCCCTGCCCTCAAACATGTGACATGATGAGAAGGGGTGGGGCCAACAGCAGCAGAAACTGTAGAGCAGCCCAGATGCTCTGGGCAGCTCTACACACTGCAGTTTGGTTGTCTGGAACATGCTCTGCAGGCTCCAAGCAGCACTACTGGCTCTACTGGCAGCAGGCTGCCGTTCCAGACACCCTGCTAGCCATATGCTGTGGGGGGGAAACGATGCCACCCTTAGGGCCCTGCGCCCTGGACAATGTCACTGGTCGCACATCCCTCCCTACATCTCTTGTTGGACCCTCTCTATGCAGATGTGTGGGTATTAGCCACACATGCACATATCAGTGTAACCCTTCACTGGCAGCATTAGTCTTAGGAATGGAGTTTTCCCTGGGTCTACGAGAAGTGCTCCTGAGTGCACAACTGAGAGGCACAACTGCATTGCTGCGATATGCAAAGGTGCATACAGTACCATTTCCACTTAACCCATACTTGCTGACATTCAGCTCCCTCCTGGGAGGGAGCTGACTGTCAGCTTACAGCGGGGGTGTGCCCGGACGATAGTGATGTTTTGGGTGCGGGGCTGCAAGATTGCATCATCATGGCCCCGCCCCCTCTTTACTAGGGGTGAGCGGGTTCGGATTTCTGAAATCCGAACCCCCCCGAGCCCCCCCGATCCGAGTCCGATCCGAGTCAGGCTCGACTTTTCCCGCCTGACTCGGATCTGAAATCGAGGCAAAACGTCATCTTCCCGCCTTCCGAGTCTCGCGGGTTTTGGATCCTATATAAGGTACACACGTCGGCGCCATTTTCTCACTCGGCTGTGGACAGTGAAGAGGGAGGGTGGGAGTTAGGGCTGTGTAGTGTAGTGTAGTGTAGTGCTGCTGTTGTCCACTACTTCAAAGTCCATAGGGGCTGGCTGTGTTGTGCTGTGCTGCTGTTGTTAATAGGGGCTGTGTCCACTACTTCAAAGTCCATAGGGGCTGGCTGGACTGTGTTGTGCAGTCAGTTCTCCATAGGGGCTGTGTCCACTCCAAAGTCCTGTGCAGTGTCCCAGTCCTAAAGGAGTGCTGTAGTGTTGTCCAGGGGGTGCTCTGTCCATCAGGGGTGCTCCCCCCAAGTGCTAAAAAAATAATATATTTTCTGTGTTTGTGAATTGTGTGCGCAGTAGCCGCACGTGCATCAACAAAGTAGTGCCAAGCGTGCGCCTGTGTCATAAGTAAAGGGCCGGCTGGCTTGACCGTTAAGGGTGCTGTAACCCCCGAAAGTACACTCCAGTCCAAACCAAAAAAAAAATTATTTTCTGTGTTTGTGAATTGTGTGCGCAGTAGCCGCACGTGCATCAACAAAGTAGTGCCAAGCGTGCGCCTGTGTCATAAGTAAAGGGCCGGCTGGCTTGACCGTTAAGGGTGCTGTAACCCCCGAAAGTACACTCCAGTCCAAACCAAAAAAAAAATTATTTTCTGTGTTTGTGAATTGTGTGCGCAGTAGCCGCACGTGCATCAACAAAGTAGTGCCAAGCGTGCGCCTGTGTCATAAGTAAAGGGCCGGCTGGCTTGACCGTTAAGGGTGCTGTAACCCCCGAAAGTACACTCCAGTCCAAACCAAAAAAAATATTATTTTCTGTGTTTGTGAATTGTGTGCGCAGTAGTCGCACGTGCATCAACAAAGTAGTGCCAAGCGTGCGCCTGTGTCATAAGTAAAGGGCCGGCTGGCTTGACCGTTAAGGGTGCTGTAACCCCCGAAAGTACACTCCAGTCCAAACCAAAAAAAAAATTATTTTCTGTGTTTGTGAATTGTGTGCGCAGTAGTCGCACGTGCATCAACAAAGTAGTGCCAAGCGTGCGCCTGTGTCATAAGTAAAGGGCCGGCTGGCTTGACCGTTAAGGGTGCTGTAACCCCCGAAAGTACACTCCAGTCCAAACCAAAAAAAAAATTATTTTCTGTGTTTGTGAATTGTGTGCGCAGTAGCCGCACGTGCATCAACAAAGTAGTGCCAAGCGTGCGCCTGTGTCATAAGTAAAGGGCCGGCTGGCTTGACCGTTAAGGGTGCTGTAACCCCCGAAAGTACACTCCAGTCCAAACCAAAAAAAATATTATTTTCTGTGTTTGTGAATTGTGTGCGCAGTAGTCGCACGTGCATCAACAAAGTAGTGCCAAGCGTGCGCCTGTGTCATAAGTAAAGGGCCGGCTGGCTTGACCGTTAAAGGGTGCTGTAACCCCCAAGTACACTCCAGTCCAAACCAAAAAAAAAATTATTTTCTGTGTTTGTGAATTGTGTGCGCAGTAGCCGCACGTGCATCAACAAAGTAGTGCCAAGCGTGCGCCTGTGTCATAAGTAAAGGGCCGGCTGGCTTGACCGTTAAGGGTGCTGTAACCCCCGAAAGTACACTCCAGTCCAAACCAAAAAAAAAATTATTTTCTGTGTTTGTGAATTGTGTGCGCAGTAGCCGCACGTGCATCAACAAAGTAGTGCCAAGCGTGCGCCTGTGTCATAAGTAAAGGGCCGGCTGGCTTGACCGTTAAAGGGTGCTGTAACCCCCGAAAGTACACTCCAGTCCTAACCAAAAAAAAATTATTTTCTGTGTTTGTGAATTGTGTGCGCAGTAGCCGCACGTGCATCAACAAAGTAGTGCCAAGAGTGCGCCTGTGTCATAAGTAAAGGGCCGGCTGGCTTGACCGTTAAGGGTGCTGTAACCCCCGAAAGTACACTCCAGTCCAAACCAAAAAAAAAATTATTTTCTGTGTTTGTGAATTGTGTGCGCAGTAGCCGCACGTGCATCAACAAAGTAGTGCCAAGCGTGCGCCTGTGTCATAAGTAAAGGGCCGGCTGGCTTGACCGTTAAAGGGTGCTGTAACCCCCGAAAGTACACTCCAGTCCTAACCAAAAAAAAATTATTTTCTGTGTTTGTGAATTGTGTGCGCAGTAGCCGCACGTGCATCAACAAAGTAGTGCCAAGAGTGCGCCTGTGTCATAAGTAAAGGGCCGGCTGGCTTGACCGTTAAGGGTGCTGTAACCCCCGAAAGTACACTCCAGTCCAAACCAAAAAAAAAATTATTTTCTGTGTTTGTGAATTGTGTGCGCAGTAGCCGCACGTGCATCAACAAAGTAGTGCCAAGCGTGCGCCTGTGTCATAAGTAAAGGGCCGGCTGGCTTGACCGTTAAGGGTGCTGTAACCCCCGAAAGTACACTCCAGTCCAAACCAAAAAAAAATTATTTTCTGTGTTTGTGAATTGTGTGCGCAGTAGCCGCACGTGCATCAACAAAGTAGTGCCAAGCGTGCGCCTGTGTCATAAGTAAAGGGCCGGCTGGCTTGACCGTTAAGGGTGCTGTAACCCCCGAAAGTACACTCCAGTCCAAACCAAAAAAAAATTATTTTCTGTGTTTGTGAATTGTGTGCGCAGTAGCCGCACGTGCATCAACAAAGTAGTGCCAAGCGTGCGCCTGTGTCATAAGTAAAGGGCCGGCTGGCTTGACCGTTAAGGGTGCTGTAACCCCCGAAAGTACACTCCAGTCCAAACCAAAAAAAAAATTATTTTCTGTGTTTGTGAATTGTGTGCGCAGTAGCCACACGTGCATCAACAAAGTAGTGCCAAGCGTGCGCCTGTGTCATAAGTAAAGGGCCGGCTGGCTTGACCGTTAAGGGTGCTGTAACCCCCGAAAGTACACTCCAGTCCAAACCAAAAAAAAATTATTTTCTGTGTTTGTGAATTGTGTGCGCAGTAGCCGCACGTGCATCAACAAAGTAGTGCCAAGCGTGCGCCTGTGTCATAAGTAAAGGGCCGGCTGGCTTGACCGTTAAGGGTGCTGTAACCCCCGAAAGTACACTCCAGTCCAAACAAAAAAAAAAATTATTTTCTGTGTTTAGCCGCACGTATATATCAAATCGATATAACATAAATGGAGGACCAAACTTTCTCCGATAAAAATAAAATAGAGAAAGATCAAGAACCACTTCCTCCTAGTGCTGAAGCTGCTGCCACTAGTCATGACATAGACGATAACATGCCATCAACGTCGTCTGCCAAGGCCGATGCCCAATGTCATAGTAGAGGGCACATACAATCCCAAATGGCAAAGTTCAGGAAAATGACCTTGAAAAAGAAATTTAAATCAGCTGAAGAGAAACGTAAACTTGCCAATATGCCATTTACGACACGGAGTGGCAAGGAACGGCTAAGGTCGATCCCTAGTATGTTCATGACTAGTGGTTCAGCTTCACATGACGATGGAAGCCCTCCTCCCACTAAAAAAATCAAAAGAGTTAAGCTGGCAAAAGCACAGCGAAGAACTGTGCTTTCTAAGAAGATATCACAAATCCCCAAGGAGAGTCCAAGTGTGGTGGTGGTTGCGATGCCTGACCTTCCCAGCACTGGACGGGAAGAGGTGGCTCTTTCCACCATTTGCATGCCCCCTGCAAGTGCTGAAAGGAGCACCCACAGTCCACTTGCTGATATGCAAATTGAAGATGTCACTGTTGAAGTACAACAGGATGAGGATACTGGTGTAGCTGGCGCTGAGGAGGAAGTTGGCGAGGAGGATTCTGATGGTGATGTGGTTTGTTTAAATCAGGCTCCGGGGGAGACAGTTGTTGTCCGTGGGATGAAAAAGCCCATCACGGTCATGCCTGGGCAGAAGACCAAACATTCCACCTCTTTGGTCTGGCAATATTTCTATCCAAATCCGGACAACAACTGTCTTGCCATATGTACCATATGTAAAGGTGAAATAAGTAGGGGTAGGGACGTCAACCACCTAGGAACATCCTCCCTTATACGGCACCTGCAGCGCGTTCATAAAAAGTTACTGTCAAGTTCAGAAACTTTGGCTAAGACCGTAAGCAGTCCAGGGACACCTAAATCCCGTTGTCCTGTTGTATCCAAGCGCCTGCAAACCACACCGTCAACTCCCTCCTCGACAATTTCCTCCTTAGTCAGGATCGGAAGTAGTCCTGCAGGCCATGTCACTGGCATGACTGACTCTCCTATCCGGGATTCCTCTGGAGGATCCTGCATTGCTACGCCTACTGCTGCCGCTGCTGCTGTTGCTGCTGCTGGGAGTCGTTCATCATCCCAGAGAGGAAGTAGGAACACCACTACTTTTACTAAACAATTGACCCTCCAACAGTCCTTAGCGAGGAAGATGAAGTACGACAGCAGTCATCCTGAAGCAAAACGTATAACTGAGGCCTTGACTGCTATGTTGGTGTTAGACGTGCGTCCGGTATCCGCCATTAGTGCAGTGGGATTTAGACAATTGATGGAGGTAGTGTGTCCCCGGTTCCAAATACCGTCTAGATTCCACTTCACTAGGCAGGCGATACCGAGACTGTACAGAAACGTCAGAAAAAGTGTCCTCAGTGTCCTGAAAAATGCCGTTGTACACAATGTCCACTTAACCACGGACATGTGGACAAGTGGAACAGGGCAGACTAAGGACTATATGACTGTGACAGCCCACTGGGTAGATGTATCACCTTACGCAGCAACAGCAGCAGCGTCACCAGTAGCAGCATCTCAGAAACGCCAGCTCGTTACAAGGCAGGCTACGCTGTGTATCACCGGTTTCAGTAAGAGGCACACCGCCGACAACCTCTTAGAGAAACTGAGGGAAATCATCGCCCAGTGGCTTACCCCACTTAGACTCTCCTGGGGATTTGTGATATCTGACAACGCCACCAATATTGTGCGGGCATTACATCTGGGCAAATTCCAGCACGTCCCATGTTTTGCTCACACAATAAACTTGGTGGTGCAGAATTTTCTGAAAAGCGACAGGGGCGTGCAGGAGACGCTTTGGGTGGCCCGAAAAATTTCTGGCCACTTTCGCCATTCAGCGACTGCGTGCCGAAGACTGGAGCGCCAGCAAACACTCTTGAACCTGCCCCGCCATCACCTGAAGCAAGAGGTTGTGACACGGTGGAACTCAACCCTCTATATGCTTCAGAGGATGGAGGAGCAGCAAAAGGCCATACAAGCCTATACATCCACCTATGACATAGGCAAAGGAGGGGGTATGCACCTGACTCAAGCGCAGTGGAGAATGATTTCCGTGTTGTGCAAGGTTCTCCAGCCCTTCGAACTTGCCACACGTGAAGTCAGTTCAGACACTGCCAGCTTGAGTCAGGTCATTCCCCTCATCAGGCTTTTGCAGAAGCAGCTGGAGAAAGTGAAGGAGGAGCTAAGACGGAGCGATTCCGCTCGGCATGTGGGACTTGTGGATGAAGCCCTTCATTCGCTTTGCCAGGATTCCAGGGTGGTCAATCTGTTGAAATCAGACCACTACATTTTGGCCACCGTGCTCGATCCTAGGTTTAAAGCCTATGTGGTGTCTCTCTTTCCGGCCGACACAAGCCTGCAGAGGTGCAAAGACCTGCTGGTGAACACACTGTCAGCTGAAGCGGAACGTGACACGTCAACAGCTCCTTCTTCATTTTCTCCTGCAACTGGGGCTGCCAGGAAAAAACTTAGGTATCCTAAGCAACCCGCTGGCGGTGATGCAGGACAGGCAGGACCAAGTTTGGACATCTGGTCCGGACTGAAGGACCTGGCAACAATTTCTGACATGTCTACTGTCACTGCATATGATACTGTCACCATTGACAGAATGGTGGAGGATTACATCGGTGACAGCATCCAAGTAGGCATGGCAGACAGTCCATACCTGTACTGGCAGGAAAAAGAGGCAATTTGGAGGCCCCTGTACAAACTGGCTCTATTTTACCTGAGTTGCCCCCCCTCCAGTGTGTACTCCGAAAGAGTGTTTAGTGCAGCCGGGAACCTTGTCAGCGAAAGGCGTAGGAGGTTGCTTCCACAGAATGTGGAGAAGATGATGTTCATCAAAATGAATTATCAGCTCTTCCAGGGAGACCAGCCTCCAGAAGGTACAGAGGGACCTGTGGTGGTGGATTCAAGTGGGGACGAGTTAATACTTTGTGAGGATGAGGATGTACACACTGAAGAGGGTGAGGAATCGGTGGATGAGGAGGATGAGGATGACATCTTGCCTCCATAGAGCCAGTTTGTGCAGGGACACATTAATTGCCAGCTTGTTTTGTGGGGGCCCAAACGAACCAATCATTTCAGCCACAGTTGTGTGGCAGACCCTGGCGCTGAAATGATTGGTTTGTTAAAGTGTGCATGTCCTGTTTATACAACATAAGGGTGGGTGGGAGGGCCCAAGGACAATTCCATCTTGCACCTCTTTTTTTTCTTTGCATTATGTACAGTTTGGGGCCTAGTTTTTCAAACTGCCATCCTGTCTGCCACTGCAGTTTCACGCCTAGATGGGTCACGTGTTTGTGCCGCCCACTCGTGTCGCTTAGCATAGTCATCCAGCTACCTCGGTGCAACGTTTTGGACATAAAAACACTATTGTGAGGTGTGAGGTGTTCAGAATAGACTGGAAATGAGTGGAAATTAAGGTTATTGAGGTTAATAATAGCATAGGAGCAGAAAAACCTACAAATTCTGTGATTTTAGCTGTTTTTATGCTTTTTTAAAAAAAAATACAGATCCAAAACACAAAACCCAGAACCCAAAACACGGAAGGGTGGTTTTGGCAAAACCAATCCAGATCCAAAACACGAAGAAAGATCCAGATCCAAAACCAAAACACAAAACACGAAAAGTGGCCGGTGCACACCCCTACTCTTTACAATACCATAATAAACAGCGTTGTAAAGCAGGGGGTAGGGCCACGATTATGCGATTCAGTGCTTGCCTGCCTTTCCAGGGGGGTGAGGAGTGGCACCCGATATTCGGGAGGCTCCCAGCCAAATCGGGAGGGTAGTCAAGCCTGACTTAAACACTGATGATAAATAGTTCCTATACTGGGTTAGAGTTACTTCTTACTAAATCTTTGAACAAGTTTCATTGTTTTACTCATCTGAATACATTTTTGCATAATTTAACTCTATAGGCTCTTCTTATTGATCCATCCACACATCTTCAGGCTCCCACACACGGTGCGATTTGCAAACAATCCGATGTTTGTGATTTCCCTTGAAATCCTTAACAAACGATATTGTGCCTACAAATGGAACAATTATACAAACGACCAAACGATGTAGATGGGTCGTCAATGATTGCAAATCGTTAACGATCTATATCGTTTGCAGCAAACAACCTTACAATGCAGGTCCAGGAAAATTTACAATATATCGTCCATCATCCATCGTATCCTTCATCATGCACACACACAAAACTATGTGTGCCAAATCATGAAAGATAGGTCTATGGGTCTCATTCAGACCCGATCGCAAGCGCTGAGCGCTCGCAACCGGGTCGATGTTAAGGCACTGCGCACGCGCAGCCCCGGAGCGAGAGAGAAATTCTCTTGCTCCGGAGCTCACTACAAAAGTGGCGGCTGTCGATGTTGATCGACAGCTCGCCCTGTTTTGTAGGCGGGGCGGGGGGGTGGCTACACAAACGGAGGCCTGTAGTTTTGTGGGCGGCCGCACTGACATCAGCAGAGATGTCAGTGGGGAGCTTCCTGCTCGATCAGAGCAGGAAGCTCCCTGGGGCTTACAGTTGCCGAGACCCAACCTTAGGATCTCGACGCAAGCCCCGATGGTCGTGACCATCAACCTGGTCGGTCGCTAAAGCTGTGGGTGGTAACCCACAGCTTAGCTAGCGACCAGGGGGCCGCACTAAATAATACAAGCGGCCGCCCTCATTCAGAACGAGCGGTCGCTTCTTGCGACCGCCTCTGAATGAGGGCCTATATCTTTCTGCAGGTTCAATTGATCAGCGACCACGATCAGCGATACCTGGAGCACGCATCAGCATCGTAATCATGCCCACAAATGGCACTTTTTACACAATTGGACGTTCCACTCGATCGAAAATGGCCAAATCGTGTAAAAACTCGCATAGTGTGTGGGAGCCTTTAGTTTTCCTTATTTTCACAGTCCTTTCACCTTCCATGTATCTGTTGCCCCTATTTCCTTAAAGGGCTTCATATAAATCCTTTGTATAAAATAACTCTATTAAAATTTCCAAAACTGTCTTTAAGGGTGATTTAAATAGTAAAGTGAGATTCGTTCTGCAACAGTTCAGTTGTAACTCAGACATTGTAAAAGAAACAGATAACGGTGAGGACATTGTTATTCAGACTCAGATAACCTATCATAAGTTGTGATCAAGCGACCTGTCTGGCAATAATACTTATAAAAGCTTCCAATTAAATATTTAAAAATATGTTTTGGGGAAATCTTGAAGGAGATTTAATCAAAGAGATTACTGCCCAAACAGAATTTGATTTTATTATCTAAAAAGCCGAGGAACCTATAGGTAAATGTAACAAAATGTATAAAAAATTTGAGAGAGATAAAGGCCGGGATGTACTGAGGAAAAATGCGGTAAAAACTAAATTTTCGGGGTATTTTCTGCATTTTCATATGTACTAAGCCCCGGCCGCCCGATTTTCAATGTGGAGGATAACGCCAGGTTTTACTAGCGTTACCCTATAGAAGCCTATAGGCTTCTTAACCGCATCCTGCTCCCGATGCTTCGCCGCTGCCCGAAGTCACCCAGCACTAGCCCCTCCTCACCTCAGCTTCCAGCCACACTGATTTTTATTTTTTTATTTTTTTTTATCTGGCCTGGAAATTAGGAATGTTTAGATGACTTTATCAAACCGCTTTGCCAGAATTGGTTCCAAAGAAAAGTCCCTGATCAATGTAACTGGCGTGTCCCAAAAATGAACCCTGCATTGGACACTTTCCTTAAAGAAAGGGAAATATTTATAGCTGCTCCAGATTCCAGCTTGCAGAACAAATAGCCCCTTTATTTCCTAGCTCCAAACACTGCGTTATTTGCTGCAGATGCACAGTGTGCATTTATGGATATACAGTAATTGCATACTTATCGACTTTTTTTCAATTCTTTCCGGGAGCAGCCGAGAGGACCAGCTGCTCTCAGCTGCGGAGGACGGGGCCAGACTATAGCCGTCATTAGGTTAAATGACGCGATTCGTGCCATTTAGCATCACCTCCTCTCTATGGACCCGGACAGTTCACAGAAAATCTACCCATCCTGCCCACTTCACTAGGAAGTGGGCAAGATGCGGGAGATCTGCCTACTATTCCGGGAGTACCGGAGGGGTTACCCAAAAAATTCGGAGCCTCCAGCGACTCCCGGGAGAGCAGGTAAATAAGAGTGGTTACAAATAAACCTCTAGACTAGAGCTAGAAAAGAAACTCCCTTTCTGGGGAACTCTTAATTAAATGTCAATAATGAAATAATAGATATAATTAAAACATAACCTTTATTGTTGTATTCTACTAATAAAACAGGGATATATTATAGGCTCCAAAATAGTAATGCAACCAAAGTGACCGCTAAATAGGTCATTCTATGAAATCCACGAGGCTCATGAGACTATAATATTTCACTTTTAATGTTTTACACGATTGGATTATAAACCACTATATGCACACTGGGTGGTTTTTAGAAGTTCACATTCCACTTTGTTTTAGTTTAATTTTATTATTTTTCTTATAATTTTCCTCCAATATTGTGCACATGTCATACTTCACTACATACCATCACAATATTTACATATGATAATCTATCCTTTAAGGGACATATGATAATCTATCCTTTATGGAGGTATATACTTAGATACACACAAATCATGTTATAATTTATTTTACTTTATTTTAATTTTATTTATTATTCCCTTATATTTATATTTATTTAACTCCAGCAATATGTCACATACGTAACTTTGCACTTTGGGAAAACCATGTAGCCGTGCAGGTAGGGCAGATTTAAAATGTGCAGAGAGATTTAGAAAGAGCTGTGCCAAAGCTAAATAACAGTGCCAAAATAAAGCTGTCCAGCATTTGCGGGCTACATGCAAAAGCAGCCAGTATTTACCCTGCATGTAAAACTAATAAATGTATTAGCACCTCTTGCATTGCAACTTGGTTTGTCCCAGATACTGTACAAAGTTACTTGCTCTGTTTTATACTTCCCAACATTCTCTAAAGAGAGGTCAGGACCGAAAAAAAGGCATGGCCTTGCTGCAATGGGTGTGGCCTTGTGGCAAGGGGTGTGGTTGAGTGGGAAATTTCATTACCGTGAGCCACATCCCCCACTTTCATCATGCTGGGGATATGCCCAGCACTCCGGGAGCTGCTGGGCTGCCCCAGTCCCTCTCTCCAATTAAGAGACACCACGCTCATATTTTACGCTTGGCAAGCAGGGATACGGCCGAATCAGCATCAGCCCCATCCTGTGCATACTAGTGTGTTACACCGATTCTTGCCAGGTTCCATCTCTTCCTCTCTCTCCTGTGCGCCTCCTGTCTTCTAAGCTCTTAAATATGTAACTGAGCACAGTTAAATGAAATTTGAATATACAGGTGCTAAAATCCAAACCTTGCCAATGCAATTAAAAACTATCCCTTTTCACACAGAAGTTCAATACTGATTGTGTATAATTTCACATTCATCAAATTATTTGTAGACATGTGATGAAGTCTTCAGATCCATGATAACTTCAAAAGGGTCTATGGGCCTCATTCAGAGGCGGTCGGAGGATGCAAGCGGTCGCTCAGAAACTGGGCGGCCGCTTGCATCCTGACCGTCCGCCTCTGTTTCGGTCATTAGGCTGTGGGTTAACACCCACAGCTCTAACGACCGCTAGGGTGATGGTCGCGATGGTCATTGACCATTGCGACTATCGGGGCTTACGACGAGACCCTAGGGTAGGGTCTCACTTGTCGTAAGCCCCGGAGAGCTTCTGGCTCTGTCAGAGCCGGAAGCTCTCCACTGACATCACTAGTGATGTCAGTGGGGCCTCCCCCAAACGGCAGGCGTTCCCATGGGAATGCCTCCGTTTGGGCTGCCACCCCCCCGGCCCGCCTTCCAAACGGGGCGAGCTGTCAATCGACAGCTCGCCCCCTTTGGAAAGAGACCCGCTACGACCGGCGCTGTCGGTCGTAGCGGGTCTCACATATGCGCACGAGGGAGCCGGCTCCCTTGTGCGCATGCGCACTAGACAAACATCGAGGCGGCCATGCGGTCGTAGACCGTACGGCCGCCTCTGAATACAGCCCTATGTACCAGGCCTTGGAGAGAAACTGGACATAGATAAAGTACCAACCAATGAGCTCCTAACTGTCATTTTTCAAACACAGCCTGTAAAGTGACAGTTAGTAGCTGATTGGTTGGTACTTTTTCTCCATCCACTTTATCTCTCGCCAAGGCTTAGTACATAGACCACTTAGTTCTGTTTTATGTCGCGATTTTAGAGCAAACAGGAACATTTGTCTCCCACACAGAATAATGTAAATTGTGGCAGAATAAATTAGAATTTAAGTATAAAAAAATAACAGTTTACTTGATTCGGCAGCACGGCCCACCTCAGCCGCAGATAACATTTCATATTGGTGCTTGATGCTTTTTCATTCCACAGTTTCATGCTTAAGATGCTTAAAAAATCCCAGAATAAGTCGATTTCTTCTTATACCATCTGGAAACTACGGGAACAGAGTGTCGTATGCATACATTTGAATTTCAAACACGGTGAATCTGAACTTTTTATATCATTTTACTAGAAAATCTTGCAAAGCAAATGACTGCTCTAAGCAGCATGTAATTAAATCTATACTCAGGTTTGGAAATAATGCATTTTGAATTATTATTCATTATTTGTATAACAGTAGTCAAATGTTATTACTCCTATGACTTATACTTGCTCATGCCATGCTCCTGTTTAAATGAAGGCATGAGACCATATTTTATTCCTAAAACTTTGGAAAAAGCTCCACCATGTGGACGTTCCACAAACTACGCCATACAAACAAAACAAGGTTACAGTATGCTGAAACTGTAGAATGTAGGATGTCCTGTTACTGAGTTCTGATACAGGATACAGGAGATCATCCAGTGCATTTAAGCAAAAAGCCATTGCCCCTATTACCACACTGCAGTACCATCTCAGGAAAAATATAAAATAATAAACCAAATTTATTAGCACACTTTTCCTCCAAAATCATAGCTATCCATCAACATATTTCCACTCATAATCATTCTCCTGCTTCTCCTTCTAAGGCTGGCCAACCTACCCACTCCTTCTTTTCCATCACAATGTTATGATGACGTCCGCTCCCACTTGCCCCCGGAATCCCATTCTCTCCACCTCCGCACCGTCTCTGTCAATGTTTGCTCCCACCTTGCTTACATCTTTAACCTTTGTCTTCCCACTGGCACTGTCCCTTCCTCCTTTAAACCCACTCTCCCCCTCTAACTACCTCCCCATCTCTCCTTCTCTTTGCCTCCAAACTCTTGACCTGAAGTTTTCAAATTTGTAAGTGAGTTCATGGATAAGGCTAGTAATTGATTTAAAACTCTGGACCAGTCATACTTTATTTATGGGGTCAGAGAGAGATGGGGGCTGTTTTTATTCCCAGTTGACTTCATGCTATCAGGCCACAAGAAGCTTTGAGACTATGACTGATTAGCTGAGCCATGTACAAAGAAGCAGAGAGTACAGTGTGAGAGGCAAGCAGGCATGCAGATACCTGTAATCTGAGTGATTTGAACCTCATGCCAAAAACACCTGATATGAGATACTTCCACCACACACACGGGACATTGTGCCCATCTGCAGGCATCCTCTCCAGCAGCGACCTGAAATGCTAAGAATAATCATGCAATGGAACAAGATACCACCAATAAAGAACTGTGTAAGCCCCTTCTTTGATCTTAACACAGATCAAAGTTTTCAAGGTTTGTTCATGGATTTTCTCCTACTCCTTCAAATCAACAGCCTCATCAATGTCTTCCTTCCACATGAGTTCATGATGGTCCTTAGGCACCTGCTTATAGACAGTACTCGTAGAGTATGGAATATTGTAGAACTTAGACTTTATGTTTGGTGGTATAGAGACTCCAATGTGGTGGGATGAGCTGTCAATGGGAAAGTAACGAAGTAACGATGGAGTTATAGCAATGTTTAATGTGTAAATAGTGATCAAAGCAAAACTAGTAATGTCTAACTTGTAAATACTGATTAAAGTAAGAGGTGGTAAGATTAAAACACTGTTTAAGACCATTGGAGTCAGGGAAAAGTCAGAAAGGAGCAATATTGAGTAATAATCTGATGTTACAGTATGTGATGTCTAGTATTCAAATGCCTTATAAGTGAGGCCATCACTTTTTCCAGAGATCACTCATTTTGGCATGTTCATCTAAGGAAAATTGGTTTGGATATGGGAGGTCAACACTCATTATGTCCACAGTGAGTATGTTGAACTCACAATGTCAGCACCAGGAACTCGACACAGGGATAACGCAACTTAGAGCATTTGACCCGTGCGCTTGTTATAACTGTAAACCAGCCGGTAAGGAGCATGCTTAAAGCTATAACACCTACCCAGGTAAAATGCTCTAAGCAGCATTACACCATTGTCGGTATCCCGGTGCTAGCATTGTGAAGCCGACTTACTCACGGTAGATATAGTGAGTGTCGACCTTTTGACTACATACCAAGAGAATGTCTGCTTGCCCCCTAAGGAGAGTGCGCCCTGCTCGTGAGACCTTACATTCTAGGGAGGGAAAGGATGGAGTAATTGGTGAGATATGAGGGGTTAAGAAGGTTAGATGGAAGGGATCAGGCAGAGGTCCAATAGGTTATAGTAAATAGGTCGGATTTTAAAGAAATGTTTGAAGGAGTGGAGGTTGGGAAAGAGTTTGATAGATCAAGGTAGCAGTAATACCCAGTGAGATGCCTATTAATATTAATTCTAGTAATATGCGCATAAATAGCAGTGATCTCTAGTAATATTCCCATGAATAGTAGTAGCCCAGTATAATACTCATTAGTATTACATAGTAGGTGTATGTCCACACTGATGATGATGATGACAAGTAGGAAACTAAGTGTACACTTATTCTATGTGTGCATTTCAAGTTGTGTAACACTCAGCATGCAGATGAATATACATTTTTTTTTCCATGCACGCAGTTCAGGAGCAGCATATGATCAATTTACATCCAACTCTTTATTAGGCCCAAGATGTCTAAATGTAAGTAAGTTGGCATATCTGCTTCATGAAGATGCACTAACCTGGTGGTCCAATGGAGATATGGAGTGGTTCCGCAGTGTTAGGCTGACGTGCATCCTGTGTCCAAGAACAGAAGAGCGACAGAGTCAAAAGTATACTTAATGCTCTGGCAGGGTTATTTCTAGACCATTGTATAAAGTATGCTACTTTCTTATTAAGTATACTGCAGTTATGGATAGCTAAGAAGGAAAAGGTTTGTGAATACAAGCTGATAGAGAGCTGAGTAACTGTTCACAACACCAGGGAGTTAGCTGAGTTGTCTAAATGTTTGGGTGCAATAAAAAATGGCAAAATTATTATTACAAACTATAAAAAAGTGCTGCTGCCTTGTCCACTAGTACAAGTTGTTTTGTGTTTTTTAACCTTTTTGTGTTGTATCATTCACTATACTAAATAAAGATTCTGCAAAAAGATAAAAAACAACTTT
The DNA here is from genome assembly GCA_031769625.1 of Taudactylus pleione. Lineage (NCBI taxonomy): Eukaryota > Metazoa > Chordata > Amphibia > Anura > Myobatrachidae > Taudactylus > Taudactylus pleione. The sequence goes on from JAUIMM010000112.1 coordinate 12,553,864, forward strand.
ACTTGCCGCATTTTAATTTCACCTCTCCGAGAGAAGCCCAGAGAGGAGATGCAGATGGCCCCTCTGGGGGCAAGGCTGGGCTCTTCATGTCATTAGGCCCCGCCCTTTGCAAATCTCATTATATTGGCTCCACCCCCCTCTATGGACCCATGATTTCCTGTATTATCTCCCTATTCTACCCACTTCACTAGGAAGTTGGTGGGATGCGGGAGATCCACCAACTTCCACTGAGGACTACCTGAAAGAGCAGGGGTTTCCCAGACCTGAGAAATTAGGCAAGTATACTGTATACTGTACTTTAATATAAAGGATAATATTATCATATATAACACTGAGTTTTGGATAGTTTAGTAATGCTTATACTGTTCATAACAATATTCCCTTGAACTAGTTCCAAAACTCGAGATCAACCTAGACCAATAAATCAGCAAAGAAGAGGTAAAACTTGACATGGTTCAACACTGAAGCACCAGGAACTGATGAAGATTTGGAGATCTTGTGGTGTGAGTGTGTGTTTTCATTTAACTTCATTTTATTACCTCTTTCTCGTTTTATATTATTTTGTTTACTATCTCCTCCTACAGTATCTGCTGTAATGATTTCCAGCATAAAAGGCGGAAAGGAGCTTGCTGCGGAGAAGCCTGACAGTGTGATTACATAACTTGGCTGAAGGTAAATACATCTAACAGCTTCCTGTTGTCTTCTGGTTCTGACCAATCAGAAACCACTCGAGAGTATTGTAATATGATGTATGATAGGGTCAAGTGTATTCTTGGCTGATGGAGACAGTTATCAGAAGGGAAGAATGGATTACTAATGGGCATCTGTGACATTTTATTTGATATAATTGCTTATGGCAGAGGTTCACAAACGCGGTCCTCAAGGATCCCCACCAGTTCAGGTTTTAGAGATATCCATAATTGAGCACAGGTGATTTAATAAGTATCTCAGTCAATTTGATTTAACACCTGTGCTCAACCATGGATATCCCTAAAACTTGAACTGTTGGGGAGCCTTGAGGACTACATTTGGGAACCTCTGACTTATGGGTATCTTACTAGATATTACCAACACAGGGCATAATATGAAATATTGCTATTCATGGTCATCCCATTGGTTCATTACTATTCCTTGTTATTTATTGGGCAGTACTGCTACTAATGAGTATTATACTGGGCATCACTACTATTCCTGGTAAATTTACTAGATAGGTATTACTGCTATTGATATGCATATTATTAGAATTTACTAGTAATGGGCATTACTGCTACCTTGATCTTTCAAACTCTCTCCCAACCTCTGTGAAGATTCTTTACTAAAGAAGTGCTGAGGTTGTTGTGCAGGTGTAGTCATGCATTTTCCATACTCCATGCACTCTCACTACTTAGGTGTTGCAGACAGTGAAACGCAGGTTGGACGATTCTCTGGGGAAGAGAAAGCTCTTAGGACCTACAGGAGCAATCACACAATGTTAAGACACACACAACATATAAGGGAACTGCCAACTCACTAGCCAGAACAGTGGAACTTCCTCACTGCACAAACAATCAAGCCTCTAACTGTCACCTAGGACAGGTTTGGATGAACAAGGCATTATCCTTGGTTATAGTCTGCTACCATAATTCCTAGTAATCAATGATTTTCCTGATGCCAGGGCTCCTTGGTCAGCACAATCCTTTAATCCTGAATCTTGTCCAGCAACTAGAAAGAGATGTCCACTCGCAGAATGAAGCCTTGAGGAATAATGACTTTGCCCTCCATGATTGATCATTTGGGAGAGAGCTGCCAGGAGAGCCTTGACATTGCTGGATATACAGTAGGCTTATAGCTTACTATGAAGTAAAACCTAGATAGATAGCATCTAGCGTGCCTGTTGAGAGTTCAACTTCATCACCCATTGATTATACAAATGCCTTCATTCAGTGAGGGTCATGATGATGGCCAGCAACAAACAGGATCCAACATCGAGTATCTTCAACAATAAGGTGAATTAAATCCTTTCATCTATCTGCGAGAGCATGGCTCCTCCACAACCTGGGTCAGGATACCAGAGGATGGGCCTTGGGGAAGCCTTTACCAGCCAGCAAGGTTCACCACCGGTAATAGCAGTGCTATCTTTGGTGTTAACCCTTTAATAAATAGGGCAAAACACAGATCTATGACCTCTGAAAACATGGAATTCTCCCTTTGGCAAAAAGCACTGTCTTGGAGTTTGGCAGAAGTGCTGAATTTGTAGTACATTTTACATAAGAGTGTGGCATCAGCCAGTATGCTTTTGTTGTATAAAGCAGTGGTTCCTAAACTGAGTGCCGTGGCTCCCATGTTGCCCCAGGGCACTCTCAGGATTGCCACAGGTTGGTGGTCCAGGACCAAATCAAATTATTTATGGCCTATGTCATAGGCAAAACCAGTGTTGGTGGCTGCCGATCATAAAATATGTGGACAAACCGCAATGCAACTACATAACTAAACCTATGGTAAGCACCATTTACTTAATTTAATAATTTTTGCTGAATTTCCCAATAAGAAACTTTTGGCCTAGGGATGTTGCGAAAAAAATGCTGATAATCTAGGGTGCCGTGATTCAAGTTTGGGAACCACTGGTATAAGGTACAGTGTCACCTGTGGTCTCTAGCAGACATTGTGGTGGATCATTCTGGGTAAAGGCCTATTCCAAGCACCAATTTCAACTGATTTTCCCCAGTCTAGTCTGAGTGGTGCCTTGACCCTCTAATAGAGGCTAGTGAGAGGTAACAACACATTGTATGAATCCATGGTCGCAGGTGGTCTTCAAAGTTATTCATATCCTTACTGTCCTCACACTTTATTATAATTTGCAAGTATAGCCCTTTGTTATATTTTAGGCATCTACTGTATACAATTCAAATATACTCATTTATTTGACATAGATTGTTTCAACCTACAGCCTTTTACAAAGATTTCAGCTGTGTTATGGGACTGATATGTGCATTTTTGATATTGTATCCATTTCAAGTGACTTTTAACCATTCTATATACTGTATTTCTATGGCGCAATGCTGTTTCTAAACAGAATGATAATACATTTAATATGATTTGAGAAAACTCTTGTTTGTGGCAATTATTTGTTATTTGTTATTACGTTATTATTTGTCTATGCATATCTCCAAATAATTGTTGCCATTTTTATGCCATATTGTATTTTTAACTATGGATTATTTTACTATGTATTCCTATGCTGTAGTAATAAATATTGAGTATTTAACTGTTAGTTATTTTATCCTTTGTTATATTCTACTGCTCTTTAGTTGGGAAAAGGAAGAAAAGGGTGTTAGGGGCTGATTTTGAGTCAGATGGATCTCTGCACGGAGACAAATGGCGATATTAGCCTACAGCTCATGCGCAGATATGCATGTACACATTGTTGTGTATCTCCATCCTGTTCTGAGTCATACATAACCCAGCTGGATTTGTCTTTCTGTGTAATTGGGTGTCTCAGGCCGGAAACTGTGCGTCAACAATGTGAAGGCACAAACCGCCATGGCTTGTGGGAGTATCGTGGGTGTGTATCTAATGCTCTGTGAGATTCTGATTGGTGTGTACAGGGAAGGGAAGTCTGTTTCTGACGGATCTATTAGCATGAGGCTGTGGCGATACTAATGATGACGTCTGTGGCAGCCGGTGTAAAATCAATGGGCGACACGGGTTTCCTCTTGGAAATGCACTGACCCTTGCATTAGCCCTGCGAAATCTGGCATTAGCATAAAGTAGTACGTCGCGCTTCTGCGGCTGCCCACAAATACAGCCCCTTTACGTGTGACTCAGAATCAGCTCCTTAATCCGCAGCTCAAGTGGTATGAAAGTCAGTCTGGCAAATAGCTGGAGATAATTCCGTAACCTAATTGCAGAGCTTTAGTTGTGATGAAAACAAATAATAAATAATAAAGTGCCTCTCACGCCCCTTAAAAATGCCTCAAAGCCCCTTTATTCCTCTAAATATGTCTCAGAGCAACCTAATGACTTAACTTGCCAGCACAGAGTCCTCTCATGTCCCTTTATATGCTTCAAAGCCCCCTGTGTCTCTTCTGCTACAGCGCCTGTGTCTCTTCAGCTCCAGCCCCCTTGATTTTCTCCAGCTCATGCCCCCCGTGTCTCTCCATCTCCATCCCCCTGTGTCTCTTCATCTCTTCATCTCCAGCCCCCCTTGTGTCTCTACAGCTCTAACCACTATTGTCTCACCATCTCCAGCCCTCTTGTATCACTGCAGCCCTGCTATGTTTCTTCAGCTCCAGCCGACTGTGTCATCCAGCTCCAACACCCTTCAGCCCCCTTATGCTTCTCAATTTCATGTTCCCCTGTGTCTTCCCATCTCCAGTGACCCAGCCCCCCCTCCTCTCCATCTGGGATGGGGCAGCCTCTAGACAAGTGCCAAAAGGACGGAGCTGCAAATCTAAGACACTGAATTGGAAACAGAAACGCCTATTACCATGGTTATAAAGGTCATTGAAGTCAATAACCAGAACCTGAAACAGAATCTCCATTTTAAAGGCAGCCAATGAGGAGTGTAGAGAATGTGTGTTATGTGGCAGGAACAGGGCAGGTTAGGTAACAGCCTAGCAGCTGCATCGTGTACCAACTGCAAAGGGTACACTTCTCTTTTTGGGAGACCCAAGTAGAGGGAATTGCAGTAGTCCAAGAGTGAGGACACAAGTGCATGTATGAGTTTGGGAAGATCTTCTAAGGGAATCAAATACATGAATCTAGCTACAGAATGTTCCTCAATTGTAAGAATGAAAATTTGATCATGGCTGAAACCTGATGTTTAAGTGTCAAGCCACAATCATGGACAACCCCAATATTCTGCACATGATCAGAGTTTTGCAACTCCAGACCCCAAAGCTTAAACCCAGTAGGTTGGCCACCTGCAGTCTTTGATGGTGATCATCACCTACCATAATATAACCTCTATTTTATCAGGATTCAATTACAGCCAACTGGCACTCATACACCCTTGGAGCTTAGCTACTGTATGTAGCTATTCAATCTTGGTGGGTACTTCGTGCCCAAAGCTAATGGCAGGTAAAATGTAGTATCATCTGCATCCTATAATTAATGATTGAATAAAAACACCTTTTTATTTATTTTATAAGCCTGATCTTTGCTCATCACTTTGTAAAATTACAGATATGTCTTCTTGCATCTTTGCCGTTTGTGCGGCAAATCGGCCCACACATGGCACGAGTCGAGCACCAGCGAACGGATACACGCGCTGCGTTCACACCTGTGACTCCATAGGATTTCATGGTGTGAACACAGCGCGGCATGGTGTACCGTGGTGCACTTGGCCACGGCTAATCGCATGGTTTGATACGTGCACACGTTTGCAGCATAAGCAGCAAAGATGCAAGAGGACACATCTGTATGTGGTTGTATTTTATAGCTACATAGGGTTTATATCTACACTTTATGTTTGTATTTTATCCTTTTTATTTTGTTTATCCTGTTTTGTATTTTTGATCTGTATGGCGCTGTGAAACTTTGTGGCACCTCATTAAAAAAAATTATAATTATTAATAATACTGGGGCCAATGGGTTGGCAAAGTTGCTACTCCAGACAGGGCCGTAACTAGGGTAGTGCAACCAGTGCCATGGCACAGGGCACCGCAGAGCAGGGGGCGCTGTTTGGGCCTGTCAATCTTTCTGTTTATTATCATTCTTACTTGTAGCTTCCTCTTATTTTATCCCCAGCATCTCCTGGCTGCCCCAGGGGTACCCCTATCTCTTCCCTGGCTATTCCCCATGAAGCCTAGGCCCTTTTTCAGGTGCACTATCTTATGTCCCTATTTAAAAAATGGGGGGTGGGGGGTGCCAATGCCCTCTCTGGCACAGGGCACCAAAAAGTCTAGTTACGGCTTTCACTCGAGAGGTCCTAATCTTGCTAATTAGACCCTACATCCCAGGAAAATCAGTTTGTACTTTGTACCCAACACTTTTAAGCATAATACTGGTGAACTCTGGGGATGAGGATGGGGACATGTGGTTTTCATGGTATTCACTATAGCAGGGGGACCCCACACTTGTAGTTTCCCTTATATAGTGTAAAACAACTAGTGCTACAGCTGCATTAGGATTTGGGGTGGTGCACACTGCATATTTTTTAATTTTTATTTATTTTTTACTTTAAACTAGCACACTGAGCAGGGGAAGTCTTTTGTTACAGCAAGAATATCACTTACCTATTAGTTTCAGGATAGTGAAAAATAATAGGCCATTGAGACTCAGGGCCTGATTTAGAGGTGGAACCAGTAGCAATGTCCAGAACCGTAACTAGACTTTCTGGTGCCCTGTGCCAGAAAGAGCATTGGCGCCCATCCCCCCCCCTTCCCAATTTTTAAATAGGGACATAAGATAGTGCACCTGAAAAAGGGCAATGGCCTTAAAGGAAATTTGACAGGCCCAAACAGCACCCCCAGCCCTGCGGTGCCCTGTGCCATGGCACTGGTCGCACCACCCTAGTTATGGCCCTGGCGATGTCAGTCGCAAGTGGCCATTGTTTTCAGTCTGCACATGCAACCTAGTTGCACTGCAAATGAGGCCCGATGGTTACTGCCGGGAGACGCAAGAGATTGATTTTCAGTGGGTATTCCAGGGAAGTAACAGGGGGTGGCTAGTCAGACAATGCACTGACACAGGAGACCATGTTCAGATACACAGGAGACCATGTTCAGATAGCAATCTCTGCTGCTGTGGCCAATAGTGCACTGATGGTGGGTCTTAGTGCATGCCGCGACGGAATGGCGCCAAAGCCAGTGGGCGCCTCAGTAGGCTGATAATCGCTCATGGCATTAGCATAAAGACAGAGACGCAGTTGCCTAAAAAGAGGGTTGTGGCAGCATCTCTAAATCAGGCCCTCAGTGACAGGAGCAAACATTTGTAAACAAAAATGTAAATAAATAATATTTATATATTTTAACAGTAAAAATATATATTTGTTCATTTCTACATTTCCCCACCTTCAGGCAAGCGTTGTTACTTGTACATAGATGAGTCAGGAGTATTTAAGGCCATACATCTCCAACAGGTACTCATTGTATTTCAGTTACATTTGGATTAGCTCAGGAGATAACTTATAAAGTATGATAATGTGCATATGTAATAATATCTCTGTAAGCGACGCACGGTACAAGATTCATGTCTAATGCACAGTATAAATAAGCAAGCATTGGCTTTGTACAGTAATTGATATTGATTGCATTTCTGTGATATCTTATGGGAAAGATTACAGACTTTTCCGGTATCAATGCTGGACTAAAAACCTGCCTGGCAAGCCATGGCTTATGGAGATACATCAGACATGCACTTCAGTTACTTATTTATACGTTTGAGAACAAACGATAATTAAGCTGCCTGGAACATAAGTGCTTAAGAGAACTATTGTGCGTAGCCTGGCCATTCTCCATTCTTTTATACTGAATTCTCAACTTGTTTCATTCTGATACTTATTTTTAATATTTGCTAATTATTTTTTTGGAAGAGCACTCGACCGGTAAGTCCAATGTGGCCTCTTAAAGGAGTTTTTTTGTAAACCACTACTTTCCTGAATACTCAAAATCCTATGCGTCATTTTTCAATAATACTTGAATAAGATGCATCCATTTATTGTAGTTACAGTATGTGCCCTTGCCAGGAAATAACACATCCAAAATTGTAAAATGTTCATGTTTAACACCAATGGGGAGAATTCACTTTTGATGCGATGGTTCCGGAATGGCACATGTATCCTGCATGGAAAAACAATGTTGGCACTACCATAAATGACCAATATGGCCGTATCACTATGAATTGATTATACCTCAATAATTATTTAATAACAATGACAGTCATGTATTGTGCCCCTGCCGCATGCCACCGAAAAGAGGACATGGCCTCGTGGACAGGGGCGTGACCTCACGACCCGAATCCCGGCCCGTGGTTATCACTGGGGTGGTGGGAGGTGCAGAGTGCCGGCTCCCTCACTGTGGGCGGGATGTACTAAGTTTGCGGTGTACATTCTGCCAGTTACTAATCGCGTATGTACTAACATATGCGATTAGTATCGCAAAGGACAGCTCTTGCGATAAGAGCTGCCCTTTGCGAAGCAGCCAGCGCTGGGTGAGGGGGTCTCCGTGGGACTCCGCCCCCGCTGAGCCCCGGGAACTTCCTGCTGGTGACCTGTGCAGGAAGTCCCGGGCTCCTCCTCCTCCTCCTCCCTGCACCTGGAAGGAGATTAAGAGGAGAAGGAGGCGGAGGACCCAGGAGGAGCACTGGCCGGCGACCAGGAGACTAAGGTGAGTAGGGGCCAGTGCTGGGTGACTGCGGGGTGGCGAGGCAGCGGCAAAGCGTCAGGTGCGGGATGCGGTAAGTAGCCCATAGGCTTCTATAGGGTTTTATAGAATTTTCTGGCGTTACCCTCCGCACCGATAATAGGGCAGCCGGGGCTTAGTACATAACTGGGTTTTTACTGTATTTTTCCTTTAGTACATCCCGGCCTGTGACAGGAGCCGAGTGCTGCACTTAATGCTACAGTGCAGCACCCAGCTCCTGTCACTAAGGGGTAGCCTATTCCTTGGTGTCACCCCTCGATGGGTGACACCCAGGTGCGGCCCGTATCCTCCTTGTGACGCCATTGGGGTTAGGATACTGACACCTGTCGGTCATTATCCTAACCTGCCACCTCTCCCAACCCCTAACCATTCCTCCCTGCTCCCTAAGCCTTACCTCCCCTCGCACCCTAAACCTTACCCCTTCTCCTTAGTGCCTAACCCTCCCCCAAGTACCTAACCCTAACCCTCCCCCTAACCCTAGTACATTGGTCGGGATGCCGGCGCCGTGATTCTGTCATTATTCTGACTGAATCCCGGGCATTTACTCTGCAACCATCAGGAGAAGAGGCCAAACATAACACCTGCAATATAGCCTGGGTACAAGTGGTGGTTCTAATAGAGCTTCTATCTCAGCCCACTTACTGCTAGGAAAACAACAGACCGCTTATTTTAAAAGAATTGTGATCATAAAATCTGTTGCCTAAATTATCCCAAATTCTAATCTGAACCAATTCCAGTCTTTAACCATAGACATCTTACTGCTCGCCCAAAGTGTGCCCATTTTACCATTCAATCTTAACGTTTTCGCTGGGTTTGAATGGCGATGTATTCATTTGTTGCAAGGAAAGATCTAATATACTGTAATGTGCAACATAAACTTTTTAGCAATAGTGTGGATCATATGGGACTAAGCGGATGGTTTGGTGTCATATAGAAACCCCTGGTTTTCAGGTATAAATAGATAGTAGATTCTAAATGACAACCAGCTGTAGGGGTATATTTACTAAACTGAGGGTTTTTAGAAGTGGAGATCTTGCCTATAGCAACCAATCAGATTCTAGCTATTATCTTCTAAAAGGAACTAGATAAATGTTAAGTAGAATCCGATTGGTTGCTATGGGCAACATCTCCACTTCTAAAAGCTGCACTTTTGTAAATATATCCCGTACAGTGGCCCTGATCCAGAGCCGGTCGCTCTGACAGAGCGCTCGCTCTGAATCAGTGCCCTCCTTCCTGATTTTAGACCGGCCTCCTGGCCGCTCGCATAGCTGTGGGTGACCACCCACAGCTATAACGAGCAGCCAAAAAGATGGTCGTGATGGTCAAGACCATCGCGACCATCGGGCTTGCGACGAGACCCTTGTGGTAGGGTCTCGTCTGCCGCAAACCCTGGAATGCTTTTGGCTCTAGCAGAGCCAAAAGCACTCCCACTGATAATCACTTGTGATGTCAGTGGGACCGGCCCCAGACGGTACGTGTTCTCAAGGGAGCGCCTCCGTCTGGCCAGCCACGCCCCCGGCATGCCCATCAAAGGGGGCGTGCTGTCACTCACCATCGACAGCACGCCCCCTTTGTAGTGAGACGCATAGCGACAGCTTGCCCGTCGCTATCCGGGTCTCGCGCATGCGCACGACGGAGCCGGGTCCATCGTGCGCATGTGCACTGGACCAACATCGACCCGCTTGCGAGCGCTCAGCGCTCGCGAGCGGGTCTGAATCAGGCCCTGTGTTCTATATGGCAGTTGTTTCTATTTAAACAACTGTGGATTAGAAGCTATTCTATTCATATTCATTTAATGGTGCTTTATAGAAACAACAATCAACCGACACATGAGTCTACTAGTGGGTCTATATACTAAGCCTTGGAGAGAGATAAAGTGAACGAAGATAAAGCACCAGCCAATCAGCTACTAACTTTCAGCTTACAGTCTGTGTTTGAAAAATGACAGTTAGAAGCTGATTGGTTGGTACTTTGGGCCTGATACAGACCCGCTCGCACGCTCATAGCGCTCGCAAGTGGGTCGCTCCGGGGCTCGCAACAAAACGGGGTGGCTGTCGATGTTGATCGACAGCTCGCCCCATTTTGTAGGCCAGGGGGGGGGTTGGCTGACTAAACGGAGGCGTTCCTGAAGGAAGGCCTGTCGTGTTTGTGGACGGTCCTACTGACATCACCAGTGATGTCAGTATTGAACTTCCTGCTCTATCAGAGCAGGAAGTTCACTGGGGCTTGCGGTGGGCGAGACCCTACCACAAGGGTCTCGTCGCAAGCTCGATGGTCGCGATAATCGCAACCATCGCCAGGCCGCTTGCACAAGCTGTGGGTGGTCACCCACAGCTGTGCGAGCGGCCTGGAGGCCGGACCCGAAAAAAAAAAAAAAAAAACCCCCATCAGACCTGCGAGCTGCTACCGGCAGCAAGCGGGTCTGAATCAGGGCCTTTATCTCCATCCACTTTATCTCTCTTCAAGGCTTAGGGCTAAATTTACTAAGCAGTGGTTTTGGTGTCATTTAGAAACCGTCAGAAATCGCCATCAATTGACAAGGGTTTCTATTTCTAATTGACAGCATTTACTAAAGGTCGGTTTTGATGTCTAAACCCAAACTCCCGTCGATCCTCGGCGGTTTCTAAATGACAACCCACTGTGGCATGCTGTGTTTGGTAGTGGTTTCTCTTATATTTCACTGTGGTTTCTATTGAAACTAGGGATGAGTGCCGACCCCCGAGTTTTGGTTTTGGATTTGTTTCTACTCCGAGATTTTGGATCTGGATTTGGTTTTGCAAAACCGCCCCTTGCCTGTTTTGGTTTTGTATCTGTATTTTTTCTAAAAAAATAATAAAAACAGCTGAAATAAAATAATTTGTGCCTGTTTTTGTTCCTACAGTATTTTTAACCTCAATAACATTTATTTCCAGTCATTTCCAGTCAATTTTGAACACTTTATAGCTCACAATATTGATTTTATCCAGTTTAGACCAAAAGGGTGCATCGAGCTAGCTCTAAGCTAAGCGACAGCAGTGGGCGGCACTAACATGTGGCAGTTCAGCTTCCAACATGGCACAGAGCGGCACTGCAGTGGCAGTTTAATAAACTATAAAATTAAAAATGTCAGGTAGCAATGCCCCAAACAGTACATAGGGCCCGATTCAGACCCGCGATCTGCGCATGCGTATAAGTTGCAGTGCATATGCGCGAACTAGTCCATGCAATCTGGAAGCGGTCGCTCGCTGCGCATAGCCAGCTCACTAGAATGAGTGACTGCACAAGCCGTTTATGGGCGGTGACAGGGGATGGTCAATGGAAACGGGGGTGTGGTGGTGCGAACGCAGGCGTGTCTGAGCATCTTAACGCCATTTCAGAGGCGTGCATAATTAAGATGCAGAGTCAAAGTACACGTCACATGGCTGAATTACACGCAGTGCTTGCGGTAGGGTATGGTCAACCACAAGTGCTGCATTCACTTCCGATGGTACTCGATGTTACCAATTGTTGCATACACTTCCTGGAGATGACGTGGGAAAGTGGGCGTCTTAAGACAGGCTGGTGGGCATCTAAATACTCACCGCAATTGCTCGCCAAGTGGGCATGCTAATGTCTTGCCGTGCGATCGCGGGATTTGCATTCTTTGGCTGCGTGCGAACGCATCTAGCGAGCGGGTCTGGATCGAGCCCATAACGCAAAGAAAAGAGGGACATCACGGAATTGTCCTTGGGCCCTTCCACCCACCCTTATGTTGTGTATAGTAAACAGGACATGCACAGTTTAACAAACCAATCACTTCAGTGACAGGGACTGCCAATTGTGGCTGAAGCGATTGGTTTGTTTGGGCCCCCACAAAACAAGCTACCAACGGGCAGCTGCCATTGCTGGCAATGATCTCTCCATGCACAAACTGGCTTTACAGAGGCAAGATGTTGTCGCCATCATCATCTGATTCCTCACCCTCATCAGTGTGTGCATCATCTTCATACAATATTAATTCGTCCCCGCTGAAATCCACCATTACAGCCTCAGGTGGATATAATTGGCGATAAAGGTCTTCCTTACACCTGGTGTAAGTGGGACCCCGTACTGACGTCATTGACTGAGCAAGCATGAGCGCACGAGGCGGCAGAGAGACCCGATTCCGTCTCGCAAGGGAGAAAATACAGCCCGCACCAGCAGAAGCAGGACTTGCCGAGCACATAGCTGAGTGCACCTGCTCCGATAGCTGCCAGGACACCCCAGCCCTTGCTGCCGTTAGGGAAAGATAGGGTGAGTAAACCGGTGATCCAGATTCAGTCTAAAAGGTTTACAGATGCGGGAGTCCTGAACAAACACACATTCATCTATCCAAGGAGCTATAAACATATTTTCAAATATCATTGCCGTTGCATAAGTTTTTTCATTTTGTTCGTTTTTATTTAAGGAGCTATTTACATCTTTTGATTTTATGTTTCACATTAAGAGCCCTCATTCAGAGCCGTACGCTCTGAGCAGAGCGCACGCTCTGAATGAGGGCCGTCCTCCATAACTATGGAGCGTCCTCCTGGACGCTCGTATAGCTGTGGGTCACCACCCACAGCCTATACGAGCGTGCAGTTTGATGGCCGCGATGGTCTTGGCCATCGCGACCATCGAAACTGCGAGCTGGAGCCTGCGGTTGAGGTTTTCAACCGCAAGGCCCGGAGTGATTTTGGCTCTATCAGAGCCAAAATCACTCCCACTGAGATCACTAGTGATGTCAGTGGGCCGGCTTCTGACGGTAGGCGTTCCCTTAGGAACGCCCCCGTCAGGGAGGCACGCCCCCTTTGGTGGGTGTGCCGGGGGCGTGCCTCCCTGACGGGACGCCCCCGGCACACCCACCAAAGGGGGCGTGCTGTCAATCAACATCGACAGCACGCCCCCTTTGATCAGACACAACGAGCGAAGGAAAGTCCTTCGCTCGTCGCGTCTGGCGCTTGCGCACGACGGAGCTCCCTCCGTCATGCGCATGCTCAGTGCAGAACATTGACCCACTTGCGAGCGGACAGCCGCTCGTGAGTGGGTCTGAATCAGGCCCTAAGTCTACAGTTTATCAGACATTGCCGGTCTTCACTTTGCATCACTTTGCCCAAGATTATTATTTTTTTTTTAATATCATATTCCATTCATTATATTTGATTTGATGCTTTGTACTTTCATCATATATTATTAACTTATTCTCACAGTAGGTATAATTTATTATATTTATTATTTTTACCACACTGATTAATACAAGCGCATCTAAATATACGTAAAAATCTTTCTGAGTACACACTGGAGGGTGGGCAGCTCAAGTAAAGCAAAGCCAGTGTGTGCAAAGGACTCCAAATTGCCTTTTTTGCCTACCAGTAGTGAAACGGACTGTCTGACATGCCTATTTGGATGCTATCCTTAAAATAGTCCTCAACCTTTCTTTGAATAGTTATCATATCAGATGGAGTCACGGTAGAGGTCTCATTAATTGTAGGCAATTCTTTTAGACCCAACCAGATGTCAAAACTTAGTTGACTCATCTGCATCACCAGTAGGTCTTTTTTTGGGGCAAGTTTAGTGTTTTCCTGGCAGCCACAGTTGCTGGAAAAACTGAAGGAGGAGCCATCCCTGCATCACGTGCCTGCTGACAATTTCCTTACCAACAGCTCTTTGCATCTCTTCAGATCTGTGTACGCTGGGAAGAAAGACACAGCATATGACTTAAACCTACTGTAGGATCCAGAACGGTCGCCAAAATGTATTGATCCGATTGTAAGATGCTGACAACCCTTGGATCCTGGCAAAGCAAATAAAGGACTAGATATACAAGTCTGACATGCTTAGTGGAATCACTTTGTTTCAGCTCCTCCTTCAGTTTCTCAAGCTGCTTTTCCAGCAGTATTTTCCACTGATCTTGAGTAAGGTACATTCCCCCTCCTCTTCCTATGTCATAGTTGGTTGTGTAGCTTTGAATGGCTTTTTGCTGTTCCTCCATCCGCTGTAGCATATAAAGGGTGGAGTTCCACCTTGTAACTACCTCTTGCTTCAGCTGGTGACAGGGTAAATTCAACATTTCTTGCAGGTGCTGCAATCTTCTACATGCACCTGCTAAATGGAGAAAATGTCCAGAAATTTTGCTGGCCATAGACAGAATCTCCTTCACGGCAGTGTAGTTTTTCTTTTTTTACTTTTGCACCACCAGGTTGATTGTGTGAGGAAAACATGGGACGTGTTGGAATTCACCCTGCTGTAATGCTCTCACAATATTTGTGGAGTTGTCAGAAATCACAAGTCCCGAGAGTCCAAGCAGGGTAAGCCATTTTGCAATGACTTCCCTGAGTTTTTCTAAGAGGTTATCAGCGGTATGCCTCTTAGTGAAACCGGTGATAGACAGAGTAGCCTGCCTTTGAATGAGCTGCTGTTTCTTAGATGCTGCTGCTGTTGGTGGCGCCGAAGGCAATACACCCACCTAGTGGGCTGTTATAGTCATGTAATCTTGCATTTGTCCTGTTCCACTAAGTGGACAGTGGGTACAACGGCATTTTGGAGCATACTAATTAAGTTTTTTTAAACGTGTCTGTACAGGCTGGGAATTGCTTTTCTAGTGAAGTGGAACCTAGATGGGATTTGGTAGCGGAGACACGGGACCTCAATTAACTGTCTAAAACCCATTATGGCATCAGTGATCCACTGTGCAATTGGGTGACTGCTGTTGTACTTGCTCTCCCTTGCAAGGGTTGTTTAACAGTCAATTATTTTTTAGAACTACTAGCTGCGAGGTGGGGGGATTAGGTTTAGGGACTTCCGGGGGGACTTAGGGTATTAGGCACCCCCCTAGGAGGGTTAGGTTTAGGCTAGGGGAAGGGGGTGTTAGCTTCAGGCACCCCCAGGGGAGGTTAGGGTTAGGCACCCTACCAGGAGGGTTAGGTTCAAGGTGCGGGGAGGGAGGGTTAGGTTTAGGGACCCCTGGGGAGAGGTTAGGGTTAGGCACTAGGGGGGAGGTTAGTGTTAGGCACCACTAAGGGCGGGTTAGGGGGGGAGAGGGGTAGGGATAGGGTTAATATTTACCCTGTCGGGATCTCCATCTGCCGGCCTTCCAGCGTCGGTATTTCAAATAGAAGCCATTCTATTGATAGTCATTCATTTGTGCTACGCTATTTGCTATAGAAAGCAGCAAACTATTTTTATCATAGAAACAGACCACAGTGGATTAGGTGCTATTCTATTCCTGTTCATTTAATGGGGCTTTTGCAGAAACAGTATTCACTTGACATCATTGACACAGACAGCCGGCTACTTTCACTTTGCGAGTATGTGAGGAGTGTAAAGGTGCGTACACACTAGACGATTCGCCCCATGACATTAAGCACACACACTGAACGCTATCATGAACGATATCATTCAGTGCCGGGCACCCTCCCTCATCCGCGAACATGCAACAAACTGACAATATCGTCAGGTTGGCCTGCATGTTGGGTGATGAACGACAATGACCAACGACCCACGGGAGCGCGCATCGTTGGTCGTTCGTCGTTATCGTTCACCATTTTAGCATACACACTGGCCGATATAGTGAACGACTGAACGATAACGATATATAGCCTTCCCGCTGGGCTGTTTTAGCGGGGCACGGCGCCCTGCCCTCCTACTGGAGGGCAAAAAGCACCCTTCCCTCCAGAAGGAGGGCAAAAAGCACCCTGCCCTCACAGAAATGTGGAGAAATGTGCGGTGACTTGGTCACCACCGGAGAATAGACGCTGGGCGCACGCGCCCGGCATCTATTCTCCCTGTCTGCAGCGCTTGGTGGCTGCCCGGTGTGTCCGTAAGTGCCGGGCATGCCCCCAAGAGTGACGAAAAGGGGACACGTCTTATAGACACGCCCCTTTTCAATGGTCATGCCCCCTTGTCGGGCGCGCGCACAAAGGTGCCCTCTCTGCCGCCGGAGCTAGAGTGAACACTAGAAATATGTGTAAGTGGAGTATGAGAAAGTTGTAGGAAAGTATAAGGGGAAAGATATAAAGTGATTGCTAATTTTGGTGATTTTCTTTATAGGTTGGTTTGTTTCTTGGTCTGTATTTGTCTATCTGAGCTATGTTTTCCATATAGTCAGTTGTTTTTTTTTAAATCCTGTGTGTGACTTTTTTTTTGTGTGTGTGTGTGTGTGTTAGCAGTGTGATTGTGTTTTTTTTTGTTTTATATTATTATTTGTTCTTGTATATCTGTTAAAGACCAGTTATGTCTAGTGAGAGACATCATAATCTTCTATAGTCCAATTGGACATTCTTGTCAAAATTGCCTATTAAAATCAATTAATTTACCTGCTATTTCAGAAAACACGCCTGTCTAAGGATAGTCAATTTATTTGGCGGGATTGGTGCCAGTTTTCTGGTGCTTTTGAAAACCCCTGCTTGATAAATCAGGGGTATCTTTCTATTCTATTCTTTCTATGATCTAACTCTGATGCTGGCCACACACATAGCGATATGTTACCCGATCTGGCCGATTCCGACACATTGGAACGACAGATCATGTAAAATATGGTGAATTCGTGAGTAAATCATGAGTCCCCACTCACGATCTCGATGCGATGCGCGTACCTGCTGGTCGCACATCGCGTTGTCAGATCTGCCGTGCAGTAGGGCAGATCTGACAATCTAGAAGGCAATGCACTGTGAAAGTCTGACTGCAGGAGAGATCGTATGAAGATTGGACACCAAATCGTGTGCAGATTGTGTGGAGATCGTGTGCAGAGCTGCCGGGGAGAGTTTCAAGGGAAATCATACAGAAATTGTACACATCGGCTGATCGTGTGCAGATCGCCATGTGTGTGGCCAGCTTAAAACATTGATGGTGCTTTCATATTCTATTCTGTTCTAAAGTGTGCTTTGACAGCGGATTAGCAGTGATTTTGGCATTCGTAAATCAGCGGATACCAAAACCACCTGCCAAACCGCTGGGTTTAGGACCCGCCGCTTAGTCAATTTTGCCCTTAGTATGTAGACTCCTAAGTCTTGGAGAAAGAAAAAGTGGACGGACATAAAGTACCAATCAATCATCTTCTAACTATCATTTTTCAAACACAGGGCCTGATTCAGAGCCGCTCGTAAGCGGCCGCTCGTTCGCTCCGAGCGATGTTCGCACATCTGCACATGCGTATGGGTCGTAATGCGCATGTGCCAACCAGTCAGTGCGGTCGGAAATCGAGCGCTCGCTAAATAGCGAGTGCCTGCTAATTTGAGTGACAGGATGAGGCGTTTGTGGGTGGTAACAGGGGAAAGTGCTTGAAAACAGGGAGTGGTGATCCGAGCGCAGACGTGCCAAACGGTCAAAACGGGCGTTTTAATGGTGTGCATAAATAACAAAGCAGCGTCATCGACCACGTCACTTGGTTGTCTCTTAGCCTGAACTGTTCGCATGATTGCGATAAGAAAATCCAACGCAAGCACTGCGAGCAGTTCAGTCGCCTTTAGATGTACTCGATTAATCTAATAAATAGCGGAGATGACGTAGGATGCGAGCGGCCAGGGGGCGTCTTTACAAAATAGCGAGCGCATGTTTCGTTCGCTCACTCAGACATAGAGGTGTCAACAGACCGCAAAGAGCGAGCGCTCAATTTAAATAGCCGGCACCTTTTTCTGAATGAGCGAGCGCAAATAGCGTCCGGCTCTGAATCAGGCCCACAGCCTGTAACATGACAGTTAAGACCTGATTATTTGGTACTTATCTTTCTCCAAGAGTTAGGAGTCTACATACTAAGCCTTGGAGAGAGATAAAGTGGATGGAGATAAAGGGGGTCATTCAGACCCAGTCGTTAGCGCCGATGCGCTCGGAACGGGTCGATGGCCCCCCACAGAGCATGCGCACGACGGCGCCGGCGCCGTCGTGCGCATGCGTGAGACCCGCTACGACCGACAGCGCCGGTCGTATCGGGTCTCGATCCAAAGGGGGCGAGCTGTCGATGTTGATTGACAGCTCGCCCCGTTTGGAAGGCGGGCCGGGGGGTGGCAGCCCAAACGGAGGCGTTCTCATGGGAACGCCTACCGTTTGGGGGAGGCCCCACTGACATCACTAGTGATGTCAGTTGAGAGCTTCCGGCTCTGACAGAGCCAGAAGCTCTCCGGGGCTTACGACAAGTGAGACCCTA
The DNA here is from genome assembly GCA_031769625.1 of Taudactylus pleione. NCBI lineage: Eukaryota > Metazoa > Chordata > Amphibia > Anura > Myobatrachidae > Taudactylus > Taudactylus pleione. The sequence goes on from JAUIMM010000112.1 coordinate 12,572,323, forward strand.
CCCTAGGGTCTCGTCGTAAGCCCCGATGGTCGCGATGGTCTCTGACCATCACGACCATCGCCCGAGCGGTCGTTAGAGCTGTGGGTGTAAACCCACAGCCTAATGACCGCAACAGAGACGGGCGGTCAGGATGCAAGTGGCCGCCCAGTTTCTGAGCGACCGCTTGCATCCTCCGTCCGCCTCTGAATGAGGTCCAAAGTACCAACCAATTAGCTCCTAACTGTCATTTTTCAAACACAGCCTGTAAACTGAAAGTTAGGAGCTGATTGGCTGGTACTTCCTACTTTTTGCTGTTAACTCCTTGTTTTTAATAATTTTTTTAAAATTATTTAAAAAAAAACACAAATCAGCCCGTACTTTCACAAAGCTTCCTGTACTTTCCTTATACCAACTAACAGCCTTCTATACGGTCCTGCCAACTAAATTATCAATTTTTGGGGGTCCCGGATGGTCTCCCCACTTTTTCAAGCACTTCTCCCAAGTCGCAGGCTATAGGGAATTTGCACACCCTCCACTGCGAGTATTGTGAGTTGGCATTTCTTATTGGATTGCGTGATTATTGGGAGCGAGCATTTGTGTGAAGTATGTGATTTTCAAGAGACATACTCGCACTTGTAAACTCGTTCCTAATTGGATTGCCCCCTTTGTATACACATATGATAAGTTGTTCATATAATCAGATAATCTGTAGCGGTCATAGGCAGGGCATCCAGAGGGTGTGGCTTATTCGCGGGAAACAGTTTTTCACTGCAGCCCAGCACACAGCAGCGTGTGCTAGGCTGCTGTAAATTAAGAGGGAGGGGGGCCCCTCTAGCAAACATGGGCCCTGGTAATTATTAGTACCCGCTCCCTCCCCTCTCGGCGCCCCTCGTCATAGGGCTAGTGCAAGTTTGATGGTGCAACTGATGGTGGCCTCTAAAGACTCACCAGGTGGTATTTCAGCTTCTACAGATGACAGTGAGCATCTCAGTCTTTGCACATTATTCCAAACAGATGTACAGCCATGGCCAAAAGTTTTGAGAATGACACAAGTATTGGTTTTCACAAAGTTTGCTACTTCAGTGTTTTTAGACCTTTTTGTCATATGTTCCTATGGTATACTGAAGTAATATTACAAGCATTACATAAGTGTCAAAGGCTTTTATTGACAATTACATTAAGTTTATGCAAAGAGTCAATATTTGCAGTGTTGACCTTTCTTTTTCAAGGCCTCTGCAATTCGCCCTGGTATGCTGTCAATCAACTTCTGGGCCACATACTGACTGATGACCGCCCATTCTTGCCTAATCAATGCTTGGAGTTTGCCAGAATTTGTGGGTAATTGTTTGTCCACCCGTCTCTTGAGGATTGACCACAAGTTCTCAATGGGATTCAGGTCTGGGGAGTTTGCTGGCCATGGACCCAAAATGTCATGTTTTGTTCCCCGAGCCACTTAGTTATCACTTTTGCCTCATGGCAGGGTGCTCCATCATGCTGAAAAAGGCATTGTTCATCACCAAACTGTTCTTGGATGGTTGGGAGAAGTTGCTCTTGGAGGATGTTTTGGTACCACTCTTTATTCATGGCTGTGTTCTTAGGCAAAATTGTGAGTGAGCCCACTCCCTTGGCTGAGAAGCAACCCCACACATGAATGGTATCAGGATGCTTAAACCCTTAAGCGATAAACCCCAGGAGAGCAGCTCCGTCTCCCGGTTCTCTGCTCGGCCGGGATACGGACAGATGGGTGTGTGCCGCAAAGCCAGGCTCCCATGACTCGCGGCACGCCCCCGTGAGATGTAACCATGCCCCTTTTTAGGTGAGACCACATCCCTTTTGTGGGTGCTCACGCGCACGGGGACTGCCAGTCCATCCCTGTGCACCAAGACAGATTTGCACCACCACAAGGGTACAAGACTCTGCAAGTGGGAGCTTCAGTAGTCACAAAATCGAATGCAATATTAACGTAAAGACGCAGATGCGGCTGTGGCAAAATGCGCAGAAGTGTGGCAAAGGACGCAACATTTAAGTCACCCTGAGCATGCATCAAGGATGTGTGAGCGTAAAATTGCATTACTGATTGCAGTGGCGTCGTTACTTTTAGTTGCACCCGATGCGGTTGTACAAGAGTGAGTGCGGCGCAGCCGCATGCACTGGCAAAAAGGGGTGGGGCCTCAGGACAAGTGGATGTGGCCTCATGTGGGGGCGGGGCCACACTCCCAAACCCCTGGTTTAGTGTCTCCGGGGGGTCCAGGAGGTGTGGGCTGCCCCCGGGGACCAGTGTGCTTGTAGTGCTGGCTGCCTCACTGTGACAGGAGCCGAGTGCTGCACGTAATTGTACAGTGCAGCACCCGGCTCCTGTCACCAGAGGGGGAGTCTGCATTTTCGTGTCACCCCTCGGCGGGTGACACCCGGGTGCGGCCCGCACCCCCATTGTGACGTCATTGACAGATCGAGATGCACAGACTCCTAGGCGGTGAGTGGGCAGTGACTGGGTAGTGGCTATTTAGACGCACGGAGATGGTCTGTCTTATGGTAGCGAACATAGAAGCATAATCACTTACATTGGAGGGTATACTCTAACGGACAATCTGCACCTGGCATGATGCAAGTTTCAATGGCACGACTGATGGATGTGCCTAAAGGTGCACCAAGCGGTATCTGAGCGACTGAAGAGGACCTGCAGCTGTATTTGGATAAAGTCGCAGACTTTATCCAAGACACATTGTATTCCTGACACACTTAGTTATTGTTGCTGTGCACTCCATAATTACCAGAAGAAGCAGATTGTATTTGTTTATTTATATTTCATCCTGTATTCTCTGATCTTCCCATGATATATTTAAAAAATGTAAAATCTGCAAATGCAAGAGGTATACACTGTACCAGTAAGTGTATAGTAACGTACACAGATTTGATATTCCCGTTAACAATATAAAATAGTAATAATAATAAAAATGATTTATTTAAAAATCATCAATGTCCTGTTCCGTCTCTGTCATACGCAGTGTGAGCATGACGGAAACTGAACAGGTCCCACCGTAGTGATGCTTGCAGCAGAGGGCCTGACACAAAGCATACTCACCTACTCTCTCTTAATACTCCTCGGGAGAAGCCCGGGGAGGAGAAGCAGTTGGGCAGTGATGGGCCGCGCTTGTGGCTTATTTAAACAGCAATTGCATCATAAAGCTCCGCCCCCTACCCGCGAACCACCATTCCCCGAGAAAATTCTCCCGATCTTACCCACTTTACTATGAAGTGGGCAGGATATGGGAGAAGTGCTTACTCTTAATAATAATAATAATAATAATAATAATAATAATAATAATAATAATAATAATAATAATAATAATATAGTGTTTGGTTAATTTCATAGTATTCTAAGGAAACAAAAATGCATTTTTTAATATTTATTTTTTCCCACAGCAAGCTACCCATAAATGTATAAGTTATTTACTCTGCTATGGAGAAGGACTGGGGACAAGAATCGTGAGTTTCAGGGGCGTGCAGCGAGCCAGCTAAACAAAGTGCTGGAAGGCTGAGCTGCTTTTACAGGCATTCAGGCAGCCAAACCGGCCCATCAGCCCTCCTGGCATTTGCCATTGGTGCCAGATGGCCAGTCTGCCCCTGCTCCGCTATAATATGGATAACTAATTAAAATATATTTTGGTAAAATGAAAAATAAGGAAATGTGGTGCAAGTGAAACCGACTCAACAAGCAAAATGATAAATATAATAGTGCCTCCTGTTTTGCTTTTCTTGTTTTTCACAGAGCCTTGGCATTGAATGGGTTAATTTATTATAGGAGCCTGGATCATGTTTGCTCAGGAATCATGTTCAGCTCAGATCACTTACATAATTCATTTTTTTTTTCTTCCTCAAGGGGGCACCAGAGATTACGAGATGCCCTTACAGTAAAAAGTTAAAGTCCTGAGAGTACTTGTAAAACTATGTGATGAACTATATTTAAGCATTTGACAAAGGAACCTGAGCACACACAGCAACAACTAATCATGGCAATTATATGTTTTATAGAAAGGCCTCTGTTTGGCATCTGCTATGTGAGGAGAGAAGAAGATAACCTACCGCAATCCATCTATTTTAGTCCTACAAGGCTCAACCTACACTACCAGAGACTGGCAGGGCATGCTGCTTCTTGTAGTTCCATGAAGCTGGAGCACCACAGTTTTGCACAAGCCATATTTAGGCTGTTATAAAATTATTGCTACTTTACTGTTCTTCCAATAAATTGTACAAAGCGGGAATTATGCGGACAGCTGCAGTCCTTAAATGCAGGAGACAAGTGTGTAACAAGGTAACAGTGAGCACCTCAGGGGAGTGATAAATGATTGGTCTAGGGGAATATTTATCAAACCTTGGAGAGAGATGGAGAGAGTGGAGAGCTTGCCCAAAGCAACCCATCGGCTTCTAACTGGCATTTTATAGACTGTGCTAGATAAATGATAGTTAGAAGCTGATGGGTTGCTACAGGCAACTTTATCTCTCTCAAAGGTTTGATACATCTCCTCTTTAGTGTGGCCAATTTAATTTCAGATATTCTGACCAGTTTGTATGCCCATCACTTCTGCCTCCAATCTCACCCGTGTCACTGCAAATGATGATATTAACATTGTCCCACATTATTATTCAATTGAATACCACTATGTACGTACAGCCATTGCCCTCCACTTTGCATAGTGGCCATTGTGCAAACTCCTAACATCAAGAGGTAAATTTGCTAAAGGTCAGTTTTGACCAAATCATTTTGTTTATTGATTTTCTGTAGATTTTGCAAGTCTGGTATATACTAAAGTCAAATCCGACTAAAAATCGTCAAAAAAAATTGCATTGATACTTTCACATAGATGACTATAGATTACCCAGATTTAGTAACGGTTTTAAAACCGAACAAAAATCGACCACAAAACAGACTGATAAACCACCCAAACAATAGACCTGCTCTATGATCTGTGCAGGCTTCTTAGGGTTACAATTAAATAATAATAAAAAATCAACGGTGTGGGTCCCCCTCCTCCCAAATCCATAACCAGTCCTGGACTTTTTAGCCTGGGCTGGTAAAGAAAAATAGGGGGAGGAAATCAGCGTGGGGCCCCCATATTTTCCTATAACCAGCACCAGGCTGAACCAAATTGTATTTTATCCAGCAGTCAGGTCTTTTAGGGTAGGTGTAGCGTACTATGGGGGGGGAAATTCAATAAGCTGCGGTAAAATTGATGCCCCGGGGGTTATTCAGTTGTTCCTGGTAGCCGACACTATTGGGGATATTTTCACAAGCAACATACCCCGATAACAGCCATTCTTTTGTGGCCACTATCGCGAAAACACATTAATCCGGGAATTTAACCCAGATACATGTGTTTTTGCCTGAAAATGGGAATTTTTTTATGAAATAAAAACTTAGGAGGGGGTAATTGAATTGCTAGGAAAAAAAATTTCAGTTTAGTCTTTTTTTTGTCCCTCAACAAAATATCGGGTACAATTGAATTCCTCCCTATATCTGTACAGAGTGTGATAGAACTGGAGCCTTGGGGAAAGTGGTGCTGGGTCCTCAGAGGGGTGGGCTGACCCGTCATTGCAGGACACTGTAGAATCCACATCCCCTGCACCTTCTACAGCAGGGGTCAGGGAACTTTTTTACCTTTTACCCCAAAATATATTTAGATATGCCGACGTTACCCCCTTGATTTGAAAGGAAGGAAATAATATAGTAGTGCCCCCATATAATGCCCCTGCAGTAGTGCCCCATATAATAAACCTGTAGTAGTGCCCCCATAGTTATGCCCCATATAATGCCCCTTTAGTAGTGCCCCCATAGTTATGACCCTGTAGTAGTGCCCCCATATAGTGCCCATGTAGTAGTGCCCATATATAGTGCCCCTGTAGTTGTGCCCCCATATAATACCCCAGTAGTGCCGCTTGTAAAAAAAAAAAAAAAACCACTTACCTTAATCCCCGCTCCTGCATCCGCCGCCGTTCTGTCGGCCCGGCTGCAACTCGGAACTATGGGAGAGACGTCATGACAGAAGAGAACTCCAGCCTCTGGCTAACGCAGCCCTGCAGGGAAGGAGCCGGGCGCCCGCTGGTAATAACATCTCAGCGGCATCCGGCTTAGAGCCTCCCTGCGGCACACCCGGGCATGAATATGAATTATTCTATAGTACCCCCAGGAATTTCATTTTTACCCCATGTGGGGTAATTTACCACTGTTCCCTGACCACTGTTCTACAGTGACAACATGCAGTCAACTTGGAGCTTAAACATAATTATGTTAAAACTGTGACATTATGAAAACATGGACGGCATACAAACACACCACAGGTGGAAAAGGAACATTTAATGGGAAAATATGAATTGGATCACAAGGAAATATTTGCTGCCAAACAAGCATAGCTATCCATTGCTACGGGCCATCCTGTTGGATAATGGCAGGGAAAAGACATCAGGCACCAATGTTTTGCCTCTTCTGGCAGCATTTTAAAGCAAATGAAATAATTATCACCTTTCTGCATTTTACATTCCAATTTTTATTACAATGCTTGAACGCACGCTGCCAGGTAATTTGCACTGTCTTATGTCATTACATTAAAATTAACCCATGAACTTGCCAATAAGAATTTATGTATGATGAGAAACATCTCAGAAATTAATTCTTAATACAAATATTTCCAGCCAGCTATCAAAGGATTATTAATACCACCAGATACAGTATAAAATAAATAAGGAGAACAGATGAACATTTATAAACCTTATAATATTTTGTACAATAGACTGAGATTATTTGTATTACTGTATATCATCCAATATTTATAAAGTGCTAATATATTGTAAATGAAGGACATACAGATGTGTCCACATACATCTATCCTCCATGCGGTACAAGTCGCGTTACACATAATGCATGAGCGCTGCGTAACTCGGTAGCGCCAAGCGTCCTTTCATGCTACTTTTTCCTTTCAAGTGCGTCTTATTATTTTGTGCGTGACTGCGGGTGTACCTGCATGCGATATGCTACGTTAGAGCCAGCGGCTGTGACACTGTACCGTAGCATTTTGTATACTGCATATAATTTTAATCAGGAGAAGCTGGTTGTGTGAATAAGACGCACTTGAAAGGATAAAGTCGCACAGAAAGGCGCTCAGCGCTACCGAGTCAAGCCGCGGCATGACGCGACCAGAAGGGCTGTTTAACGTGAAAGAAGGCTAGATGTATGAGGACACATCTGTAACTAGTATGGTATGTAGTCAGAATGTCGACATGGTCTGAATGTTACTTGTAGAAAGTGAACATGGGTCAAATTGTTGAAAGTGAACCTCTCATTACTATGCTGACATTGTGAATGTCGACAGTCATAAATGTGGACATTGCAGGGTCAGGTTTAGGGTCAGGTTTAGTGTTAGGGTTAGGCTGTGGTTAGGGTTAGGTAGAACGTGCAGTCAGGGGAGGCAGAGCATAATAAGTAATATAATACAAAGAAGATATTTATAACACAGATTCTGTCAATTATCTGCTTTGCATAATTCTATTCTGTAGACTAGAGCCTACAGTTAAAAATCAGTCGGGAGGCAGCGAGAGCGAACCTCTGTGCTATCCTGGACAGGCACCAGAGAATAATAGTTCAGAGCGTGACAACACCCTCCCCTTGCTGGGTAGCCCCAGGACACCTCATAGGCTTTCGTGGAAACTTGGCATGGAACGCTCGTACCAACTGAGGAACGTGGATGTCAGAGGCAAAAGTCCAGGAATGTTCTTCTGGACCGTAGCTCTTCAAGTCGATTAAGTACTATATTGGAGACGTCCATACCGGATTCGAGAGTCCAGAATCTTTGCCACTTCGTACTCAACTCCACAATGAGTCTGGGCTTTGGGTGCATTTGAAAGTGCAGAATGAAACTGTTGGGGTATGAGTGATTTCAATAAAGAAACATTGGAAGGAATTTGGTATCCTCAGAAAGGGAGGTAGCTTGAGTTTGAATGAAACTGGGTTGATTACATGCTCAGTGGCGAATGGCCCAATGATAAACTTTCATGGATGGCACACTTACCCGCAGATTTTGTGTAGAGAGCCAAACTCGATCATCTTCCCTAAGACTGGGAACTGTGCTCCTCTTCCTGTCAGCAAACTTCTTGTACTGCTCAGAAGCCTTCACAAGGGAGGAGCGGATCTCTTTCCAGATCTTGTAGAAGTGCTGCAAGGTGCGGTCAGCAGCTGAAACCTGTGAGGCAGGAAGCGGCTGAAATTTAGGAACACGAGGGTGGAGGCCATAAGTGGCATAAAAGGGCGTGGAACCAGATGAAAAATTGTACTGATTGTTGTGCCAAAATTACACCCAAGGAAGCAGTTCAGCCCAGTTGTGTTGAGAGGAGGATACGTATAAACGAAGAAAAGACTCCAGATCTTTGTTGCCTCTTTCCACCTGGCCATTAGACTGGGGGTGGTAGGCAGTGGAAAATTGAGCTTGACTTGAAGTGAAGAACACAAGGAATGCCAAAACTTGACGACAAGCTCCACTGCCACGGTCAGAGATATTTCCAGAGGTACAGTAGTCCATGGCGTCTGAAGATTTCTTGTATGAATAACTTTGCCAACTTGGAAGCTGATGGAAGTCCGGTGAGGGGTATGAAGTGAGCCATCTTGGTGAGCCGGTCAACTACCACCCAGATGGTGCTGAACTTGTTTAAAACTGGGAGGTTGGTAATGAAGTCCATCGACAGATGCAGCCACGGTTGATGTGGAACAGAGGGCCTGATTCAGACCCAGTCGCAAGCGCTGAGCGCTTGCAACCGGGTCAATGGTGGCCCAGAGCGCATGTGCTCGACGGAGCCGCCTCTGTTGTGCGCATGTGCGAGACGCGGAATACGATGGGCAATCCGTCGCTCCTGGTCTCGTACCAAAGGGGGCATGCTGTCGATGTTGAGTGACAGCACGCCCCCTTTGGTGGGCAGGCCGGGGGGGTGGCTGCCCAGATGGAGGCGTTCCCATGTGAGTGATGTCAGTGGGACAGATTTCGGATCTGTTAGAGCCGAAATCTCTCTGGGGCTTGTGGCAATGAGACCCTACCACAAGGGTCACATCGCAAGCCCGATGGTCGCGATGGTCTTGACCATCGCGACCATCTTCCTGGCTGCTTGCTATAGCTGTGGGTGGTCACCCACAGACTGGCCCTGATTCAGAGCGGGCCAGTAACTGGCCAACTGGAGACTGTCGAGGCACTTTGCTTGTTACAAGATGCAATGAAGTCTTAGACATCTTTTCTGAGGGAGGGCCACCAGTAAGACCTGGAAATTAACTCGGACGTCTTTTGTTTGCCTGCATGACCTTCCAAGCGGGAAGCATGAGCCCAATGTAGCAGTTTCTTGCATAATGCGAGCTTGACAAGAGTTTTCCCAACAGGTGTTGAGGATTCTACTTCGACTGCAGAGAAAGCTACTGGATCAATGATGAGATGCTTCTCGGTGGATGTAGTCTCATTATCTTACTCCATGGAGCAAGAGAGGGCATCAGCATTTCGGTTCTGGGCCCCTGGACAATTTGAAATTATATTGTCAGAAGAAGAGAGACCATCTGGCTTTCCTCGGATTCAGACAATGGGCTGTCTTAAGATATATGAGGTTTTTGTGGTCTGCGAGAATGGAAATGGGATGCACAGCTCCTTCCAAATGATAGCACCACTCCTCCAAGGCTAACTTAATAGCGAGAAGTTCTTGATTTCCAATAGAGCAGTTGCACTCAGCCAAAGTGAATTTGTTTGAGAAAATTCCACAAGGTTGGAGAAGACCATCAGGAGCGCATTGAGAGAGCACAGCTCCAACTCCTGTGGAAGAAGCATCAACTTCCAAGGTGAATGGCTGTGTGACATCAGGTTGACGAAAAACAGTAGCTGAAATGAACTTGTTTGTATGTTTGGAAGGCTTCCCTTGCTTCCTTGGACCATTGGGATGGATTGGCACCTTCTGCGTGAGAGTGGTAATAGGTGCAATGATGGTGGGAAAGTTCTTAATGAATTTGCGATAGTAGTTCGCAAACCCTAGGAAGTGCTGCACAGTCCTGAGAGTATTCAGAAGAGGCCATTCCTGAATTGCTTGGAGTTTTTCCATTTTGAGACCAGAATCTGAAATGAGATCTCCCAGGAAGGGAATAGACTTGACCTCAAAGACAGAATTCTCCAATTTGCAGTAGAGATGATTGGAATGGAGACGTCTCAGACAATCATTGGCAAAAATTAGAATATCGTCAAGATAGACAACATGTTTGTACAACAGATCGCAGAAGATCTCATTGACATAGTGCTGGAATACTGCGGGAGCATTGCTGAGATCGAAGGGCATAACGAGGTACTCATAGTGACCATCACAGGTGTTAAATGTGGTCTTCCACTCATCTCCTTCCCAAATTCATATGAGATTATATGCTCCTTGCATGAACAATTTTGTGAAGATGCTGGTTCCACGGTCAAAAAGCTCTGTGATCAGAGACAGATAATAGCAGTTTTTAACAGTGATGTAATTCAGTCCCCTGTAGGCGATGCAGAGGCGCAGACCTCATTCTTTCTTTTTTACGAAAAAGAAGCCCGCACCAGAGGGAGAGGTGGAAGGGCAGATGAATCCTTTTTCCAAATTCACTTGGATATACTCAATCATGGCCTTTGTTTCATGGGAGCGATAGGGGACAAGTTTGCCCTCTGGGAGGAGTTTTCCCAGGGATTAATTCAATTGGACAATCCCATTCACAGTGAGGAGGATGAATATCAGCACCAGCTTTACTGAAAACATCAGTGAATTCTTGATAAGGAGGAGGAGGAGTATCCAGATGAGACGGTACTGCAGAGCATACTGGAAGAACTTTTTGGAGACAAGAACCGAAGCAGGAAGATACCCAAACGGTGATTTCTGAGGTTCTCCAGTCAATTTGAGAATTACGGAGCAAGGGCAAGCCCAGAACTATGGAATTGGAGCCCTGGGTATGACAAGAAAACTTAAAAGTTTAGAGTGCAGAGCACCTATCTTGACTCGCAGAGGTCGAGTCTGAAGGGTAATTGTGCCCCCTAGGATGCAGCTTCCATCAACCGCTGTGAAGTAGATACATGAAGCAGACTCTTGGGTGGTAATCATCACTGGACCAATTCAGATGTGACAAAGTTACCAGCTGTACCTGAATCCAACAGCTCAGAGACTTGCTTAAAGTGCTTGGCCACTTGAAGAGAAACAGAAAATGCAATCGGTTTTCTTTGGAGAGGAATGAACTACTCCTAACTTAGCTCTTCCTTAGCGAGTTAGGAGCGGGAGTTTCCCAAATGATTGGGACAGTTGTTGAGCTGATGAGAAGGAGCAGCACAGTATAGACAGAGATTCTCAGACTGTCGCCTTCTGCATTCTGTCTGTGATTGGCGAGAACAGTTGATTTGCATCGGTTCCTCTTTGGGAGGAGAAACTGACTGAGGCAAGAATGTCGCTCTACGTTTGGGATGAATAATTCTCCCTCTCACAAAAGCATGTTCTTTAAAACATAAGAACATCTTTAATTTTGTCAGATAAGCTATTCCAAAATGCTGCATAGAATGCTCTAATATTCCAAGAGAGTTCTGATGCCAGTATTTGAAACTGCACCAGATATTGGCCTACAGAATTTGAACCCTGGCATAGCCGTAGAAGGTCTGAAGATACAGATGACACTCTCCCAAGCTCGTCGAAGATTCGGCGGAATGCCATGATAGGGAGATGATATGCGTCACACGGGTACGGTCTGTATGAAAATTGCTGGGTTGGAGCTCAAACTGTATTTCACATTGATTTAGAAAGCCCATGCAATTTTTGGGGTTCCCATCAAAATTTTCAAGAGTAGGAATGTGCAGAATGTCTTTATTAAACAGCAGATTGGAATGAGAAAAGGAGATGATAATACTGAATTAGCACAATCGGATTGGAACCGATGATGCTGGATTGAGAGCTGGATCAGTTTGAGACCGATGTTGACATTTAAAGAACTTGATAGATTTGAATCCGATGTTGAAGAATTGATGAACCTGATCGGTTTGAGACAGATGTTGAAGAATTGAAGAACTTAATTGATATGAGTCCAATATTAACAAATTTATTAACTTGATCGGTTGAGATCGATGTTGATGAATTGAAGAACTTAATATGAGTCCAATGTTGGAAGCATCGGATGAGACAGATGATTGGTGGTATTGGCTGGAACCGATGGTGGCTGTAAGAACAAGTCTCAGTGGTAAAAACTAGACTGGTGTAGGAGACTTGTTTACCAGATATAGGAACTGGATTTAATGGACTGGGACCATTCAGATACAGAGTACCTGTGAGCTCAGCATTGAGCTGTAACTTCAACAATAAGCAATGTTGTACTGGCAACAGTGGCCTGTCTAGAAATGGAATTTATAGGGGACGATCCCCTGACATTGGATGTGTTCTGGGAGCTGTGCTCTGAGTGGAGGAAGAGCGTCAAGAGACAGAATCCAACATGGCTGCGCACATACTGTTGTTCAGGAGGGAACTCTGGCGTGCAGCCTGTGTGCCATCATGCTGGGAAGACACGCTGTGAGCAAGGGGCTGCTAAGAGACACCCCCATGCTCAGTAACAGAAACACTGAGTAGACAGAGCAGGAGCAGCACAGACAGACCTCAGCGTAGCCGGGAGCAATGTGCAGCATGAGCGGACCTCTGTGCTATCCTGGACAGGCACCGGAGCGGTAAGGAAGTGGTTTTAATAGTCCGGATCGTGACACAGCAGCAGCAAGAGAAGACACAGTGATGCACGTAGGAGAATCAGTGGACACTGAATCTTAGTGTAGTGAGGGGAGAGTTACAGAGAGTAGGGGGTGAGAGGCTCCCAGCACTCAGACCCATCTCGATGTGTGCCTACCCTGCCATTGACCTCACCGCACATCGCTACTGCTCTGACACTGTGTTCTCCTGGCAAAACACAGTAAAGTTTAGGGGGAGAAAAACTAAACTTTTTTTTAAAAACTTTACTGTGTCTCTTAGCAGCCACCTGCGCAGGAGGAGGGCCCATGGAGCATCGGAGGGAGCTGAGGAGGAACTGCCCAGCTGACAGTAGGTAAGTGTAACCTGCTGTACGCCACCTCAGAGTGGCGTATAGTAACACCATCAAATAACGAAAATACATAATTTTCGGAATTTGATGAATAGCATAAATTCCATATCCCCATACTAATGTACTAATGTATGGGGAGTGTGGAAATTAATGTAGTCGGACTTAACCAGGAGATATCAGTGATATCTCCTATGTTAACTGTCTTCATGAATTCTAAAATAACGGTAATTAAGGAAAATGTCCTTAAAAACTTTATTTTAGTGTTGATGAATAGGCCCCTGTATCTTCTTCAAGGTTTTGGATCTGGATTTGGTTTTGCAGGATCTGGATCTGCTTTAATGACAAAGGTCTACACACAATAAAAGTGTTTACAGATGTAAAAATGTTCTAAAAAAGATATTGGTCACCAGCAGTTCAGTAATGTTTGTCAAACGTTCTGTGTTTTTTTTACATGATGTCTCCTTAAAAGAAATTGCTGGGGGAAAGCTAGACTACTTCATTTTGGCAAAGAGTTGCTTGCCTCACACAGCGTTGCCTGTTTCTGCAGATTATTACATCTATAAATATTCAAAACATTTCAGGAACAAATCAAGACAAGTAAGTGGAAGGCGAAGAAGAGCTTTTTTGTTTCCAGCTATGAAGAATTCCAAAAAAAACTGATGCGTGAGAAAATTCAGGACTATCCACCCACACATGTATAGTGCATGTGTCAACTAATCGTTATGTATTTAACAAAATACAGATATGTTGTAAATGGATCAGGAAGGAAGTTTGTTTCTTTTTAAAACCACTAAGGGCTAAGAAAAACACTGTAAGAAACATTCACTCTTCTGTTTCCTTTGAAACAATGACATCACCGATAGATGTTCCCCCTATTGATTATTGTCTTGTTTAATAAATACTTTCCATATCTAGTGGTTTACATCTGTAATCACAGCAGCCAGACACAGGTGAATACCCCTGATTACGTGGAATCTGGCTTTCTATCCAACGATAAAGGCCCCCATACATCAGAGATTGATTGCAGCAATCGTGCAATTTGCAATCGATTGTGTATAAAAATCTTTCCCTTTTTCAATCGATTGCAGATTGCAGAATTGCCACAATCGATTGAAAAAGGGAAAGATTTTTATACACAATCGATTGCAAATTGCACGATTGCTGCAATCAATCTCTGATGTATGGGGGCCTTCCGCCATAGCATTAAAACCACTGACAGGTGAAGTGAATAACATTGATTATCTTGTTACAATGGTGTGTGTCAGGGGGTGGGATATATTAGGTAGTAAGTGAGCACTCAGGGCCTGATTCAGAGCCGCTCGTAAGCGGCCGCTCGTTCGCTCAGAGCGATGTTCGCACATCTGCGCATTCGTATGGGTCGTAATGCGCATGCGCCAACCAGTCATTGCGGTTGGAAATCGAGCGTTCGCAAAATAGCGAGTGCCTGCTAATTTGAGTGACAGGATGAGGCGTTTGTGGGTGGTAACAGAGTAAGGTGCTTGAAAACGGGGAGTGGAGATCCGAACGCAGGCGTGCCAAACGGTCAAAACGGGTGTTTTAAGGGTGTGCATAATTAACAAAGCAGCGTCATCGCCCATGTCACTTGGTTGTTTCTTAGCCTGAACTGTTCGCATGATTGCGGTAGGAAAATCCTACCACAAGCACTGCGATCAGTTCAGACGCCTTTCGATGTACTCGATTAATCAAATAAATAGCGGAGATGGCGTAGGATGCGAGCGGCCAGGGGGCGTCTTTACAAAATAGCGAGCGCATGTTTCGTTCGCTCGCTCAGACGTAGAGGCGTCAACAGACCGCAAAGAGCGAGCGCTCAATTTAAATAGCCGGCCCCTTTTTCTGAACGAGCGAGCGCAAATAGCGTCCGGCTCTGAATCAGGCCCTTAGTTCTTGAAGTTGATGTGTTGGAAGCAGGAAAAACATGCAAGCATAAGGACCTGAGTGATTTAAGGCCCTCATACATCAGAGATTGATTGCAGCAAACGTGCAATTTGCAATCGATTGTGGCAATTCTGCAATCTGCAAACGATTGAAAAAGGGAAAGATTTTTATACACAATCGATTGCAAATTGCACGATTGCTGCAATCAATCTCTGATGTATGGGGGCCTTTTGACAAGGGCCAAATTGTGATGGCTAGATGACTGGGTCAGAGCATCTCCAAAATGACAGGTCTTGTGGTGAGTTCCCACAATGCTGTGGTTATTAGGTACAAAAAGTGATCACCTTGTGAATTGGAGACAGGGCACAAGCGTATCTCCCGGTGGTGCAGGGTTTGTGTCTGCTACGGGGCCCAAACTGCCTCCAGGGCCCACCGCTCCTACTGCACCCAGTCACCCAGCACTGTTTGCAACAGTTACTGCTGCTACGGTACTGCCAGCCCTGCTGGGACATCTGTGGGAAGCGGCGTGGAGGCATGAGCAGGCAGCACCGCAGCAGAGTTGGATTAAGGGGCAGCGCTGGGATATGTTTACCAAGCTTCCCTCTCTCAGGTACGCCCGCCCCCCAAGCCAGCATTTGCCTACTGCTAGTATGCACGGTAGAGCAAGAGGAGAGGAGGTGGCCTAGATGAGGAGAAAGTAGAGAGGGAGAAGGCTGGACGAGAAGAGGGGATAGGTCAGATGAGAGGGGGCAGGCTAATTTTGGAGAGGAGGCGGGCCAGGGCAAGATGAGAGGGGGCAGGCTGGTCGAGGAGAGGGGGCGGGCCAGATGAGAGGGGACAGGCTGGTCGAGGAGAGGGGACGGGCCAGGTGAGAGAGGGCGGGCAAGATGAGAGGGAGAAGGCTAGATAAGAAAAGGGGGTAGGCCAGATGAGAGGAGGCAGGCTGGTCGAAGAGAGGGGGCAGGCTGGACTAGCAGATGGGTGGGCCAGACGAGGTGGGGGGACGTTAAAGGGTTAAAAGAAAAGAGAAAGCTTTAGCTGGCTGGGAGAAAGGGATAGCAGCAGGGGGGTTACAACAACCAGAACAGAGAGGGTTAGCTGGGGGTCAGGAGGATCAATAAAAAGGGGAAAAAAAGGGAGTTTAGAGCACATGAAACAAAGGAGAGCTGAGGGGATAATGCTGTTTGATTGGGGGAGAGAGACTGAGAGTCCTGGATGGTGAAACACAGGGGCCAGGGCCGGATTAAGGGAGGGGCGACAGGGGCGGTCGTCCCTGGGGCCCCACACCCGGAGGGGCCCCCACTAGCAGCGGTGCGCTGTCTGCACCCACCGCTAGTGACCCCTCCGCTAGTGTAGTGTAGACCGCGCGGTGAGCGCAGTCTACACTACACAGTGACATACACACAGCCGCCGGCGGCAGCTGTGTGTATGTTACAGCAGCCGATGAGAGTCAGACTCTCATTGGCTGCTGCACAACGGAGGGAGCCAGCCGGAGCTCACTCATGAGCTCCGACTTCCGGCTCCCCCCGCAATCTGCTGATAATGGGATAGACGTCATGACGCTGACGTCTCTCCCATAGTGCAGTGGAAGAGCCGGGACTCGGAGCGGGCAGCGCCGACTGCGTCAGGAGCGGGAATTCAGGTAAGTGGTGATTTTTTTTTTTTTTTTGTGCATAGGGGAGGGGGCAGCTACAGGGGACACTGCATAGGGGAGGGGCAGCTACAGGGGACACTGCATAGGGGAGGGGACAGCTACAGGGGACACTGCATAGGGGAGGGGGCCACTACAGCGGTCACTGCATGGGGGGACAGCTACAGGGGAGACTGCATAGGGGAGGGGGCCACTAAAGAGGTCCCTGCATAGGGGAGGGGGCCGCTACAGCGGTCACTGCCTGGGGGGGCAGCTACAGGGGACACTGCATAGGGGAGGGGGCCGCTACAGCGGTCACTGCATGGGGGGACAGCTACAGGGGACACTGCATAGGGGAGGGGACCACTACAGCCGTCACTGCATGGGGGGACAGCTACAGGGGACACTGCATGGGGGGGGCAGCTACAGGGGACTGCATAGGGGAGGAGGTCACTACAGACTGCACTGCATAGGGGGGCCGCTATAGGAGGCACTGTATAGGGGGCCGCTTCATGGGGGCACTGGGGGGCATTTTCTAGGGTCAATGCATAGTGGGGACAACTACTGGCCCCGCTGTATAGGGGGGGCTACTACTGGGGGCAATAGGGGGGGACCACTACTGTGTCTGGGGGCACTTTATAAGGGGCACTGTATAGGGGGACAACTACTGGGGGCATTATATAAGGGGTACTGCATAGGGGGACCACTTCTGGGGGAACTGCATAAGGGCATTACTACAGTGGGCACTGCATATGGGGGACCATTACTTGGGGCACTGCATAGGGGGGGACCACTACTGGGTCTGGGGGCACTACTGGGGCATTATATAAGGGGCATTACTACAGTGTGCACTGCAAAGGGGGGACCATTACTGGGGGCACTGCATAAGGGGCACTGCTACTGGGGACATTGCATAAGGGGCCCCCACAAGTTTGTTGCCCAGGGGCCCCCACAGACCTTAATCCGGCCCTGACAGGGGCGTATCTATAATGAGTGCACTACACTAGGGGCCCACACCGCACACCCTGCCTCCGGCTTTCCCGTCCCGCCCTCCACCGTGTCAGGCCCCAGCCCACTCTGCTTTTCTGACTTCCCCCCAGCCACTCTGTCCTGCTCCTCACTCCTCCACTGTCACTTTGGTGAAGCGCTGCGGGGCCCTTTCCACAAAGGTCTAGTTATGCACCTGGTCATGGGTGCCTAAGGCTCATTGATGCACGTGGGTAGTGAAAGCTGGCCTGTTTGGTCCTATCACAGCACAAAGGGGTCTGTTCATAAAGATGGAGAAGTAGGTCACAGTAACTTTCGAGACAGACTGCATCATATTGATGTGCTATATCTTGAAGGTACCGAGCGATTCACTAATACTTACCTATCTTGGGATGACCCACGATGTTTAGCCTCCTCAGCGATGCAACGGATCAATGCAGTTTTCAAAATACTGAATCAGTGTCCTGGGATCTGGATCCTGCGCCACTCATGTCAGCTCCTTGCTTTCTTCTGCAGCTCTCCTGCCCGCCTCCTCTGGTCCCACCACTGCCCCTGGCTGCTTCACTTGCCCAGCAGTACTTCAGCAGCACCCAGATGCCGGGCCGAACTCCACATCCTTTGGGGGCTATTAATCCTGTATTAGCGGTGCCTCTCCCCCTGGTGTACCTCTACATCCAGAGCTCGGAGCCTGGGCTGTAACTAGGGTGGTGCGTCCGGTGCCACCGCACAGAGCGCAGTGTGCCCTTGGGCGGGACGGCTGCCCACCGCAATATCTCTTTGCAGGGATGCCCGCTACTATATATAAAAGCAGCGGTGCGCCTGGCTCCATTCCTTTGTACCAGTCCCTACAGTATCCAATGGCCACCCTCCACCCGCCCATGGCCGCTGCCGTGATTGGAGCTGAGCTCTGATCAGGCAGCTCTACAGCAGGGCAGCTTAGTGGAAAAAAAAGTTGGCTATAGAGGAGGTGCTGCGCATGCCCAGCCATGGCAGCTCCCCCACAAGCCTTTGCAGAGCCTGTCAGTCACCCCCTCCGTGGTCCGGCCCCGCCTCTAGGATAAACTCAACGAGCAGGCAGCAGCTTGCACGGGGACATCGTGGCCATCCGGAGGCCATGCCACCGACAAGCAGCGGGCAGCAGGTAAAGGTTGGTGAACGGACGGACGGACACACACTGGGGACTGATACTGAGACACACACTGGGGCTGGGGGGGATGAGCTGACACTGGGGCTGGGGGGGGACTGAGGCCACACTGGGGTTGGGGGGGACGGAGGCCACACTGGGGCTGGGGGGACCTGAGACCACGCTGGGGGGGAACTGAGGCCACACAGGCTGGGTAGGGACTGATGCTGAGACATACACTGGGTTTGGGGGGGACTGATGCTGAGACACACATTAGGGCAGCAGGTAATGGTTGGTGGATGGACACACACTGGGGACTGATGCTGAGACACACACTGGGGCTGAGGGAGGAATGAGCCGACACTGGGGCTGGGGGGGGAACTGAGGTCACACTGGGGCTGGGAGGGACCTGAGGCAACACTGGGGCTGGGGGGGGAGGAGGCCACACTGGGGTTTGGGGGGGATGAGCTGACACTGGGGCTGGGGGGGGACTGAGGCCACACTGGGGTTGGGGGGGACGGAGGCCACACTGGGGCTGGGGGGACCTGAGACCACGCTGGGGGGGAACTGAGGCCACACAGGCTGGGTAGGGACTGATGCTGAGACATACACTGGGTTTGGGGGGGACTGATGCTGAGACACACATTAGGGCAGCAGGTAATGGTTGGTGGATGGACACACACTGGGGACTGATGCTGAGACACACACTGGGGCTGAGGGAGGAATGAGCCGACACTGGGGCTGGGGGGGGAACTGAGGTCACACTGGGGCTGGGAGGGACCTGAGGCAACACTGGGGCTGGGGGGGGAGGAGGCCACACTGGGGTTTGGGGGGGATGAGGCCCCACCAGGGCTGGGGGGGGGACTGAGGCTGAGATACACACTGGGGCTAGGGGGGGGGACTGAGGCTAAGACACACATTGGGGCTGGGGGGGCTGTTAATGAGACACACACTGGGGCTGACTGATGCTGAGACACACTTTTACACACATATCATATCTATACCATCAACAGTAATATACAGTCCAGCAGAGAAATAACTCCCGAGTACAAATGTGTATTTACCATAACCACAAAGGGTGCAATGTAATTCACGCCATTAATTACATCAATAAGTCAAAAAGCCTTATTGAAAATCATAATTATTTAATTATATTATTTAAATCATTTTATATTCACTTACATGATGCCCTCACAAGGCTGCAATACGGATTGGGTGTGGGATGCCGGCTCTCTGGATCCTGGTGGTCATAATTCCAATGCTGGCATGCCAACATGGTTAGGATTCCGACACTTGTCGTTAGGTATCCTAACCCTAACCCTGCCTCCCCACACCATAAACCTAACCCTCCCTAGTGTCTAACCCAGTGGTTCCCAAACTTTCTCCATTTGAGGCACCATTAGGGTCTCCATAATTTTTTCAAGGCACCCCTAAACCAAAATAATTACCAATCAGTAGTTGGGTCAAAATAACGTAATAAGTATTTAAAAAAGAAATAGAAAAACTGTCTATACTTACCTATTGACCCCTCCGTCTCTCTC
The DNA here is from genome assembly GCA_031769625.1 of Taudactylus pleione. Lineage (NCBI taxonomy): Eukaryota > Metazoa > Chordata > Amphibia > Anura > Myobatrachidae > Taudactylus > Taudactylus pleione. Next base: position 12,592,566 of record JAUIMM010000112.1, read on the forward strand.
CCATTGCTCCCCTCCTCCATGTCTCTCCCTTTGCCACTTTCATGTCTCTCTCTTTGCACCTCCACGTCTCAGCCTTTGCCACCTCCATGTATCCCTCTTAGCCCCCTCCAACTCTCTTCCATTGCCCGCACCATCTCTATGCCATTGCCCCCTCCATCTCTCTTCCATTGCACCGGCATGTCTCTCGCTTTGCCCCCTCCATGTCTCTCCCTTTGCCACCTCCATGTCTCTCCCTTTGCCACCTCCATGTCTCTCCCTTTGCCACTTCCATGTCTCTCTCTTTGCCACTTCCATGTCTCTCTTTTTGCCCCCTCCATCCCTCTTCCATTGCCCCTCGTTGTCTCTCCCTTTGCCCCCTCCATCTCTCTCACAACACTCCCCCTAACCCCACTACTTAACGTCGGGATGCCGGCACCGGGATTCTGAGTGCCTGCATCCCTGGATTATGACTAGATCCCTGCAACGCAACTCAAAATTCATGGAAGTCATTCACATACCAGTTGAATTTGAAACTGAAAAAACTGTTAGAATTAACTACTCTCTATCTATTATCATCAAACAATTTGAAATGTTCCTTAGGGACCAACCTGAATAACATCGCTGTATTATATGTTGACTTTATACAAATAAAGGATAATGTTAATGAAAGCAGCATGGTTTGGTGTATACCAGTGTAGCAGCTACTGAATTATCTTGTGTAACTGACAATAGTTGTGCAAACAGAAGACTGTATAAGTTAGATAAGTCAATGTTTGGTATGCCAAATAATGTGTTCTTATTACCATATGGGATGTGAGCTCCATCTATGGCAAAGGTTAAATACACAATACTTTTTCTCAATAAAGATCACAGGGCTTGTCATCCAGAGTGTGACACTTGAATATTTGTAGTGTATTTATATATATATATATATATATATATATATATATCCCAAAACACAATACCTTTATCTTGTGCTGAAAAATAAGCAGCACCTCAAATTGGAACCCCTGTTAGTGGGCCCCAAAAAACAACATACAATGAAAAAGATCTGAGGGTGCTAGACCAGGACTGTGATCGCAGTGACTACGCAGACCCATCACACAGTGATTGACAGGAAGAGCTGTTTTTGGACGGTGACGGGGGGAAGCTCGGGGAAACACAGGCGTGCCAGTGCATTTGAACGCCGCTGCAGGGGCATGCATAAATTATCCACTGCTATGCCGTACACAGCCTGAGGCCATATAGCGTGCGAAGAAATGAGCAACTTCTGAGTAAGGTCAGAGCTTGATTGTACCAATGGTTTTGCAGTCTTCCTAAGGATTACGGATGTGTGCAGGGGCGCTGAGAGGGGGGAGAGTGGGTACAAATTACCCAGGCCCAGGCTTCCTGAGGGGCCCGGCGGGGGGCCCGGGTCCAGCACCGCCCCCCCCCTCCCTCACAGCAGCCCAGCACACAGCGTGTCCTGAGCTGTAGCGGGAGACTGCTCGTGGCTGCTGAGCAGCAGCCACAGCAGTCTCCTATGCCTGTGGGGGGGAGCGATCACACTGATCACGCCCCCCTGGCTTTGAGCAGGTCTGAGGGGGCTCAGAGCGCCCCCCATCCCCAGCGCTTTGCGTCGCTGCAAAGCTTTTTTTTTTTCCTTTGGGAAGGGGGTGTGGCCACACCTCCCACGATTAGGCTGCGCCCCCTGTTACCCGGGCCCGCCGCAGCTCTTGGCGGGCCTGGATGTGTAAGGTAAAGTGGGCGTCTTTATGTTGTACTGCAGCGGCATAGTGATCGCATACTATCGCAGAGACTGTGTGCGTAATCGCTATTGCAATCGTAGTTGCGATCGTGTGTCAGGCCCTAAATATACAATATATGTAGTGTGGGGAAAACATGATACAGAGGCCGAATAACAATTGGTGCAGAAAGTGTGGGTGGGTGTCGTGATGCAGCAGCATTATCAGCCTCTACTAAGGTCTGGGTGTACAACGGGAAAGCAAAACTACACAACTCTGTTTGAATCCAGTCGATTGTGAGTCACTGAAGAGCTAACTAAGGAGGATGTAAAATAAAAAACTAGACAAGTCAGCAATGCTGCCATGTACCAACTTGACCCCTTATTTAGAGATGGACGGAACTGCAGAGCGGCAGAAAAACTTCTGTGCAATTCTGTCAATCTAAAAGACAAATTCAGCAGGAAGTGCCTGTGGGAAACAGAGCACTTCTTGCTGCATGTGTGATCCTAGCGCTGTGACCGAGGTTACAGCCTGGGATCAGCATTGTGACCATCGCTTGCGATGGTTGCTCCTTTGGCCAGGCTGCAGAAGCTGAAGCTTACCGCAGTCTGACCAGGTCCTGGACATTTGTGAGGCCAGAAAATCTGCGTCCACCGATACAGACCCTGGTCTGGTCCCTCCTGGAAAATGATTGAGCAAGCTTTTGCCCTTCTGCCGTTAAACACGGAGCACTTATCATTTGTAGAAACTGTGGAGGATGGGTTATATTACAGAGCCTGAATAGCCTGGAAAATAATTGGAAAAAGTCATACATTTTCAGGGTCTGGCTAATATTTGTTAGAATGGGAGAGCGTTACTGTGCATTCTCCATTATGGCTCCTCCAGGGATGAGGCTTCAGTCCCTTACCAAGATGGCCGCTGGAGTTACTATTGCGCATGCGCTGCGACATCTTGCCTCTGTGTAGACTGACATAGTGGGAAATGGATGTCTCCCCTTTAGCTCCAAGAAACCTGCTTTTACCAATGATCCTGCTGTTACAGCACCCTGTACCACTACCCACACCCAGAAGACAGTCACCGGTTGGTGAGCTGTCCCAACCCCGTTCCGCTACATGCCTCAGCCAGTGTAACAGTGAGCATGGTTGTACCATCACTTATCAATAAACTACACTACTGGTTAAGCCAATGGACTTGTGATTGGGTCAAAATCAAATACAGTTAAGCTGGTTTGAACATTACTCTGCTAAGCCACCGCTGTACTCGCATATCCCAACATTATTTGCTTTGATATGGTAGATTAAGTCCACCATCCTCCTGGTGTTATCCAGGGCCTATCACATAGGAACAGAGGGCCTGATTCAGAGCCGGACGCTCTGAATCAGGGCCCTCCTACCTAAACTTGGAGCGGCCTCCTGGCTGCTTGCATAGCTGTGGGTGACCACCCACAGCATATGCGAGCGGGCAAAAAGATGGTCGCGATGGTCAAGACCATCGCGACCATTGGGCTTGCGACGAGACCCTGCGATAGGGTTTCGGTGACTGCAAGCCCTGGAGTGATTTTGGCTCTATCAGAGCCAAAATCACTCCCACTGACATCACTAGTGATGTCAGTGGGGCCGGACCCAGACGGTAGGCATTCCTATGGGAACGCCTCCGTCTGGCAGCCACGCCCCCGACACGCCCACCAAAGGGGGCATGCTGTCAATCACCATCGACAGCACGCCCCCTTTGGTGCGAGACCCGGAGCGACGGCGCTCGCTCTGAATCAGGGGCGATCTTTTTTTTTTTTTAGAACGGCCTCCAGACCGTTCGCATAGCTGTGGGTGACCACCCACAGGTATAGCAAGTGGCCAGGAAGATGGTCACGATGGTCAAGACCATCGCGACCATCGGGCTTGCGACAAGACCCTTGTGGTAGGGTCTCATTGCCGCAAGCCCCAGAGAGATTTCGGCTCTAATAGAGCCGAAATCTCTCCTACTGACATCACTCATGGGAACGCCTCCGTTTGGGCAGCCACTCCCCCAGCCCACCCACCAAAGGGGGCCTGCTGTCACTCAACATCGACAGCATGTCCCCTTTGGTACGAGACCCGGAGCGACGGATTGCCCGTCGCTATCCGGGTCTCGCGCATGTGCACGACGGAGCCGGCACCGTCGTGCGCATGCGCTCTGGGCCACCATCGACCCGGTTGCGAGCACTCAGCGCTTGCGACCGGGTCTGAATCAGGCCCATAGTCCACCTGGTCTGGATTTATGAGTTCCGTTAAGTGTGAGTTAAGTCGATTACCCAGTATTTTTGCAAAAGATTTGATACCCTTGTTAAGCAACAAGAGGAGGGGTGATAATTAGAGTAAAGATACAAATCTATTTTTAAGCATGCAATATGTGGTCTACGACTGAATCCTCCTCATAACGGTGAGATGTGAAACCTCAGAGAGAGTAGTAGAGTGTAGAGATTTAGGGCGGAATGTACTAAGCATCGCATCCAGGCCTGTCAAGAGCCGTGGCGGGCCCCGGTAATAGGGGGCGTGGCCTAATCGCGGGCGGCGTGGCCACGCCCCCTTGCCGAGAACAAAAAAAGTTTTGCTGCGCGCTGGGGTACTGTGAGGGGGGGGGGGTGGCGCCGGACCCGGGCCCTTCAGGAAGCCCGGGTAATCTGTACCCGCTCCCCCCCCCTCTCTGCACCTCTGATCGCATCTACGATGCCGTACATATTACCAATCATCGGTACATACAGGTTACAATATCACCGGTATGTACCTAAAAAATCACAAAGGACACCTCTCCCAGTAAGAGCTGTCCTTTGCGATAGAGGGACTTGCGGGTTTATGACCAAGAAATCCCTCTGGCGACTCTGGGTTTTACCACATTTTTGACCATAGTACATTTATCTGTCTTGGGGACAGATAAAGTACCCACCAATCAGCTCCTGTTGCTGTACAGGCTGTGTGTTGAAAAATGACAGTTAGAAGCTGATTGGTACTTTATCTCTCTGCAAAGTTTGATCTATCTCCCCCAATATCTAACTACTACTGCAACAAATAGTGGAAGAAAAAGGTGTTTTCCTGCTCACGATCTCTCATAAGTACACCCCAAACTTAGGTAACATATAGAAAACTCAATAGGCAATGTGCAATTGACCACAAAGTATTATTTGTTAAGCAGTTTCCTCCACCATGTAAAATGACTCACTGGCAACAATATGCAATAATATACAATGACAAAAATACTAAACAACACTATCAATTAAACCAAGAGAGTGTAAATAAATGGGAATGTAAAATGGGGGTGTGACTGCATAATACATGTCATCTACTTGTATAATATACGGGATTATGCTTTATAATATCTGTGCTTAGAACCTAATATGAATCATGCTTTGCTCACGAAACACTGTAGATCTTAGACAAAGACGGTGCCTGCACTATAATAATGACTGAGAGCAGTTAAAGTTCTTGCTGCTAATCTCCATTAGAAGGTAGATTAAATCAGGATCATTGCAATTAACTGTATTCATCTCTCTGCAAGTTGTTCTCTGGTGTTAGCAGAGAAGCACAATGCAAGATATAAACTACGGCACCATTAACTGCCCTGAGTAAAGACAATGAATCTCTTTGATATCAATGTTCCCTTAATATGGTTCACTGGTATCTCACCTACATGGAACGTGTTCTACTTTATACTGGCAAGAGCAGTTACCTAGTAAAATGAAAGGTGGTGTTTATTTAGAGAGGAGTGGAAGCTTCTTTCAATTGAGCAGTCACATACACCTCAACTACCTGGATAAGTACTGTGTTCCTTTTACTAATTCATACAGGATGACACATTCTAGTTTCATTATTCATATACAATCAGGGAGCTGCAAGGCTGTCAAACAAATGTGTGCTATTTGCTGGAACAAAACAAACCACTCTCTTCCCAGCTAACCCATTACGAGTATTTGTGATTGATTAGGTAGACGAACGGTGAAGCCGGTTAAGCTAAAAGATAGCAAAAAAGATGTACATGGCTTGGATTGTTTGTGCATTCCAGTGGTAGATACTGTGCATTACATCGGTTGTAGACATACATGCCGATATTGAAGCTGCAGAGGCGTGGTGCAGCGACTGTGTCCTCATGGACCCGCCTCCGCTATACAAGGCTGCGATTGTCAACTTTGTACAGCAGGGCCACGATGATGCTAATTCAGCGAGAATCGTGTTATCAAGCTGCCTGAGCCGCCCATTTCACTCAATGGGGTAAATTTACTAAGCTTTGAGTTTGGGTGAGTTTGGGTGAGATTGCATTCTCACGTGAGTTTAGGCATTTTTTTAATCTCGCAAATTTACTAAAGACAAACTCGAGTGAGTTAAAACTGATGTGAGATTGCAAACTCGAAAAAACTCACCATCGGCCAAAATAGGAAGTACTTTACATGAAAAAGAAGCAACTCGCAAATTTACTGAGAATCGACTTTCCAATCTCATGAGAGATTGTAGCAAACTCACTGTGAAATAGAACTTTTAAACACTCACCTCCTGAGCTGCGAGTTTGGCAGAAACATCCACAGATCAGTGTGATTTGTGTATGTTTCTGCCTGTATACCTAATATAAAGTGGTTTTGTTTTAAAAATAAATGACATAGGGTCCCCCCCCAAAGCATAACCAGCCCCGGACTTGCCAGCCAGTCCTGGCTCCTAAAATTATGGGGAACAAAATTAATAGGGTTCCACTGTAATATAAGAACTAGCACCAGGCTGCAGGGCCAGACCTGGTTTTAAAAATAGGGAGAAAAAAATGGCATGAGATTCCCCGGATATTTAAGACCAGCTCCAGACCCTTTCTAGCAGGGGACTGATGCCACAGCTAGGGGAGTCCTTTTACCGGGCCCCCCAGCCGCAGCATCAACCCTGACCGCTAGTCAGCCCAGGCCAAGGATCCCTGGGGAGTCGGGGACCCCTCCAATAAATGGGTCCCCCTCTCCAAGGCACCCTTGTCCTAGGCTGATAGCCCGGGGCTATCCCCGGCACCTAGGGCAGTGGGTGCCAGGTTGATTGTGTTAGTGTGTAGTGTCAAATAAATGGTTAAATATTGTCTTTAGTTGTGGAACTACACGTACCAGCAAGCCTCCCCCGCATGCTGGTATTTGGAGAACCACAAATACCAGCATGCGGGGCATTACGGGCCCGCTGGTACTTATAGTTCCACAACCAAATCAATAAGAAAAAAAAAACACAACATACCCTATGTAATTTTTTATCTAACATTTAACACTTTTTTTTACAGGTTCAATACACAAGCAGCCTTCACATATTTCACTGATATGTGCAGGCAGCTTGCTTGGGTGAGTCTTGCAGAGAGAAAACACTGCAATCTCGAGTAAGTAATCTCATCTAAACTCTCCTTAAGCTCTCCTCTAAACTCGCAATTTGGGGGAAAAAATTCGATCTGTTTCACCATTGAAAAACTCACTTCTTAGTAAATTTGCAAGTTTTAAAAGGGAAAACTCTCCCGAGTTTTGGTGAAGCAAAGTGAGTTTAAAGACTAAAAACTTGACCAAACTCGATTCTTAGTAAATTTACCCCAAGGAGTGGGCAGGGATGGGCAGCAAGGAGCTGATTGCGGAGAACTTGCCTACTCTTCCTGGAGTCCAAAAATGGACATGTGAGATTCGCCAGTCTCCTGGATATTCTGGGACAGTAAGTAAGTATGAGTCAAATGCAATAGGGTGAGAGATTAGAAAATGTGAGAGTTTAGCAGTAAACTCTCACATTGGACATGTTTTATCTTCTAAATGGGAAAACATCTGGATGAGAGTTTAAAACGTGAGTTTTTTTAGTCTAAAAACATGCGAGTTTGCTCCTTTTCTCAGACTCTATTACATTGGCCTACTGTAATTTAAAAAGTGCCAGAGTTTACTGCTAAACTCTCACATTTTCTAAACTCTCACCCTATTACATTTGGTCCCATGAGTTAAAATTAAATGTTATAGAATTGTACAGGTGAACCTAAATATCAAGAAAGTGTGTCTCAGTAGTTAAATGCACTGACTAAAATCATACATGTCTACCCTCCCGGAATTCGTGGGAGGCTCATGATTTTTCGAGTAACCTCCCGCACCCCCAGAAGGGTAGGCATTTCTCCCGAATTTTGGGCCTGATTCAGAGCCGGACGGTCTTTCAGAGCGCTCGCTCTGAATCAGTGCCCTCCTTCTCTTTTTTAGAGCAGCCTCCTGGCCGCTCGCATTGCTGTGGGTGACCACCCACAGCTATAGCGAGCAGCCAAAAAGATGGTAGCGATGGTCAAGACCATCGCGACCATCGGGCTTGCGACTAGACCCTTGTGGTAGGGTCTCGTCTGCCGCAAGCCCAGGCGTGCTTTTGGCTCTATCAGAGCCAAAAGCACTCCCACTGACATCACTTGTGATGTGAGTGGGGCCGGCCCCAGACGATAGGCGTTCCCATGGGAACGCCTCCATTTGGCCAGCCACGCCCCAGCATGCCCACCAAAGGGGGCGTGCTGTCACTCACCATCGACAGCACGCCCCCTTTGGTGCGAGACCCATAGCGACGGCTTGCCCATCGCTATGCGGGTCTCGCGCATGCGCACGACGGAGCCGACTCCCCCTGGCGCATGCGCACTGCCCCAACATCGACCCGCTTGCGAGTGCTCAGCACTCGCGAGCGGGTCTGAATCAAGCCCTCTGCCCACTAACTAGAGAAGTGGGCAGAATGGGGAGAAATTCCGCGATGATCTCGGGTCACCGTGTAAGGGGCGGGGCTTAATTACACAATTCTTCATTAATCGTGTAGTTTAGCCCCACCCTCTATGTAAATTTGTGTCTATCACGGTAATTTACAGCGGATGGGGTGGGGCTTAATTACACGAATCGCCCCCGTCGCAACCCAGAAAAGGTAGGCAAGTATGACTATAATACTATTGGAGAGGAGTGCGCTTATGCCCTGTCTCCTACAGTATCTCCTTATAATGAAGCCGGCCAGGCACCTTTAGCCAAGATGGCCGCCGGGTGTTACTACAAGTGCATGGTCGTGCCAACTTGTCGCAGATCCTTAATTATCACTATTACTGCTGATATCATGACTGCTGCATAGTCACAACACTGTTGTGTATGTTACTGCTGTTACTGTTGTTAGCTGTTACCACTGTTACTGCTATTCCTCAATAAACTTGCAAACCTGGTTAAGGATCATAATTCTGCTGGTGCCTATTGTTAACCTCCTAGTGGCAGGATGTATTAAAGTGCAAAATGCGGTAAAACCCACGAAAATGCAGTTTTTGGGAGTTTTACCACATTTTCCAAATGTACAAAGTATCGGAATGCGATGCATACTGATGCTTCGTCCCGGTGGGTAACGCCATCTTCAGGTGGCATTGCCCAATAGAAGCCTATGGCCCCTAGGACATTGTAGCTGATGCTACAATGTCCTAGGGGCAGCAATTTTCACGAACAGGGCTGTGTGTGTCCAGGGCCAGCAAGCCTTACCTGTTCGGACGCTGTGGCGGGGTCCCTCTGGCGGGGGCGCGGGCATCTGGAGGTCAGTGCTGCATACTTCAGGGTCACACAGACACAGAGTTCTGAATGCAGGTGTCAGTTTGAATCACTTTAGGCAGTGCTGCAGCACAACATGGGCATCGCCATCTTGGATTTCATCAGGTGACTCATTTCAGCCAATCCAGCTAGAGCATTATCAGGAATCCTAGCAACCATGCACTTGCTTTGATCTTTAAGGGCTGCTGAGCAGTCCTTTCTTTGCCAGTGCAACGTTAATCCCAGTACAAGCTGGGTACTAGTTCTCTGTCCTCCCTTGCTGTTACCTGTTCCTAGCTACTATCTACAGACTCCAGCTACTCTTGTCAGACCTCTGTGAGTCAGCAGTTCTTCTCCAGGCTACCACCCTTAGGGGGACTCCAGCTGACATCCGAACAGTCTGCACTTCTCCCCAGTCAGCCAGTTACCAGTCGGCACTACTCAGCATAACTGCTGGGTTTACCTCCGTCTGGGCTACCAGCTGCCAGCGGGCCACTCATGAATCATACCCCTCTGAAACCTGCATCCTTCCAGTACCAGCAATCTACCCTGAAGACCTCTCCTAGCTCCACTTCGGGTCAAAGTCCTAATCCTCCCGTGACAGCAATGCAGTGGCATCGGGATCCTGATAGGCCTGGTTGCAACCGCAGTACCAGCCATACTGACATTGCCTACTTTGGGCCCAGGCAGCACTGGGCTGATCAGAACAGTTCAGACACTGGCCAGGCCGTGAACTATACCAACGTGGCACCGTAACATCTTAGGTCACGGAGCCACCTGCTGTCTTGCCCACACAGTGCTCTGCAGTGACTTAGTCACTGAGACTGTAGCCATTGCTGCGTGCCGGTGCTGCCTGCAGCTGAAGGTAGGGAGGGACTTAAGAGCTCCTCACTCTCTTCTGCTACTGCCAGGTCAGGTCAGTCTGCTCTGGTGGGCAGGGGTAATTAATGTGTGTTTTACTTTTTTCCTTTTGGGGGGCTAATGTGTTGTATTTTTTTTCCTGTGGGTGCTAAATATGTGTGTTTTCTTTCCTGTGTGGGACAATGTGTGTGTTTTTTTTCCAGCGGGACCAATGTGTTTTATTATTTTCCAGGTGGGGCCAATGTGTTTTATCTTTGTCCTGTGGGCACCAAAGTGTGTGTTTTTTTTTCCTGTGGGGGCCAAATGTGTGTGTTTTCTTTCCTGTGTGGGACAGTGGGCCTGATTCAGGCCCGGCCGCGAGCGCTGAGCGCTCGCAACCGGGTCGATGGTGGCCCAGAGCGCATGCGCACAACGGAGCCGGCTCCGTCATGCGCATGCGCGAGACCCGGATAGCGACGGGCACTCCGTCGCTCCGGGTCTCGCAACAAAGGGGGCGAGTTGTCGATGTTGAATGACAGCTCGCCCCCTTTGGTGGGCGGGCTGGGGGGGTGGCTGCCCAAACGGAGGCATTCCCATGAGAACGCCTGTCGTTTGGGGGCGGCCCCACTGACATCACAAGTGATGTCAGTGGAGAGCTTCCGGCTCTGTTAGAGCTGAAAGCTCTCTGGGGCTTGCGGCCACGAGACCCTACCACAAGGGTCTCGTCGCAAGCCCGATGGTGACCATCGCGACCATCATCATGGCCGCTCGCTGTAGCTGTGGGTGGTCACACAAAGCTATGTGAGCGGCCAGCAGGCTGTTCTAAAAAAAAAAAAGCCCGGCCCTGATTCAGAGCGAGCGCTCTGTCAGAGCGACCGGGTCTGAATCAGGGCCAATGTGTGTGTGTTTTTCCAGAGTGGGACCAATGTGTTTTATTTTTTTCCAGGTGGGACCAATGTGTTTTATCTTTGTCCTGTGGGACCTAAAGTGTGTGTTTTTTTCTGTGGAGGTCAATGTGTGTGTTTTTTTTCTGTGGAGGTCAATGTGTGTGTATTTTTTCTGTGGAGGTCAATGTGTGTGTTTTTTTTCTGTGGAGGTCAAGAAATGGAACCTGAATAACATAAGAAAGAAAAACAAAACTCTCTGTAATTTACTGTATAATAACAAATATCATATATTGTAGATTTACTATATGCTATATATGCACGTACCTAATTCATTAAGTCCCCACCGCCCATGACCAGCCTCAGGTTTTTGCTAAGACTCTCATTGTGACAGTACAATAACAATATACAAATGTACATTCACTTTGCAGCAATTTGTCTTCTTTGACAATTATACAATTCCCAGATATAATCCATCTAATCTTAGCAGTGTTCTGTTATATTACTTTTCTTTGTCAGCGTGGCCTGAAGCACGTATATGACTAACGATCGCTGCTGATCGCATCCTGCAAATTCAAGTGGCTATTTTATTGCATGTATTATATAAAGCTTAGGTAATTCAGCTCCCGAATGGGTATGTGTACAATATAGAACTTCACATTAGTGCATTGAATGTCTGTATAAAGGACTGTGAGTGACACGTCAGGTAAATAGAACAACAGCAAACAAAGGCGCCTCAATCTTTCTAGGACACATGTCAGTTCCTAAACAAAACATGTAAAGAGATCTTTATACCTATACCGTGCTCATGTTACTCGCACACAACCTTCAGTTTCACGCAGCTACTGTATATTTCACTTCGATAATTGGTTCAAAATGTATGGCATAAGGTTTATTGGGAGTCCATGGCTTAAATGCTTGCAAGATATTTTTCCAAAGATGGCTTTATAGAATTATGCTTCTTAAAAGATAACATTATTTTCAATGGTATTAGTACTGACATGCAAGGAGACCTTAGTGTAGGTACAGATTAAGAAGTAACTGAATAAATGTCTCGTTACAGATTGGTATAACAAAATCATCCCCTGCATTTACAATTTACCTTCATGAATTATCTTGCTGCCTAAGGTGGGAAATAAAATACTGCACTTACACAATAATTTATTACTATAGATGTGCGCAGACCCCGTGTTTTGGTTTTGGATCTAAATCATCGTCTTGTTTGGTTTGGTAAAATCACCCTCAAGTATTTTGGTGCATTTTTGGTTTTGGTGTTGGTTTTGGATTTCATTACAAATTGCTAAAAACAGCTAAAATCGTGCAACTTGGACATGTTTTTATCCCTATAATATTATTAACATCGATAACATTCATTTCCAGTCATTTACAGTCAATTTTGGCCACCTCACAGCACCTGAAACCACAAGGGAGGGACCTAAATGCAATCCAAAATACACGAGATCTGGATTTTAGATCCGAGTTCTGAACTTGGCGAGACCCGACTTAGAACCCCAAGGTTCAGGTGTGTTGGGTTTTTAGCAAAACCGAACCCCTCATCTCTATTTATTACACAAATCAAGATCATATTTCTTTAACTGTATTAAATATGTGAATAAATATTGTCACTTTATGTTGATCTGCAGCAATTTGAAAATCCATTAACTCATACAATAAGGGCCTGATTCTGAGTACCACGCAACCGGTACACAATGCTGATATTCACTTCGATGGTGCATCCAAAGGTGGACTGTTCCCTGTCATCATGGGTAATTTAAGTCATGACGCTAAACCCAACAGAATTTTAGATAGAAAATGTAAAACTTTAGATGACTGAAAATAATATTTGTAAAGTGGTAGCCGGACGGACTTTGTGAAGTTTTTACAGTCCGACAATCTGCAAAAATAAGTGGAGATTGATTTTACAGGGCTGGTAAGTATGCCGTACCTTGAATGTGCCAGAAGAAAAAGTAGATACACAAATAGAAGCTGTTTTCTGTGGTTTGCAAATGGGCTCTGATGGCAGTCATCGCAGGTAGCGAAGCGCACATGGGGAGAGTGATAAAGTACCAACCAATCAGCTCCTACCTGTCACTTTACAGACTGCATTTCCTGTAACCCAGATCTGATTATAGTCTATAGAGTTCCTCCTTGCTTAAGAAAAAAAAATATTGTTGATTATAAATTATAATCGAGTTCAGAAAGATTATAATAGAAAAGAAAAAAAGTAAAGACAAGACGATTTGCACCCTCTAACAGAGAGCCTGATTCAGAGACGGACGCAAAGGCGATTACGCACGCAATCAAACGATTGTTTTCCATCACGCATGCAAATGAGCTTCACTGCGCATGTGCAACGATCGTACTCAAAGATGTCGACATTCTGGCTGCCCCTTCTGGGTGGGGCAGTCAGATCAGCAAATTCGGGGGGCGTGGCTGGCGCTTGTGGGCGGAGTGGGGGATATGGCCACATGATTGCATCATTTTGGCCCCGCACCCGCTACACAATGCCAAGATTTCCGGCATTGTGCAGCAAGGAGCGGGGCTAAACGGACGCGATTCGTCATCTGCGGGGGATTCTCATTCAATCGCGGAGGGGACAGGAGGGGTCGGCGGCTGCCGGGAGGCTTGCCTGTCTTTCTGGGGGGCTGGGAGCGGCACACGATTTTTGGGAGGCTCCTGGCCAAATCAGGAGGAGGCAAATATGATCGTACTGCGATCTCTGATGCCCATAGGAATCCATCGCAGATTGAGTGACAGGTTGTCAGCATTTGGGGGTGATGACGGGGGGTGGGCTGAAAGAACGCAGGTGTGTCTGTCCATTTAAACATCATTACATGGGCATGCATATGCAGCTCTGTGGGTCTGAAGAGCTCCCAAATCTGCGGCAGGCCAAGATGGCCGCCGAAGTGCAGCGATGTTACCAATATTTACGCAGGTGGGCATCCTTATGCTCAGCTGATCTTTGCAGATATTAGCATATTTTTGTTGTTGCATTGCGTGTGAAATCGCAGCTGTAATCGCATTAGTGTCCATCTCTGAATCAGGCCCAGACATTGATTAATTGGACATTTGTGTTGCTGTAATAATACATATGCAGTAATGATATGAGATATGTACAGAGGATATATAATACGTCAGGGAGGTCACAGGAAGTAAAAATAATATACAAACAAAATGAGCCACTGTTTACTGTGTATATCAAGTTCTCAACAAAACCGGATTCTCAGTTGTAGTTTGGTAGCACCTGTTATTAAATAGTGATATCAGTTCTCACGATTTGTTTAAACTTATTCAGAAGAAGGTTGTCAGATTGAAAAGGTGCCTTTGAAGCATGAGACAGATTATTACAACTGTCAGCAGCCCGAGGTCTCATTCCACGGCTATGTGTGTTTTGTTATTTGACAATGTAAATAGGTGAGGACTTTCAATCCATGTAGGCTGAGCTAATGCAGAATGATGGATCGCTGGGTCTGTGTTATGTTCAATTATTTTATTGTTAAGATTTTTTTAAATTAATGTGTAAAAATCAATTCAGCAGCAGCACCAATAGGTTAACACTGTTCATTATTTGCACTTTCCTACTGAGAATAAGTCAAGTAGTCAACATCCCGGCAGACGGATGCCGATGGTCAAAATACTGGCACCGGAATCCCGACAGCCGTCAGGATCCCGGCTCCAGAATCCCGACATTCTGAAGGTAAGTATCAGGGGTTAGGTGGAAGGTTAGATTTAGGGTTAGGGTTATACACTAGGGGGAGGGTTAGGGACTAAGGGGGGAGGGTTAGGTTTAGGGTGTGGGGTCTGGGAGGTTAGGTTTAGGTACCGGGGAGGGAGGGTTAGGGGTAAGGGTTAGCGTTAGGGTACTTACCTAAAGGTGTCGAGATTCTGACTGACAAGATGCCGCTGTCGGTATTCTGACCGCCGGCATCCCGACCGCCGGGATCCCATACCCAACCCATGATATTAATTATCCTTGCACTGTTCAATGATGTGCTTTGTGACTTCAAATACACCTACAAATACACTTACTACTGTAGAGATGTATTGAGCTGCCAATGGACTGGAAGCAGCAGTTAATGATTTTCATGCTACTACTAGGGTTGTACGTTAAATGAGGTAGGGAATAATATAGAACATATATGAAGCTACATGCTACCTCCATAAATGCTCACTTATCACTTAATGGTACTGGACCAATTCACTTTCATACTCTCCTCTTACTGCTCAGCCCTTACCCATACTAAGCAGTCATACTTCATACTTGAAATGTCTAATCTTCTTACAATCCTTGCCACATTCAACTCCATTCTCCACCCTCACACTACTCCTGTACTCTCTTCTCTCTCTACCCTCAAATTCATCACTTAATTCATTTCCAAGATTGATACCATCGCAATGACAATCATCCCTCCATCCTACCCCTCTCCTTCCCTCCTACTGCTCTTCCCATCTTGTCTTCCTTCTTCCCCATCACTGGGGATGAATTCCTTGTCCTCCTCTCATCATCTCATCACACCACTTGCATCCTGGATCCTATTCTCTCTCACCTACTTAATCCCTCTCTTCTGAAGCCTGCTGTCATCTTGTCCATCTCTACAACCTGTCCCTCTCATGCGGCACTGTCCCTTCTTCCCTCAAGCATGAACTTGTTTCACCCATCCTTAATAAATCCCCACATGACCCCGACTCACTCCTGAGATACCACCCATTTCTCTCCTCCATTTTACCTCCAAGCTCATTGAAAGGATTGTCTATCTCTGGCTCATCTTATTTTACGCTTCTCTCTCCCTACTTTTCAATCTAGTTTCTATCACCTCCACTCTACAGAAACCACCCTTACTAAAGTCACCAATGACCTTCTCCATGCCACAGTCAATGGTCAATTCTCTATTCTAGTATCAGAGCAAGATTTACAGATACATATATGAACTCGAGGGTTCATGTGGGCATTATACAAAAGTGCAGCAGTATATAGTGTGGAAAAGGTAGAGCCCAGAGGCAGTGCCTCACCTGCCAAACACTTTTTACTCAAGTTTTGACTATAAAAATTATTAGAATAATACAAAGAAAACATTTATAATATTTTCTTTAAATTTTTCTTATAATTTTTATAGTCAAAACTCTGGAGTATACTTAAATATGACAGGAAAGGTGCTGCCAAACCTCACCGCACATCACTGCTATTCTCATCCTTCTTTATTTTTGTGTGCCTTCAACACTGTTGATCACCCGCTTGGTCTATCTGTTACAGTACCTTCAACACTATTGATCACCCACTTCTCCATTAACCCCTCCATTTCATTCGGGTACTTGAATCAGTCCACTCTTGGTCCACCTCCTACCTCATGAACCAGTGGTTTTCTGTCTCTACCACTGACTCCACCCCCCACCTCTTCCTCTACCTGTTGGCATTCACCAAGGATCTATCCATGGGCCCTCTTCTTCTCTCTTTACACCTCCTCCCGTGGAAGACTTAGCTCCTGCAGCCTCCAATACCACCTGTATGCTAATGATACTTAAATTTACCTTTTATTCCTGGACTTCTCTCCTTCAGTCCTAGCTCAGGTCTCTTCCTGCCTATCTACCATCCCATTTTGGATGCACCAGCATTTTCTCTAATTGAAAATGTCCAAAACAGAACACATTGTCTTCCCCCTTACCAGGGCCTCTTGTCTTCCCCCCTCTTTGTCAACAAAATCTATTTCCTGGCTGTACCCCAAGTCTGCTGCATGGGTGTCGTCCTCAACTGCTCCATAGCCTTCATCTGCACATTCCATCTAAATCTGATTCTTGCCAATTCCATCTCCAAAAAAATATGTTTGATCAGGTCCTTTCTCACCACTGACATCACCAAAACCCTTATCCATACACTTCTACTATCTGGCCTCTCCCTTACATGCCTCTCACTACTCACTACACAATCCATTATTCCATTATGAATGCTGCTGCTGTCTCATTGTCCTGCCTAACTGCTCATGTCAGCTATCCATCTCTGCAACCTGCTTCATTGTTTTCCCATCCCCCACAGAATCCAGTTCAAACTCTTGACCCTCACTTATAAACCACTCAATCACTTTGCCCCTTCCTTCATCTAAAACCTCATTGCTGTCCACATTGCCCCCGACCTTCCACCCTTCCTCTGACTGCCACCTCCACTCCTCTCATGCTTGCCTTCAAGATTTTCCCCATTCTGCCCCCCTACACTGGAACTCATTCCCTCGGCAAGTCAGACATTCTCCCAATCTCTCTATCTTCAAATACTCACTCAAAACTCACCTTTTCATCAAAGCCTACCACCCCTCCTTTTAAATCTTCACTCTTCTCCTCCCTTGTTCTTTGCTTCTCCCCAGTTCACCTTCCAACTGTTCTTTCCTCCTCTTAGCATGTAAGCTCTCACATGCAGGGCCTTCCATCCTCATTTTCCTCTTCAGCATTATCCTTGCTTCCTGTACTCCATGTCCCTTTCAGTGACTCTGACTCTGTCTGCTTGTCCTTCATTTGGAACAGGCTCATGGAGTGCTGGACTGACTTCCCCTCCTATTGACTCACCTCCACTTGCCTGTCAAGTTACAGTGCGTTCCAGAACCCTAGATTGTGTCCAACCTTGTTTGTCTTGCTCCAAAGATATGTCATTTTACAATTACTTACTTAGCCTGGAGTCTTTCTACACTATAGCTATGAGCCATCATTGCTTGTATTTGAAGGAACCATGTCCTACTCTGCAAACTGACAGCAGAATATGGGAAATAAATACTGTAAGCTGTAGACATGAGACATTGCACATAGGGGCTGATTCTGAGTTGCAGGCTGCTGGGAGCGCTATTGCGTCTTTTGTCGTAGTCTCATCTGTGACTTTATGCTAATGCTAGTATCAGCTCTTCCCCTGGTGTACAAGCATGCATCTAACTGTGCAAGGACTGAGACACCCACTTTCAGCATCTTCATACGCTAAAAGACCTCTTGGTGTGTATTTAGTTACACCATCGAAACCTGCACTGGTCCCAAGATAGGTGCAGATTCCCCATCATGGGAAAAGGACTCCAGTATGAGCTATCAAGTGCCTGTGTACACAACCACTTCTGCGACACACTCGCAACACTCCCATAACATCCACCATCATTATGCACCTGAGTAGCCACCTCGCAGGCACTGCAAAGGAACGTCCAGCACATTTCCAAAACATTTCTGGTACTGTTAGTCTCAATCACAACTGCGCTTCTGTACGTACACACTCATGCGCTTCTGTGGATTGTCGCGCACGGACAGTAGCAAAAAATTACTCAACTGTGTGACTCAGAATCAGACCCACAGAGTGCTGAGAAAGCTAAAATGTCATAAGGGGCCTGTACTGTACTTAAAGTACTCACAAGTCCAGATAGAACCTGAATGCCTCCCTGAAAAGGGTCATGACTCATAACCTCATCATAATAGTCAAGGTCTAGAGGTCTGGGGGCTTTTTCTGGGTGAAATGACGGTAACCTAATTTCCCCTGATCTATTTAGGAATGTTGCGAGGTATGCTATAATTGTCTCACTGCCTCAGGTCAGTGCAGATAGAGGACTCACGTATAGTGGATGCCAAAATAGTAAAAAACAAAAAGTTTAGATCAAAATAGCAAAAACATTCATATAAAATGTCATTTTCTGACAAGGAAGTGAAGTAAGTAATGCAGAAATGACAGCACTTGTTCACTTTGGTTGGCCAAAATGTACATAAACACGTTATGTATGTATTTTTTATTACTGTACATGTTAGCTTTTGCGTTTTGCACCATCCCTGAGCTGATTCATATCAAGTCTCGTTTTATATGCATACTGACCTTTTCTCCAGGAAGGTGCGGGAGACTACTGATTTTTTGGGCAGTCCCTCTCACTCCCGGAAGAGTGGTTGGATCTCCGCATCTCACCCACTTCCTTGTGTAGTGGGCAGAATGGAGAATACTGGGAATCTCTAATCAGTATGGAGGGAACGGGGCTAAATTTACAGGAATTGCAGCATTTTGCCACAATGGGGATGGGGCCTAATGACATAAAGAGCACGGCCCCACCCACAAAGGGGTCAGCTGCATCTCCTCTCTGGGCTTCTCCCAGAGAGGAGAATTTAAAAGTAGGTAGGTATGCCTATATGCCAGATTTCGCACATTCCATTTGCACTATGATGAAGCAGTACATTTCTACTAGAGATGTGCACGTACCCATGTGTTTTAATTTTTTCCAAAACTACCCTTAAGTGTTTTGGTTCAGATTCGGTTTTGGTTCTGGATTTTTTTGAAATTGTTTAAAAAAAACCCAGCTAAAATCATGTAATTTGCACCTGTTTACATGCAATCCAAAACCCAATATTAGTTTTTTAAATCTAAGTTCCGAACTTACAGCAGACCCAAGCCGGTACTCGGATCGACTCGGACCTCCAAAGCGATCCGAGCTAGGGGTATATTTACTAAAGTGTTAGTTTTTAGAATTGGAGATGTTGCCCATAGCAACCAATCAGATTCTACTTAGCATTTAACTAGCACCTTCTAGAAGATTATAGCTAGAATCTGATTGGTTGCTATGGGCAACATTTCCACTTCTAAAAACTCTCACTTTAGCAAATATACACCTAGGACTCAATTCGATCTGGAACCACAAAGTTCAGCTGTGTTCAGTCTTCAGGAAAACCAAACCATAATCTCTAATTTTTAGACACACTTTGTACACGGCCAAAAAATGTGTAAAAATAAATACTGCAAACCAGGCAGAATCTTAGAAGAAAACTGAAACTTTTAATTGAAAGAGCCGTTGACGCTACACATTTTTTGCCTCTTTAAACACCTACTGCAGGTGTAATTATAGTTTGCGGATGCAACATTAAGGATCATTTACTAATAACATTTGCACAAAAACACAACAACTGATCTGAAATGTTTTTTCATTGACTTTGCTATGGTTCAGGGAAAATTCACCTAAATGAAGTTCTGTTTTAAACAATAAAGGAATAAAAGAATGTAAGACCAAGGAATTTAATGGTGTTGTTTTATCTTACTGTGAAATGTTTAGTTTAGAATGAGATATGTGCGGGTTCGGTTCCCAGAGAACCGACAACAACCAAATTTAGGGGTTCTGAGTCGAACCGAGTTCGGAATCACTTTTGGGGTTCCGAGTCGAACCGAGTCGTGGTTCGGTTCTGCAGTCAGTTCGGAACTCAGATTTAACACCCGAACTCGGGTTTTGGATTGCATGTAAACTAGAGATGTGCGGTTCGGTTCTCCAGAAATCTGACTACACCCGAATTTCGTGAATCCGGGTAAATCCAAGTAATGTTTCTAATCACCTAAGGAGATCTGGGTAAATCCAGGTCACGGTTGTGATCTTTTTGTGGTTCGGAATTCGGATTTTAAATCCGAATGTTGGGTTTTGGATTGCATAAAAGACATGATTTTGGCTTTTTTTTTTAAATCTTTTTATCTATTTTTTATTAAAAAAACCCAGATCCAAAACCAAAACACATGAGGGTGGTTTGCAGATCCAGATCCAAAACCTTTAAGGAGATACAGATCCAAACCAAAACCAAAACACGGGGATCGGCGCACATCCCTAATGTAAACATATCCAAATGACATGATGTTAGCTGTTTTTTTTAAATACAGATCCAAACCAAAACACGTGAGGGTGGTTTTGCAAAAACAAAACATGAAGATGAATCCAGATCCAAAACCAAAACACGGGAGTCCACACACATCAGTATATAGAATATAGCTTTGTCTTAAAGAGCATCTGCCATCTATCTAACAGTGGAGGCCAGCCATGATGTGGTCTGTGCCAATATTCCAGAGACTACAGCCTATCCATTCGCTAGGAATTGGTGCCTCGTGCCTCAGTGATGTTATAGTTCCAATTGAATTGATGAGTAATTCCTTATTTAGTAGACTAATTTGGGAATACATAGTAATATTACTAGATTTAATTTAATAAAAAAGAGACCTCATATTACAGTATATAGAATATTACAATATTTTGTAAGGTTGTTTTATAAATATTGTTCATAGTCACTATGCATCCTAACAGATCTCTGATTATTATTACACGGTTTTGTTCCTGACACCCATCTTTAAGACTAACAGGAAATAAGATATATCTGCTTTCAAAAAATTATAAATAAAATACATCTTGCCTGACTCAATTTATTAACATGTTATCCCTTTCTCTCATGAAGTCCAGAGAGTGGACAAAAACCTCATTACGTGGCATGAAGGGAAACATGTTTATTATAATAACAACACGAAAAGACTAGTTTTAACAGCACTTGTTAAAGCTTTATTGCAGAATGGTGGTTTATGCAGAGGTGACTAATAACTCAGTCAACATTTTTATCATAGGTGGTAGCAGCTATCAGCTGAAACAGCTGCTCTAATCTTTTGCTCTACTTAAAAAGGCAATGTCCAAATTCAATAACATATTGTTTTGTGACTGTTAGTAAATGTAATTTCCTGCCTGTGTATAATGGTGAAGAACATTGTCAGGAAGCTGCTAAAAGTCGAATGAAGTAGCGAGATAGGGAATAGTTTAACTGCCAGTAGCACCCAGCATAGCTCTGATTGCACTTTTACTGAAGGGCACGCCTACTACATGATTATAAACACATTTGACTTTATCTTCATCTATAATCATAATTTAGAACTGAACAGTAATTATTCATATACCATAATATATCATATATATACATTAAGATATAAGCCAAATGTTAACATTTATTATCTTTTGACAAAATATTTTGTAAATCAGTACAAGGTTTCCTCCCCACTCACACAGGGTTATTTATATGTATACGGTGGTACAGTGGTTAGCAATGCTGCCTCACCCGGCTGGGGTATGGGTTTAATTCACACCAAGGACCTTTTCTATGTTGTACCCATGCTTGCATGGGTTTCATCCAGGTATTCCAGTTTCTTCCCATGAAGTCCAAATTGTACTGTCAGGTGATTTGGCAAAAATGGAGCCCAATGCATTGCATACTTACTAGGGGTGTGCACCGGCCACTTTTCGTGTTTTGTGTTTTGGTTTTGGATCTGGATCTTTCTTCGTGTTTTGGATCTGGATTGGTTTTGCCAAAACCACCCTTCCGTGTTTTGGGTTCTGGGTTTTGTGTTTTGGATCTGTATTTTTTTTTTAAAAAGCATAAAAACAGCTAAAATCACAGAATTTGTTGGTTTCTCTGCTCCTATGCTATTATTAACCTCAATAACCTTAATTTCCACTCATTTCCAGTCTATTCTGAACACCTCACACCTCACAATAGTGTTTTCATGTCCAAAAGGTTGCACCGAGGTAGCTGGATGACTATGCTAAGCGACACGAGTGGGCGGCACAAACACGTGACCCATCTAGGAGTGACACTGCAGTGGCAGACAGGATGGCAGTTAGAAAAACTAGGCCCCAAACTGTACATAATGCAAAGAAAAAAAAGAAGTGCAAGATGGAATTGTCCTTGGGCCCTCCCACCCACCCTTATGTTGTATAAACAGGACATGCACACTTTAACAAATCAATCATTTCAGCGCCAGGGTCTGCCACACAACTGTGGCTGAAATGATTGGTTCGTTTGGGCCCCCACAAAACAAGCTGGAAATTAATGTGTCCCTGCACAAACTGGCTCTACGGAGGCAAGATGTCATCCTCATCCTCCTCATCCACCGATTCCTCACCCTCTTCAGTGTGTACATCCTCATCCTCACAAAGTATTAACTCGTCCCCACTTGAATCCACCACCACAGGTCCCTCTGTACCTTCTGGAGGCTGGTCTCCCTGGAAGAGCTGATAATTCATTTTGATGAACATCATCTTCTCCACATTCTGTGGAAGCAACCTCCTACGCCTTTCGCTGACAAGGTTCCCGGCTGCACTAAACACTCTTTCGGAGTACACACTGGAGGGGGGGCAACTCAGGTAAAATAGAGCCAGCTTGTACAGGGGCCTCCAAATTGCCTCTTTTTCCTGCCAGTACAGGTATGGACTGTCTGACATGCCTACTTGGATGCTGTCACCGATGTAATCCTCCACCATTCTGTCAATGGTGACAGTATCATATGCAGTGACAGTAGACATGTCAGAAATTGTTGCCAGGTCCTTCAGTCCAGACCAGATGTCCAAACTTGGTCCTGCCTGCCCTGCATCACCGCCAGCGGGTTGCTTAGGATACCTAAGTTTTTTCCTGGCAGCCCCAGTTGCGGGAGAAAATGAAGAAGGAGCCGTTGACGTGTCACGTTCCGCTTCAGCTGACAGTGTGTTCACCAGCAGGTCTTTGCACCTCTGCAGGCTTGTGTCGGCCGGAAAGAGAGACACCACATAGGCTTTAAACCTAGGATCAAGCACGGTGGCCAAAATGTAGTGGTCTGATTTCAACAGATTGACCACCCTGGAATCCTGGCAAAGCGAATGAAGGGCTTCATCCACAAGTCCCACATGCCGAGCGGAATCGCTCCGTCTTAGCTCCTCCTTCACTTTCTCCAGCTGCTTCTGCAAAAGCCTGATGAGGGGAATGACCTGACTCAAGCTGGCTGTGTCTGAACTGACTTCACGTGTGGCAAGTTCGAAGGGCTGGAGAACCTTGCACAACACGGAAATCATTCTCCACTGCGCTTGAGTCAGGTGCATACCCCCTCCTTTGCCTATGTCATAGGTGGATGTATAGGCTTGTATGGCCTTTTGCTGCTCCTCCATCCTCTGAAGCATATAGAGGGTTGAGTTCCACCGCGTCACAACCTCTTGCTTCAGGTGATGGCGGGGCAGGTTCAAGAGTGTTTGCTGGCGCTCCAGTCTTCGGCACGCAGTCGCTGAATGGCGAAAGTGGCCAGAAATTTTTTGGGCCACCCAAAGCGTCTCCTGCACGCCCCTGTCGCTTTTCAGAAAATTCTGCACCACCAAGTTTATTGTGTGAGCAAAACATGGGACGTGCTGGAATTTGCCCAGATGTAATGCCCGCACAATATTGGTGGCGTTGTCAGATATCACAAATCCCCAGGAGAGTCTAAGTGGGGTAAGCCACTGGGCGATGATTTCCCTCAGTTTCTCTAAGAGGTTGTCGGCGGTGTGCCTCTTACTGAAACCGGTGATACACAGCGTAGCCTGCCTTGTAACGAGCTGGCGTTTCTGAGATGCTGCTACTGGTGACGCTGCTGCTGTTGCTGCGTAAGGTGATACATCTACCCAGTGGGCTGTCACAGTCATATAGTCCTTAGTCTGCCCTGTTCCACTTGTCCACATGTCCGTGGTTAAGTGGACATTGTGTACAACGGCATTTTTCAGGACACTGAGGACACTTTTTCTGACGTTTCTGTACAGTCTCGGTATCGCCTGCCTAGTGAAGTGGAATCTAGACGGGATTTGGAACCGGGGACACACTACCTCCATCAATTGTCTAAATCCCACTGCACTAATGGCGGATACCGGACGCACGTCTAACACCAACATAGCAGTCAAGGCCTCAGTTATACGTTTTGCTTCAGGATGACTGCTGTCGTACTTCATCCTCCTCGCTAAGGACTGTTGGAGGGTCAATTGTTTAGTAAAAGTAGTGGTGTTCCTACTTCCTCTCTGGGATGATGAACGACTCCCAGCAGCAGCAACAGCAGCAGCGGCAGCAGTAGGCGTAGCAATGCAGGATCCTCCAGAGGAATCCCGGATAGGAGAGTCAGTCATGCCAGTGACATGGCCTGCAGGACTACTTCCGATCCTGACTAAGGAGGAAATTGACGAGGAGGGAGTTGATGGTGTGGTTTGCAGGCGCTTGGATACAACAGGACAACGGGATTTAGGTGTCCCTGGACTGCTTACGGTCTTAGCCAAAGTTTCTGAACTTGACAGTAACTTTTTATGAACGCGCTGCAGGTGCCGTATAAGGGAGGATGTTCCTAGGTGGTTGACGTCCCTACCCCTACTTATTTCACCTTTACATATGGTACATATGGCAAGACAGTTGTTGTCCGGATTTGGATAGAAATATTGCCAGACCAAAGAGGTGGAATGTTTGGTCTTCTGCCCAGGCATGACCGTGATGGGCTTTTTCATCCCACGGACAACAACTGTCTCCCCCGGAGCCTGATTTAAACAAACCACATCACCATCAGAATCCTCCTCGCCAACTTCCTCCTCAGCGCCAGCTACACCAGTATCCTCATCCTGTTGTACTTCAACAGTGACATCTTCAATTTGCATATCAGCAAGTGGACTGTGGGTGCTCCTTTCAGCACTTGCAGGGGGCGTGCAAATGGTGGAAAGAGCCACCTCTTCCCGTCCAGTGCTGGGAAGGTCAGGCATCGCAACCACCACCACACTTGGACTCTCCTTGGGGATTTGTGATATCTTCTTAGAAAGCACAGTTCTTCGCTGTGCTTTTGCCAGCTTAACTCTTTTGATTTTTTTAGTGGGAGGAGGGCTTCCATCGTCATGTGAAGCTGAACCACTAGTCATGAACATACTAGGGATCGACCTTAGCCGTTCCTTGCCACTCCGTGTCGTAAATGGCATATTGGCAAGTTTACGTTTCTCTTCAGCTGATTTAAATGTCTTTTTCAAGGTCATTTTCCTGAACTTTGCCATTTGGGATTGTATGTGCCCTCTACTATGACATTGGGCATCGGCCTTGGCAGACGACGTTGATGGCATGTTATCGTCTATGTCATGACTAGTGGCAGCAGCTTCAGCACTAGGAGGAAGTGGTTCTTGATCTTTCTCTATTTTATTTTTATCGGAGAAAGTTTGGTCCTCCATTTATGTTATATCGATTTGATATATACGTGCGGCTAAACACAGAAAATAATTTTTTTTTTGGTTTGGACTGGAGTGTACTTTGTGGGTTACAGCACCCTTTAACGGTCAAGCCAGCCGGCCCTTTACTTATGACACAGGCGCACTCTTGGCACTACTTTGTTGATGCACGTGCGGCTACTGCGCACACAATTCACAAACACAGAAAATAATTTTTTTTTGGTTTGGACTGGAGTGTACTTTCGGGGGTTACAGCACCCTTAACGGTCAAGCCAGCCGGCCCTTTACTTATGACACAGGCGCACGCTTGGCACTACTTTGTTGATGCACGTGCGGCTACTGCGCACACAATTCACAAACACAGAAAATAATTTTTTTTTGGTTTGGACTGGAGTGTACTTTCGGGGGTTACAGCACCCTTTAACGGTCAAGCCAGCCGGCCCTTTACTTATGACACAGGCGCACGCTTGGCACTACTTTGTTGATGCACGTGCGGCTACTGCGCACACAATTCACAAACACAGAAAATAATTTTTTTTTGGTTTGGACTGGAGTGTACTTTCGGGGGTTACAGCACCCTTTAACGGTCAAGCCAGCCGGCCCTTTACTTATGACACGGGCGCACGCTTGGCACTACTTTGTTGATGCACGTGCGGCTACTGCGCACACAATTCACAAACACAGAAAATAATTTTTTTTTGGTTTGGACTGGAGTGTACTTTCGGGGGTTACAGCACCCTTTAACGGTCAAGCCAGCCGGCCCTTTACTTATGACACAGGCGCACGCTTGGCACTACTTTGTTGATGCACGTGCGGCTACTGCGCACACAATTCACAAACACAGAAAATAATTTTTTTTTGGTTTGGACTGGAGTGTACTTTCGGGGGTTACAGCACCCTTTAACGGTCAAGCCAGCCGGCCCTTTACTTATGACACAGGCGCACGCTTGGCACTACTTTGTTGATGCACGTGCGGCTACTGCGCACACAATTCACAAACACAGAAAATAATTTTTTTTTTGGTTTGGACTGGAGTGTACTTAGGGGGTTACAGCACCCTTTAACGGTCAAGCCAGCCGGCCCTTTACTTATGACACAGGCGCACGCTTGGCACTACTTTGTTGATGCACGTGCGGCTACTGCGCACACAATTCACAAACACAGAAAATAATTTTTTTTGGGTTTGGACTGGAGTGTACTTTCGGGGGTTACAGCACCCTTTAACGGTCAAGCCAGCCGGCCCTTTACTTATGACACAGGCGCACTCTTGGCACTACTTTGTTGATGCACGTGCGGCTACTGCGCACACAATTCACAAACACAGAAAATAATTTTTTTTTGGTTTGGACTGGAGTGTACTTTCGGGGGTTACAGCACCCTTAACGGTCAAGCCAGCCGGCCCTTTACTTATGACACAGGCGCACGCTTGGCACTACTTTGTTGATGCACGTGCGGCTACTGCGCACACAATTCACAAACACAGAAAATAATTTTTTTTTGGTTTGGACTGGAGTGTACTTTCGGGGGTTACAGCACCCTTTAACGGTCAAGCCAGCCGGCCCTTTACTTATGACACAGGCGCACGCTTGGCACTACTTTGTTGATGCACGTGCGGCTACTGCGCACACAATTCACAAACACAGAAAATAATTTTTTTTTTGGTTTGGACTGGAGTGTACTTAGGGGGTTACAGCACCCTTTAACGGTCAAGCCAGCCGGCCCTTTACTTATGACACAGGCGCACGCTTGGCACTACTTTGTTGATGCACGTGCGGCTACTGCGCACACAATTCACAAACACAGAAAATAATTTTTTGGGGGTTTGGACTGGAGTGTACTTTCGGGGGTTACAGCACCCTTTAACGGTCAAGCCAGCCGGCCCTTTACTTATGACACAGGCGCACGCTTGGCACTACTTTGTTGATGCACGTGCGGCTACTGCGCACACAATTCACAAACACAGAAAATAATTTTTTTTTGGTTTGGACTGGAGTGTACTTTCGGGGGTTACAGCACCCTTTAACGGTCCAGCCAGCCGGCCCTTTATTTATGACACAGGCGCACGCTTGGCACTACTTTGTTGATGCACGTGCGGCTACTGCGCACACAATTCACAAACACAGAAAATAATTTTTTTTTTGGTTTGGACTGGAGTGTACTTTCGGGGGTTACAGCACCCTTAACGGTCAAGCCAGCCGGCCCTTTACTTATGACACAGGTGCACGCTTGGCACTACTTTGTTGATGCACGTGCGGCTACTGCGCACACAATTCACAAACACAGAAAATAATTTTTTTTTTGGTTTGGACTGGAGTGTACTTTCGGGGGTTACAGCACCCTTAACGGTCAAGCCAGCCGGCCCTTTACTTATGACACAGGCGCACGCTTGGCACTACTTTGTTGATGCACGTGCGGCTACTGCGCACACAATTCACAAACACAGAAAATTATTTTTTTTTTGGTTTGGACTGGAGTGTACTTTCGGGGGTTACAGCACCCTTAACAGTCAAGCCAGCCGGCCCTTTACTTATGACACAGGCGCACGCTTGGCACTACTTTGTTGATGCACGTGCGGCTACTGCGCACACAATTCACAAACACAGAAAATAATTTTTTTTTGGTTTGGACTGGAGTGTACTTTCGGGGGTTACAGCACCCTTTAACGGTCAAGCCAGCCGGCCCTTTACTTATGACACAGGCGCACGCTTGGCACTACTTTGTTGATGCACGTGCGGCTACTGCGCACACAATTCACAAACACAGAAAATATATTATTTTTTTAGCACTTGGGGGGAGCACCCCTGATGGACAGAGCACCCCCTGGACAACACTACAGCACTCCTTTAGGACTGGGACACTGCACAGGACTTTGGAGTGGACACAGCCCCTATGGAGAACTGACTGCACAACACAGTCCAGCCAGCCCCTATGGACTTTGAAGTAGTGGACACAGCCCCTATTAACAACAGCAGCACAACACAGCCAGCCCCTATGGACTTTGAAGTAGTGGACAACAGCAGCACTACACTACACTACACTACACAGCCCTAACTCCCACCCTCCCTCTTCACTGTCCACAGCCGAGTGAGAAAATGGCGCCGACGCGGGTACCTTATATAGGATCCAAAACCCGCGAGACTCGGAAGGCGGGATGATGACGTTTTGCCTCGATTTCAGATCCGAGTCAGGCGGGAAAAGTCGAGCCTGACTCGGATCGGACTCGGATCGGGGGGGCTCGGGGGGGTTCGGATTTCAGAAATCCGAACCCGCTCACCCCTAATACTTACCAACTCTCCCAGAAGGTCCCGACTTTGGGGGGCTCTCCTGGCCTCCTGACAGATTTAATTGTTCTCCCTGTGTGCCACCCAGTTCCTGACTAAAGTGGCTGGCCTTGACATTGGTTAATGTGTTTCGCTTTGAATTGTGTCATCCCTGACCCACCCCTTACTATAAAATACGGTAAATAACAGTTTGAATAGCTAGATGGTGGGGCCACAAAGAGTTGTAGCCCCCCACACACACACACTTTAAAATGTGGCGAATCGTGGCTTTAAACAGTAGTGGGAAGGGCCACTATGAGGAGAATGTGGTGCCCCGCCACCCAACCATCGTTTAGGGTTGCCCGGGATTCTCCTGGAGAGGGATAACTCAAAGACAATAAGTAAGGTGAATTGTATATGCAGGTGTTAATTCCCCCTCCCCCCAGTAGTTCTATGCTGCAAACTGATTGGTAGTCTCCACTGATTTATTTGTAAATATGCAGTCGGCACCATAAGTTTCAATGGTGCAGCTCTACATTTGTATACCAGAGGACAATTGATCACTTCTCAATATTATAGCCAAAGGCTCCAGGGCTAAATCAAACAAGAGAGGCGATAGAGGACAACCTTGTCGGGTACCTCTGTGTATGTAGAAGTGAGAGAAGGGGAAAGATTTTGGTAGAAGGTTAAGAGTAGAGTTTCTGTGATAAATAATCCACTGGAGGATATCATAAAGGTGGTCCCATACCACTAAGTCATCAAGTAGCAGACAGGGACCCCTTTCATCCAACACCTAAAGGTGATGGACAGGTGCTAGAATTTTCAGAATATTTGTGTCCAAATTTCTTCCCCATATGAACCTATTCTGGTCCTTATCAATAATTACCATCAGAATAACTTTAATCTTTCAGCTACATTTTTTGTAAAAAGTTTCCAGTCTGTATTTAAAAGTCAGATTGGGTGATACGAGGGAGATGTTTTTGGGTCTCTGAAAGTATGTATAAGCTTAACCCTACATCTGTATCCTTATATTTAAAATGTGCCTAGATTGAGCTAAACATATTGGCAGAGTTAAGAGTACTACCATCTCCCAGTACTAATGGGAGTCTGATTTGCAGACTCCCACTAAATTTGGAAGGACTTCACCCCTTGACTCTCATTAGACCCTCTTTTACAATGAAAAAAATAAATATATTAGCATTTCTTCACGCAACCAGTCACAATATAGTTGGCTAATTCCTTTATAATTATATTTTATGCTATTCTGTGCAGAGATCTAAACCACAAAGTATGCAGTAATTACTTTTTAATAGAGATGAGTGGTTCAGATTTGGGAAAATCCAAAAGAACTAGATCTGGGGTTTCCGAGTGGATCCGAGACGTAAAAATGTATTGGCATTTTCAGCATTAAGCAACTGCATATAGAAATTGCAGCAGGTGCAAGAAAAGTTAAATTTGCCATGCCACCAACTGAAACAAGAGGAAGAAACCAAGTGCAATTCCACCATTTATATGCTTCAGTGACTGGGGAAACAGCAGCAAGCCATCATGACATACACATCAAGCCTTGAGATAAGGAGAGGGTGGACATGTTACCACCTTACTGCAGCCCATTGGGAAATACTTGGTTTTATGCAAGCTACTGACATCATTTGAAATTGTAACCTGTGAAGTGAGTACATACACTGCCACCCTGAGTCAGGTCATACCCTTAATTCATTTACTGGAAAAGCAGTTAGAGAAGCTGACGGAGGAGATAAAAATAAGTGATACCGTTAAGTATGTTGGAGTTGTAGATCATCTTTTTTCGCTTTGCCAGGACCAAAGGGTTTGCAAAGTCTTGCAATTGGATCAGTATATTTTGACATTCTGTTGACATGTCAAATGTTGACATTTGCAATGTTTACATTAACATATTGTCTACATTTCCAGAAAGTTGACATACTGTTTTCAGCTGATTTTAGCCCTAATCTAACCCTAACCACAGCCTAACATTAACACTAAAATGGACTGTCGACATTCACTATGTCAACATTTTGACCATGTTGACATTATGTCCATGTCGAAATTTGACTGTCAACATTCAGACCATGTCAATATTCTGATGGCAATAATTCTGAATGCCGACACTCTGACTGTCGACATAACGACTGCATACTGTTCAGCATGCTTATTAGACATACATTTTATGTTTACAAGTTGAAAAAGATTTAGTACACAATCTAGAGAAGTTGCACAACACAAATGAAATAGAAAAGCTAAACAATTTGTATGGAGCAATATAAAAATATTTGAGTGGAAATAAAATCTAATGTAGTTGTATAATAAGTATATCGTACTACCAGGTGCATATAATACTACCAGGTAACCTAGCATGTTGTCCGTACTAATCTTTCCTTATTCAACCACCTTACCTTCAGGGCACCAAGTTTATCACAGTATTTGCCTAGTACATTTGTGCAATGATTGTTGAAGTAGATAAAGTATAAGGGGTATATTTACTAAAGTGCAGACTTATAGAAGCGGAAATGTTGTTGCCCATAGCAACCAATCAGATTCTACTTATCATTTATCTAGCACCTTTTAGAAGATAATGGCTAGAATGTGATTATTAGCTATGGGCAACATCTTCACTTCTATAAACCCGCACTTTAGTAAATATTCCCCTAATAATCTATGAAATTGAAGTATTGTATGGTCCAGGAATGTTACAGCTGAAGCAATGTCTGCCTGCTCAAGTCAAGTAATGATTTAGGGGAATTTTGTACATTATTTTCCTGAAGCTAAAAATAATTGACAATTGGGGACAAGGTGTTACCAAACTATGGTCAATGGGAAAAATATGACTTTATGATACATGTGCAGTGTTTATTTTGTCTCTAAGCACAAGTGAGTCCAGTCCTGAGAAATCAGTGAGCAAGAGGGGTGTATGGAGCCAGGCAGTCTACCAGATAAAGTGTGGCATTGTGTACAGTCATCTACATAACTGTGAGATCTTGAGATTGAATTTATTAACAAAGTATGGAAAATGTAAAAAGAAATGTTCCCAAAGCCTACACCCCTTTATTTCCTTGTGAACAACGGAGCTGTATCAGGAACATCAGATAATCCATATTCTGTGTCGCTTCATCCCAAAGGAGGAGGCTTATTTTATAGAACTGCTTTGCCCTGATTTTTACATAAATTGTTATATTAAGTGATTGTATTACTGATTATAGACATGTTTATATTGTGCAAGCCAAGTTCCCTAAACTGTACAGTTACGCAGTAAAAATCCCACATTAGCTATTAGGCAGCCTTGAAAGGTCAGGAGGGCTACAGCTGGCTGTTAAACTGGAAATTATACTTCTCTACCTATAGAACATCCTATACAATCGATACCAGAGGGGAAATGCATGTGAAGCAACAATGCCCTTTGCTTCATCACGGCCCCACCCACCACGGCCTATTGGCACAATTAGCGTCATTGCCTAGAATGGCTGGGACGATGACGCTGAGCATAACAGCAACTTGCTAATGAAGTGGGTGATATCCGGGAGGATGGCTAAGCCACTAGGGGTTTCCATACAGTACATTCTGGGAGAGTAGGCAAATACTGTATAATGCAGTAGGTTGGATTTAGTTATCTTTATATTTTCACTCCACTTACCACATATATAAATAAATGAGAACTTTCCACCTTTATATAATTGTCAGTTTTAGTGCCTTGTGAACTATGCATATGTAAAAAAAAAAAACATCGCAAAGGGAGCATAAAAAAACTCATTGTTATGTACTGGGTTGTTTGTGGACCCGGGGTGGTAGCAGGAGCGATCACAGAAGCGGGTTTGAATATAAAACTAGGTTTTTTAATAGGTGCTTGAGTAGACATAAAATATGGCAGTAAATAAAAGTCCAGGTATATATAAACGTGCACTAGAGTTCTGTGGTGGGAGTAATGGGTTAATGTCCAAGTAGAAACAATTAGAACTGTCCAGGTATGCAGGTAGTGAAGTAAGGCAATGAGCAGGATGTCAGCAGGCTCAGGCACTCAGGTATGGGCAAGGGTGGTGGAGGAAGCAGGGTAGTCCAGCGGAAGCTAGGAGCTGACAGGCAGACTGGCAGACAGCGAATTTCACAGGAACAGGATAAGCACAGAGAACTCCCTCTCAGCTAGGCTGAGATACACGTTGCACTGGCAAAGAAGGAAGGCACTGACCCTTCCTAAATACCCCATGCCGTGCTGTTACTGGCCAGAGGGAACATGTGACTCACCAGGATTGGCCAGCTGCATCACATGGCCAGAAGGCAAAATGGCGGCGCCCATGCCAAACGGAACGGAGACACCGCCAGGCCTTACCAGCGCAGAGTGACAACAGGCCCGCACAACAAC
Source organism: Taudactylus pleione (assembly GCA_031769625.1). NCBI lineage: Eukaryota > Metazoa > Chordata > Amphibia > Anura > Myobatrachidae > Taudactylus > Taudactylus pleione. Next base: position 12,625,897 of record JAUIMM010000112.1, read on the forward strand.
GCACGCAGCCAAAGCCCCCCGCCAGACACCAGCTCCGCCACCAGACAGCCCGCACCACAACGACCTCACAGGTAACACCTGCCTAGCGCCATGCTGAAATACCCTGGCCATGACACTCATACAGTATGTTGTAAATAAATAGTGTGATTCAGTTTAAAAAGTTGCACCACACAATGTAATGCTCATTAATAGCTTCCTGATGACAGGTAGCCTGTCTTGTGGGTGTGATAATGCAACTCATGTACTATGAAGGGATGCAAGTACAGGGTCGGCCTGGACAAGGCGGGTGGGGTGCAGACAGGGCCATTTTATTTATAAGGTTGAATAGGGGACCCACAAGCCTTGAGGCTCCGCAGGGAGAAGTTGCAAGGCATACTCGCAGTCAGCTGAGGTTTGTTTTGATGCAATGGGGGGGGGACAGCAGACCAATAGCACACTAACGTCAAGGTTGTTGCACCTCCATGAGAGGCAGGGGCGTTTCTAGAGAGGAGGGGGCCTGTGTGCAGTCTCCGACACGGGCTACCTCCTCTCTGTCCGGTGGCCGGCAGTGCATTGAGCTGTGCGTGGCTAGCGCCGGAGTTATAGACTCTGGGCACTAGAATGCGCCCAGTCTATAGAATATGCGCAAACAATGGGAAAATGGCCGCGGCGGCCATTTTCCAGCGCCTGACCCCCGCTCCGACTTGGGACTCCGGAGAGGTAAGTAATACTATGGGTGCAGGGTGTGCGGTGCATGGCTCCCTGGACCCAGGGGCCCGTGTCCCCACACACCCTGCACCCATTATAGATACGCCCCTGATGAGAGGACATGACAGATACTGTCACCGCTGCTACCTGGAGGAAGTTCTCTCACCTCCAGACCTCAGCACATATGGGACAACAGATTCCGCAGAACTTGCAGAGATTACGGCCGCCTACTAGAGAACCACCACTGAGTGCAAATCACGGATACCCCAGCATAAGGGTGGGGCCAAGTGGATTGCAGATCCGGAGTGCACACACGGATGGATGCTGCAGCCTGTTGGTAAGTACATAGGGCCTGATTCATACCCACTCGCAAGCGGCTGTCCGCTCGCAAGTGGGTCGATGTTGTGCACTGCGCATGCGCCAGACGCGACGAGCGAAGGACTTTCCTTCGCTCGTTGTGTCTGATCAAAGGGGGCGTGCTGTCGATGTTGATTGACAGCACGCCCCCTTTGGTGGGCGTGCCGGGGGCGTGCCTCCCTGACGGGGGCGTTCCCAAGGGAACGCCTACCATCAGAAGCCGGCCCACTGACATCACTAGTGATGTCAGTGGGAGTGATTTTGGCTCTGATAGAGCCAAAATCACTCCGGGCCTTGCGGTTGAAAACCTCAACCGCAGGCTCCGGCTCGCAGTGGCGATGGTCGCGATGGTCAAGACCATCGCGGCCATCAAACTGCACGCTCATATAGGCTGTGGGTGGTGACCCACAGCTATACGAGCGTCCAGGAGGACGCTCCATAATTATGGAGGGCGGCCCTCATTCAGAGCGTGCGCTCTGCTCAGAGCGTACGGCTCTGAATGAGGGCCTTAGTGCGGGACGCCACCATGACACACACGCCAGTACATCCAAATCCCTGGCAACCACCTTCAGGGTGAGGGAGACATATGGTGTGCACACCATATGGGAAGCGGCCTCCCCCCAGCCAGGGTCATCTTACACATCTCATTCCCAGTGTGTGACTGTACTATCAGTAGACACTACACTGCAGACATGCCACAGGGAGATTTCACCACTATTTGGAATACGGACAGTGGAATACCCTACTGTACCTGGGTCAGGCTGTCAGCTATAGTGGGGTGAAGGTGAAGTGCTGGAGGGTGCCTGAAACACCAGAAAGCTTAGGGGCCCGGTCATACAGCTCTGCGAGCATGGATGATTCCTGGTCGGCCCCATTGATGCTCACTACTATGGAGGGAAAGGGGGGATAGAGACCAGGTTCACCTGAGGAGACCTGCAAAGCCACCAACTACTTGACACCAGCCATAGGTTTAGATCACTTTTTTTTAGGAGGAGTTATTGAGCCACATACACACACACACATATCCTGGAAGGTTTGAGAGCCTCACCTTTTAGCGATGATTGCAGCTAGGGACCCCCAATATGGCACACCGGTTGCCCAGGTGTCTCTGTGCCTGCACACCTGTGAGTCCTAGGGTGCTCTGGTGCTGGAATAATAGGGTGAAACTTTGGTGCCCATTACTCCATGATAGTGAGACCTAGCAACACATACCAAGTGTTATCGGAAACACTGGCATCACCCCAATATACTGCAGACACTCAAAAAGCGCTACCTTTATTAGAAATTTGTTTGGGGTGCCTGTGGCTATGTCCACCTAGCTCCACAGGAAGAGAGCTAGAGACCTGTGCTGGAAAACGTTGGAACTAATTCACTGGTACTTGCATGTGTGATACCCAGTCGGGTCGAATGGTGCCCTTAAAATTCAAGGTGTTTGGATTGCAAAAGGTTGTACCCCAAGGTCTGTATCCTTTTCCTTGCAGAATGGTGGGCACTTCTGCAGATGTGGTCTGTTCTCTGTGATCGTATCCCCAAAAATACATGGCCGAGCCCTGTTGTTTGTTTACCCCACACAGTACGCCCCTTGGGCATTTGCCCCATAGAAACAGCAAGCCTCTACAGGAGTGAACATCAGGAATGTCAGGCTGTAGAGCTATTGTAGGAGTGCAGCACCTGTCTCTTTACTCAGAGCCTAGACCTCTGTAAGACAAGTGCTGTCACTTGACTTTATATAACTGAACTGCAATATATAAAATCTCTGGATTACATGGTAGATCTGTGCTTTTTCCAGTTTCGATAGCAATTGCACTGACACTTTTGATCCCTTGACACTAGGGATAGCACAGTGGTGTTGGGAGAATGACTATAGTGATACATTTTAAAGTACCTTACTCATCGTATATATGTAAATTGACAGTAAGCGGAATATTTACTAAAGTGTGGGTTTTTAGAAAAGGATATGTTGCCCACAGCAACCAGATTCTACTTAACATTTAACTAGCACCTTCTAGAAGATAATAGCTAGAATATAATTGATTGCTATGGGCAAACATCTCCACTTCTAAAAACTCTCACTTTAGTAAATTTACCCCTAAGTTTGTATAAATATATGATGACATCAGAAACTCCTAAAAGCAACTTGCTTTGGAAAAAAACCTCATTATCATGTACATTAGTAAATAAATTACTATTAATTAATTAATTAATATTCAGGAATTATTTCCATGATGAGATATATCATAAATGAAATGCAACAAAAGTGTTATGAATAGGAGGTTTATATGTGATGTGTTAATTAAAACATTAAGTTAATATATTTGCTTGAAGTGAAGATCATGCCTCAGAAAGTATTTTGACATTTGCAATGACATTAATATGTTCCATTAAGTTATGGCAATGTAATACTTATAATTAGAGATGTGCGCCGACCTCCATGTTCTGGTTTTGGATCTGGATTGTTTTTCCCAAAACCTCACCTCCGTGTTTTGATTTTTTTTATTTTGGTTCTGGATTTTTTCTTAAAAAAATCATAAAAACAGCTAAAATCATATAAAGTGGGCCTGTTTTTGTTCCTACAGTATTATTAACCTCAATAACATTTATTTGCACTTGTTTCCAGTCAATTTTGATCACCTCACAGCTCACTATATTGTTTTCATCCAGTCTAAGCCCTATATTTGAACCAAGCTAGCTGGCTGACTAAGTTAAGTGGCAGCAGTGGGCGGAACAAACATTTGGCAGTTCAACTTCCAACATGGCACATCAGGAAACAAATGTTTTTATTCAAGAGAGGCCTGAAGGAGTTGGAGTATGCATGTAGTTGAAGGCATGGCAGGGACAGGAAGGGTTGATTGGTAGTAAATGTAATAAAATTTCTTGATTCCGAAGAAACTTTATGAGGGAGAAGGGGAGAGGAGGAGGCATTTACAAAAAAATATTTGACACATTCACATCAGTCCTTGCCCCAGAAGAATCCTTGAGCGCCATGCCTGCTGCTGCTGGGAGTGGATTTTCTCATCCCAGAGGGGGACCAGGAAGACTTCTAGTAGTGCTTTCCACATGAAAAAGCATTTCCCAACCTCTATAGGGACATAAAAAAAAAAACATAGTTAGTGTCCTCAAAGTGCCGCTTAACCAGCACAGATATGTGAACAAGTGTAAGATCTATGATCTATGATTTTCAGGTCTCCTCACAGAATATAGTAATACATAATTAAATGTGCTGGTGAGTAATGAGTACACCTGTGCACCAGCTAGGAAAACGTGAACTGTTAGTAGCTGTCGAGGACTGACGTTGGCTAACCCTGATTTAAGGCCTTATGTTGTGTCTTTCTTGAGAATCCTGTGCCTGCTTCTAGGAGTGGATTTTCATCCCAGAAGGGGGCCAGGAAGAATGCTTTCCAAAAACAATTGACTTAAATAATCCTTTGCAAACCTTCTGTAAAGGCATTTCCTAACCTGTACAGGGACATTAAAAAAAATAGAGTTAGTTAGTGGCCTTCAAACTGCCGTTGTTCCCACTGTCCACTTAACCAGATCAGATATGTGAACAAGCGGAACAGAGCATTAAATGCAACATTTCAGATTTAAGACGTTGTGTCTTTCTTGGGAATTCTTGAGCACCATGCCTGCTTGCTGGGAGTGGATTTTCATCCCAGAAGGGATGAAGACATTGTTTTTTCTTCCCAATGGATACAGATCTGAAGGGACAGAGATACATGTAAATAACTACTGGCAGGAAAAAGAGGCAATTTGGGGGTAATTTTAGTTTTACTAAAGTTTCTAAAAATGAAAAGTGTTCATGTTGCCCATAGCAACCAATAAGATTGTAGTTATCATTTCTCTATTGCATTCTACAAAATGATAGACAGGATCTCATTGGTTGCTATGGAAGTAAGGTAGAGAGGCCATGGGTAGGGAGTAGGGACACTATAATCAGAGAACACAGTTTTAGCTGCTTTATTCCATTTTTTAAACCATATCCTCTATTTTCACCTTTGAAAATGTTTATGCAAATCTCAGCAGAGGCGTTTGTGATGTCATGGCTAACGCGCACACACACACACACACAGAAAAAAAAAACACATTGATTGACTGATTGATTGAATTCATTTTTTTTTGGCACTTGAGAGGGAATGCACCCAAACGAGGCAGCAGCCTCTTGATAAACGACACAGGCAGCATCCCTGACACACACACAAAAAAAGATTTATTGATTGATTGAATTAATTTTGTTGGCACTTGGGAGGGAGAGCAACTTGATAAACGACACAGGCAGCACCGCTTGCGAGTGGGTCTGAATGAGGCCCTATGTACCTAATGGTAGGAAACTATACTAAAAGGGGTTAAATATAAAGGTTGCAGCAAAGACTATATACAAATTCTGCGTTAATTTGCACTTTCAATAATTATAAATATACAGAATAGTCTGCGCATCCCTTAATTATTAACCCTCTTAATAGATGATAATAAATTCAAAAGGCAACTTACAAAGTTGTAAATATATCAAAATGGGATAAAATGAATAATTAGTGCTGTCTTATATAATCAGGTGATATTGAGCTTGAATATATGGACCATTGCCACTGATTCTTTTAGGGTTTGTGAGAATTACTATAACTAGACACACTCATCCCAGATCGTAGGAGGGTCTGTAAGTAATGACTTATTCCTAACATATGACTATCAGTTTGTGACTGCCACCTTTCATTATACACTCATAAAAGGAGGCTGACTTACATCAGGCATTAATCACGCTTACCACCTGAGTGTGTTGAACTTATCATTCATTATTCATTTTATCTAATTTTGATATATTTACAACTTTGTAAATTGCCTTTTGAATTTATTGTCATCTATTGAGAGGGTTAATAATTAGGGGATGCGCAGACTATTTTGTATATAGATAAAGAGGCATGTTAGAGAAAAGATCGAGGGCAAGGATTATTATGTGAGATAAAAGATGATGGGCAGAGGAGCATGTGAGTGAAAAACTGGTGGGCTGCAGGGCAAGTGAGGGAAAAGCTGGTGTGCAGATACTGTAGTCATGTGAGGAAACAACTGACACGGAGAGCCGGTGAAGAAAAATTGGAGGGCAAGGTATTCTTCTTTCCTTTTGCACCTCAAATGTCTGGCCTCAACTCTTCAGGTGTGCATCACTGCCATTAAGTAGTCCCCTACCATTGCATTCACCCATTGTGGGCTTTTCATACCCCAGTCTGACACTGTAAGAAGCTTCATAAGTTCATATACACCTCTTAGGCGTTGCCAATGTGGAGCAGACTCTCAGATCTGTAGAATAGAATAGAATAGAAGAGGATATTGGAGCTATGACGAAACATAAATTGGCAGCTGGATACATGCCAAAGGCGTCCATGAACATGAAACAAATGGTGATGAAAGCTATGGCAGTATCAGTGTCAGAAGGGAAACCCTGTGGCTTCAGAAGTAGGCAGAGATGTCACATCTAAGAATCTGCTGTGTGGTAAGACCCTATTTGGTATGGAATTGGATGGATGAATCAGTGATTGTTGCTTTTCTGGTCTGTTTCATGCTGAAACTCATGGTTCCAATTTCCAGCTTCCTGCTGTCATTGCCACAACTAATACATGGTCTATATTGCACTTACTGCACCTACAGTACTACTCCTGTAGCTGCTTAAGGCCTGACATTGCCTTACACATTGTTGTGTATGGCAATGCCCTGCTGTCATGTCCTAGCTCTCTGATGCACTAATGTAGACCTACTGCCTCCACCACTGGGCATTGTAAATAGCTGCCTGTATTTATCTTTGCATGGGGAGAAGTAGCAATCAACAGCTCTGCATCTAAATACTAAGGACCTCATTCAGAGCGCTCTGAATGAGGACAGCCACATGTAAAAAATGTTCCGGCCTCCTGGCCGGTCGCTAGGCTGCTGGTTACCACCCACAGCCTTAGCGAGTGACCAGGTTGATGGTCGAGACCATCGCGACCATCGGAGCTTGCGACGAGACCCTTGAGGTAGGGTCTCGTGTGCCGCAAGCCCCAGAGAGCTTTCAGCTCTAATAGAGCTGGAAGCTCTCCCACTGACATCACTGGTGATGTCAGTGGGGCCGCCCACAAACGGGAAGCGTTCACTTGGGAATGCCTCCGTTTGTGAAACCACCCCCCTGCCACGCCTATAAAATGGGGCGAGCTGTCAATCAACATTGACAGCCGCCCCTTTTGTAGTGAGCCCCGGAGCAAGAGAATTTCTCTCTCGCTCCGGGGCTTGCGCACGTGCAGTGCGGCCGCTGTGCATGCGAACAGCCAAAATTGACCCGCTTGCGAGCGCTCAGGCGCTTGCAAGCGGGTCTGAATGAGGTCCAAAGTACTCTCTGCACTATAACGAGAACCCTGGAGAGCATTATACTACCTATAACTCTGCACAAATGTTCACAGATAAGAAGAATATCCCTAAGAAGGATGCTGGTAAACTATCTAGCAGTCTCCATTTCTTCAGTTATGGGAGACACACCTCGGCCCTCTACTACTCCATCTCTTGCTGAGGGCTTGCTGAGACCTAATTCTGTAGCCCTGCTGCATTGGATCATCCTAACATTGCCAAAGTATTGCAGCTTCTTTGCACCTTGCTGCCAAACAAGTTCTTTCCACTAGAAAAAAGGTTGAACTCTCAAAAATTAGATTACAAGGGACAGATGGCAATGAGGTGGTGAACCTTCATAGGGAACTCACATATGTTGGTGCCATGGTTTTGGTCCTGGAGTAAAGCTGTGCAGCTAATGTTGAATACCAATAAAAGAGACATGGTGATCCTCTGATTATTACAGAATAGATCTGATAATCTAGATATCAGGAGCTGGAGAAACAATTTTGGGTTTTCTGGAGAATATTCCCAAAGATCTGCAACAAGTTCTTAATGAGCCTATCACCTCTGACAGAGGTGCTCTGCACCCAAGAGGGATGGTGAATGATTGCCTGCAATATGTAATCTCAACTGTAGGCTTCATTTTTCCCATACAGAGGAGATACTCTACCTTAAGAGATATCTGGAAGGTGTAGATTGTGATGGCCACGGTGTTCACATCTTCCAAGACCTCTCATGGCATAACCTTCAGTTGTAAAGAATTTTGAAACCTCTAACAGATGCCTCCATGAGAAAAATGGGCTATACCTATAGCCACCAGTTGCTGAAGCATGGGTAGCAGAATATTTTCCAACATCCATCTATTCTCAAATCCTTCTGTAAAGTGTTTGACATTTCATTGATCCCTCTCCCAAAATGGCAAGACTTCCACACATGTCAGATCCCTCCAGTTCTTCAGACAAGCGACTAGTGGACAATGGTGGGGAAGAAGCCCAAATGGAGCATGAAGAGATAAGAACACTCTTCTGGCACCAACATTACAAAAAGATAGTTCCTTGAGTTGTGGAATACTTCTTCTCTCTTGTTTCATGCTCCCGACTTTCTCCTATTATGCCTCTAAACTGTTTCACATATTATGGTCAATTAGCTGTGGGATGATGTACACATTTGTTATGCTTTTGGTATTGCTTTTGGCTACTTATGCTAGCATAGAGACCTCCTAGGAAGACGTACAATAGTTGCTAGTCCATTTAGGGATTTACATAATCACCTTACTCCTGTATGCTCCTCTCACTTCTATGACAGGCTCTGGGTTGTTACATTATACTCTATATATCCCCTCCATATGTTGGCATAAAATTTTAATGTTATTTACGTTATCCTTATTTTCATTTGACCTATTTTATCTTAGTCACTTTGACCTTTAATCTCTTTTTGCACTTAACCTCCGTGCTCTGAAGGAGCAGTTTAGTTCTATATTACCTACCAACATGCTGGTTTCTAGTCTTGATTTCTGGACTCTAGCCCCCTTCTCCTCTCTTTTTCCGCCATCCAATTTCTCTCTCTCTCTTTCAGGGCTTTCAGAATTGCTTTGTACTGAATAATACAAAGCTGTTGTGTGGACATAGGGCCTACTTCAGAGTTTGACGCTATTGCCGCAGCAGATGCGATACCATACGCAGCTACTGTGCGAAAATATGCAAAAATTGCAGCTGGTGGGATCGGTATAGAGGCACCCACTGCCGTCTTGGCGAACCCAAGCATCTATGCACAAAGACGCAGCGTCAGACGCAGATCATGTAATGTTAGCAATCCTGAATAACTCTATGGTCGTGCAGAATGTCCACGGGAAGTGAGACACCGGAACCATCGAGCAAGTGCAATCTGATACATTATATTCATCATTTTCCGTACACACCCAGGCAGGGTCGGTGCTAAGGTGTTCTGCGCCCCCTGCAAATGATAAATTTGCGCTCTTCTACAAATATATCCGCTTGACATGTCTCATACGATATTATAGCTAGTTGACTGGCCTCTCTTTACCTCCATAAGGAACAGGCAGTTGCCAGCTGTCCTTTTTTCTCTGTCTCACTGTTCAGGTTTTCCTACTGGCATTGTGGTGCACAGCTCCTCCATAGCTCTTCTTCTTAGGCACATCACACACAGAGAGAGCGCTTGTTCGTGCGCGGCGTGATATCATCACGTACGTCGCGAGTGTGAACTGACGGTTTACTTTACTATTGCTTATAAGGTAGGGAAGGCAGAGCTGTGAAGCTACTTAGACAAACTTGTTCCTCCCGCTCAGGGGCGGGCAATGCCGGACAAGTAAATAATTTCCTGACCGGGCAGCCGCGGGCATAACTTACATTTACATTCAAGCGGTTACGGTGATCTGGCTAAAGGGTGGTCCAGTCCACCCCCGGACCACCGCTTAGTTTCACCTATGCCTGCCAGGCCCTCCCATGACACTGCTGTGCTGGCTGCCTCAGAGTGCCTGTCACACAGTTTGACAGGATCAGCAGCGCAGCGAGTGCAGATAAATTGCGTACAGGATCGCAGACACAGGATGGGACACTCCCCCAAAATGGTTGCGACGCATCTGCGTGTTTAACTGATACTCGTCATTACCACCCCCAAATGCTCCCTGACTGTCAATCACACAAAAAAAAAATACTAGCTGCAAGTGACTACGGAACTATACCTTGACTCATGCGCAATGCAACTCAGACGCAATACGCAGATGAGCGATAATCGCTCAACTGCGCAAACGTCAGCATAGGGTGCAACTGTCAATCAGGCTCTTAGGACCTCATTCAGAGCCGGTCGCACAGAGCGTGCGGTCGGTCTCAATGAGGGGAGGACGTCTTGAATTTTCAAGACGTCCTCCTTTGCGGTGGTAAGGCTGTGGGTTAACACCCACAGCCTTACGACCGCCTAAGGTGATGGTCGCGATGGTCAAGACCATCGTGACCATCGGGGCTTACGACGAGACCCTAGGGTAGGGTCTCCCTTGTCGTAAGCCCCGGAGAGCTTTCGGCTCTGTCTGAGCCGGAAGCTCTCCACTGACATCACTAGTGATGTCAGTGGGGCCGCCCCCAAACGGTAGGCGTTCCCATGTCTGGCGTTTCCAATGTCAATCAACATCGACAGCTCGCCCCCTTTGGATCGAGACCCGCTACGACCGGCGCTGTCGGTCGTAGCGGGTCTCACGCATGCGCATGACGGCGCTGTCGTGCACATGCTCTGTGGGGGGCCATCGACCCGGTCCGAGCGCATCGGCGCTAACGACCGGGTCTGAATGACCCTCTTAGTTCTTTCCGAATACCTCTCCCATTCTCTCCCCATCCAGCTCCACTCGCTATTTCCACCTCCACCACAATGTAAAGTACTATTTTCCAACAGTTATTAAGTAATGATTGATAATGCTACTGCTCCACTAACATTTTAAAAGATTCCCTGTAAGGTGAACACGATCTTCAAATTTGACTGTAAAACGTATGTGTTTAACAATGTTTTAGCTCCATATCGTTTACACTAACCATGTGATATTCTTTATTCACCTCTTTATTTATACCTGTATTTTTGCTCTTTTTTACCCAATAATAACAGATTGCATGAGTACATAAGCAGCCAATATAGCTATGCAATGTGAAACCCAAGGGTCCTTTATCCTTTAATTTCAACAGCCAATACACAAACCAAATTGAAATGAATGGGAAAAGTTCCATACCTGTATAAATTAGTTACATTTTTGTCTCATTCTGTTCACTGGTCAAAATCAAGTGTCTGCAACCAATGAGACGGGTGTATGTTCAACTGAGTACCATGGAAAAGCACAGTAACAAAGGGAGGAGTGCAAAGACAAATTAACTGCCCTGTTTGAAAATAGGACATGAAAATTTGGATTACCCATTTTATGTTTCTATCTGTAGAATAGAGATGAATGTCAGTGTTACAAAAATGCTAGGCCACCATATAGTGTCATGTTATATATTTCCAAGATTTAAAAATATAAATCTCATATGTATACAATTGACATTTAGATATGTTTTGTTGGCATGCTTCCCATCTACTTGAGTTCTCTTACATTCTTGCTGATCAAACTTACAGTCATTACATTATCATTAATCCTTTCTTTTTACAGACACACAGCTAAAGTGTGGTTTGCAATAAACAGCTGTTTGAAATTGTAGACTTACAAAAATAGGTAATGATGACACACTAAATCACATACAGCATTCAGCTTCTTCTTAATTATATGTATACTGACACTTGCAGAAATGATACTTTGATGTAAATGAATACTCCAACATAAATAGCGATTAAATAATAGCTATACCATACTGCACTTTGAAAAACATTTTTTTCAGACGATGTAGAGCCATGGTCGAGTCTCTGCCTATTTATGATGTTACCAAATGAAATGCTCTTTTTGTACACACATTAGCTAACACCACTACTCAAAAAGTGAAAGCAGACATTTAAGACTGTATGGTAATTTCAATTAATTCAATGCATATAGTACCTCTGATTACAATTAGGGATGTGCGCCGACCCCCGTGTTTTGGTTTTGGATCTGTATCTTCTTCGTGTTTTGGATCTGGATTTGGTTTGGCCCAAACCGCACTTGCGTGTTTTGGTTTTGGATCTGTAATTTTTTTTTAAAATAATTGATAAAACTGCTAAAATCACACAATGTGTGCTTTTTTTGTTCCTACAGTATTATTAACCTCAATAACATTAATTTCCACTAATTTCCAGTCAATTTTGACCACCTCACAGCTCATAATATTGTTTTCATCTGGTTTAGGCCCTAAATTTGCACCAAGCTAGCTGGTTAACTAAGCTAAGCGGCAGCAGTCGGCGGCACAAACATGTGGCAGTTCAACTTCCAACATGGCACATAAGGAAACATATGTTTTCATTAATCAAGAGGCCTGAGAAAGATGGAGTATGTATGTAGTCGAAGGCAGGGACAGGAAGGGTTGATTGGTAGTAAATTTAATTATTTTTTTTTATTCCGAAGAAAATTTATGAGGGAGGAGGGGAGAGCATGGGTGAACAATATGTCCCATGTTTTGCCCACAAAATCAACTTGGTGGTTCAGAATATTTTTTTAAATTAAAGGGGCATGCAGGAGATGCTGTCTGTGCCCATAAACATTTCTGGACATTTTTTGCCATTCAGCAACCACATGTCAAAGATTGCAGCAGCTGTGGCAGTTGAACTTTCCAACATGGCACATCAGGAAAGAAATGTTTTTATTATTCAAGAGGCCTGAGGGAGTTGGAGTATGTATGTAGTTGAAGGCAGCTAAAGGAAGATTAATAGTAAATTTAATTAATTTTTTTGATTCTGAAGCAAATTTATGAGGAAGGGGAAGAGGGCAGTCATTTACAAAAAAATATTTAAATCATTCACATCAGTCCTTGCCCCAGAAGAATCCTTGAGCGCTATGCCTGCTGCTGCTGGGAGTGGATTTTCATTCCAGAAGGAGACCAGGAAGACTGGTCCTTTAAAAAAACAAATGACTGTTAAACAATCCTTTGCACGGGGGGAGCAAGTATGATAGCAGTCACCCAGATGCACAGCAGATCAACAACACCATAACATTTATGCTTGTATTAGATGTGCGTCCAATATCTGCCAATAATGCAGTGGGTTTTAGACAGTTAATTGAGGTAATGTGGCCCCGCTACCAAATCCCATCTACTGTAGTTTCTACTTCACTAGAAAAGAAATTCCCAAACTGGCAGCAGCCCCTTGATGAACAACACAGCACCCCTTTATGGACAACAACGCACCCCTGCGGAGTGCGGACTGGCCACCTGCAGAGTCACAAATACGTAGATGATAAACTGCGGTCTGGCTAGCAGTTTCACCAAACAATAACAGCGCAGCTAAGTTGCTAATACACACACATAAAAAAGAGAAATAAATATCTTTTGTTTTATTATTTTTGGAATAATAATTATATTTCACTTTCATTTTTTTTACACTGGGGAAGAGCACCCCTGGACGAGCCAACAGCCCCTTGATAAACAACACAGCACCCCTTAATGGACAACAAAGCACCGATGCGGAGTGCGGATGGACCACCTGCAGAGTCACAAATATGTGGATGATAAACTGTGGTCTGGCCGGCAGTGTCACCGAACAATAATAGCGTAGCTACTAGCTAGCACACACACAAAAAAAAATGTAAAAAAATATAATTTTTTTTGAGGAATATTTTTTTTCACTTTTATTTTCTTTACACTGGGGATAAGCACCCCTGAACGAGGCAGCAGTTCCTTGATGAACAACACAGCACCCCATTCATGGACAACAAAGCAACCCTGCGGAGTGCGAACGGACCACCTGCACAGTCACAAATACAGTACGTGAATGATAAACTGCGGTCTTGGCAAGTGTCACCAAACAATATTAGCGTAGCTACTAGCTAGCACACACACACACACACACAAAAAGTTATTTTTATTTATTTTTTGAGGAATGATAATTATTATTCAATTTAACTTTTATTTTTTTTACACTGGGGAAGAGCACCTCTGGATTGACAGAGCACCACCCCTGAACAACACAGCACCCCTTTATGAACTGCAGCCCTAGTCCCTTAATGGACAGGACAACACAGGAGCACCCCCTTATGGACAACACAGCTGCAGCCCTTTATATACTGCAGCCCAAGCCCATTGATTGATAGAACAGTGACATAGCAGCACCCCTTTATGTACTGATTACTGAAGCCTCCATTTATGTACTGCAGCCCCAGCACCTTTATGGACAACACAACAGCAGCCCTTTATGTACTGCAGCCCCGGACCCTTTATGGACAACACAGCAGTAGCCCCAGGACCCAAGAGGACAACACAGTGACACAGCAGCATGTGCACAGACAGAGCAGCACGTCTGTTCTGTACACTCTCCACAACCGGAGTGAAAATGGCGCCAATCACCTGGACCTTTATACAATCCAAAACCTGCGAGAGTCCGACAGCAGGAGGATGACAAATCAGGTGGGAAAACCCGAGCCGGACTAGGGTGGGTCCGGTTCCCAGTTCTGGTGGATCCAGCAGCATTTGCAGCGGTGGGTAGACCCTTAACCCTCCCCCTAGTGCCTAACCCTAAGCTCCCCTTCCATAGACTAACCCTAACCTCCCCTCCTGCAGCCTAAACCTAACTTTCCCTCCAGCAGCCTACATGTTCAATGTCTACATTTTAACAATGTCTACATCATAACTGATATTTTGACTACATCTTTCTAGGGAGGTACAGCATCTACCATTGCCCAGTGTACAAATCATAGTTGCCACCTCAGACGTCAGTGACAATGACAGAGTAGCTTCTTGCACACTGGTAATGGAGTGGAGCAGGGTTCTATACAGCTCACCAGCTGGTGAGTATATGCTGCAAACTGGTAGCCGTGTAGGGATCTGGTACAGTATTATACATGTATATACTGGGTTCTATCACAAGCTAAGCCGGAGACTTCTGTCTCCCACCATGTCACTCTTACACAAAATGGCACCTGCTCATGCTTAGTACTAATCATGGAGGCCATCTTGGGACAGGGCATGAAGCCTTACTGAAGAATAGAAAGACTGGAGTCTACACAATAGCACACTCCTCTTTCAACATCCCTCACACCCCCCCTTCACACCTCTCTATCCGCCCCTTCCCTCAGGCTTTCCAGCCTACCCTCTCATTCCCTCACTGTCATCAGTGGCGCATTAATAATGGGTGCTGAGTGTGTGGTGTACTTTTTCCAGGGGGGCCCATGCCACACACCCTGCACCCATGGTCTACAACACTTACTTCTCTGGAGTCCCACACCAGCAGTGACAGTGCTGCACAAATCACAGGGAATATGATGCAGTGGCCATTTTAGCAGTGACTAACTTGATATTAGGACTGGATGGTGAAATAGACATATGCAATAAATGAGAATGCTGTTTATTTGAATATGTTTTTTCAAATGACAATAGTAAATGGGCAATTGGCAATAATTCTCTATAATAGTTAAATAGGTTTCTATATTCTAACTGCTGCAGCACCTCTTTGACTATAACTATGGAAAATAAGATTTCTCAATTACTTCAATACACTATACTTTTCCCAACCTGTACAGGGACATTAAAAAAAAAACAGTTACTTAGTGTCCTTCAAATTGCCGTCATAACAAGCACAGACATGTGGACAAGCGGAACAGAGCAAATGCAAGATTTCAGATTTAAGGTTCAAGTCTGTATGTTGTGTCTTTCTTGAGAATCCCTGAGCACCATGCCTGCTGCTGGGAGTGAATTTTCATCTCAAAAGGGATGAAAACGTTATTTCTTCTTCCCAACGGACACAGATCTGAAGAGTTCAAGTGGCACGTGATGCAGCTATGGCACGGCCATGCCCCGCCCCTGTTGCTGTGACATGCCCCCCACTGTGAAAGACTGACAGCTCCCTCCAGGAAAGGTGTGAGCTAAAAGTCGGTAAGTATGGGAGAATACCATACAAGTTCATAGTGGGTGAAAACAAGAGAAAACACAGGCTAAAGGATTTTTATAAATTTCACTCAACAATATACACTATACATCAAAGGGTGATTGCAAGCAATTACACTGCACTCAATTTTATTGTAAATATTATCGTATGCATTCCTACCCTGATACAATTGTAAAATGAATGCTAAAAATGAGGAAATGCTCATTGCTTTTCATACTAGGAACATTTCAAAGTAAAATCCCATCAAATGAATAGTCATTTCCATTATTAAGAAAACAAAGACAGGATGAGGGAGGTACACCAAAACAAAACTCCCCTAACAATCACCATAGCAAAAACAAATAAAATTTGCACCTAGAATGAATTACATGAATGATTATTCATACGATTATAAGATAACATTATGCAAATAAATTGTATTCAACTGTATAGTCTTTTGTTTTGTGACACAGAGGTTCAAATGTAATTATGCCATGACACATGCCAGCTCTGGAGAGAGTGTGGTAGTGTTGATGAGAGAGAGACATTTAGCATAATTTTATGTGAAAATCAGAGAGTGCGTTACTGAATGTAGGCGACTCATACACTCACATCTAAAAACAAGATTTCATGTTGTAGGACAAGGGACCTTATTCAGACCCGCTCGCAAGCGCTGAGCGCTCGCAAGCAGGTCGATGTTTAGGCCCTGCACACGCGCACTGGCCGCACTGCGCGTGTGCAAGCCACGGAGCGAGAGAGAATTTCTCTTGCTCCGGGGCTCGCTACCAACGGGGCGACTGTCGACAGCTCGCCCCGTTTAGTAGGCGAGGAGGGGGGGTGGTTTCATAAACGGAGGCGTTCCTTAAGGAACGCATGCCGTTTTGTGGGCGGCCACACTGACATCAGCAGTGATGTCAGTGGGGAGCTTCCTGCTCGATCAGAGCAGGAAGCTCCCTGGGGCTTGCGGTTGCCGAGACCCAACCTTAGGGTCTTTCAATATCTCTGCACTGGTCCAGAGAAGCAATGGACGTGGAAGAAACACTAGGGAGAAAAATAAGTAGTGACTACTGACTACATCTGTGTGCTCAAGAGTAGGGGCAACATAGTGGCATAGCGGGTATTAAGACAGGCTGGTGGGTGTCTGCATACACTATGTGATCGCTCTCTAAGAAATACTGGGCGTGCTAATGCATTGCTGTGCGAGAACACTGCCTACACAATTTATCGTGCGAGCGATCGCATCTAGCGAGCGTCTCTGAATCAGCTCCTTAGACTGTAAGCTCCAATGGGGCAGGGACAGATATGAATGACAAATATTCTATAGTTTTTTGTTAAATATCTATATTTTTATTGATTCTCCACCTAGAACCCTGTCCAGTAACCCGGGAGCTGAGCCTGTTTTCTTTCTTACAAATAGCAGGCCAATCGCAGGAGGTATACGCATGCGTGACCCAGATAGCTAGAGATAGGTGCTAAATATTGTGTCAGGCTAATTGGATTATCAAACGAAAGACTCTCCGGATAGATTAAATACGTAGATTCATCTCTCTCTTTTTTAATTAATGGAATTAGCATCGCACTATTCCCCTCTCCTGTTACCTAGATCTGGATGCACTCTGTATAAAGGGCATATCCTATTTTCTTTGTGGATATTTATCCATGTATTGTGTTTTATTCCATCTACCTGATAGACTCCAAACCTTTATTGTCCTGGACCCACCTGGTTTTCCTCTGCTTTTTCTTTTACCAAAGCAGTTTGGAATATTATAATATAGTAAATCAGTTACATTGTATCTATAGGTGGAGTTACTGGTTCACTATAGAGCTCAATCTTACATTCATATTCTCTTTGCTGCAACAGGCGATGCAAAGTAAGGAAACTGGTCTTTACTCTACACAAAGGACTACATAACTTCCAGTAATGTGTAATTACTGTTTCCATGGAGACAAACAGCTTAATGAATACACATTTACAGAACGGGTATTACAGCTATCTTGCTCGTTATTATCTACAACTATAATATGTGAGCTTATTCAATTTCCAAGTAAGTATAGCAAAGCAGAATTAGGAATATTAACATATGTACAAGTAAAACGTTTAAAAGAATATTGCTCATAAAATCAGTCTGTTCAGTATTTATTTTCCCTTTTGAATTTTTTAAGCAATGTGATTCTCATATGCCCCAAAGCGAATTATTGAAACATTTTCAGATGTGTAGAGAAATACATACCGCTAGCTTTCAAATCAAAAATCCATTATTTATAGGTTCATAAATGTTTAAGTGGAACTTTCAGTTTCGGTACAGAAACCTAACATGTATTTTATCACGTATTACACATTAATATGGCTATAAATATTTTTTGTGAAAAATGACCTTATAATTGACAAGTTTGGATGTCACAATGATTCATTTGCCTGTTGAAACTCTCGTTGCTGAGCCGCGTGCTGAAAGTTGCGCTGCCAGAATCTATATAACTATAGACCAGGCATGTCAAACTCAAAATACCAACCGGGCCGAAGAGTGTGTGGGCCGCAAAAATAAAAAGTCTTATATGCAATTTTGAAAGGGTTATTATTAATAAAAACCAATGCAGTGCCCCCTGTAGTAGTGCCCCTAATGTAATTCCCTCTGTGTTAGAGCCCCTTATGCGATGCCACTGTAGTTGTGCCCATTATGCAGTGCCCCCTGTATACGAGCCCCTTATGCAATGCCCCCTGTATTAGAGCCCCTTAGGCAGTGCCCCCAGTAGTGCCCCTTATGCAGTGCCCCATTAATGCCCCTAGTAGTGCCCCTTATACTGTGCCCCCAGTAATGCCCTTATGTTGTGCCTCCAGCAATGCCCATTATGCTGTGCCCCCTACAGGTATAGAACAGGCCCCACTCTCCTGTGCAGTACTTACCTCTCTTCACGCTAGCCGCTGGGCACCGCTCCCGCGTAGACGACTGCTGCTGACTGGATCTAACTAGATCCAGCAGGGCAGGCCACTCACATTGCGGGTGATGCGGGTGACATCATGATGTCTCCAGTGCACCCACGATCTGCACCACTGAGAACGCTGGCCTCTGAAGCTATCAGAGGCTTCTTTAGTATATGATCGCTTCAGAGACCAGCGTTCCAAGATTAAACACAAATATTATGTGGTCCAGTCATCCCTGTGATGATCGGAGCTCAGCTGGGGTGAATGGGCCGCATAATATATGTATTTGGGCCCTCACTGTTTGGCCACATAAAATGTTTCTTTGGGCCGCATACGTCCCGCGGGCCGCGAGTTTGCCATACCTGCTATAGACTGTATGGCTACATTTCTTACACCGCTAGTGGTAGAAAGCAGAAAACAGCTTTATTTTCACATTACAGCAATACAAATCAAAAGCTATGTGTGCTTTCAGCAGTATACAGTAGATAGAAGAAATATCAGCAGGGTTTCTAAAGGTTTGCAGTGCTACTACAATCTGACCACAGGAGCTTTTTTTGCAAAAACAGTGTGCATGCGAGAGCAGGCAATTTTGACCCAGAGAGGCAAATATAACCAAGAGACCCGGAATCCTCTACCAGTGTGCCGCAAATTTAAAATAGAGCCAGCCGGACCAGTGACAGCAGATGTACTGCCAAACCGCTGCACACTGATAAGAAATGAAAAGCTGCCCACGGGGCTCAGGTGCTGGAAGCGTAACTGGGTGCAGGGGAAAGGCTAGGCCTCGGAGGTGACCCGTGCCCCATTGCAGCCGCACCCCCCACAACTGCTATAGCTACAGATTTGATCATGTGTGATAACCAGAGAAACCCTCTGCAATGCAGAAATCATTATGATGTCCAGACATTGTCGAATATTATCCCCTTCCTGGCTTTAATACATTCAGGGGTACCCTTATTTTAAAGATGAGAGTTCCTTCTTACATATTAGTTATTGTCTGGTGATTATCAGATAATATCAACTAGCACGGCAGAGGCGACAGCTGGGGAGGACACTTACTGTCCACGGACTCACCCATCCTGACATGTGCATACTGTATATGAGGGAGCCATCGTTTCAAAGAACGGATTCCCCTCTTTAAAAAAATTTGACCCCTCAGTAGTCTGATGACCACAAGATAATAACACCCTATACTACAAAAGGCAGTAGTGAATTCATAGATGAGGAGGTTCTATTGCCCAGAACTCAATCATCCTGACATAATAAGCACAAAGGCCATCTCATTTGATGCGGTTGGTTGTCTATGGGCTACCAATTCCAACACATCTTATGCTTTATCCTTTTCAAGTGCAGATTTTATTATGAAACACTATATGCAGAATTTGTTTTTGAACTGTTTTGGAACGGTGGATTAATGTTGTAGCCTGGGCTGTGGAGTAGGTAAGCCAAACCTTCAACTCTTACCCCTCTATATTATTACTGTGTAACTCCTTCATAAAGAGCAGATGTGTATTTTACATGCATTCTATCTAAAGAAAATTGAATAACCTGAGGCTGGTCAAACGAACGTCCTCAGCTTATACCTGGCGCTCAGAAGAACACTACTAAATTGGTGGTTACCTTGCGGCTCCACTGTTTAGTGCTACGCCGCTCGAGGGGATTAACATCACAGCCAGCACTGGTTCCATCACAAAGCTCTGGCGCACTACAAGTGTCAGCTGGACGCCTTTATATATCAAGTTATTGCTGGACATTCTTAGCACCATTATGCCGATACCAGTGGTGAGCATTTGAACTCTATTATTTACCAGTTGATCCAAATTAAGACTCTAGTTTCATATTGGGAAACAATTTACTGAATGGATACATTCTAATGGCCATAAGAGTTGTTGCAACAATTGTATCACTGTGATTTTACTCTTATTTCAGAGCTACTTTTTATATAATTTAATAGTGTTATTGTATGTTCAATAAATGTCATTATCTATATGATTCAGAGAGGCTAAGGTGATTTTTAGTCAATCAAGCTTATTCAATTATGCAGCCACAGCAGCGCAACTTATTTCTCTTTTATCAAAGGATGCAGTCTATCTAGACTACAATTTGAACATTTATTGTAATTAAATCTGTGCAATACATGAGTTCAAGTTCAAATAGTAGTTTAGCTCATGAGATAGTAGAGGAATACATGTAAACTATGACAGCAGGAGGGGTTAATTATATCACAGTGCAATGTGCATGTAGAAGATGAAAATTATTGCAGTGTAGTGAGTGAAGTCAGCATGGGGCAATTATTGGGTGACAGCAGCAGCATGGGGTAATTCTAAGGGCATAATATATTATCTTTCTTTGGAAAGAAATAGAGGACTAATTTCAATCCTACATTCCTACATATAAGATTTATATGGAGGAGTGCCTGAGAAATGGGGATGGAGGAGTCATAGACATCTGTACATGCGTTAAAGCATATCACTGATATTTATATAATATTATACGTTTTCATTTTGTAGCTGAAGTCAGAGTTGGTACATTTCTACCGACCAACTCAAACCAAAATGATCTCCGCCTCCAACTCCACATCAGACGAGACCATGTCAGGGAAAGTCCAGCGTGGTGTGGATGCATGCAAATGGTTAAGTTCACTCCTGAAATAAATTTTTTTTTAAAAGAAAACCAATACGCTTTTTGGCAAATTAGGGTATATTGGTTTTCGCCGTGTGAGGAAAAATTAGCAAACTAATGCCATCCTCAGGAAATGTAAAGTCTTCTGAAAATTAAAGACCCCAATGTTTAAGTTGTAACACTTTTCAGATGTCCTCCCTTTCCCATACAAGCACCAACTCTAGCCTGGGGCTGATTTTCGGTATATCAGGATGACCCCACACTTGCTGTCTCTTTGTTATAGCGGGATCCATCCAAGGCTGTTTAATGCAGTGTCAGGCAGAGGATTTGAAGGTGCTGAGGGGTTGAAGGTTACAGCCCACTGTTCGTATAAATGTTTTCTTAACTTTTCATTTTCAGAACTATAATGGGCACTGTTTTTTTTACGGGTCGTCATGTTCCTAAAAATGCACCTTTGCCAAAATGGACAAAATAAAATGTATATGCCTTGGGGGTCTAGTACATTTCCAGTCAGGGGTGGATTTAGGAGTCGGGCTGCCCCTAAGCACAGGTGCCTGCACTCCCCTCCTCCCCATTCTCCCCGCCCATTGTTCTGTGGAGAACCTATCTCTCCAGCTACCTAGGGATTTTATTTTTTTGGGAGGTAAGAGCCTACTTTTTTGGGTTCCCAAACTGCACATGTAACGCTCCCAAAACTCTCCCCAAGACAAACCCAATCTTCCTGGCTCCTGGACTGCCCATGCACCCGCTCCTAAGACACCCCTGATGGATCATGCTGGATCTAGTCTTTATTTCTGTGTCCAAATAGCCGCAGCTGAACTGGGGCACTGGAAAGCTCTGATGCAGGGGGACAGTTGTGCCACCCTCTCTGCTACTGGTGTCCCTAGACAGGTGTTTCATGTGCCTCGTGGGATATCCAGCACTGTTTCCAGGATTCCGAGTAATGTAATAAAGACCTGAGACACACAAAAGTGATCCACACAACTGTCCTGATGTCCAGGTAAACGAAAACATTTATTCAACTGAAAGGTGTAAAAAGCAAGAGATATGGTAAGAACTTACCTTTGTTATCTCTGTTTCTACGAAGTCCATAGGGTCCACAGGGTTGACCTTGGGGTATAGGTTGGGAACCAAATCCGGGCACCACGCAGTTAAAGCTTTTAGCTCCCAGGATGCACTTGGGTCCACTCTCCCTATAACCCCGCCCCCCAGCCAGAGGCACCTCAGTTTGTAAGTAGCCAAAGGCCGGAGGAGGAGAGAAAAAGAGAGAGAAAACTGGAACACTCTAGAACCATACTCACAGAAAAGGAGATGGGAAACCGGTGACCAGTAACACAGCCCATATGAAGCCAGGTGCGTCAGGGCGGGCGCCCTGTGGACCCTATGGACTTCGTAGAAACAGAGATAACAAAGGTAAGTTCTTACCATATCTCTTGTTTTCTACTTCAGGGTCCATAGGGGGTCCACAGGGTTGACCTTGGGGATGTCCCAAAGCAGTTCAACCAAGGGTGGGGACGCTCCTGTGCTGAGAGGAGAATCCGTCGCCAAAAAGGAAGCATCCTGAGAGGCAAAGGAAACCAATGCCTAGAACCTTAAAAAGGTGTGGACAGAAGACCACGTGGCCACCTAGTAAGGCAAAACAGCTGAGGCGCCACAGCGAGCCGCCCACAAGGGTTACATGGCCCGAGAAAAAAACAAGCATCAACAACAGAAAGGCCTACCCCTGGGTAAGCCCCTGAGGAAGACATACGAGGCCATCCAGCCAACATTTAGTTATAGGCCGGCCATCCTTTCCTGTGAAAACTAGAAATCTCAGACCACCAATAAGGAGTCCGATTTCCGTAAGGAGCTTGAACGGATCACATAAATCCAAAGAGGCCGGACCACAGTCAATGAGGCCACACCAGCCGAGAGGACTGGGCACTGGATGGCTGTACCATAAGTTCCAGAATAATATGGAACCTAAAAACCACATTAAGAAGAAACACAGGGCGAGAGCAACTCACACCCTGACATGATGCCCTCCAGAAGAGGGAGCCACATGAGAACGCTCCCAAGTCAGACACTCTCCTGGTTAATATAAACACCCTGAGAGAAAGAGAGAGCCTAAGCAATAGACCATGTAATGGCTATCACAACCAGCGGTTCCATCGACTGTCCCCGGAGGGAACGAAGAACCACTACTAACTCCCAAGGAGTCCCTAGGGAGGACAAATGGAGGCATAAGCCAGAAAACACACCAAAGGATGAACTGGATACCAGAGTGGAGCAATTCCATATCTTAACCATACTGACAGTGTAGAGAACCGCACTGTCAGGAAGGCCAGGCCGAGGTTGAAACCCAAGCCAGCCGGCAGGAATGCCAGAATATCTGGAAATCCTGGACACCGGAGGATCATATCGACAGGTACGATACCGTAAGAATTTCATATGCCACAGTCTGTGGCAGATCCCAGCAAAGTCTGGCCTGTCTGCTCTAAACATCTCAATGAAGACAGAGCCAGGGAAGCCCTAGGACCACAGCAGGGGCGCAGTCATAGTCAAACGATCCAGGTCCAGGGAAAAACAAGGACCCTGAGACAACAGGTCCAGATAGTGATGCAGTAGGAACGAAGCATCGATGAGGAGACTCCGAAAATCCTAGTATCAGTGACGTCTGGGATGAAATGGAGCCCCCAGAAGGAAAGCCCCTCCGTCTCGATTTAAACCTCCGAAGACCTCGAGGAAGAAGGGAGACCGGAGGACACAGGTCAGAGAGGCCCCCTCTGCTCACCAGGAGTTGAAACCTCTCTTGGAGAAGAGACTAGTCTCCGGGATGCACGTAGTGACGGCTGAGGAAGCCCGCTTCCCAATGGAGAGCTCCGGGAATGAACACTGCAGAGTTGGCCAGGAGAAGACCCTTGGACAATGTCAGAATGTATGACATTCCTGTCATTGCCACCCAACTACCAGTGTTGCCTAGATGGAAGCCACTGTTGTGACACTGTTGGACTGAACCTATGCAGGTTTACCGTGACATAAGGGTTAGGCCAGAGTGAAGGCCCAAGACAGCCGAAAGTTCCAACAAGTGGCAGGGCGGAAGCGACAGATGTCCAGCTACCCCGAAATGAATGCGGACCAGACACTGTCTGCAGCAAAGAATACCCTGGACGAGATGGCCATAGCCACCCGGACAGAGACCGACTCGCCTCCGGAGAGAGCATCATCGTCCGAACAGCGATCCGATGGAAAAAACTCGATCCATCTGGAGAAGAGTCAATTATGGCAAGGCCTGGAATTGAACTGATCACATTCCCCCCTCCCAAAAGGTAGACACTCTGGGAGACCGCGCATCACCAAGAGTAATGACATATGTCGACCGCGTAGACATCTGCACACTCCAAGTTGAAGAGCGGAGAGCTTGTCCTACGCCAGAAAAATTCTCAGATTCCTGAGAATCCAGCAGTGCTCCCAGATGAAGAATACTCTGTGAGGGATGCAGGGAGGACTTTTTCTCCGGTGACTAATTATCTGTGCCGAGAAAAAGCCACGGTTATCCTGACCCGGTGGTAAAGTACCTCGGTGATCCTGCTAACAGCAGGAGGACGTCCAGAGAAAGGAGCATTCGGATACACTGAACAGGTGAACCGTCAGAAAATCCGTAAAGCTGGTAAACCCCGGTGGAGTTAAGGACAGTCCCAATAGGCAGAGCCCGAAACTTGCAAGTTTTACTGTGGCACAGCAAACCTGAACCCCTGCTGATGAGAGGGCTCTGTATGTACCCGTAGGTACGTATCCTGAATACTCAGATATACCATAAAGTCCCCAGGCTCCAAACGTTGGATGATGGAGCAAGGAGGATTCTACCTCAGTCCAGGCACCCTTGGAATCTGATTCAGGAATTTGAGACAGAGTATAGGCAAATGAAGGACCAGTCAGTCACTGCCCCAGAAAGAAAAAAAAAAAAAAAGAACAACCAGTCCCTCGCTGAGATAGAGAGGCTGGACGAAATAGCTCTGCTTACCACAAAGACTGTATAGCTTTCTGGGTTTGTAAGGCCCTGATCGGAAGAAGGGCCCGTGTAACAACGCCTGTGAGGATGCCGTCTGAGCAATGAGAGGCCGTTGAGAATCAGTATCTCACTCTGGAATCCCCCAGATGTAGACCTGCCCCGTCAGGCTGAAGGTTTATCCTCCGACGTAGAAGCAGGGCCGTCCAGAAGTCCAGGACAGCTCGGTACTAGATATGGTGGCCCCCGTGGAGGCCAACAGCCTAGGAAAAAACAGGCCTTTAGGCTGACCCTGAGGACAAAAAGACCTAACAGAGTTAGTCCGAATGTAGTGGGAGTAGCTAAAGACGGCATCTCTCCATTAGTGATACTGCCAAATGATGCAACAATCTTGTCAAGGCCGGACCAAACAAGATCTTCCCCATGGTAGGAGACTGCACCTCTGCTTTCCCATAACGCAGCCATAGGGTATTGCGGCGGATACAGACGCAGCCGAAACCCTGAAAGTTAGAAGACCGGCATCCAATGTAGGTAATCCCACATATGACAACTGCATATTTTATGTGAGCGGCAAAAGACATTTGAATCCCAGACGTGTTGAAGGGGAAAAACGTTACAAATGCATCAGCCCAGAATGCAACAGTATTAACCAACCATGCGATGGCCATGGTAGGACGGGCAACAGGCCCTGAAAACGAGTACATTGATTTCAGGTAAAGTTACCACCTACGGATCCGTAAAATCCGTCCAGGCCGGGATGGGAGGCATATTAATGCCTGTAACCCGACGATTAACATACAAATCCACCCCAGAAGGAGATTTCTATTACTTGTGAGGACCCTCAGGGAATGGGAAACAGGAGGTCTTTGTGACCCCTCGTATCTGGCGACAGCCAGACTCCCGCCCTGAGATCCACCCGCTGGGCAGAAACGAGGAATGTATGATACAGGTGCAGGATCGACATTCTCTATATCCAGAATGAACCTGGCTACCAGCCCCAAAGCAGGAATAATAATACTTGAAATCGGCTCCCCCCATGTGAGGGGGAAAGAGCCGAATACACCCTCCAGTTCACGCAGAGCCACTGGGAAGTAACCACCGGGCGTATATCACGCCATTTAGTATTTCGTAGAAAACGGCATCCACCAGGGTGGCCGTTATGGTAATCCCTGCAAGGGGAATGACAGACCGATGCGGTACCGGAGGTAATTCATGTACTGTGAAAAACCCCGGCAGGGAGCGATAGTCTGTGACACAGGGGTAAAGGGCAAGAAATTGCGAGATACCCCGAGTTGAAAAGGGCAGTATGGTGAAGTAACCACAAGCGAGTTACGACAATGGGGCCCGCCCGGCGATCCTCAAAGGAGAGAATCCTGAGAAATAAACCGCCCAAAGGGGTCGTGCAAGGGGCCCGGCACCAGATGGCGCCACATACAAAACCTTTCTGAGTTAAATCCTCCGCACTAATACCTGCAGCACATGGCTTGCAGGATAGCAATAATGGGTGCAGTATCGTGCGCAATCTCCTAGTCAGATATATTTGACTATCTTGACGGAAATATTAAGCAGCGCCATACTGGTCCTGACTGACGCTAAGATTAGCTGCAGGGACCCATTATCAGCGTATGCAACACACAGTTCCATCTAAAATATGGCAACGTGCAGCACGCAACAGTATGTGACAAACCTCACAAATATTAACAAGTATATATATGTGAGGTCTCAGAACCACCCTAGGTACACCTGTATTAGGGCAGATAAAGAAAAGGGATAGATATACACTGACAGGTGAGAAAAGCAGACAGTCAGCACTAGCATAAGTCACATACAATGCAGAAAAACATATATACATACATTTGCATGACATATAATATACTGCACAATGTCGCTACATTCAACTGCCCAGATTCAGTGTCTGGGAAGGCTATAGCGCTGTGTACACTCACCCAAAATGGCCAGGTACGCAGGGGGACTGGGCTCACTGACATCCTAGGAGTTCTGCTGCACCACCGAGAGATAATGGCCGCTGGAGACCTCAGAAGAAGCGTGGCCCGCGGAGGAAGCAGCTCAGCGACGCCAGACTGCGTGTTGAAAGGCGCGCTGAGCTGAGGGGAGGAGCCGCTAGACAGGGAAGGCTTCCTCCCCTGGCCGCTATAATCCCTGGTGGGCTAGTGGACACGCGGGGTATGCCTCCATGGAGGGGGAGCCCGCCGCCACCGCTAGCGCCTCCGGTCTGTCCCCAGAGACCGGAGGCATAAGGCTGCATACACACGTGGATCACCGCAAGCGGTGACCACGCGACTTACCTGTCCCCGTCGATCCGGCAGCAGCCTAGGGATTCCTCCAGAGTCCGGCTAGTACAGACTCTGGGGTCCCGCTGCGATCCCCAGATCTGTACTGGCGTCGCAGCGCCGGCGGGGTGTAGGAGCGGCAGCTTAGACGTCCATTGGACAGTCTGACGCTGCCACTCTGAAGAGTAGTCAAAAATAATAAACTCTTTTTTTTTTTTTTTTTAAATAAATTTTAAGCTTAGGGGCTGCTAATCAGCTCCCCACTGCACTCCGGCCGGGCACCAACTTAAACTGAGGTGCCTCTGGCTGGGGGCAGGGTTATAGGGAGAGTGGACCAAAGTGCATCCTGGGAGCTAAAAGCTTTAACTGCGTGGTGCCCGGATTTGGTTCCCAACCTATACCCCAAGGTCAACCCTGTGGACCCCCTATGGACCCTGAAGTAGAAAAGGGCGGTAAGGTAAGAGGGTGGTTGTGACATTTATGTTTCTCTACAAAGCACAGCCTAAAGATTTTTTTTACCTTCACATTGAGGCACATTTTTAGTTTGCAGACACTGCTCCTGAATGCGAAGAGGAGGAAGCGGTTACCTTTCTGTGCTCCATGTCAGAAAATTGAGGCAGACTGGTGCCAGACCTGTCCTTTGCAGTGTGCATTTGGGCGCTGATTCTGAGTCACATGCACAGTGGCTGTAGTTGTGGGCAGCTGTGAGAGCCTGATTTACTACGCCAATGCAAGAATCCGTAGGGCTAATGCAGGGATTCGTGCGTCTGCAAGCACAAAGCTGTGACACCCATTGTTTTTAAGACGGCCTCCGAAACCGTCTAGGTGCAAGAAATACATCAGAAAAAGACTTCCCTTCTCCGTAGTCATTTCCGTAGTCATTTCTCAGAACCACACAAAGCTTTCGATACACGCTCATGACACTCCCACAAGTCATGGTGACGTTGCCGCTCAGGTGGCACCGTGAAGTAGCCAATTTCAGGGAAAGCCAGGTTTGGCCAAGTTCTGTCTGACTCAGATTACTGTGGGACTGATATATGCAAAAATGCGCAAATTCGCATTTGCGCATGCGCTGTTTGCAAAGAGTCACCATACGCGCCCATGCACAGAGGTCCGGGTCACTCAGAATCAGGTGCGTTTTGTAAATTACCTGCACTGTGTGGAATGCAAAAAACATGCTGATAATCTTCTCTCACTAGACAGCAGCATAGATTGATCTTAAATAGATATTTCACAATGAAAGTCTCATTTGCTGCTGCACGGTAATCATTGATGTTGAACTTGTAAGTCTTCATCCTGAAAGTACATAAGGTAAACACAGCTGAAAGGGTAAACCACAGTAATGCACAAAGTACATAATGGTGTTTTCAGGTAATCTATACTTCCCAACGTCAGAGAATAATATTTGTGCTTCTTTGAAGTAGAGCTAAGTTCTATCAATACCGTACAAAACCTAAGCATCATTTCTAAATTAATTGTACACACATCATGTCTGGGAGGGGGCAGCCAGATCAGCACAGCGGAGGGGCGTGGCGCATGTATTGGGGGCAGTGGCGGGGCATGCTGGCGCGATCATCGTGGTCACACTCCCCCCGCTATACAATGCAGAGATTACCCTATAAATAAATGATAATAATAATATATGTCAAACATGGATCTTCCTAGTTCCTACAAAATACCAGCGGTGGTACACCAGGATACCATTGCTCTTTAGCACCTCCTACAAGTGATGCTCCTATAATTGCTGAGTGCCTGGTAATATTGTGCAGCGGCTATAAAATGTATTCCTCCACTCTGTTTGGCCTTTTTTTTCTTACATTATGAAATCAATACTGGATTTATTTAGACATTCACTTTCTTACCACTGATCAACATAAAATACTCATATGGGAAACACTGAAATAATACTCTGAGGCTTTTTACTAGTATAATTAGTTACAAATAACAGCACAAACATTGATTACAAAAATACTGTTCTGCGTGGTTGAAACTCTGGGCCCCAGGTCTTCCCATCTTTCCCTGGGAGTTGGGATGGTGGGTGCTGCTGTGTGACGGTGTAGCCGAAGCTCTTTCTCTCCTTGTTCTAATAGGAAGAGTCTCTAACTTGCTAGCTGCCTTTAAGACTCCAGGGGGTATATTTAGTAAAGGTCGATTTTAATCGATTTAAAATCAGTCAAAATCGATTAAAATCGATGTTGTGTTTCTGAGTCAACTTTTGAATACATTTTTTAAGTATTAGTAAATGTTTGATTTAGCCCCAGAAACAAAACATCGATGCTGATTGATGTTGATAGATTTTAAATCGATTAACATCGATTAAAATCGACCTTTAGTAAATATACTGTACCCCCAGGAGGACGAAACACAATAAAATCTGAGAGGTGAACGAAGTAGTGGCACTCATGCAGGTATCCATGCCAGATTCATACAGATTATCAATCTGGACACTTCGATTGTAGAAAATTGCTTCTGCATAATAACTCTTCACGTCAAGACAAATCTAAATAAAACCTGTTATAATCGCCTTCAGAGGATGCATCGTTTTTGATTGAATTCCAGCTGGGTATAATTAAAGTGTTTGAATTAATTTCAAAATGAAACCTGTCTATCAGTGGCCCCACAGTTGGTCAATACTTTTCTAAACAAGAGCTTCCACATGAAGATCAACGCAAAGAACATTAAAAGCAAATCAGAGAAAAGGTTATTAAAAACACTAAACATGGCAAAAATCTAAGAAGATAAAAAGACCTTTTAAATAACCCAAAGAACTGCCAAGTCCATTATAGATAAATGTAGAGGAAAATAAAACCTTTTTGATTTCTTGATTTACACAAAATAAAATGTTAAAAATGACAAAGGGAGTAATAAGTACTTTTCATAAACTCTCTGGGCCTGATTCAGAGGTGCACACAGTGTCGTTGTTAGATGCAAGCAGGCGAAGTTTTCAGTCTGCGCGGGTGACCGAGTTGTACTGCGCATGCATTCCTATGGTTACTGCCGGGGGATGCAGAGAGAGGCAATTTCAGTGGGAGTTTATGTGTGGTAACAGAGAGGTGACTAGCAAGACATGAGCATGTCACGGTCAGTGACTGCGTATATGTTTCCGCCGTTGATTTCGGCTACCATGTTCAGACGGCCATTCTGCACCTGGTGCAATGTCCAATGGTACACACGATGGTGCGTCTTATAACGGTGACCGTTTCTGTACGACTCCTAGCTGTGGCATTATCTTAAAAGGCGCTGCTAAAAAAACACAGTCACAGCGGCATTAGTGTGCACCTCTGCAGGCCCGTCAAGAGCAGCGCCGGGCCCCGGTTTAAAAGGGGGTGTGGCCTAATCACGGGAGGCGTGGCCATGCCCCCATAGGTGTAAAAAAATAATAAGTTTTGCAGCGCCGCCAAGCGGCACTGCGCACTGGTGAGGGGGGGGAGGCGCAGTGAGCCCCCTCAGCCCAGCGCATAACCAGTGGGGGGCGCGATCACCTTGATGCATGCATTTAGGTATACTGTTTAGTTCATTATTAGCACTGTATTAATACAATTGGATTCATATTCTACCAGTGCCGTAACTAGGGTAGTGCGACCAGTGCCATGGCACAGGGCACCGCAGGGCAGGGGGCGCTGTTTGGGCCTGTCAATTTTTCTGTCTATTATCATTCTCACTTGTAGCTTTCTCTTCTTTTATCCCCAGCATCTCCTGGCCTCCCCTATCTCTTCCCTGGCCCTTCCCCATGAGGCCCTTTTTCAGGTCCATTATCTTATGTCCCTATTTAAAAATGGGGGGGAGAGGGCACCAATGCTCTTTCTGGCACAGGGCACCAAAATGTCTAGTTACGGCTCTGTATTCTACCATAGACTTATTCTTCCTGTTATCATCCAGCTCTTGTGGCACCTCAAGTCCCAGCATGCAGCAAGCCATGCTGAAAAAATGTAAGTTCCACACCGGACAGCAGGAGGAGAGCTGACTGTTAGATCTATGAACAGCAGGTTTGTGGCAGCGAATAAAATCAAAACGGTCCCAGGACTCTGCAATGACATTTTTCTCTCAAACGAAAGAGAATGCAGTCATTTCCCCTCCTGCATTCCTTCAGAACACAGAGGAAACAATGCAAGGTAAACAACACCATCTTTCTTCTGGGCGCCAGGCAGCTGAGCCAGGCAGAGCTCCTATGTGTGAGCTGTGTCTGTGCATTAGCGCCAGCGACCTAATGAAAAAGGCGGGAGCCGAAGAGAAAACAAATATGCACCGGGTGCGTGGGCGGGAAAGCCGTCCACCACGAGCACTGTATTGTCTCAGAGCAAACAGCCATTAATAAACCTTCACCTGATATCATTCCACAGACATGCACTGAGCTGCTGGCAGGTGCTCAGCCTCTTCTACTGTGAATAATGCACAAAGCTTACATCAATAATTAATAGACAGCAACTTCTTACTACACGTGTGCGAATTTAGATACAGCGCTCCACACTAGGATGTGATAGTCACGGGTACGGCTTCAGTTATCAAATTGATTTCTAAAATATTGGGGGATGATTTGAAGGGCAAAGCAAAAAAACAAGTACCCTTGCACCTTGGTGAAAGCATGTTGCACTGCAGGTGGGGGAGATGTAACATGCAGAGAGATTTAGGTTTGCGAGGGTTTACAAACTGAAATGTAAATTGCAGAGTAAAAATAAAGCTGTCCAGTATTTGTAGGCTACATGCAGCAGCAGCCAGTATTTACTCTGCATCATACTTGCTTCCCGGAGGAGGCAGCCAGGTCAGCACTGCTGGTGGTGGGGCTCGGCGGGTCTGGGGGCGTGATGATGCGATTACCAGCAATGTGAAGTGGGGGGGTGGAGCCACAATGACACGAATCGTGTCATCGACCACCTGTGCCACCCACTTCACTGGAGAAGTGGGCAGCCGCAGCTGGGTGGTCCTAGCCTCCAGGAGAATTATCCACCTTTCCAGGCGGTCGAGAGCACCACACGATTTTTGGGAGCCTCCCGGCCGTTCTCAGAGGGTAGACAAGTAAGCTCTGCATGCAAAAAAAGAAATGTAACATGGTTTGTCCAGGTGCACAGTTTTTTTGCATTGCTCCCAAATCAGAATAAGCCCTGTAATTATTTTAGTACATACACCCAGTTATGTTTTGGGTTTTTTTTGCCTGCAAACTCATCTAGTTATTCCACCTACATTTCATATTTGCAAAAATTAGGAATGTTATGTAGGTTATATAGACACATCACATCACAGCACTGTTCTGCCATATTGTCCGTAGTATGTACTGTCCCACAGGGGTTTCACTGTGCAGACCAGTGGGATTGAAATAGTTTGGGGGTGAGCCTGGGGGTGGCCAAGCAGCTAATTCCCGGATTAATGAAAACGGGGGGGGGGGGGGGTGATGTAAGGCGCCATGTGACCATGAACACAAAGTCCCTCTTCCCTACTTCCAGTCCTGCAAGAAGATAAGCCTGCAGCAGGTGCACCAATGACTCACTGCTGGCTGGGAGTGGGAGGGAGCAGACTGGTGGGCGATACTATCAGGTTCCTGTAGTGTATATTAGACACAGATACATATCTCCCACATGTCCCTATTTCAGCGGGATAGTCCTGTTTTACAGGCACTGTCCCATCCATGGGGTAGTTGGGGAGGACACTCTCACACTGTTGCTCTGCATAGCTGAGAAGTGGTGAATGGATGGCACGCGCATGCCCCTGTCATCTATATACTTTGCCAGGTCTGGATGAGGCTGGGGGTCTGTCCAGCAGCTCCCGGAGTGCTGGGCAAGCCCCAGCATGACAAAAACGGGGTCGTGGCTCACGGGCATGATATTTCCAGTGAGGCCACGCCCTTGCTTATAGGCCATGCCCCCTATTTTTGGGCATGTGCCTGCGGCGCATGCATTTGTCCCTCTTACCTTTCTTGGAAAGTTGGGAGGTATGCAGATCCATATGTTTAATATAAATTACAGGGTCATCTTACTTGCGCCCTTAAGGATACACATTTTTCATCCTTTCCTATTAATTTTTTTAAATGTGATAATCAGGAAAGGACTACCAGTATCCAAGGCAGCAGCAGATTAACCCTGCCCAGACACTAACATCCTAGGAAAAGGATCGCAGCACACTACATCCACCTTTTGTTTAGACATCCCAACTTTGTAAAGATGAGGATCGGGACTCCCACGCAAATTAGGCCTGCGCCCCCGAAAAGGGGGCATGACCTCACTGAAGGGGCATGACCTCACTGAAGGGGCATGGCCTCACAAAACATTCTCCTCTTCATCACTCCGGGGGCGATCCCAGCAGATGCAGCTATCCCCAGGCCCTCGCCGCACAGTGAAGAGATGCCATGCGCATGCTATGCAGAGCAGCGGTGAGTTTGGTTTCCCCCAACTTCCTCCCACCGCAGGACACTGTGGGCCGCGTGTGGGCTGTGTGACGGTACCTGAATAGCGGGACTGTCACGCCAGAAGCGAGACATTTGGAAGGTATGGTTTAGATCCTATCAAGATCGCCTATAGCAGCTGCCCCCCCATCTCCTCATGGCAGCGACTGTAGCCGGGAGAGGGAAGGGAAGCTGCAGCTTCCCTGTGCCCCCTGAGCTGCGGATGGGATTGCCCCTCTTTGGAGTCCAGCTGGCAGGAGAAGGTTGCCAATCGGGGGGGAAGGGGGGGGCAGTGGCGGATCTAGACTTTCGTTTTCGTGGGCGGCTTAAGGATTAATAACGACTCCTCCACTCTCTATTCATTACAAAGGCTCCCCCAGCCCATTATGTGCACCAGACCCTCTCCCCCAAACCCACTGATACACTCCACAAACACAGGTTGACAGCACTCTTCTGAAAAGTGTCAGGCAGGACCAGATCCCCCCCCCCCAATAAATAATTTGTCACACAAAGGCTCCCCCCAGCCCCACATGTGCACCAGACCCCCCCAAACCCCACTGATATGCTCCACAAAGATATACTCACAGAACTCTTCTGAATACGTAACAGGCAGAAGACTCGACCACATTGTCAGCCCATGCAGCCCAGTATTATCAAAATGGCGCCCGCCTCAACGAATTCCCAGTGTCCCCACTGCGCATGTCAGAGATCAAATCTCTTTCCTTGTGCATGGAAGGAGAAAAGGCAGGGCTGCCAAGAGAAATTCTGGGCCCCGGTACAGCAAGTTCATACATAGCACATGACATTTCCGTCGTCTATTGGAGGGGGAAACAGGGCAAGATCTCATTGGCCGCAGCGCATAGTAGCCAGATTGGTGTTCCCGCTAGACCGCAGGCAGAACGCTGAGGGTGCGAGCATAGTGTTCACTCTAGCTGCAGCAGCAGGCAGGGCGCCGGAGCTAGAGAGGGCACTTCCGCGCATGCCTAAGGCGCGTGTTCCCTCAAAAAGGGGCTTGGCCATTGAAAAGGGGCATGTCTATAAGACGCGTTCCCTTTTCGCCACTCTTGGGGGCGTGCCCGGCACTTACATCTGTGTTGGGCTACCCCCAAGCTCACCCCTCATGCGCACGGTATCTATTTACCTGACGATAATCGGTACAGGATGTGCTATAGCATGTAAGTGCAATCACTATTATTTTATATATATACACACACATATATATATATATATTAGGGGTGTGCACCGGCCACTTTTCGTGTTTTGTGTTTTGGTTTTGGATCTGGATCTTTCTTCGTGTTTTGGATCTGGATTGGTTTTGCCAAAACCACCCTTCCGTGTTTTGGGTTCTGGGTTTTGTGTTTTGGATCTGTATTTTTTTTTAAAAAAGCATAAAAACAGCTAAAATCACAGAATTTGTTTTTCTGCTCCTATGCTATTATTAACCTCAATAACCTTAATTTCCACTCATTTCCAGTCTATTCTGAACACCTCACACCTCACAATAGTGTTTTTATGTCCAAAACGTTGCACCGAGGTAGCTGGATGACTATGCTAAGCGACATGAGTGGGCGGCACAAACACGTGACCCATCTAGGCGTGAAACTGCAGTGGCAGACAGGATGGCAGTTTGAAAAACTAGGCCCCAAACTGTACATAATGCAAAGAAAAAAAAGAGGTGCAAGATGGAATTGTCCTTGGGCCCTCCCACCCACCCTTATGTTGTATAAACAGGACATGCACACTTTAACAAACCAATCATTTCAGCGCCAGGGTCTGCCACACAACTGTGGCTGAAATGATTGGTTCGTTTGGGCCCCCACAAAACAAGCTGGCAATTAATGTGTCCCTGCACAAACTGGCTCTATGGAGGCAAGATGTCATCCTCATCCTCCTCATCCACCGATTCCTCACCCTCTTCAGTGTGTACATCCTCATCCTCACAAAGTATTAACTCGTCCCCACTTGAATCCACCACCACAGGTCCCTCTGTACCTTCTGGAGGCTGGTCTCCCTGGAAGAGCTGATAATTCATTTTGATGAACATCATCTTCTCCACATTCTGTGGAAGCAACCTCCTACGCCTTTCGCTGACAAGGTTCCCGGCTGCACTAAACACTCTTTCGGAGTACACACTGGAGGGGGGGCAACTCAGGTAAAATAGAGCCAGTTTGTACAGGGGCCTCCAAATTGCCTCTTTTTCCTGCCAGTACAGGTATGGACTGTCTGACATGCCTACTTGGATGCTGTCACCGATGTAATCCTCCACCATTCTGTCAATGGTGACAGTATCATATGCAGTGACAGTAGACATGTCAGAAATTGTTGCCAGGTCCTTCAGTCCGGACCAGATGTCCAAACTTGGTCCTGCCTGCCCTGCATCACCGCCAGCGGGTTGCTTAGGATACCTAAGTTTTTTCCTGGCAGCCCCAGTTGCAGGAGAAAATGAAGAAGGAGCCGTTGACGTGTCACGTTCCGCTTCAGCTGACAGTGTGTTCACCAGCAGGTCTTTGCACCTCTGCAGGCTTGTGTCGGCCGGAAAGAGAGACACCACATAGGCTTTAAACCTAGGATCGAGCACGGTGGCCAAAACGTAGTGGTCTGATTTCAACAGATTGACCACCCTGGAATCCTGGCAAAGCAAATGAAGGGCTTCATCCACAAGTCCCACATGCCGAGCGGAATCGCTCCGTCTTAGCTCCTCCTTCACTTTCTCCAGCTGCTTCTGCAAAAGCCTGATGAGGGGAATGACCTGACTCAAGCTGGCAGTGTCTGAACTGACTTCACGTGTGGCAAGTTCGAAGGGCTGGAGAACCTTGCACAACACGGAAATCATTCTCCACTGCGCTTGAGTCAGGTGCATACCCCCTCCTTTGCCTATGTCATAGGTGGATGTATAGGCTTGTATGGCCTTTTGCTGCTCCTCCATCCTCTGAAGCATATAGAGGGTTGAGTTCCACCGCGTCACAACCTCTTGCTTCAGGTGATGGCGGGGCAGGTTCAAGAGTGTTTGCTGGTGCTCCAGTCTTCGGCACGCAGTCGCTGAATGGCGAAAGTGGCCAGAAATTTTTCGGGCCACCCAAAGCGTCTCCTGCACGCCCCTGTCGCTTTTCAGAAAATTCTGCACCACCAAGTTTATTGTGTGAGCAAAACATGGGACGTGCTGGAATTTGCCCAGATGTAATGCCCGCACAATATTGGTGGCGTTGTCAGATATCACAAATCCCCAGGAGAGTCTAAGTGGGGTAAGCCACTGGGCGATGATTTCCCTCAGTTTCTCTAAGAGGTTGTCGGCGGTGTGCCTCTTACTGAAACCGGTGATACACAGCGTAGCCTGCCTTGTAACGAGCTGGCATTTCTGAGATGCTGCTACTGGTGACGCTGCTGCTGTTGCTGCGTAAGGTGATACATCTACCCAGTGGGCTGTCACAGTCATATAGTCCTTAGTCTGCCCTGTTCCACTTGTCCACATGTCCGTTGTTAAGTGGACATTGTGTACAACGGCATTTTTCAGGACACTGAGGACACTTTTTCTGACGTTTCTGTACAGTCTCGGTATCGCCTGCCTAGTGAAGTGGAATCTAGACGGGATTTGGAACCGGGGACACACTACCTCCATCAATTGTCTAAATCCCACTGCACTAATGGCGGATACCGGACGCACGTCTAACACCAACATAGCAGTCAAGGCCTCAGTTATACGTTTTGCTTCAGGATGACTGCTGTCGTACTTCATCCTCCTCGCTAAGGACTGTTGGAGGGTCAATTGTTTAGTAAAAGTAGTGGTGTTCCTACTTCCTCTCTGGGATGATGAACGACTCCCAGCAGCAGCAACAGCAGCAGCGGCAGCAGTAGGCGTAGCAATGCAGGATCCTCCGGAGGAATCCCGGATAGGAGAGTCAGTCATGCCAGTGACATGGCCTGCAGGACTACTTCCGATCCTAACTAAGGAGGAAATTGACGAGGAGGGAGTTGACGGTGTGGTTTGCAGGCGCTTGGATAAAACAGGACAACGGGATTTAGGTGTCTCTGGACTGCTTACGGTCTTAGCCAAAGTTTCTGAACTTGACAGTAACTTTTTATGAACGCGCTGCAGGTGCCGTATAAGGGAGGATGTTCCTAGGTGGTTGACGTCCCTACCCCTACTTATTTCACCTTTACATATGGTACATATGGCAAGACAGTTGTTGTCCGGATTTGGATAGAAATATTGCCAGACCAAAGAGGTGGAATGTTTGGTCTTCTGCCCAGGCATGACCGTGATGGGCTTTTTCATCCCACGGACAACAACTGTCTCCCCCGGAGCCTGATTTAAACAAACCACATCACCATCAGAATCCTCCTCGCCAACTTCCTCCTCAGCGCCAGCTACACCAGTATCCTCATCCTGTTGTACTTCAACAGTGACATCTTCAATTTGCATATCAGCAAGTGGACTGTGGGTGCTCCTTTCAGCACTTGCAGGGGGCGTGCAAATGGTGGAAAGAGCCACCTCTTCCCGTCCAGTGCTGGGAAGGTCAGGCATCGCAACCACCACCACACTTGGACTCTCCTTGGGGATTTGTGATATCTTCTTAGAAAGCACAGTTCTTCGCTGTGCTTTTGCCAGCTTAACTCTTTTGATTTTTTTAGTGGGAGGAGGGCTTCCATCGTCATGTGAAGCTGAACCACTAGTCATGAACATACTAGGGATCGACCTTAGCCGTTCCTTGCCACTCCGTGTCGTAAATGGCATATTGGCAAGTTTACGTTTCTCTTCAGCTGATTTAAATGTCTTTTTCAAGGTCATTTTCCTGAACTTTGCCATTTGGGATTGTATGTGCCCTCTACTATGACATTGGGCATCGGCCTTGGCAGACGACGTTGATGGCATGTTATCGTCTATGTCATGACTAGTGGCAGCAGCTTCAGCACTAGGAGGAAGTGGTTCTTGATCTTTCTCTATTTTATTTTTATCGGAGAAAGTTTGGTCCTCCATTTATGTTATATCGATTTGATATATACGTGCGGCTAAACACAGAAAATAATTTTTTTTTGGGTTTGGACTGGAGTGTACTTTGTGGGTTACAGCACCCTTTAACGGTCAAGCCAGCCGGCCCTTTACTTATGACACAGGCGCACGCTTGGCACTACTTTGTTGATGCACGTGCGGCTACTGCGCACACAATTCACAAACACAGAAAATAATTTTTTTGGGGTTTGGACTGGAGTGTACTTTCGGGGGTTACAGCACCCTTTAACGGTCAAGCCAGCCGGCCCTTTACTTATGACACAGGCGCACGCTTGGCACTACTTTGTTGATGCACGTGCGGCTACTGCGCACACAATTCACAAACACAGAAAATAATTTTTTTTTTGGTTTGGACTGGAGTGTACTTTGGGGGTTACAGCACCCTTTAACGGTCAAGCCAGCCGGCCCTTTACTTATGACACAGGCGCACGCTTGGCACTACTTTGTTGATGCACGTGCGGCTACTGCGCACACAATTCACAAACACAGAAAATAATTTTTTTTTTGGTTTGGACTGGAGTGTACTTTCGGGGGTTACAGCACCCTTAACGGTCAAGCCAGCCGGCCCTTTACTTATGACACAGGTGCACGCTTGGCACTACTTTGTTGATGCACGTGCGGCTACTGCGCACACAATTCACAAACACAGAAAATAATTTTTTTTTTGGTTTGGACTGGAGTGTACTTTCGGGGGTTACAGCACCCTTAACGGTCAAGCCAGCCGGCCCTTTACTTATGACACAGGCGCACGCTTGGCACTACTTTGTTGATGCACGTGCGGCTACTGCGCACACAATTCACAAACACAGAAAATAATTTTTTTTTGGTTTGGACTGGAGTGTACTTTCGGGGGTTACAGCACCCTTAACGGTCAAGCCAGCCGGCCCTTTACTTATGACACAGGCGCACGCTTGGCACTACTTTGTTGATGCACGTGCGGCTACTGCGCACACAATTCACAAACACAGAAAATAATTTTTTTTTT
Source organism: Taudactylus pleione (assembly GCA_031769625.1). Taxonomy (NCBI): domain Eukaryota; kingdom Metazoa; phylum Chordata; class Amphibia; order Anura; family Myobatrachidae; genus Taudactylus; species Taudactylus pleione. The sequence continues at coordinate 12,665,945 of JAUIMM010000112.1, forward strand.
GGTTTGGACTGGAGTGTACTTTCGGGGGTTACAGCACCCTTAACGGTCAAGCCAGCCAGCCCTTTACTTATGACACAGGTGCACGCTTGGCACTTCTTTGTTGATGCACGTGCGGCTACTGCGCACACAATTCACAAACACAGAAAATAATTTTTTTTTTGGTTTGGACTGGAGTGTACTTTCGGGGGTTACAGCACCCTTAACGGTCAAGCCAGTCGGCCCTTTACTTATGACACAGGCGCACGCTTGGCACTACTTTGTTGATGCACGTGCGGCTACTGCGCACACAATTCACAAACACAGAAAATAATTTTTTTTTTTGGTTTGGACTGGAGTGTACTTTCGGGGGTTACAGCACCCTTAACGGTCAAGCCAGCCGGCCCTTTACTTATGACACAGGCGCACGCTTGGCACTACTTTGTTGATGCACGTGCGGCTACTGCGCACACAATTCACAAACACAGAAAATAATTTTTTTTTGGTTTGGACTGGAGTGTACTTTCGGGGGTTACAGCACCCTTTAACGGTCAAGCCAGCCGGCCCTTTACTTATGACACAGGCGCACGCTTGGCACTACTTTGTTGATGCACGTGCGGCTACTGCGCACACAATTCACAAACACAGAAAATATATTTTTTTTTAGCACTTGGGGGGAGCACCCCTGATGGACAGAGCACCCCCTGGACAACACTACAGCACTCCTTTAGGACTGGGACACTGCACAGGACTTTGGAGTGGACACAGCCCCTATGGAGAACTGACTGCACAACACAGTCCAGCCAGCCCCTATGGACTTTGAAGTAGTGGACACAGCCCCTATTAACAACAGCAGCACAGCACAACACAGCCAGCCCCTATGGACTTTGAAGTAGTGGACAACAGCAGCACTACACTACACTACACTACACTACACTACACAGCCCTAACTCCCACCCTCCCTCTTCACTGTCCACAGCCGAGTGAGAAAATGGCGCCGACGCGGGTACCTTATATAGGATCCAAAACCCGCGAGACTCGGAAGGCGGGATGATGACGTTTTGCCTCGATTTCAGATCCGAGTCAGGCGGGAAAAGTCGAGCCTGACTCGGATCGGACTCGGATCGGGGGGGCTCGGGGGGGTTCGGATTTCAGAAATCCGAACCCGCTCACCCCTAATATATATATATATATATACATATACACACATTCACACACATGTATGTGTATACATAAACAAACACAAACATACATGTCAGATATATATATATTACACACATACACTTTTAGATATACCTATCAATAAATATATATATATATATATATATATATATATTGCATGAGTATGTTAGGTATATAATAGACAAGGATAGATGCAGTTATTATATTTATAAATTAAAATTATACATACCGCAGCACAGTCACACTCAGTCATCGGCGCGCTCCTCGGTTCTTCCCTCAGTCACACACAGATCACCCAGACCAGCCTTCCTTTCTGTGTGGTCTCTCCCAGACTGTCCCCGCCCGCTTCCCGGACCCTGCCATGGTAAAGAGAGAGAGCCTCGAGAGATGATGACGGCATCATCTCGCGAGGCTTTCACTCTTCAACAAGCTCGGGAACCATGTATGAGCTCCGCAGCGGCTGGGAGTTACATATATACTGTACCCAGGCCCGCTGAGAGCCGCGGCGGGCCCAGGTAATAGGGGGCGTGGCCATGCCCCCTTCCCGATAAAATAACTAAATAAAGATTTGCATGCGCGGGGGAGGGGGGCGCTCTGGGGGCCCTACGATCCAAAGGGGGCGAGCTGTTGATGTTGACTGACAGCTCGCCCCGTTTGGAAGGCGGGCAGGGGGGGTGGCAGCCCAAACGGGGGCATTCCCATGGGAACGCCTACCATTTGGGGGAGGCCCCACTGACATCACTAGTGATGTCAGTGGAGAGCTGCCGGCTCTGACAGAGCCAGAAGCTCTCCGGGGCTTTCGACAAGTGAGACCCTACCCTAGGGTCTCGTAGTAAGCCCAGATGGTCGCGATGGTCAGAGACCATCACCCGAGCGGTCTTTAGACAACCGCAACAGAGTCGGGCGGTCAGGATGCAAGTGGCCGCCCAGTTTCTGAGCGACCGCTTGCATCCTCCGACCGCCTCTGAATGAGGCCCTGGGTCCCCTCAGCCCTGCTCAAAGCCAGGGTAGGCGCAATCAGTGTGATTGCTCCCCCCCACAGGCATAGGAGACTGCTGTGGCTGCTGCTCAGTCTCCACTGCAGCTCAGCACACGCTGTGTGCTGGGCTGCTGTGAGGGAGGGGGAGCTGCACCGGACCCGGGCCCCCGCCGGGCCCCTCAGGAAGCCCGGGCCCCGGTAATCTGTACCCGCTCCCCCCCCTCTCGGCGCCCCTGACTATACCATCTGGGGGCCAAGACATCCCCCCACCCGAACTACTATAAAGGTGACCCTTTTTTAAATAAAAAAGTTAAGTAAAAAAAAATGCATGCATTAATTGGTGTGCTGACATAGCCGAGCCCGGGTAATCAGTACCCGCCCCCCTCTGAGGACAGGGGGGGACAGCCGCGGAAGAGGTGATTACCTCAGCCGGAAACGCCCAGCCACCTCCGCCGCGCCGCCCGCGGTCCTGCCAGCCCGGATATAACTTGTGACTCTGTCAGTGACACAGTGTCCCATAATAGACCCACGCGCTTGTGCTGCGCCGCAGCCGGCTCCAATGTTGTCAGGCAGCGCCACCAGCAGCTAAGCCCGGCGGCAGACAGTGACACTAGTCGTGTCATTAAGTGGGCGGGATTTTTAGCAATCGGGGCTATGTGTATGGGGGGCGAGCGCCCTGATCGCCCCCCCTGGTTCCGCCAGGGGGGGGCCTGATTAGCTTCCAGCAGCTGGCAGGTCCCCCTGACCTGGTCGCATCAGATGCAACTGTGTCAGGGAAAGCCCAGCTTGGCATGGTCGCATCTCATGTGACCATGGCAGGCAAGTGGTTAAGAGCATTGCACTTTTAGTAAATATACCCCACATACTGAGGAACCATGCTTTAATTTACACGACAGCGCACAAAATCCCTGCGTGATGAACTAAAGATTGAAGATTTTGGTTCATGGCTCCATAACACCTTCTTCCAGTCTTCAGTAGCCCACTGACGGTGTTTCATGGCTCAGACAAGCCTCTATTTAATTGCTGCAGAACAGCTGTAAGTTCACTTCTTAACCCATTACTTGTTCCCTTAAAAATGTTTTTTTTTTTCAGAACTGTGAAATTTATTTTTTTCTAACCTAAACCTTTTAAAAAAAAAACAACTCAACTTTTAATCAATTTTGATCGACTTAAAATCGATGAAAATCCATCAAAATCGATGAAAATCGACCTTTAGTAAATATACCCCTAGCAGTTTACTTTGTACCATTTTAAGTTATTTGCTGGACACGAATTGCTTGAATTTCAATAAAAACTGGAAATATGGGGGCGTTCTAAAATTTTTGACCGATAATATAAATAAATTAGAGTGGCACACATCTAAACATGGTAAAATATTAAGATGTCAATGAGTTCTGTGAAATTTATGTATTCAATTAGTCAAAAAGTTATGTACAGTATGGCGATGTCGGCACCAAAATATTAAGTTAACAGGACCCATAGCAAAGTTAAGCATGTAGTGTTCTCCAGGTGAATAATGATTTGTGGTTTAGAGAAAAATATGTACTTATTGCAGCATTAGAGTATTTTCTATTTATGCTACTGTATAGTAGAGCAGGATATATATTTTTAGTACTGGTTAAAGGTAAATATTTAATGTACAGGGCATGGCTAAATACATTATGTACATGGACCCATTTGTTGTCTCATTATTCTATATAGGACCATATTAAATTAGAAGCAAAAAGTCGGAATCCGCGAAAAAGTATTGCCGAATGCGACTTTTCGCCAGGTGGAAACTTATCTCCATATTCAATTGCAAACACTTTTCACGCACGCGAAAACACAATGCAATTTAATAGGCGAAAAAGATTTGCCGCTATTTTGGGGTGCAAAGGTGGGGAAACCACTCAGCACCCTTGGGACATCCCCCCAAAGGATAACTGCGTCAAAAAACCTCTAAAAAAAATGAGGAACACCCCAAAAAAACCCTTTGAAAATGGGGGTGAAAAATTGCAAAGTTGGGGTTCAAACTTAAAAAGTAACGAAATAGACTTTTGGGGGCTCTGCAAGTATAGGGTAGGTGTTTTTTTGATTGTAGGTGCTTGCTACAGGTGCTTTTTTTAAATTTTTTGAAACTTTATTTTAGCGACTTTAAACCATGCTTGCACCCATTTTCAAGTACCCCAAATTTGACAGGAATACTTATTTTCTCAAAAACCCCCCCCTGATTAATGCTATTCTTCACCACTTGTGCAAAGACGCAAAAGAAATTGACACACCTTAAGTATCCCAAATAGCTTTATTTGGGCTATGCGGGGGCCTGTACATTGATCCCCAATGTTAGTGCATCTTTTAGGGGGTGTCAGGCCGAAGTTCCCCAATTCTGTCAGCACTTTTTGCCTGGTTTGCATTCGCCGGGTTGCATTTTTGCGTCTTTTGGAATTGAATAGGGTGAATCGCGGGTACGCGCGATAAGTTTCTGCGACTAAAATACGCGATGCAGGCAAAAAGTACGGCAGGCAAAATTTTATCGCGTACACGAATCTAATTGAATACGGGCCATAGTCTCATATACAGTATCAGACAAACAACAAAACAAGTGGTGACTGGATTTCACAGTCTGATACACTGAAATGAATTAGATAATCTGGTTTACAATCCCAAACCATGTGTCATCTGGCGGGAGCTTGCATGTCTAAGTACACAATGGCGTTTTAAAATGTTAAAATGCAAATCAAAATATATATAAACCACACAGAATTTTAGTATTGGTTTGATGTTTGACGTGTTTAAACTAGGGGTGAGCGGGTTCGGATTTCTGAAATCCGAACCCCCCCGAGCCCCCCCGATCCGAGTCCGATCCGAGTCAGGCTCGACTTTTCCCGCCTGACTCGGATCTGACATCGAGGCAAAACGTCATCATCCCGCCTTCCGAGTCTCGCGGGTTTTGGATCCTATATAAGGTACCCGCGTCGGCGCCATTTTCTCACTCGGCTGTGGACAGTGAAGAGGGAGGGTGGGAGTTAGTGCTGTGTAGTGTAGTGTAGTGTAGTGCTGCTGTTGTCCACTACTTCAAAGTCCATAGGGGCTGGCTGTGTTGTGCTGTGCTGCTGTTGTTAATAGGGGCTGTGTCCACTACTTCAAAGTCCATAGGGGCTGGCTGGACTGTGTTGTGCAGTCAGTTCCAAAGTCCTGTGCAGTGTCCCAGTCCTAAAGGGGTGCTGTAGTGTTGTCCAGGGGGTGCTCTGTCCATCAGGGGTGCTCCCCCCAAGTGCTAAAAAAATAATATATTTTCTGTGTTTGTGAATTGTGTGCGCAGTAGCCGCACGTGCATCAACAAAGTAGTGCCAAGCGTGCGCCTGTGTCATAAGTAAAGGGCCGGCTGGCTTGACCGTTAAGGGTGCTGTAACCCCCGAAAGTACACTCCAGTCCAAACCAAAAAAAAAATTATTTTCTGTGTTTGTGAATTGTGTGCGCAGTAGCCGCACGTGCATCAACAAAGTAGTGCCAAGCGTGCGCCTGTGTCATAAGTAAAGGGCCGGCTGGCTTGACCGTTAAGGGTGCTGTAACCCCCGAAAGTACACTCCAGTCCAAACCTAAAAAAAAATTATTTTCTGTGTTTGTGAATTGTGTGCGCAGTAGCCGCACGTGCATCAACAAAGTAGTGCAAAGCGTGCGCCTGTGTCATAAGTAAAGGGCCGGCTGGCTTGACCGTTAAAGGGTGCTGTAACCCCCGAAAGTACACTCCAGTCCAAACCAAAAAAAAATTATTTTCTGTGTTTGTTAATTGTGTGCGCAGTAGCCGCACGTGCATCAACAAAGTAGTGCCAAGCGTGCGCCTGTGTCATAAGTAAAGGGCCGGCTGGCTTGACCGTTAAGGGTGCTGTAACCCCCGAAAGTACACTCCAGTCCAAACCTAAAAAAAAATTATTTTCTGTGTTTGTGAATTGTGTGCGCAGTAGCCGCACGTGCATCAACAAAGTAGTGCCAAGAGTGCCCCTGTGTCATAAGTAAAGGGCCGGCTGGCTTGACCGTTAAGGGTGCTGTAACCCCCGAAAGTACACTCCAGTCCAAACCTAAAAAAAAATTATTTTCTGTGTTTGTGAATTGTGTGCGCAGTAGCCGCACGTGCATCAACAAAGTAGTGCCAAGCGTGCGCCTGTGTCATAAGTAAAGGGCCGGCTGGCTTGACCGTTAAGGGTGCTGTAACCCCCGAAAGTACACTCCAGTCCAAACCAAAAAAAAAATTATTTTCTGTGTTTGTGAATTGTGTGCGCAGTAGCCGCACGTGCATCAACAAAGTAGTGCCAAGCGTGCGCCTGTGTCATAAGTAAAGGGCCGGCTGGCTTGACCGTTAAAGGGTGCTGTAACCCCCGAAAGTACACTCCAGTCCAAACCAAAAAAAAATTATTTTCTGTGGTTGTGAATTGTGTGCGCAGTAGCCGCACGTGCATCAACAAAGTAGTGCCAAGCGTGCGCCTGTGTCATAAGTAAAGGGCCGGCTGGCTTGACCGTTAAGGGTGCTGTAACCCCCGAAAGTACACTCCAGTCCAAACCTAAAAAAAAATTATTTTCTGTGTTTGTGAATTGTGTGCGCAGTAGCCGCACGTGCATCAACAAAGTAGTGCCAAGAGTGCGCCTGTGTCATAAGTAAAGGGCCGGCTGGCTTGACCGTTAAAGGGTGCTGTAACCCCCGAAAGTACACTCCAGTCCAAACCAAAAAAAAATTATTTTCTGTGTTTGTGAATTGTGTGCGCAGTAGCCGCACGTGCATCAACAAAGTAGTGCCAAGCGTGCGCCTGTGTCATAAGTAAAGGGCCGGCTGGCTTGACCGTTAAAGGGTGCTGTAACCCCTGAAAGTACACTCCAGTCCAAACCAAAAAAAAATTATTTTCTGTGTTTGTGAATTGTGTGCGCAGTAGCCGCACGTGCATCAACAAAGTAGTGCCAAGCGTGCGCCTGTGTCATAAGTAAAGGGCCGGCTGGCTTGACCGTTAAGGGTGCTGTAACTCCCGAAAGTACACTCCAGTCCAAACCAAAAAAAAAATTATTTTCTGTGTTTGTGAATTGTGTGCGCAGTAGCCGCACGTGCATCAACAAAGTAGTGCCAAGCGTGCGCCTGTGTCATAAGTAAAGGGCCGGCTGGCTTGACCGTTAAGGGTGCTGTAACCCCCGAAAGTACACTCCAGTCCAAACCAAAAAAAAAATTATTTTCTGTGTTTGTGAATTGTGTGCGCAGTAGCCGCACGTGCATCAACAAAGTAGTGCCAAGCGTGCGCCTGTGTCATAAGTAAAGGGCCGGCTGGCTTGACCGTTAAGGGTGCTGTAACCCCCGAAAGTACACTCCAGTCCAAACCTAAAAAAAAATTATTTTCTGTGTTTGTGAATTGTGTGCGCAGTAGCCGCACGTGCATCAACAAAGTAGTGCCAAGCGTGCGCCTGTGTCATAAGTAAAGGGCCGGCTGGCTTGACCGTTAAAGGGTGCTGTAACCCCCGAAAGTACACTCCAGTCCAAACCAAAAAAAAATTATTTTCTGTGTTTGTGAATTGTGTGCGCAGTAGCCGCACGTGCATCAACAAAGTAGTGCCAAGCGTGCGCCTGTGTCATAAGTAAAGGGCCGGCTGGCTTGACCGTTAAAGGGTGCTGTAACCCCCAAAGTACACTCCAGTCCAAACCAAAAAAAAATTATTTTCTGTGTTTGTGAATTGTGTGCGCAGTAGCCGCACGTGCATCAACAAAGTAGTGCCAAGAGTGCGCCTGTGTCATAAGTAAAGGGCCGGCTGGCTTGACCGTTAAAGGGTGCTGTAACCCACAAAGTACACTCCAGTCCGAACCAAAAAAAAAAGTATTTTCTGTGTTTAGCCGCACGTATATATCAAATCGATATAACATAAATGGAGGACCAAACTTTCTCCGATAAAAATAAAATAGAGAAAGATCAAGAACCACTTCCTCCTAGTGCTGAAGCTGCTGCCACTAGTCATGACATAGACGATAACATGCCATCAACGTCGTCTGCCAAGGCCGATGCCCAATGTCATAGTAGAGGGCACATACAATCCCAAATGGCAAAGTTCAGGAAAATGACCTTGAAAAAGACATTTAAATCAGCTGAAGAGAAACGTAAACTTGCCAATATGCCATTTACGACACGGAGTGGCAAGGAACGGCTAAGGTCGATCCCTAGTATGTTCATGACTAGTGGTTCAGCTTCACATGACGATGGAAGCACTCCTCCCACTAAAAAAATCAAAAGAGTTAAGCTGGCAAAAGCACAGCGAAGAACTGTGCTTTCTAAGAAGATATCACAAATCCCCAAAGAGAGTCCAAGTGTGGTGGTGGTTGCGATGCCTGACCTTCCCAGCACTGGACGGGAAGAGGTGGCTCTTTCCACCATTTGCACGCCCCCTGCAAGTGCTGAAAGGAGCACCCACAGTCCACTTGCTGATATGCAAATTGAAGATGTCACTGTTGAAGTACAACAGGAGGATACTGGTGTAGCTGGCGCTGAGGAGGAAGTTGGCGAGGAGGATTCTGATGGTGATGTGGTTTGTTTAAATCAGGCTCCGGGGGAGACAGTTGTTGTCCGTGGATGAAAAAGCCCATCACGGTCATGCCTGGGCAGAAGACCAAACATTCCACCTCTTTGGTCTGGCAATATTTCTATCCAAATCCGGACAACAACTGTCTTGCCATATGTACCATATGTAAAGGTGAAATAAGTAGGGGTAGGGACGTCAACCACCTAGGAACATCCTCCCTTATACGGCACCTGCAGCGCGTTCATAAAAAGTTACTGTCAAGTTCAGAAACTTTGGCTCAGACCGTAAGCAGTCCAGGGACACCTAAATCCCGTTGTCCTGTTGTATCCAAGCGCCCTGCAAACCACACCGTCAACTCCCTCCTCGTCAATTTCCTCCTTAGTCAGGATCGGAAGTAGTCCTGCAGGCCATATCACTGGCATGACTGACTCTCCTATCCGGGATTCCTCCGGAGGATCCTGCATTGCTACGCCTACTGCTGCCGCTGCTGCTGTTGCTGCTGCTGCTGGGAGTCGTTCATCATCCCAGAGAGGAAGTAGGAACACCACTACTTTTACTAAACAATTGACCCTCCAACAGTCCTTAGCGAGGAGGATGAAGTACGACAGCAGTCATCCTGAAGCAAAACGTATAACTGAGGCCTTGACTGCTATGTTGGTGTTAGACGTGCGTCCGGTATCCGCCATTAGTGCAGTGGGATTTAGACAATTGATGGAGGTAGTGTGTCCCCGGGTTCCAAATCCCGTCTAGATTCCACTTCACTAGGCAGGCGATACCGAGACTGTACAGAAACGTCAGAAAAAGTGTCCTCAGTGTCCTGAAAAATGCCGTTGTACACAATGTCCACTTAACCACGGACATGTGGACAAGTGGAACAGGGCAGACTAAGGACTATATGACTGTGACAGCCCACTGGGTAGATGTATCACCTTACGCAGCAACAGCAGCAGCGTCACCAGTAGCAGCATCTCAGAAACGCCAGCTCGTTACAAGGGCAGGCTACGCTGTGTATCACCGGTTTCAGTAAGAGGCACACCGCCGACAACCTCTTAGAGAAACTGAGGGAAATCATCGCCCAGTGGCTTACCCCACTTAGACTCTCCTGGGGATTTGTGATATCTGACAACGCCACCAATATTGTGCGGGCATTACATCTGGGCAAATTCCAGCACGTCCCATGTTTTGCTCACACAATAAACTTGGTGGTGCAGAATTTTCTGAAAAGCGACAGGGGCGTGCAGGAGACGCTTTGGGTGGCCCGAAAAATTTCTGGCCACTTTCGCCATTCAGCGACTGCGTGCCGAAGACTGGAGCGCCAGCAAACACTCTTGAACCTGCCCCGCCATCACCTGAAGCAAGAGGTTGTGACGCGGTGGAACTCAACCCTCTATATGCTTCAGAGGATGGAGGAGCAGCAAAAGGCCATACAAGCCTATACATCCACCTATGACATAGGCAAAGGAGGGGGTATGCACCTGACTCAAGCGCAGTGGAGAATGATTTCCGTGTTGTGCAAGGTTCTTCAGCCCTTCGAACTTGCCACACGTGAAGTCAGTTCAGACACTGCCAGCTTGAGTCAGGTCATTCCCCTCATCAGGCTTTTGCAGAAGCAGCTGGAGAAAGTGAAGGAGGAGCTAAGACGGAGCGATTCCGCTCGGCATGTGGGACTTGTGGATGAAGCCCTTCATTCGCTTTGCCAGGATTCCAGGGTGGTCAATCTGTTGAAATCAGACCACTACATTTTGGCCACCGTGCTCGATCCTAGGTTTAAAGCCTATGTGGTGTCTCTCTTTCCGGCCGACACAAGCCTGCAGAGGTGCAAAGACCTGCTGGTGAACACACTGTCAGCTGAAGCGGAACGTGACACGTCAACGGCTCCTTCTTCATTTTCTCCCGCAACTGGGGCTGCCAGGAAAAAACTTAGGTATCCTAAGCAACCCGCTGGCGGTGATGCAGGGCAGGCAGGACCAAGTTTGGACATCTGGTCCGGACTGAAGGACCTGGCAACAATTTCTGACATGTCTACTGTCACTGCATATGATACTGTCACCATTGACAGAATGGTGGAGGATTACATCGGTGACAGCATCCAAGTAGGCATGTCAGACAGTCCATACCTGTACTGGCAGGAAAAAGAGGCAATTTGGAGGCCCCTGTACAAACTGGCTCTATTTTACCTGAGTTGCCCCCCCTCCAGTGTGTACTCCGAAAGAGTGTTTAGTGCAGCCGGGAACCTTGTCAGCGAAAGGCGTAGGAGGTTGCTTCCACAGAATGTGGAGAAGATGATGTTCATCAAAATGAATTATCAGCTCTTCCAGGGAGACCAGCCTCCAGAAGGTACAGAGGGACCTGTGGTGGTGGATTCAAGTGGGGACGAGTTAATACTTTGTGAGGATGAGGATGTACACACTGAAGAGGGTGAGGAATCGGTGGATGAGGAGGATGAGGATGACATCTTGCCTCCGTAGAGCCAGTTTGTGCAGGGACACATTAATTGCCAGCTTGTTTTGTGGGGGGCCCAAACGAACCAATCATTTCAGCCACAGTTGTGTGGCAGACCCTGGCGCTGAAATGATTGATTTGTTAAAGTGTGCATGTCCTGTTTATACAACATAAGGGTGGGTGGGAGGGCCCAAGGACAATTCCATCTTGCACCTCTTTTTTTCTTTGCATTATGTACAGTTTGGGGCCTAGTTTTTCTAACTGCCATCCTGCCTGCCACTGCAGTGTCACTCCTAGATGGGTCACGTGTTTGTGCCGCCCACTCGTGTCGCTTAGCATAGTCATCCAGCTACCTCGGTGCAACCTTTTGGACATAAAAACACTATTGTGAGGTGTGAGGTGTTCAGAATAGACTGGAAATGAGTGGAAATTAAGGTTATTGAGGTTAATAATAGCATAGGAGCAGAAAAACCTACAAATTCTGTGATTTTAGCTGTTTTTATGCTTTTTTTCAAAAAAATACAGATCCAAAACACAAAACCCAGAACCCAAAACACGGAAGGGTGGTTTTGGCAAAACCAATCCAGATCCAAAACACGAAGAAAGATCCAGATCCAAAACCAAAACACAAAACACGAAAAGTGGCCGGTGCACACCCCTAGTTTAAACTAGAGATTTGCCCGGAGCCCCGTGTTTGGGTTTTGGATCTGGATTCATATTCCTATTTTGGTTTTGCAAAGCCACCCTCAAGTGTTTGATTTTGGTTTTAGATTTAGATAAAAATCGAATAAAAATCGATAAAGACAGCTAAAATGTTCGAATACAAAACCCGAGTTCGGTTTTTAAATCCGAGTTCCGTACCGACAACAGATACAAACGGGAACTCGGTTCGAAACCAGGTCACAAAAGTGAATCCGAACCTTGACCCAGTTCCATTCTGAACCCCTAAATTCGGGTGTGTTCAGAAATCCGGACCACACATCTCTAGTTTAAACACACTAAAATAGAACAAAATATATATAATGCTAGTTAAACATATGTAAACGTGTAAATATGATTAGTCTGATTTGGTAGAGTGATATTTAAATTAGGGGTGAGCGGGTTCGGATTTCTGAAATCCGAACCCCCCCGAGCCCCCCCGATCCGAGTCCGATCCGAGTCAGGCTCGACTTTTCCCGCCTGACTCGGATCTGAAATCGAGGCAAAACGTCATCATCCCGCCTTCCGAGTCTCGCGGGTTTTGGATCCTATATAAGGTACCCGCGTCGGCGCCATTTTCTCACTCGGCTGTGGACAGTGAAGAGGGAGGGTGGGAGTTAGGGCTGTGTAGTGTAGTGTAGTGTAGTGCTGCTGTTGTCCACTACTTCAAAGTCCATAGGGGCTGGCTGTGTTGTGCTGTGCTGCTGTTGTTAATAGGGGCTGTGTCCACTACTTCAAAGTCCATAGGGGCTGGCTGGACTGTGTTGTGCAGTCAGTTCTCCATAGGGGCTGTGTCCACTCCAAAGTCCTGTGCAGTGTCCCAGTCCTAAAGGAGTGCTGCAGTGTTGTCCAGGGGGTGCTCTGTCCATCAGGGGTGCTCCCCCCAAGTGCTAAAAAAATAATATATTTTCTGTGTTTGTGAATTGTGTGCGCAGTAGCCGCACGTGCATCAACAAAGTAGTGCCAAGCGTGCGCCTGTGTCATAAGTAAAGGGCCGGCTGGCTTGACCGTTAAAGGGTGCTGTAACCCCCGAAAGTACACTCCAGTCCAAACCAAAAAAAAAATATTTTCTGTGTTTGTGAATTGTGTGCGCAGTAGCCGCACGTGCATCAACAAAGTAGTGCCAAGCGTGCGCCTGTGTCATAAGTAAAGGGCCGGCTGGCTTGACCGTTAAGGGTGCTGTAACCCCCGAAAGTACACTCCAGTCCAAACCAAAAAAAAAATTATTTTCTGTGTTTGTGAATTGTGTGCGCAGTAGCCGCACGTGCATCAACAAAGTAGTGCCAAGCGTGCGCCTGTGTCATAAGTAAAGGGCCGGCTGGCATGACCGTTAAGGGTGCTGTAACCCCCGAAAGTACACTCCAGTCCAAACCAAAAAAAAAATTATTTTCTGTGTTTGTGAATTGTGTGCGCAGTAGCCGCACGTGCATCAACAAAGTAGTGCCAAGCGTGCGCCTGTGTCATAAGTAAAGGGCCGGCTGGCTTGACCGTTAAGGGTGCTATAACCCCCGAAAGTACACTCCAGTCCAAACCAAAAAAAAAATTATTTTCTGTGTTTGTAAATTGTGTGCGCAGTAGCCGCACGTGCATCAACAAAGTAGTGCCAAGCGTGCGCCTGTGTCATAAGTAAAGGGCCGGCTGGCTTGACCGTTAAGGGTGCTGTAACCCCCGAAAGTACACTCCAGTCCAAACCAAAAAAAAAATTATTTTCTGTGTTTGTGAATTGTGTGCGCAGTAGCCGCACGTGCATCAACAAAGTAGTGCCAAGCGTGCGCCTGTGTCATAAGTAAAGGGCCGGCTGGCTTGACTGTTAAGGGTGCTGTAACCCCTGAAAGTACACTCCAGTCCAAACCTAAAAAAAAATTATTTTCTGTGTTTGTGAATTGTGTGCGCAGTAGCAGCACGTGCATCAACAAAGTAGTGCCAAGCGTGCGCCTGTGTCATAAGTAAAGGGCCGGCTGGCTTGACCGTTAAAGGGTGCTGTAACCCCCGAAAGTACACTCCAGTCCAAACCAAAAAAAAATTATTTTCTGTGTTTGTGAATTGTGTGCGCAGTAGCCGCACGTGCATCAACAAAGTAGTGCCAAGCGTGCGCCTGTGTCATAAGTAAAGGGCCGGCTGGCTTGACTGTTAAGGGTGCTGTAACCCCCGAAAGTACACTCCAGTCCAAACCTAAAAAAAAATTATTTTCTGTGTTTGTGAATTGTGTGCGCAGTAGCCGCACGTGCATCAACAAAGTAGTGCCAAGAGTGCGCCTGTGTCATAAGTAAAGGGCCGGCTGGCTTGACCGTTAAAGGGTGCTGTAACCCCCGAAAGTACACTCCAGTCCAAACCAAAAAAAAATTATTTTCTGTGTTTGTGAATTGTGTGCGCAGTAGCCGCACGTGCATCAACAAAGTAGTGCCAAGCGTGCGCCTGTGTCATAAGTAAAGGGCCGGCTGGCTTGACCGTTAAAGGGTGCTGTAACCCCCGAAAGTACACTCCAGTCCAAACCAAAAAAAAATTATTTTCTGTGTTTGTGAATTGTGTGCGCAGTAGCCGCACGTGCATCAACAAAGTAGTGCCAAGCGTGCGCCTGTGTCATAAGTAAAGGGCCGGCTGGCTTGACCGTTAAAGGGTGCTGTAACCCCCAAAGTACACTCCAGTCCAAACCAAAAAAAAAAATATTTTCTGTGTTTGTGAATTGTGTGCGCAGTAGCCGCACGTGCATCAACAAAGTAGTGCCAAGCGTGCGCCTGTGTCATAAGTAAAGGGCCGGCTGGCTTGACCGTTAAAGGGTGCTGTAACCCCCGAAAGTACACTCCAGTCCAAACCAAAAAAAAATTATTTTCTGTGTTTGTGAATTGTGTGCGCAGTAGCCGCACGTGCATCAACAAAGTAGTGCCAAGAGAGCGCCTGTGTCATAAGTAAAGGGCCGGCTGGCTTGACCGTTAAAGGGTGCTGTAACCCACAAAGTACACTCCAGTCCAAACCAAAAAAAAAATTATTTTCTGTGTTTAGCCGCACGTATATATCAAATCGATATAACATAAATGGAGGACCAAACTTTCTCCGATAAAAATAAAATAGAGAAAGATCAAGAACCACTTCCTCCTAGTGCTGAAGCTGCTGCCACTAGTCATGACATAGACGATAACATGCCATCAACGTCGTCTGCCAAGGCCGATGCCCAATGTCATAGTAGAGGGCACATACAATCCCAAATGGCAAAGTTCAGGAAAATGACCTTGAAAAAGACATTTAAATCAGCTGAAGAGAAACGTAAACTTGCCAATATGCCATTTACGACACGGAGTGGCAAGGAACGGCTAAGGTCGATCCCTAGTATGTTCATGACTAGTGGTTCAGCTTCACATGACGATGGAAGCACTCCTCCCACTAAAAAAATCAAAAGAGTTAAGCTGGCAAAAGCACAGCGAAGAACTGTGCTTTCTAAGAAGATATCACAAATCCCCAAGGAGAGTCCAAGTGTGGTGGTGGTTGCGATGCCTGACCTTCCCAGCACTGGACGGGAAGAGGTGGCTCTTTCCACCATTTGCACGCCCCCTGCAAGTGCTGAAAGGAGCACCCACAGTCCACTTGCTGATATGCAAATTGAAGATGTCACTGTTGAAGTACAACAGGATGAGGATACTGGTGTAGCTGGCGCTGAGGAGGAAGTTGGCGAGGAGGATTCTGATGGTGATGTGGTTTGTTTAAATCAGGCTCCGGGGGAGACAGTTGTTGTCCGTGGGATGAAAAAGCCCATCACGGTCATGCCTGGGCAGAAGACCAAACATTCCACCTCTTTGGTCTGGCAATATTTCTATCCAAATCCGGACAACAACTGTCTTGCCATATGTACCATATGTAAAGGTGAAATAAGTAGGGGTAGGGACGTCAACCACCTAGGAACATCCTCCCTTATACGGCACCTGCAGCGCGTTCATAAAAAGTTACTGTCAAGTTCAGAAACTTTGGCTCAGACCGTAAGCAGTCCAGGGACACCTAAATCCCGTTGTCCTGTTGTATCCAAGCGCCTGCAAACCACACCGTCAACTCCCTCCTCGTCAATTTCCTCCTTAGTCAGGATCGGAAGTAGTCCTGCAGGCCATATCACTGGCATGACTGACTCTCCTATCCGGGATTCCTCCGGAGGATCCTGCATTGCTACGCCTACTGCTGCCGCTGCTGCTGTTGCTGCTGCTGGGAGTCGTTCATCATTCCAGAGAGGAAGTAGGAACACCACTACTTTTACTAAACAATTGACCCTCCAACAGTCCTTAGCGAGGAGGATGATGAAGTACGACAGCAGTCATCCTGAAGCAAAACGTATAACTGAGGCCTTGACTGCTATGTTGGTGTTAGACGTGCGTCCGGTATCCGCCATTAGTGCAGTGGGATTTAGACAATTGATGGAGGTAGTGTGTCCCCGGTTCCAAATCCCGTCTAGATTCCACTTCACTAGGCAGGCGATACCGAGACTGTACAGAAACGTCAGAAAAAGTGTCCTCAGTGTCCTGAAAAATGCCGTTGTACACAATGTCCACTTAACCACGGACATGTGGACAAGTGGAACAGGGCAGACTAAGGACTATATGACTGTGACAGCCCACTGGGTAGATGTATCACCTTACGCAGCAACAGCAGCAGCGTCACCAGTAGCAGCATCTCAGAAACGCCAGCTCGTTACAAGGCAGGCTACGCTGTGTATCACCGGTTTCAGTAAGAGGCACACCGCCGACAACCTCTTAGAGAAACTGAGGGAAATCATCGCCCAGTGGCTTACCCCACTTAGACTCTCCTGGGGATTTGTGATATCTGACAACGCCACCAATATTGTGCGGGCATTACATCTGGGCAAATTCCAGCACGTACCATGTTTTGCTCACCCAATAAACTTGGTGGTGCAGAATTTTCTGAAAAGCGACAGGGGCGTGCAGGAGACGCTTTGGGTGGCCCGAAAAATTTCTGGCCACTTTCGCCATTCAGCGACTGCGTGCCGAAGACTGGAGCGCCAGCAAACACTCTTGAACCTGCCCCGCCATCACCTGAAGCAAGAGGTTGTGACGCGGTGGAACTCAACCCTCTATATGCTTCAGAGGATGGAGGAGCAGCAAAAGGCCATACAAGCCTATACATCCACCTATGACATAGGCAAAGGAGGGGGTATGCACCTGACTCAAGCGCAGTGGAGAATGATTTCCGTGTTGTGCAAGGTTCTTCAGCCCTTCGAACTTGCCACACGTGAAGTCAGTTCAGACACTGCCAGCTTGAGTCAGGTCATTCCCCTCATCAGGCTTTTGCAGAAGCAGCTGGAGAAAGTGAAGGAGGAGCTAAGACGGAGCGATTCCGCTCAGCATGTGGGACTTGTGGATGAAGCCCTTCATTCGCTTTGCCAGGATTCCAGGGTGGTCAATCTGTTGAAATCAGACCACTACATTTTGGCCACCGTGCTCGATCCTAGGTTTAAAGCCTATGTGGTGTCTCTCTTTCCGGCTGACACAAGCCTGCAGAGGTGCAAAGACCTGCTGGTGAACACACTGTCAGCTGAAGCGGAACGTGACACGTCAACGGCTCCTTCTTCATTTTCTCCCGCAACTGGGGCTGCCAGGAAAAAACTTAGGTATCCTAAGCAACCCGCTGGCGGTGATGCAGGGCAGGCAGGACCAAGTTTGGACATCTGGTCCGGACTGAAGGACCTGGCAACAATTTCTGACATGTCTACTGTCACTGCATATGATACTGTCACCATTGACAGAATGGTGGAGGATTACATCGGTGACAGCATCCAAGTAGGCATGTCAGACAGTCCATACCTGTACTGGCAGGAAAAAGAGGCAATTTGGAGGCCCCTGTACAAACTGGCTCTATTTTACCTGAGTTGCCCCCCCTCCAGTGTGTACTCCGAAAGAGTGTTTAGTGCAGCCGGGAACCTTGTCAGCGAAAGGCGTAGGAGGTTGCTTCCACAGAATGTGGAGAAGATGATGTTCATCAAAATGAATTATCAGCTCTTCCAGGGAGACCAGCCTCCAGAAGGTACAGAGGGACCTGTGGTGGTGGATTCAAGTGGGGACGAGTTAATACTTTGTGAGGATGAGGATGTACACACTGAAGAGGGTGAGGAATCGGTGGATGAGGAGGATGAGGATGACATCTTGCCTCCGTAGAGCCAGTTTGAGCAGGGACACATTAATTGCCAGCTTGTTTTGTGGGGGCCCAAACGAACCAATCATTTCAGCCACAGTTGTGTGGCAGACCCTGGCGCTGAAATGATTGATTTGTTAAAGTGTGCATGTCCTGTTTATACAACATAAGGGTGGATGGGAGGGCCCAAGGACAATTCCATCTTGCACCTCTTTTTTTCTTTGCATTATGTACAGTTTGGGGCCTAGTTTTTCTAACTGCCATCCTGTCTGCCACTGCAGTGTCACTCCTAGATGGGTCACGTGTTTGTGCCGCCCACTCGTGTCGCTTAGCATAGTCATCCAGCTACCTCGGTGCAACCTTTTGGACATAAAAACACTATTGTGAGGTGTGAGGTGTTCAGAATAGACTGGAAATGAATGGAAATTAAGGTTATTGAGGTTAATAATAGCATAGGAGCAGAAAAACCTACAAATTCTGTGATTTTAGCTGTTTTTATGCTTTTTTTCAAAAAAATACAGATCCAAAACACAAAACCCAGAACCCAAAACACGGAAGGGTGGTTTTGGCAAAACCAATCCAGATCCAAAACACGAAGAAAGATCCAGATCCAAAACCAAAACACAAAACACGAAAAGTGGCCGGTGCACACCCCTAATTTAAATAGAGAACGCAGCTCATAACCCCTTTAGCAAGTGCCAAAGGGGTTATGTCTCGTTCTAAATAGAGCCCCATAATATAAAATACTAAAGTAATACTGAGTGGACCTCGATAATAAACATTCCAACTTGCTGTGAGCGCCTGAGCAAATCTTCATTGCTCCGGCGCGGAGAGACAGCTGATCCGTGATCAGCTGATCAGTGAATCAATTTGGAGCAATGAAACTAGTGCGCCGGCATGAACCAGAGTTCACACACAAAAGAGTCGGCATCCAGCGGAAGGAGCAGGACAGGGGAGGAGGGATCTGAAATGAACCCCTCTTCACAACCTGGGACTCCTTCCCATAGGGATGGAGCAGGGTGAGCGCCGAGTGAATATTTCAATATTGTATTTTCGGAGCTTGATAAATTTCTGTCCCCAGACTAGTGTACGGGGACAGCGGGCCACATCGGGAGAGATACTGTAAGTAAGCAGGAGATATCAGCGATACTAGTGTACGGGGACAGCGGGCCACACCGGGAGAGATACTGTAAGTAAGCAGGAGATATCAGCGATACTAGTGTACGGGGACAGCGGGCCACACCGGGAGAGATACTGTAAGTAAGCAGGAGATATCAGCGATACTAGTGTACGGGGACAGCGGGCCACACCGGGAGAGATACTGTAAGTAAGCAGGAGATATCAGCGATACTAGTGTACGGGGACAGCGGGCCACACCGGGAGAGATACTGTAAGTAAGCAGGAGATATCAGCGATACTAGTGTACGGGGACAGCGGGCCACACCGGGAGAGATACTGTAAGTAAGCAGGAGATATCAGCGATACTAGTGTACGGGGACAGTGGGCCACATCGGGAGAGATACTGTAAGTAAGCAGGAGATATCAGCTATACTAGTGTATGGGGACAGCGGGCCACATCGGGAGAGATATTGTAAGTAAGCAGGAGATATCAGCGATACTAGTGTACAGGGACAGCGGACCACATCGGGAGAGATACTGTAAGTAAGCAGGAGATATCAGCTATACTAGTGTACGGGGACAGCGGGCCACATCGGGAGAGATACTGTAAGTAAGCAGGAGATATCAGCGATACTAGTGTACGGGGACAGCGGGCCACACCGGGAGAGATACTGTAAGTAAGCAGGAGATTTCAGCGATACTAGTGTACGGGGACAGCGGGCCACACCGGGAGAGATACTGTAAGTAAGCAGGAGATATCAGCGATACTAGTGTACGGGGACAGCGGGCCACACCGGGAGAGATACTGTAAGTAAGCAGGAGATATCAGCGATACTAGTGTACGGGGACAGCGGGCCACACCGGGAGAGATACTGTAAGTAAGCAGGAGATATCAGCGATACTAGTGTACGGGGACAGCGGGCCACATCGGGAGAGATACTGTAAGTAAGCAGGAGATATCAGCTATACTAGTGTATGGGGACAGCGGGCCACATCGGGAGAGATATTGTAAGTAAGCAGGAGATATCAGCGATACTAGTGTACAGGGACAGCGGGCCACATCGGGAGAGATACTGTAAGTAAGCAGGAGATATCAGCTATACTAGTGTACGGGGACAGCGGGCCACATCGGGAGAGATACTGTAAGTCAGCAGGAGATATCAGCGATACTAGTGTACGGGGACAGCGGGCCACATCGGGAGAGATACTGTAAGTAAGCAGGAGATATCAGCCATACTAGTGTACGGGGACAGCGGGCCACATCGGGAGAGATACTGTAAGTAAGCAGGAGATATCAGCGATACTAGTGTATGGCGACAGCGGGCCACATCGGGAGAGATACTGTAAGTAAGCAGGAGATATCAGCGATACTAGTGTACAGGGACAGCGGGCCACATCGGGAGAGATACTGTAAGTAAGCAGGAGATATCAGCGATACTAGTGTACAGGGACAGCGGGCCACATCGGGAGAGATAAGTAAGGCCCTCATTCAGAGCCGTACGCAAACAGCAGTACGCTCGTTGCGTTCCGATGTTGACTAACCGCGCATGCGTCGGTGTAACACTGCGCATGTGCGTACGGCAGATTGCGAGCTTTTTTGGTCTCGTTCGTCAAATAGCGTACAGGAAGTGACATGTCAAATGTGATTGACAGAACAGGGCGTTTTTGGGTGTTGACGGGGGTGGAGATGGAAAAACGCAGGCGTGGCGAGGCATTTTTGGGGCGTACATACATTAGCAGATGCGAGCGTAAAATGTGTACGGACCGACTCATACGTCACTGGATGATCCTCTTTCCCTTCAAAATGCTCGCACAGCTTAGGGTCTGGATTACTCGACCACATTGGCGATGGCCTTCTCCTCCATCCCGGCACTCCACGATGTTGCAGCGATTAATCGCGGGTGGTCAGAACAGCAATTAGTGTTGGATTGAAACCGGGCTTGGTATGTGTTTTGAAAGCAGTTTTTTGTGTTAGCACAAAAGCGTACGCAGGTGGAAATCAGAGCTGCTAATGTGATGATTACACAATCAATTTACGTACATTTGTGGGTGTTTCTTTTGGGCTCAATTTGTTGGTTAGGGCCTATTGTAACAATAATGTCATCATGTTTTTTTGGTTTTTACCTTTTTCTTTTGGCCTGTTGAATTTGCATCGTTATGTTAAATTTGAAACGTTCCTTAAAGAGCCCTTTTTTTTTTTGGCATGTAAAATGTGGTTTTTGCCAGTTTGTGCCTTTTGGCCCAGGATTAAATGTAATCCATTTTGACAATAATGTGAGAATACAATGTCTGTTTTTTAATTTTTTTTTATTGCTCAAACAAAAAATAAAATAAATAACCGATTTGTGGCAAAGATTTTTTGCAGGGTTCATTCCCAAAGTTACAATAATTGGGCCAACATAAAAGATTTATGAAATGTAGAACACAACATTAAAAACAATTCACAAGAAAGGAGAGGGAAGTTTTGACCAGAAAGGAATATGAGCCAAGCACAGAAGGAGTGTGGGAAAAGTCGCCATTGCTATCACCGTTTTTTCACCCGTTTGGCTGGGGGAGGGAGGGCGCCAGACCGGGTCCGGGATGTCATCGGGCTGGCCTGTCCAGAGGCAGATGTTGTGGCCTCTGGACTAGGTACAGGGCTAGGCACATTTGGAGGATTGGCTGATGTTGTGCCAGAGGTGGAGGATCCTGATGTTCCGGCAGGAAGGGAGGTCGGCTCCACCATGTGCTGGCGAACGAGCTGCTCCAGGGCATTGGCGATGCGGATGTTGGCCCTGGTATTTTCCGCCAGGGCCTGACCAATGGTCACGTTGGCCGCAGCATTTTGCTCCAGGGCCTCAGCCACCCGTAGCAGACTGGCGTCCATCCTCTGCAGAATCTCCGTATGGAAATCCGATTTGAAATTGAGTTCTGTGAGGAGGGCCACTGCCTGCGAGGGGGATTGCCCTGGACTGGCTTCTGCAGGGTCCTCAGCCAGATGTACTGGTTCCTCCCCTGCAGAGCCAGCAGAAATTCTGCGGCCAAGGCTCCCCTCTGGAGCAGACTCATCCGCCTGTGTCTCTGTTAGGAAAAATGAGAAAAGACTCACATTAGAATCTACATATTGGCCCAATAACATTTCAGAGTTGGTGACATCACGAGATTTACCTGGGACAACATGAGGAGCCGCAAAGTCTGGCATGTCCGTATCCATGTTGGACACGCCAAACACCTCCACAGGCTGCACACACCCCTGTGCCAGCTCTTCTAAATCCGTCAACTCCAATGACACAGGGGTGGGACCCCCACCTGTCCCCCTTGCATGCCTAGCCCTGTCCGCGAGTTTTTGCTTTAAGTGATATTTGAAGTCGCCCCATCTGTGGGATAAAATGGGAACCATTATCCTTTTGTTTAAAATGGGGTTTGTTTATAGGGGGGGCAAGTGTTTACTTACCGCCGTTTGACATCCCGGGCTAGACGGACATAATCACCCACCCTATTGACAGCAACGGCTACCTCTTCCCACAGTCTCCACTTCTGGCTTATACTCATATTCCTGTCTGCCTGTGGCAGGATGTCCACACACTTCTGAATCAAAACCTCCATCTCCTTTCTTGTGAAATGTGGCTGCCTTTTCTTTTTGGCAGCTTTGGCCGGAATACTGGGCCCAGCAGCCTCTTCCATGTCATCCTCCTCACCTATTTGTGTAAATATGCAGATTTCTCAAATTCACAACTTGCCCAATCTTAGGTTTCAAATTAATCACTGCGACAAAATGCATGAAAGACTTACCGCCTGACTCTTGTCCATTGTTTCCCTGGTCTGTAGCCATGTCTGAGGTCCAAACAAGAAATACACCAGAATTTAAATGTTGTTTCATGACGTATTTATACATGCGTCCTTATTTTGCGGCCGCATCATTGATTGTGCGTTCCTATGATCCCTCCTTAATTTTAGCGGGAAACGAAACACTATTTATGGCTTGGTGTGTCTCGAGTCGAGGTGGCGTTTTTGGATTGTTGGAGGTTACCTTGGTTGGAGTTTCTTGTTTGCGGATTAAGGAGTTGGCGTTTAGAGTTTATTTTGTTTGCTAGATTTGCGTTTTTATTTTCCGTTAGCTTTTTTGGGGGGGGGGTTTTTGCCCTCGTTTCTTGATTTGGTAAGTTTTGTGAAGTCTAACTTTGGTTCAATTGGTGTCTCCTTTTGTTTGTTATTGTTCTTAATTTTTTGTACCATAATTTCATCTCTTTTAGGTTTTTTTTTTCTTTCGGACCCAAAGACCTTTTGTTTGGGAATCTTATATATTTGCTCTTGGTAAGTCCATTTTTTAACTTGGCGAACTAATTAGCGCATTTTTCTCTGTTTGTATAGTGACTTGTATTGGCGAACTAATTAGCGCATTTTTCTCTGTTTTTTAACTTGTATTTGCAAACTAATTAGCGCATTTTTCTCTGTTTTTTAACTTGTATTTGCGAACTAATTAGCGCATTTTTCTCTGTTTGTATAGTGACTTGTATTTGCGAACTAATTTGCGCATTTTTAAATGCTTATTCATCCTGTAAAATTGTTTGGGGTTGCCCTTTAGCATTTTAGGCTTACATTTGACCCCAATTTGACGTACTGTGTGCAATGTCGTTTTGCTCTTTGCCCAAATGTGTGTTTCGCCTATTTTATGTTTTGTCTTGCACCAAATTTACAAACATAAATGCACCGACTAAACAGTTTTTTTTTAATATTGGGAATATTTACAGTTTGGACGTATCATGACAATACCCCGGCATGTAAGCAGCAATGGATGGTATCATCAAGCTAAGTTGTTTTAATTTTCTTTTGGGGTGGGTCCAAAGCCTTACATTCAAATCTTGCCATTTCAGGTTGATCTTGGGCGGATTGTTCTGGCCATGCTCCCGGAAGCCGACCAACCTCAATCTCGTCCCAGGCGTAGGCGTCGTAGGCGTGCAAGGCCCCAGATATTTCGAACACGTGTCACCCTTTTTGGAATGCCCGATGATGAGGTTTTAAGATGCTACCGTCTTCCTCCAAAAATCATCATAGACACTCTCTCATTAATAGAGAGTGATCTTGAGCGGCAAATTGACAGTCCAACAGCAATACCACCACTTACGCAATTTATGGCGGTGTTACATTTCTGTGCCTCAGGATCGTTTCAAACAACGGTGGGAATAGTGGCGGGCATCTCACAATCCTCCTTTTCCAGGATCCTGAGGGCAGTGATGGAGGCACTTTTCAAGCACCTCCATCATTTTATTAAAATGCCTTTGGATATGGGTGCCCTTAGTGTGGCCAAGGCCAATTTTTACCAAATAGCTGGCTTCCCACACATCATAGGGGTTGTGGATGGTACTCACATACCACTTCAGCCTCCAGCACGGCTGGAGGCAATATTTCGCAACCGTAAACACTATCACTCCCTGAATGTAATGGTGGTATGTGATGCCTCCCTCCAGATCCTGTCCCTGAATGCAAAATTACCAGGAAGTGCAGATGACTACTTCATCATCCGGCAATCAGGGATATGGCACAAATTAAACAACCTACAAGCTGGTGATGCATGGCTTCTGGGTAAGTGTAGACCTTTAGTACATAACAATGTTAAGCTTGATACACAGTGATCCTGATGTTGTCTATTCTTTTTCATAGGAGACAGTGGATACCCTTGCATGCCCTGGCTGCTCACTCCTTATTTGGCTCCCACACCAGGCCCACAAAGTGAGTTTAATACCGCACTTACAGCCACCAGGCAAGTGGTGGAGTGCTGTATCAGCCTTTTAAAAGGCCGATTCAGATGCCTCCACCGCTCTGGTGGCGAGCTCATGTATTTGCCGGATATGGTTTCGAAAATTGTGGTCCTGTGTGGGATATTTCACAACATCTCCATAAGGAGTGGTGTCCCAATGCAGCCAGAGGATGCCTTACCTGAGGATGGCCCCCCCGAGGTTGGTCGGAGGTCAGTATGTGGGGGGGCCATACACGATGATGTGGTGGCCCGATATTTTAGGTAATTATTGACCAAACAACAGTGTTTATACCCAATGTGTTACGGTTTTTTGGCCTTCATCTTTTTTGATATTAATTCTTGCACCATCTTCTGTTTGTTTGCATAATCTTTGCCACTCCCATGATGACTACTTCCTGCTACCCTTCAAAAACCTTTATGTGGAAACTTCTGGAATATATTATGACACCCATATTGCAACGCCATATTTTTGAAATCATGTGGGCATGGACCTTCGTCAACCAGTTCTTGATTTGTTGTGTGTTTGTTTCCTGTTTTTGGTATGTGGTGTATTTCTGATTATCACTGTGTGTTTTGTTTGTGAGTGACCACTTTGTTTTTTGATTTCTGTTGTGAATAAATATTTGGAGAGTGTAATTTGTTTCCTTTTTGGGCACGTTAGAAGCAAGTGTAACCAAACTCCCAAACGTTAAAATTACCTAAGGGGTAACCCAGTAATGAAGCAAGTGGAGCTAAAATGTAATATGTTTTCGGGGTACTAACCAACACACCAAGGAATCCTGTACAATCAGTTGCCTTCGTAAGATTGGCCTAAGCAGATTGGCCACCAAATAGGAACCTGTAAAATGTTGTAAACTATCATGTTGTCCACCCCAAAAATGGAAAATGACATTGGTACTGGGAGGTGTTTCTTGTGCCTGTTTGCCTTCAAAATACAACACACAATCTGTAGTGAGATTATTTGGCAATCCTTGCTTGAAGAGTCTACTTATGTCAGTGTAAAGAATCTTGGATTTACTAAAAATGCATGAGACAGAGCGTGAATTAAAACTGATTTATTTGTAAACAATTTGAAAAAAAATAAAAATAAAAACTAATTCCTAAGGAGGACCGCCAGATGGTCAAGGCCCTGCAGAAGCCCGGTGACTTGCTCCCGCATACGTGCCACACACTGACAGATTTCTGCCCGACGCCTCTGTTCCTCTGTGGGTGACAAAAGTTTGGGGATTAATACATCAATAATGAAGCAACATTAAAAAAAAACACAAAACAAGCAAACCAAAACTTAAAAACTTGTGCCAAAAAACAACATTACACGGATAAAACCCAGCACCCCAAAATGTCCTAGGCCAAAAATACAAGGGCCCTAAAAAAATGCACACAGGTGTGATATGTGTATGGTGAAATCAGCAGGAACAGGTAAAGACAACCCCCAAAAATACCCTAAGGCGACAGAAAGCCAACAAAAATGGGGAGGACACATGATTACATACAAACAGTTTGTGGTGCCCAAAAAAAAAAAAAAAAACATACCGTTCGGCAAAACACCAGAGCGAGAAGCCACTCCCTCGACCACCTCGGAGGTGGCTACATTCCCCAAACCTAGAGGCAGGATGTTGGAAGAATCCTGGGAGGGGGTATTTGGAGGAGGGGCGGATGGAGGAGAGGGGGAATTGGGCTGGAGGGGAAGTAGACCAGAAATCTCGGCCACAGGGTCTGGGGAGGAGGGGGTAATTGAGGAATTGGGGGTTGGAGAGAGGGGCCGGGACCGGCGTCTTGTCTGGCGATGACGCCGTAGTCTTTGCTGTGCCCCTAAAAGATGTAAAAAATATTGTGGTTAGTTTCAACAGGAATCCAAATACCAAAAAAAAAATATATATATAAGTACAATGACGAAATAGGATAGACATGAAAACATGCACATGCAGATATGAGTACAATGACTAAATAGGACAGATATGAAAACATGCACATGCAGATATGAGTACAATGACTAAATAGGACAGACATGAAAACATGCACATGCAGATATGAGTACAATGACTAAATAGGACAGACATGAAAACATGCACATGCAGATATGACTACAATGACTAAATAGGACAGACATGAAAACATGCACATGCAGACATGAGTACAATGACTAAATAGGACAGACATGTAAACATGCACATGCAGATATGAGTACAATGACTAAATAGGACAGACATGAAAACATGCACATGCAGTTAGGGCCCACAAGATAAACTTGAAAACCACAGTCCATAAAACTTACTTTCCTCGATCTGCATGCGAAAGCATGCCAGCAAGCGGGGCGTACGCCGGTGCAGGTCCGACCACCTGCGCTCCAGCTGGCCAATATGTCGGCGACGTACCTCCGCATATGCGGAACGCTTTCTGCTATTTGAGATGGGTGGAGGCTGACTGGTGATCCGCCTGTCCATCACCTCTGTGAGCACCAGCAGTTCGCGCCTGGTGAATGCGGCGGATCTCATGATGGCAATGGTGTATTTTTAGAAAATTATTTTTAATAAAGCACCAAAAAAAATTTGATTGGCTAATGTATTTGGGAAATTAACAGGACAAATTCTATTGGTTAGTGTATGAGTCATGTGTTCGACAGGGCCACAAATCTCTTGAGAGTTATGATAGGCTTGATGCAGTGACATGCGTAAGCAAATTTAAATAAAGAAATGAACCACAGAAAATTTGTGGGGATACAAACAAATAGAACAATTGCTTAATTGGGGCTAACATGTCTTTTGAACAATAAAAGCGAAAGTTTAAGCCATACGTATTCTGCGAGTAAACACAAACACGGACAAGATTAAAGTGTATTGCATTGTGTTGAAAAAAAAAAAACAATTAAGCTAATTGATACATTGATTGGCATGATACGATTGAGGGAGGTAGGCTGAAAAAACGAGAAGGTAATCGGAATCTGACAGGCCCACTTCCGGTTTGTACTTGTGCGTGCGTTCCCTTCAAGCCATTTCGGGGATGTATGCTCGCTATTTGGCACGCTCGTTAGTTAGAGGAGGGGTCGCCTGAGTTTGGGGCGGATTTTTAGCTGCGTACGAAAATACGAGCGAGTGCTTGAATTTAAATATTTTTTTCCGTACGCCGAACGTACGTACGCCCACTTGCGAGTGGGTCTGAATCAGGGCCTAAGCAGGAGATATCAGCGATACTAGTGTACGGGGACAGCGGGCCACATCGGGAGAGATATTGTAAGTAAGCAGGAGATATCAGCGATACTAGTGTACGGGGACAGCGGGCCACATCGGGAGAGATACTGTAAGTAAGCAGGAGATATCAGCGATACTAGTGTACGGGGACAGCGGGCCACATCGGGAGAGATACTGTAAGTAAGCAGGAGATATCAGCGATACTAGTGTACGGGGACAGCGGGCCACATCGGGAGAGATACTGTAAGTAAGCAGGAGATATCAACTATACTAGTGTATGGGGACAGCGGGCCACATCGGGAGAGATACTGTAAGTAAGCAGGAGATATCAGCGATACTAGTGTACGGGGACAGCGGGCCACATCGGGAGAGATACTGTAAGTAAGCAGGAGATATCAGCGATACTAGTGTACGGGGACAGCGGGCCACATCGGGAGAGATACTGTAAGTAAGCAGGAGATATCAGCGATACTAGTGTACGGGGACAGCGGGCCACATCGGGAGAGATACTGTAAGTAAGCAGGAGATATCAGCGATACTAGTGTACGGGGACAGCGGGCCACATCGGGAGAGATACTGTAAGTAAGCAGGAGATATCAGCGATACTAGTGTACGGGGACAGCGGGCCACATCGGGAGAGATACTGTAAGTAAGCAGGAGATATCAGCGATACTAGTGTACGGGGACAGCGGGCCACATCGGGAGAGATACTGTAAGTAAGCAGGAGATATCAGCGATAGTAGTGTACGGGGACAGCGGGCCACACCGGGAGAGATACTGTAAGTAAGCTGGAGATATCAGCGATACTAGTGTACGGGGACAGCGGGCCACATCGGGAGAGATACTGTAAGTAAGCAGGAGATATCAGCCATACTAGTGTACGGGGACAGCGGGCCACATCGGGAGAGATACTGTAAGTAAGCAGGAGATATCAGCGATACTAGTGTACAGGGACAGCGGGCCACATCGGGAGAGATACTGTAAGTAAGCAGGAGATCTCAGCCATACCAGTGTACGGGGACAGCGGGCCACATCGGGAGAGATGCTGTAAGTAAGCAGGAGATATCAGCGATACTAGTGTACGGGGACAGCGGGCCACATCGGGAGAGATACTGTAAGTAAGCAGGAGATATCAGCGATACTAGTGTACGGGGACAGCGGGCCACATCGGGAGAGATACTGTAAGTAAGCAGGAGATATCAGCGATACTAGTGTACGGGGACAGCGGGCCACATCGGGAGAGATACTGTAAGTAAGCAGGAGATATCAGCGATAGTAGTGTATGGGGACAGCGGGCCACATCGGGAGAGATAAGTAAGCAGGAGATATCAGCGATACTAGTGTACGGGGACAGCGGGCCACATCGGGAGAGATATTGTAAGTAAGCAGGAGATATCAGCGATACTAGTGTATGGGGACAGCGGGCCACATCGGGAGAGATACTGTAAGTAAGCAGGAGATATCAGCGATACTAGTGTACGGGGACAGCGGGCCACATCGGGAGAGATACTGTAAGTAAGCAGGAGATATCAGCGATACTAGTGTACGGGGACAGCGGGCCACATCGGGAGAGATACTGTAAGTAAGCAGGAGATATCAACTATACTA
Organism: Taudactylus pleione; assembly: GCA_031769625.1. Lineage (NCBI taxonomy): Eukaryota > Metazoa > Chordata > Amphibia > Anura > Myobatrachidae > Taudactylus > Taudactylus pleione. Next base: position 12,695,526 of record JAUIMM010000112.1, read on the forward strand.
GTGTATGGGGACAGCGGGCCACATCGGGAGAGATACTGTAAGTAAGCAGGAGATATCAGCGATACTAGTGTACGGGGACAGCGGGCCACATCGGGAGAGATACTGTAAGTAAGCAGGAGATATCAGCGATACTAGTGTACGGGGACAGCGGGCCACATCGGGAGAGATACTGTAAGTAAGCAGGAGATATCAGCGAAACTAGTGTACGGGGACAGCGGGCCACATCGGGAGAGATACTGTAAGTAAGCAGGAGATATCAGCGATACTAGTGTACGGGGACAGCGGGCCACATCGGGAGAGATACTGTAAGTAAGCAGGAGATATCAGCGATACTAGTGTACGGGGACAGCGGGCCACATCGGGAGAGATACTGTAAGTAAGCAGGAGATATCAGCGATACTAGTGTACGGGGACAGCGGGCCACATCGGGAGAGATACTGTAAGTAAGCAGGAGATATCAGCGATAGTAGTGTACGGGGACAGCGGGCCACACCGGGAGAGATACTGTAAGTAAGCTGGAGATATCAGCGATACTAGTGTACGGGGACAGCGGGCCACATCGGGAGAGATACTGTAAGTAAGCAGGAGATATCAGCCATACTAGTGTACGGGGACAGCGGGCCACATCGGGAGAGATACTGTAAGTAAGCAGGAGATATCAGCGATACTAGTGTACGGGGACAGCGGGCCACATCGGGAGAGATACTGTAAGTAAGCAGGAGATCTCAGCCATACCAGTGTACGGGGACAGCGGGCCACATCGGGAGAGATGCTGTAAGTAAGCAGGAGATATCAGCGATACTAGTGTATGGGGACAGCGGGCCACATCGGGAGAGATACTGTAAGTAAGCAGGAGATATCAGCGATACTAGTGTACGGGGACAGCGGGCCACATCGGGAGAGATACTGTAAGTAAGCAGGAGATATCAGCGATACTAGTGTACGGGGACAGCGGGCCACATCGGGAGAGATACTGTAAGTAAGCAGGAGATATCAGCGATAGTAGTGTATGGGGACAGCGGGCCACATCGGGAGAGATAAGTAAGCAGGAGATATCAGCGATACTAGTGTACGGGGACAGCGGGCCACATCGGGAGAGATATTGTAAGTAAGCAGGAGATATCAGCGATACTAGTGTATGGGGACAGCGGGCCACATCGGGAGAGATACTGTAAGTAAGCAGGAGATATCAGCGATACTAGTGTACGGGGACAGCGGGCCACATCGGGAGAGATACTGTAAGTAAGCAGGAGATATCAGCGATACTAGTGTACGGGGACAGCGGGCCACATAAGGAGAGATACTGTAAGTAAGCAGGAGATATGAGCGATACTAGTGTATGGGGACAGCGGGCCACATCGGGAGAGATACTGCAAGTAAGCAGGAGATATCAGCGATACTAGTGTACGGGGACAGCGGGCCACATCGGGAGAGATACTGTAAGTAAGCAGGAGATATCAACTATACTAGTGTACGGGGACAGCGGGCCACATCGGGAGAGATACTGTAAGTAAGCAGGAGATATCAGCGATACTAGTGTACGGGGACAGCGGGCCACATCGGGAGAGATACTGTAAGTAAGCAGGAGATATCAGCGATACTAGTGTACGGGGACAGCGGGCCACACCGGGAGAGATACTGTAAGTAAGCAGGAGATATCAGCGATACTAGTGTACGGGGACAGCGGGCCACATCGGGAGAGATACTGTAAGTAAGTAGGAGATATCAGCCATACTAGTGTACGGGGACAGTGGGCCACATCGGGAGAGATACTGTAAGTAAGCAGGAGATATCAGCGATACTAGTGTACGGGGACAGCGGGCCACATCGGGAGAGATACTGTAATAAGCAGGAGATATCAGCGATAATAGTGTACGGGGACAACGGGCCACATCGGGAGAGATACTGTAAGTAAGCAGGAGATATCAGCGATAGTAGTGTATGGGGACAGCGGGCCACATCGGGAGAGTTAAGTAAGCAGGAGATATCAGAGATACTAGTGTACGGGGACAGCGGGCCACATCGGGAGAGATATTGTAAGTAAGCAGGAGATATCAGCGATACTAGTGTATGGGGACAGCGGGCCACATCGGGAGAGATACTGTAAGTAAGCAGGAGATATCAGCGATACTAGTGTACGGGGACAGCGGGCCACATCGGGAGAGATAGTGTAAGTAAGCAGGAGATATCAGCGATACTAGTGTACGGGGACAGCGGGCCACATCAGGAGAGATACTGTAAGTAAGCAGGAGATATCAGCGATACTAGTGTATGGGGACAGCGGGCCACATCGGGAGAGATACTGCAAGTAAGCAGGAGATATCAGCGATACTAGTGTATGGGGACAGCGGGCCACATCGGGAGAGATATTGTAAGTAAGCAGGAGATATCAGCGATACTAGTGTATGGGGACAGCGGGCCACATCGGGAGAGATAATGTAAGTAAGCAGGAGATATCAGCGATACTAGTGTACGGGGACAGCGTGCCACATCGGGAGAGATACTGTAAGTAAGCAGGAGATATCAGCGATAGTAGTGTATGGGGACAGCGGGCCACATCGGGAGAGATAAGTAAGCAGGAGATATCAGCGATACTAGTGTACGGGGACAGCGGGCCACATCGGGAGAGATATTGTAAGTAAGCAGGAGATATCAGCGATAGTAGTGTATGGGGACAGCGGGCCACGTCTGGAGAGATACTGTAAGTAAGCAGGAGATATCAGCGATACTAGTGTACGGGGACAGCGGGCCATATCGGGAGAGATACTGTAAGTAAGCAGGAGATATCAGCTATACTAGTGTATGGGGACAGCGGGCCACATCGGGAGAGATACTGTAACTAAGCAGGAGATATCAGCGATACTAGTGTACGGGGACAGCGGGCCACATCGGGAGAGATACTGTAAGAAAGCATGAGATTTCAGCTATACTAGTGTATGGGGACAGCAGGCCACATCGGGAGAGATACTGTAACTAAGCAGGAGATATCAGCGATAGTAGTGTACGGGGACAGCGGGCCACACCGGGAGAGATACTGTAAGTAAGCAGGAGATATCAGCTATACTAGTGTATGGGGACAGCGGGCCACATCGGGAGAGATACTGTAACTAAGCAGGAGATATCAGCGATACTAGTGTATGGGGACAGCGGGCCACATCGGGAGAGATATTGTAAGTAAGCAGGAGATATCAGCGATACTAGTGTATGGGGACAGCGGGCCACATCGGGAGAGATACTGTAAGTAAGCAGGAGATATCAGCGATACTAGTGTACGGGGACAGCGTGCCACATCGGGAGAGATACTGTAAGTAAGCAGGAGATATCAGCGATAGTAGTGTATGGGGACAGCGGGCCACATCGGGAGAGATAAGTAAGCAGGAGATATCAGCGATACTAGTGTACGGGGACAGCGGGCCACATCGGGAGAGATATTGTAAGTAAGCAGGAGATATCAGCGATACTTGTGTATGGGGACAGCGGGCCACATCGGGAGAGATACTGTAAGTAAGCAGGAGATATCAGCGATAGTAGTGTATGGGGACAGCGGGCCACGTCTGGAGAGATACTGTAAGTAAGCAGGAGATATCAGCGATACTAGTGTACGGGGACAGCGGGCCATATCGGGAGAGATACTGTAAGTAAGCAGGAGATATCAGCTATACTAGTGTATGGGGACAGCGGGCCACATCGGGAGAGATACTGTAACTAAGCAGGAGATATCAGCGATACTAGTGTACGGGGACAGCGGGCCACATCGGGAGAGATACTGTAAGAAAGCATGAGATTTCAGCTATACTAGTGTATGGGGACAGCGGGCCACATCGGGAGAGATACTGTAACTAAGCAGGAGATATCAGCGATAGTAGTGTACGGGGACAGCGGGCCACATCTGGAGAGATACTGTAAGTAAGCAGGAGATATCAGCTATACTAGTGTATGGGGACAGCGGGCCTCATCGGGAGAGATACTGTAACTAAGCAGGAGATATCAGCGATACTAGTGTACGGGGACAGCGGGCCACATCGGGAGAGATACTGTAAGTAAGCAGGAGATATCAGCTATACTAGTGTATGGGGACAGCGGGCCACATCGGGAGAGATACTGTAACTAAGCAGGAGATATCAGCGATACTAGTGTACGGGGATAGCAGGCCACATCGGGAGAGATACTGTAAGTAAGCAGGAGATATCAGCGATATCTCTTGCTTTACCATTTTGATGAATGGCCCGAAAACTTAATTTCTACAAAAGCAGGTGAAAATTTTCACTTTCCCCTGCTTTTGTAGAAATTAAATGATAATGAATAGAGCACTACTGGTTAAACTATGCATGAACTAAGCTATGATCTGCACTTGTAAGGTGTTTAAATTATACTAAACTAATATAAAGTGTGGTTAATATTGTCAGAGGTTAACCAACATCAGTGTTATCTTCAGTGGTCAACTTATGTCCCTCTGATAGACTAATCACAGGAGGTTTAATGATTACTAGACTTGTGTTGAACTTGCTGGGTGAAACCTTCTTCCAATGCTGGGAGAGAATGTTGGGTGCTGTGACACAGCAGCTGGCCTGGACATGGGCTGACGCACCAGTTGACAAGCTGCTGGATTAGAAAGAATATTAAAAGGCAGCAAGTGTAGGATTAGGGGTAAATGAGCATCTGACAGCAATTTGCAGCAGGAGAGGACAGATGACAAACAGTGAGAACTGGGCACCAGAGGGGGAGGTTTGAGGGCATGGGAAAAGTGTGTCAGTAATCAGCCGCGCTCCAGGTTCTTCATCTTCATGAATAGGGCAGGAAATGGGATTTGAGATGTGATGAGCAGTGATGAGTACACTACAGCAAATAAACAAGACCAAGCATTTATTTGCCTTCAATCATGCGGAAATGGCTTTTTCTGCATGATGAAGGCAAATCTTAGTACTTGGGCTATTTAACAATAACTGTGATATCTCCTGTTTTAACTGAATATCACTCACTACACATAATTTTCTTTGGAGATGACAAACGGCGGTAATTTTTCAAGCCAAGAATTTTGGAGTTAACAGCGATAGCTAACGCCATTTTCAGACTACTCTTTCTCGGACATTGGCACAGGTGTCCTTGAGAGATGATGTTTTACCTCGTTATGGGAGCCGAACTTGGTGGATTTATTCTATTGCAGTAAACAAAATTCAATTAATCCAGAATTATTCCCCATAGAAAGCAGAGGTTTGATTGGTGAACAAAGGCTTACCTAATTTATGTTCATCGGTTAAGTTGCTGTTTCAGCACCGGTAACTGTGACCACTGTACTGTACTGACTGAATCTATACTTCACACACTTTGCTGCCACTAGTCTGGTGGCAGAGATACGGCCTGGTGATCATGGTGGCAGAGATACGGCCTGGTGAGTGATCATGGTGGCAGAGATACGGCCTGGTGAGTGATCATGGATGCTACAGAGATAATAAAGAAATACACCATTAGCACCTAACAGGAATACAAGGTTATGCTACTGTATCTTTACCAGGGTGGATCTAAAGTCAGTATCCTGACTATGAATAACATAGAAATTTAAGTTCAAATGGCCTTTATTTTTTTCAGTTGCTGGTGAAAAGCTGTGATCGGCGAAAAGTTTTCGCTGATGACGTCATTTCGCCAGTTGAAGACTTTCCGCCCAATTCAATTGCAATAACTTTTCACCTAAGCAGAAAGTCAATGCATTCATATAAGCGAAAAAGATTCGCCTCTGAACGGAGGCGGGAATAAGTGCAGATTTGGGGTTTTGGGGTGCAAAGTTGCGGCAACCCCCGTGCAGTGTTAGGACAGTCCCCCAAAGGTAAATTGTGTCAAAAAAAGTAAAAAAAAAAAAAAAATCTTTAGAACACCCCAAAAAAGTATTTTTTTAGGGGGGGTGAAAAAGTGCAAAGTTGGATGACAAAAATAATAACTAGAGAAAAAGACTCCAGGGGGGTCCCCGAGTATGCCCCAGGTGTTTTTTACTTTGCAGGTGTTTGCGGCAGGTGGTTTGTCCATGCTTTTTAAAACTTCACTTTAGCAACTTTTAAATATGCTGGCCCCCATTTTCAGGTACCCCAAATTTGCTTGGACTAGCTATTTTGTAGAAAAGATATTGCTAAATGCCATTCTTCACCCCTCATGCAAATACGCAAATTATCACCTATTGAGAGACCATTTAAGTACCCCAAATATCTTCAGCAGGGCTATTCGGGGGTATCCATATTGATCCCCCATGTCAGTGCATCTTTTGGGGGGCGTCAGGCTGATTTCCCCAAAACTGACAGCACTTTTCGCCTGTTTGAGTTTTGCTGGGACGTGGAATTGAATAGGGAGAAAAGAGACCGTGCGCGCTCTACTTTTCCGGACTTAAAACCAGCGATGTAGGCAGCAAGTGCACCAGGCGAAAAGTCCGGGACTTTTTGCCGGACATTGAATATGCCCCATAGTCTCCATTTACTTCAAAACACTTCTCCCATCAATGCTCCAACCTCCTGATTCCGTTCAGGAAAAAGTCAGGTGATTGGTCCTCAAACCAGCCCTGTACAGCAGTCACGACATCGTCATCAGACGCAAAAGCCTTCCCACCAATGTATTCCTTGAGCTTCCTTGAGCTTGAGTGTGAATGTCAGTAGCGTCATCTTCTTCATTTGCAGATATTTAATGACGGCTCGAATTCAGTATTCGCCATTTTTCAGTATTCTCCATTTTCCACATTTTTGTGATACTGTTCTGTTTATTATTCAAGATCTGCAAAAATAAAAGTATAATTGTGCTGTAATTTTCCACAGTGTTCTACTAAGATCTCTAGTACATACATACAGAAAATCAATACGGGGCGACATCTACGTCAGAACATGGACTATTGCATCCTCCCTCGTATACCTGCCAATTTACAGTCTTTGTAAATTGGCAGGTATACGAGTATATGTCTATCTATATCTGTACATGTTATCAACCATTTGCTGTGGATTATAACAGAAGATTGCATAATGTATATTGCTGAGTTGTGTTGTACAGAGGGTTATATAACAGAACTCCGTAATCATAAGTTACGCTCATCTAATAAAGTTATGTGTGACTCAGCATGGAATGACTAGTCTGTTATACAATGTGAGTGTGAGGTCAGTGTATGCCTGTTTGCGGAGGGTATCTTGCGTATTTTCGCACTGTGCGCCTAAATCAGAGGTGGAGGCAGTTGCAACCACAGTATGATTTTTTGTGGAGTCTCAGCGGTGGTAATATGCAAATTCTAGTTTCAACCTTCCCCTTTGTTCTAGCGTGCGCGGACTGTACAAGCCCTGGCACACCCACTTTTAATGTCCGTGGACAGTGTACCGCTGCTTCTGAGCACTCCACCATTGGCGCAGCAGTGACACTTGCACCAGCCTATAGCTGAACTCTGGTGAACTCTGTGTCTGTGACCCTGCATTTGGAAACTCAGCCGCGGGCAGACACGTCAGTCACTCTCCCATAACACGCCCATGAGACAGCCTTTTTTGGCTCCCACTTCAAGCTACCTCCTAGACACCGCCCAGGAACATTCATGGTTTTGTCTCACTAGTTATAATGCCAACGCCTCCGTATGCAACAGCGGACTCTGTGTACACTCAGGGGAATGCATGCGCTGTAGGGGCTTACAGGACTTAATGCACATGCGCAGTAGCAAATAATCACGCAATTGCGCAAACTTCAACACTGCGTCTACCCAGGGACGTGCAGTCAGGGTAGGCAGGGCCTCCCCTGTCATACTCCTGAGATTTGATATAAAAATTATTAGAATAATAAAAAGATATTTATAACTTATAAACATCTTCACCATCTTTGTGGAGCTCCCTGGGACAGCAGGGAGACGGAACATGAGGCAGCAACAGCTCAGCCTTGCTTCTGTACAGTCAGTCACTGCTTGCAGAGCTGGGTGCGGGGCCACACCATGGGCAGTAAGCTGCACAGAAATAGAGCTAATAGAGGCATGCCTCTTAGTATGGGAGTTGTGCCTTGAGGTCTGATGGACCCCTTGGATGCGTGATGTGACCAGGAAGTGCCCTACAGTGTTTAGTGATCAGAGCTGAGTCAGCAGCAGCAAGAGAAAACACAGTAATGGAGGTAGGAGAATCAATGTACACTGAAGCTTAGTGTAGTGAGGGGAGAGTTACAGTGAGTAGGGGATGAAACAGGCTCCCAGCACTCAGACCCATCTCGATGTGTGCCTCCCCAGCCATTGACCTCACTGCAATTCACTGCATCCACCTCTGGATCAGGCCCTGTGGGTGCACTAGAACTGCGCACATGCAAGTACGGGTGATGCAGAGACTTATACACATACATTTAAGCCTGAAGTGTAACTGTATTGTAATGGGACGTTCTCCCTTAGGAATGGTTTAGAGAGGTTGTGTCATGGGCGTAACTACCATAGGTGCAGGGGGTGCAGCTGCTGTGGGGCCCAGAGCTGCAGGGGCCCATCTTCCTTGCCAGTGTTACATGTGTTATATACATTTATTATTTATTACAATTGGGTGGTACATAGGGGCCCTTACAAATGTTTTTTTCCAAATACCTAGTAACAGTATGCCCCTGGGGTAAGTTGATGCAACTGCATGACTAAGCAGAGCTGGACAAATGTGAAAATGGGCTGGGTACAGAATGCCAGCATTCGGGATCCCAGTAGTCAGAATCACGATGCCGACATCCCGACAGGGTTAGAATATCGACACTTTGTCGGTCAGTATCGTAACCCTCCCCCTCTCCCTACCCTAACCCTCCCCTCCCCAGTGCTTAACACTAACCTTCCCCTCCTAGTGCCTAAACCTAAAATCCCCCTTCCTGCACCCTAACCCTACCCCTAGTGCCTAATGTTAACCCTATCTCTAACGGTGACCCTGCCCCTCACCATGCTACTTACCTTCAGGATTCCGTCAGTCGGGATGCCGGCGCCGAGATTCTGACAGGTGTTGGGATTCTGGTGCCAGCATTCTGACCTCCGGAATCCCCTCCATCAGTATTTTAACCGCATCCGTGAAAATATGCCTAATTTCCAGGCATATCTTGTACCTATTATTGGGTAGGTGCAAATATACATTGATGGTGATGACAGTAATATACCAGGAGGACACATAGGGGCAGGGCAACCGCAAGCTGCGCACAACCAGCATATGGGCGAATATGTGCACTTTTCCGTGCACACAGTTCAGGAGTAACATACGCCCAGCTTTCTCCTAACTCTGCATCAGGCCAAATATGTAGTAGAGACGACAGTCATAAACATAGACTTCTTTTACTTGAAGCTCATCATAATATCCTAACTTTGTGCATATAGATGTATAAATGCATTATTACAGATATCATACATTCCATAGTAAATGCACCACCATCAACTGCTGAATATAATTTCTCACCCTGCAATAGATTACTATATTTAATTTATGTACTATTCTACGTACAGCTTTGTAATATGAAGGAATAACAGGCATGCTCTGGTAAGAATAACAGCTGCAAATTGCCTACTCTCCCGAAATGGCTCCTAAAAAATCGGCAAGTCTCCCGCATACCCCTCTAGCTGCCCAAACACCCCACTGGCCGCTCAAACCCCAGCCCGCGCAGCCGCCCATTTACAGAACACAAGTGAGTGGTGGTTCGGGTGGGGGTGGGTGGGGGTGTCACACGATTCGCTCTGAATTGCGTCATTGTAGCTCCGCCCACCACTATGTTTTCTCAACACTTCTCTGCGCTGACCTATCTGCATGGTCGGCAAGTATGATTTTAGAGTATTCGTAAATGACCAAAAATTATTGCAGCTTCCTAATCAGTTACTAGTTAGCTGTAATTAATTTCTATACAACATACATTTGTTTTGTATTGATAATTACAGGATAATGAACGCCTCCTATAAATGATAAGGACTGCCGGTCTCCCATACCCAACCCGTGTCAGCCAGTAATAAATACATCTGCACAAACCAACTATCAGATCTGGAAAACATGCACTGATAGGGTTGCACTGTTTTATAGACCATCATTAGGCTTAGTTATTAATACTGTATAATAATACACTATCCAGTTCATAAGGAGACCAATATGTACATCTATGTCCAAAGCAGTGCTAGGTTCTTTGCTGCTCCCCCAGACTCCTGGACTTGCTCCAATGGCCCTACTGCTGCATCTAATGGTCCTGTATATGGTGGAATTATGACACACATTACACTTTGTATGACGCATATTAAAGCTCTTCATGGACTGTCCACACTCACTGTAAATCAAGCATTTGGAACCCCCCCTCTAGAAATCCTGCATTTGTCAGTACACCCTGTCCCCTTCCCAAAGATCCTGTCCCCTGACACCCTTTCTTTTCCCTTGTTTAGAGAAAACACCAAGTTATATGGAGATTTCAAGTTTTTTATGGTACTTGCGAAGTAGAAAACCCAAAAATAATCACACTAAATTCCTCCAAACTAAATTTAAAAAACCCAAAATCTTGGAGTGGAGCTATAGGCCCCAACCCGTACTGATGGCATAATGCCATTGGCATTTGTAAGTAAGTGCCAACAATGATCCCGGCAGTCACATTGGACCTCGGGGTGAGGCTGTGCAGCAATGAAGTCAGCGGGTTCTCCTATCTGGTGCCTCCACGTCAACAGCTTGCATTCAAGGTGCCCACTGCCTGGCAATAAAAGAGATTCAACAATGAAGTGAGTGGCCTATGTCCATGGGATGTCTGGTGTTGTCACATACTCCTTACCCAGAGCCTGTGCAAAACTATGGCTGTTGCAAGGGGAATGGCGGCTATGTTGTTCAGCGGTGAGAGTTGTCCCCTATTGTCTGCCCATCCGTTTCTATTCCAGATCTCAGAGCCCAAACAGTACTTGCAAAATAATCTGATTTTGTCCACAGTTACTGTACTAACTGTTCTAGGGCAACCCCAGAAATGTCAGACAATATTAACTGATCCTTCTCATAACGGTTCTTTATATTTGGGAGGGAGCACAGAAAATATGAAGAAAGTGGTTTAGGATTTCCACTACTTTTGATTTAAATCAATAAAACATACTCCGAATGGGTGCACTGACATTGTCAGCAAATATTCTTTATTAGGTCTACACAACATAAGCAAGTTAATAAACAGGTATATGTCATACTGCTTAAATAATGTGTAAAGGAGTTTTCCAACCACTCTGATAGCACAAACATACACAAACAAATACACACCCCAGCCACTCACAACGCTGATATGTTGCTCTGCAGGGGCGTACGCCGAACTTTGTGGGCCCTATAGCAAAATTCTGGAGGGGCCTCTCCCCAATGTTTCTAGAGAGACACCTCTCTATGGTATGCAGTCAGGAAGCCGACGGTCGAAATGCCGACCACCGGCTTCCCGACTGTCATATCTCGGCAAGGTACTAATGATAGTGGTTGAAATCCCGATGCCTATCATTAGCTGCGAGACCGACGCCCGGCATACCGAACGAAGGTAAGCCGGATGGCGGCAGCGGACAGCCGTGGGGGGGGTTAGGTTAGGGTCTCCTGGGGGGGACTTAGGGTTAGGCTCCCCCCCGGAGGGTTAGGGTTAGGCTAGGGGAAGGGGGGGTTAGGCACCCCCGGGGGGAGGTTAGGCACCCCTAAAGGAGGGTTAGGGGGGGAAAGGTTAGAGATAGATGAGATACTTACCGTGTCTGGGACCTAGTCCTGTTGAGCTTCCAGCGTCGGTATTACATCCGCCAGGCTCACGTCCGGCAGGATTTCATACCGATTCCCTCTCTACAGAGTGGTTGTTTATTGCATTCCCCATAACATTGCCCTAGTTCATTTTATGCACCATACAGTAATAGTGCCCTAGTTCATTTTATGCTTCATAATTATGGCCTAGTTTTTTTTTTTGCCACACAGAAGTGCCCTAGTTCACATTATACCATATAGTGCCACCAGTTCATATTATGCCACATTGTATTCCCCCAAGTTTACACTATGCCGCATTGTAGTGCTACCTGTAGACGGTATGTCACACAGTGCCTCCAGTTCACATTACGCCACAAAGAGGCAGGGACAAACCATGTCCCACCTGGGGGGAATACTTCCTAATGCAAGATGTTCCATTTTGAGTGGAGAACCTCTTAATGTAGGCACATTGTCCCTATCTAGGACAGTCCTAATCTCAGAGCTCAATTCCCATCCCCCAGCTTCACAAGGCTGTAAACAAGGAGAAGCCTACTCTTCAACAGTGCTGGGCTTAACTATTAGCTCAGCTGTATCTGTGAGTGTGAAGCGGGAGTGTGAGAGATGAATCATATCAGTGTGAAGCTTTACTGTGAGGGAGACACAGAGATCGCAACTGACGAGTCCCCCTTTTCAGGCCTTGGCAATGGGCTGAACCCAATTTCTTAGCAGGCAATTTCGGGAACTTAGTAAAAAACATGAGCTGGGTCTCGGGCCTCCTAAGCACCTTGCACACACTACAGCTATGCCAATGTTGCTCTGAATAGTACAGAAAATGTCTCCTCCTTTCCATCTCATTTATTAGTCCCGTGTCGGCGCTGCACAAATCACCACGACCATGCCGTTTTCCCTGGAGATTTGTGCATGCGCAGTAGAGAATCACTGGGAACATGGCACGGGTACCATGTGCCCAGAGATCTGCACATGCACAGTAGACTCTGGCACAGTGTTAGTCTACTCACCTGTGCCACCCACGAGAAAGGAGAGGCCCGTATAGGTATCTTTTCTTAAGATGCCCCATTGCTTTAGCAGTGAAGAAAAGCTGAAGAAAAAAAGATGAAATAGCAACAAGTAAGAAAAGTAAAAAAAACTATAAAAATTGTTTGAAAATGAACTGTGTTGGATGAAGTTGTCTTCAAGCATAAAACCTGTAACCTCTGTAACAGATCTTCTTTTATTTAGTACAGTCTATGGAAGACTAAATGCCTCATTTATATATTCGTGTTATCACTCGTTACTAATCTTAAATGGTGCTCCAACCAATCAGCTCCTGTCATGTGTTTGAAAAATGACAGAAGCTGATTGGTTGGAGCACTATTTAAGATTAGTAATGAACGATAACACGAATATCACTTGTTGATAAATGAGAGGAAAGAGAGGGTCTTGAAGGAGGAAAGATGATGATCTCAGTTTCAAAGAGTTTGAGTTTAAAGAAGCGGTTGGACATCCAAAAGGAGATGGATGAGAGGCAGGAGGTAATACAAGAGAGGATGGGAGGGGATAGAGATAGAGGGCCTGATTCAGACGTGGACGCAATACCAATGGTTGCGCAGTTGAGCGATTATTTGCTACTGCGCATGTGCGATAAGTCCTGAGAACCCCTGAGTGTACGAAGAGAACACTGTTGAGCTCGCAAAAAAAGCCTGGGCCATGGGCGTGTTATGGGAGTGACCCATGAACATGGCTGGGTTCCCAAAAGCAAATTCACATCCACAAAGACCATGTTTAGAGGAATTTGATGCAGTTGCACCATCCGCAGACACTGAAAGTGTGCATCTTTGCATTTGAACTCTCTGTCGCACACTGGTGCACAAGGGGAAGGCAGAAAACAGTATTTGCATATTAATGGAAATCCAAAAAAAAATTGCAATAAGTAATGCAACTGGGTCCACCTCTGAATCAGGCCCAGAGTTGGGTATCATTGGCATACAAGTGATATTGAAGGCTGAAGGTGGTTATGAGCTCTACGAGGGAAGAGGTGTAGAAGGATATGAGAAGTGGCCAAAGGACAAAGCCTTGGGAACGCTGACAGGAAGGGAGAAGAAAGGTGATGTAGCAGCCAGAATGGAGACAGAGAATATATAGTTGGACAAGAAGGGAGAGAACATGAGAGTGCATTGTCATGGAGACCACTGGAGTTGATTTGAAGCAGGTTGAGTATTCAACAGCTAAATGCAGCTGCGAGGTCGTGAAGGGTCAGTATAGAGAGTGACCCTTGGATTTTGCAAAGAGATCATTGGTGACTTTGATGAGGGCAGTTTCAGTTGAGTGGTGAGGATGAAAACCAGATTAGAGAGGGTTGAGGAGGGAGTTAGAGAAATAGAAGGAGGTGAGTTGGTTGTTGACAATTCGCTCAAGAAGTTTGGAGCCTTCGCGAAGATAAATAAATGGGGTGGTAGTTAGAGAAGGGTCAAGGGATGATGTCTTGGGAATGGGGGAGACCAGGGCATGTTTGGAGAAGGAGTGGAAGGTACCTGAAGTGAGGGACAGGTTGAACAAGAGGTCAATGTGGGGACAGGAGGATAGGATCGGAGGAGGTGGGAGGGGATTGAATGAAAATGTTACTGCTGATAAAATCAATTTTGGATGCAAAGGCAGAGTCAAGTGAATAAATAGAAGAGGAAAGGGGTAGAGTGGGTAGAGAAGAGGGAATTGAAGTTGTCAAAGAAGCTATGTGGGTTGGGGGAATGGAAGGAGATGAGATATTTAAAAGAGGACTGGTAAGTAAGAGAAAGAGCAGATATAGATGAGGAGAAGATTAACTTGTAGTGGAGGAAGTCAGCAAGTGAGTGCTATTTTCTTCATACACACTCAGCAAAAGTGTGAACATTGTGGGATCATCTTAGGCCTATGGTGACAGCTGGAATAGCAAAGTCAAGGGTAGAGGTAAGGGCTCAGTTGTGGGGGAAACTGCATGATCAATCTAGCAGCTGTGGGAATACAGGGTAGAATAGTAGCCAAGGAGGGGAAAGTGGAGTGATCATGGGTGTCAAGATTACACCTGGGTAGAGTAGCCTTAGGTGAGGGTGGAAGAGCAGGCAGTAGGGAAATATTGTATGAGATGAGCTAGTGGTCAAAGAGAGGGAGGGGGCATTGTCGAAGTCAAAGACAGCACAGTGGTGAGAGAATATGAGGTGGAGTGGTCACTATTGTGGGAGCCAGTAGTTATCGAGGAATTTAGATATGGAACCAGGGGGATGATAGATGGTGGCTACACAGAGGTGTACAGGATGGAACAGGTGGATGTTGTGAACTTCAAAGGGAGAGCTCATGGTGAATGAATTGGAACATGCAGTGCTAATTACATACTCATTGGTTTTCATCTCTGACATAGAGCAGAGAGCATCAGTGGCAGCACTAGATAAGCTGTGTAGCATATTTAGTGACTAGTCTTCTTTATAGCGGTTTTAATGTTCCACCCTGTTTTAGGAACAATCTGTCCCAGTACATTAGTACTTTTGATTGTTCATGCATTTGGTTTGTAATCATCGATGGACCATGGCCATCCTTAGGGGTATATTTGTCAAAGTTTGATTTTACAATTGATGTTCAATTTAGCTCACCTCAAATTAAATCAAATTGAATGTACAAATCCCTCATCAAATCCCACATTTACTAAAATTCAATTTTAGAAACCTTTTCTAAATCAAATTCGATTTGTTTAGATTTTGAACAGTGATTTGATGTTCGATTTTGCATACACATGTACAAATAGAACACAAAATACCGCTCAAAATCGAACTTCAAATCCCCAAATGAATAAACCTGCTTCATGCTTTCAATTTTAGCATGAGCAAGGTATGATTGACAGAGATGCATGCATAGATCAGTGAGATCCATGCATGCATCTGTGTGTTAAAAAAATTTTTTTAAATGACGTGGGGTATCACCCTAAAAACACAACCAGCCCCGGACTTTTCAGAGCCAGTCCTGGTTGTGAAAAATACAGGGGACGAAAGACGTAGGGGTCCCCTGTATTTTGCACAACCTGCACTGGGCTCAGTGATCCAGTCTTGGTTTTGGAATTACAGGGGACAAAATGAGTAGGGGTCCCCTGTATTTGCAATAACCAGCACCATACTCTTTCTAGCGGGGGTATAATGCCATAGCCAGGGGAATCCTTTCACTGGGTCCCCCGGCCAAAGCATTATGCCTGACCACTAGTCAGCACAGGCTGGGGGTCCCTGTGGAGGTGGGTCCCCCAATTAAGAAGATGCTGGATGCCTACTTGGAGAAGAGGACCTGTCCAGGTATTGTAGGTGAGTATGTGTGAGTGTGTATGTATGTAATAAATTTATACTTTCACAGTGAATGTGTATTGTCTTTATTTTACCATTTCTTTAAAGGTAACTGTCAGGTACCAGCAGGCCCTTAATGCCCCGCATGCTGGTACTTGTGGTTCTCCAAGTACCGGCATGCGAGGGAGGCTTGCTGGGACCTGTAGCTCTACTGTTAAAGACAATGTTATAACTTTTATTTTTATACCACACTTTACATAATCAACCCGGCACCCACCGCCCAGGGGTGCCGGGGATTTATTGGAAGGGGTCCTCAACTCCCCTGGGATCCCCAGCCTGGATTGACCACGCTAGAAAGAGTCCGATGCTGGTTATGGCAAACACAGGGGGACCCCTAGTCATTTTGCCCCCTGTATTTCCAAAACCAGGACTGGCTTGCTGGGCCTAGTGCTGGTTGTGCAAAATACATTCAGGGGACCCCTACATCTTTTGTCCCCTGTATTTTCACAACCGGGGCTGGCTCTGAAAAGTCCGGGGCTGTTTGTGCTTTTAGGGGGGTACCCCACGCCATTTTAAATTTTTTTTTAACACTTTACAAGCATTTTACACACAGATGCATGCATGGATCTCACTGATCTGTGCATGCATCCGTGTCATTCATATCTGCTCATGCTAAAATTGAAAGCATGAAACAGGTCTATTATTAATTTATACATATTAATTTTATTATACTTTATTTCCTAGTACTGCACATCTTTGTTTTAAAATACTTCGCCATTATATTAAATTCCCAATTTATTTTAATATATATAAAGTTTATGTTTTAAAATTGTTAATATAACAATGTCTCTAATGCATCTAATACAATAACTCATCCTTTTTTCTGTTTTGTGTTACTATTATTTTGGGGATTTGAAGTTCGATTTTAAGTTAGATTTGGTCTTCCTTTTTAAAATCGAATCTACTAAAAATGGGATTTGTATGTTAGCCTGTAAAAGTACCAATGTTTTTCTGATGTTCGATTTTGAGTGAAATTCGGTTTTAAGTTCGATTTGACATTCAATTTTGTCTTTAGTAACTCTCCACATTCAAAATTGAATGAAAATCGAATGTCAAATCACACTAAGGGCCTGATTCAGAGCCGCTCGTAAGCGGCCGCTCGTTCGCTGACTGGTTCGCGCATGCATACGGATCATTATACGCATGCGCGAACCAGTCAGTGCGGTCGAAATTCATGTGCTCGCAAAATAGCGAATGCCTGATAATTTGAGTGACAGAAGGAGGCGTATGTGGGTGGTAACAGGGGAAGGTGCTTGAAAACGGGGAGTGGAGATCCGAACGCAGGCGTGCTTAAAGGTCAAAACGGGTGTTTTATGGGTGTGCATAATTAATACAGCAGCGTCATTGACTACGTCACTGGGTTACAATTCCATCTTGCACCTCTTTTTTTTCTTTGCATTATGTACTGTTTGGGGCCTAGTTTTTCAAACTGCCATCCTGTCTGCCACTGCAGTATCACTCCTAGATGGGTCACGTGTTTGTGCTGCCCACTCGTGTCGCTTAGCATAGTCATCCAGCTACCTCGGTGCAACCTTTTGAACATAAAAACACTATTGTGATGATCGTCCTCATCCTCCTCATCCACCGATTCCTCACCCTCTTCAGTGTTGTGTACATCCTCATCCTCACAGAGTATTAATTCATCCCCGCTGGAATCCACAACCACAGGTGCCTCTGTACGTTCTGGAGGCTGGTCTCCCTGGAAGAGTTGATAATTTATTTTATGAACATCATCCTCTCCACATTTTGTGGAAGCAACCTCCTATGCCTTTCGCTGACAAGGTTCCCGGCTGCACTAAGCACTCTTTCGGAGTACACACTGGAGGGGGGGCAACTCAGGTAAAATAGAGCCAGTTTGTACAGGGGCCTCCAAATTGCCTCTTTTTCCTGCCAGTACAGGTATGGACTGTCTGACATGCCTACTTGGATGCTGTCACCGATGTAATCCTCCACCATTCTGTCAATGGTGACAGTATCATATGTAGTGACAGTAGACATGTCAGAAATTGTTGCCAGGTCCTTCAGTCCGGACCAGATGTCCAAACTTGGTCCTGCCTGCCCTGCATCACCGCCAGCGGGTTGCTTAGGATACCTAAGTTTTTTCCCGGCAGCCCCAGTTGCGGGAGAAAATGAAGAAGGAGCTGTTGACGTGTCACGTTCTGCTTCAGCTGACAGTGTTTTCACCAGCAGGTCTTTGCACCTCTGCAGGCTTGTGTCGGCCGGAAAGAGAGACACCACATAGGCTTTAAACCTAGGATCGAGCTCGGTGGCCAAAATGTAGTGGTTTGATTTCAACAGATTGACCACCCTGGAATCCGGGCAAAGCGAATTAAGGGCTTCATCCACAAGTCCCACATGCCGAGCGGAATCGCTCCGTCTTAGCTCCTCCTTCACTTTCTCCAGCTGCTTCTGCAAAAGCCTGATGAGGGGAATGACCTGAATCAAGCTGGCAGTGTCTGAACTGACTTCACGTGTGGCAAGTTCGAAGGGCTGGAGAACCTTGCACAACACGGAAATCATTCTCCACTGTGCTTGAGTCAGGTGCATACCCCCTCCTTTGCCTATGTCATAGGTGGATGTATAGGCTTGAATGGCCTTTTGCTGCTCCTCCATCCTCTGAAGCATATAGAGGGTTGAGTTCCACCGCGTCACAACCTCTTGCTTCAGGTGATGGCGGGGCAGGTTCAAGAGTGTTTGCTGGTGCTCCAATCTTCAGCACGCAGTCGCTGAATGGCGAAAGTGGCCAGAAATTTTTCGGGCCACCCAAAGCGTCTCCTGCACGCCCCTGTCGCTTTTCAGAAAATTCTGCACCACCAAGTTTATTGTGTGAGCAAAACATAGGACGTGCTGGAATTTGCCCAGATGTAATGCCCGCACAATATTGGTGGCGTTGTCAGATATCACAAATCCCCAGGAGAGTCTAAGTGGGGTAAGCCACTGGGCGATGATGTCCCTCAGTTTCTCTAAGAGGTTGTCGGTGGTGTGCCTCTTACTGAAACCGGTGATACACAGCGTAGCCTGCCTTCAACGAGCTGGCGTTTCTGAGATGCTGCTACTGGTGACGCTGCTGCTGTTGCTGCGTAAGGTGATACATCTACCCAGGGGGCTGTCACAGTCATATAGTCCTTAGTCTGCCCTGTTCCACTTGTCCACATGTCTGTGGTTAAGTGGACATTGGGTACAACCGCATTTTTCAGGACACTGAGGACACTTTTTCTGACGTTTCTGTACAGTCTCGGTATCGCCTGCCTATTGAAGTGGAATCTAGATGGGATTTGGAACCGGGGACACACTACCTCCATCATTTGTCTAAATCCCACTGCACTAATGGCGGATACCGGACGCACGTCTAACACCAACATAGCAGTCAAGGCCTCAGTTATACGTTTTGCTTCAGGATGACTGCTGTCGTACTTCATCCTCCTCGCTAAGGACTGTTGGAGGGTCAATTGTTTAGTAAAAGTAGTGGTGTTCCTACTTCCTCTCTGGGATGATGAACGACTCCCAGCAGCAGCAACAGCAGCAGCGGCAGCAGGAGGCGTAGCAATGCAGGATCCTCCGGAGGAATCCCGGATAGGAGAGTCAGTCATGCCAGTGACATGGCCTGCAGGACTACTTCCGATCCTGACTAAGGAGGAAATTGACGAGGAGGGAGTTGACGGTGTGGTTTGCAGGCGCTTGGATACAACAGGACAATGGGATTTAGGTGTCCCTGGACTGCTTATGGTCTTAGCCAAAGTTTCTGAACTTGACAGTAACTTTTTTTATGAACGCGCTGCAGGTGCCGTATAAGGGAGGATGTTCCTAGGTGGTTAACGTCCCTACCCCTACTTATTTCACCTTTACATATGGTACATATGGCAAGACAGTTGTTGTCCGGATTTGGATAGAAATATTGCCAGACCAAAGAGGTGGAATGTTTGGTCTTCTGCCCAGGCATGACCGTGATGGGCTTTTTCATCCCACGGACAACAACTGTTTCCCCCGGAGCCTGATTTAAACAAACCACATCACCATCAGAATCCTCCTCGCCAACTTCCTCCTCAGCTCCAGCTACACCAGTATCCTCATCCTGTTGTACTTCAACAGTGACATCTTCAATTTGCATATCAGCAAGTGGACTGTGGGTGCTCCTTTCAGCACTTGCAGGGGGCATGCAAATGGTGGAAAGAGCCACCTCTTCCCGTCCAGTGCTGGGAAGGTCAGGCATCGCAACCACCACCACACTTGGACTCTCCTTGGGGATTTGTGATATCTTCTTAGAACGCACAGTTCTTCGCTGTGCTTTTGCTAGCTTAACTCTTTTGATTTTTTTAGTGGGAGGAGGGCTTCCATCGTCATGTGAAGCTGCACCACTAGTCATGAACATAGGGAAAGACCTTAGCCATTCCTTGCAACTCCATGTCGTAATGGCATATTGGCAAGTTTACGTTTCTCTTCAGATGATTTAAATGTTTTTTTCAAGGTCATTTTCCTGAACTTTGTCATTTGGGATTGTATGTGCCCTGTACTATGACATTGGGCATCGGCCTTGGCAGACGACGTTGATGGCATGTTATCGTCTATGTCATGACTAGTGGCAGCAGCTTCAACACTAGGAGGAAGCGGTTCTTGATCTTTCCCTATTTTATTTTTATCGGAGAAAGTTTGGTCCTCCATTTATGTTATATTGATATATACGTGCGGCAAAGGCGCACACAAACACAGAAAATAATTTTTTATTTTTGTTGGAGACTAGTGCACTTTGTGGGTTACACCACCCTTTAAGAAATGAGCCAGCCAGCCCTTTACCTATGGGACACAGGCGCACGCTTGACGCTGCTCCTTTGTTGATGCACGTGCAGCCACAGTGCACACAATTCACAAACACAGAAAAAATTTTTTTATTTTGTTTGGAGTGCCCTTTGGGGGGTTACTGCACTCTTTAGCAGTCAATCCAGCCAGCCCTTTATTTATGGGACACAGGCGCACGTTTGGCACTACTTTGTTGATGCACATGCGGCTACTGCGCACACAATTCACAAACACAAAAAAATATATATTTTTATTTTGTTTGGAGTGCCCTTTGGGGGTTACAGCACACTGTAGCGGTCAATCCAGCCGGCCCTTTATTTATGGGACACAGGCGCACGCTTGGCACTACTTTGTTGATGCACGTGGGCTACTGCGCACACAATTCACAAACACAAAAAAATATATATTTTTATTTTGTTTGGAGTGCCCTTTGGGGGTTACAGCACCCTTTAGCGTTCAATTCAGCCGGCCCTTTATTTATGGGACACAGGCGCATGCTTGCCACTACTTTGTTGATGCACGTGCGCCTACTGCGCACTCAATTCACAAACACAAAAAAATATATATTTTTATTTTGTTTGGAGTGCCCTTTGGGGGTTACAGCACCCTTTAACGGACAAGCCAGCCGGCCTTTTACTTATGGGACACAGGCGCACGCTTGGCGCTGCTCCTTGTTGATGCACGTGCAGCCACAGTGCACACAATTCACAAACACAAAAAAATATTTATTTTTTTTGCACTTGGGGGGAGCACCCCTGACGGACAGAGCACCCCCTGGACAACACTACAGCACCCCATTAGGACTGGGACACTGCACAGGACTTTGGAGTGGACACAGCCCCTATGGACAACTGACTGCACAACACAGTCCAGCCAACCCCTATGGACTTTGAAGTAGTGGACACAGCCCCTATGGACAACAGCAGCACAGCGCAGCACAGCACAACACTACACTGCACTACACTACACTACACTACACAGCCCAGCCAGCCCTAACTCCCACCCTCCCTCTTCACTGTCCACAGCCGAGTGAGAAAATGGCGCCGACGCGGGTACCTTATATAGGATCCAAAACCCGCGAGACCCGGAAGGCGGGATGATGACGTTTTGCCTCGATTTCAGATCCGAATCAGGCGGGAAAAGTCGAGCCTGACTCGGATCGGCCTCGGATCGGGGGGGTTCGGATTTCAGAAATCCGAACCCGCTCACCCCTAAAAGAGAGTCATCATGCGGGATTAGCACACTAAGGGTCTGAGGGCCTGATTCAGACCCGGTCGCAAGCACTGAGCGCTCGCAACCGGGCCGATGGTGGCCCAGAGCGTATGCGCACGACGGAGCCGGCTCCGTCGTGCGCATGCGCAAGACCCGGATAGCGACGGGCAATCTGTCGCTCCGGGTCTCGCACCAAAAGGGGCGTGCTGTCGATGTTGAGTGACAGCACACCCCCTTTGGTGGGTGGCTGCCCAGACGGAGGCGTTCCCATGGGAACGCCTACTGTTTGGGGGCGGCCCCACTGACATCACAAGTGATGTCAGTGGGAGAGCTTTCGGCTCTGTTTGAGCCAAAAGCTCTCTGGGGCTTGCAGCCATGAGACCTTACCACAAGGGTCTCGTCGCAAGCCCAATGGTCGCGAAGGTCTTGACCATCGCGATCATCATCATGGCCGCTCGCTATAGCTGTGGGTGGTCACCCACAGCTATGCGAGCAGCCAGGAGGCCATTCTTAAAAAAAAATAGCCCGGCCCTGATTCAGAGCGTGCGCTCTGTCAGAGCGTCCGGCTTTGAATCAGGGCCTGAGTCAGCAGAGGAAGGAATTGCAAAGCTGCACACACAAGCAGCTTTGCAATTCTGTCCTTGCAAATATACAAATGCAGCAGAAGGTGTCTGACACCCCCTGCTGTATTTCCAATCTCAGCACTGCAACCCAGTGGCAGCTCCAGAGGTGGGGCTGCAGCGCGTTCCAAAATTCAAATAGGGGAGTGACACCAACTGTCAACCCAAATGCCGCTAAATATCACCGGCAGTTGGTGTAGCTCCCCTATTTGAATTTTGGACCGTACTGCAGTCCCACCTCTGGAGCCGCCACTGCTGCAACCAACATCGCAAGCTGGGATGACCATCGCGACCATCGGTGGACGGCACCGGCCAGCTGAGTAAGCCTCAGCTTACGTAGGCTGGCCGGCTTGCGAGGCCAGGAAACTGTGCCCATGTACACAGATCCTGGCCTTGCCACTCCCGAAAAACCCGGGGTGACACGCCCCCATTCCTGTGATTGCTGGCCGTCCCCACCCCTGCACGACCTCGCAAAGGCAGGGGCATAGCAGGGGCTGTGTGCGATCACGCAGGACCTGTTCTGCACATGCATAGAACGGGTCCTGCACACGCGGATTCCCAATAATCGGGAATCTGCATTCAGCATTACACTGACTTGCAATGCTGCATCAGGCCCTAAGATCAAAAAAGATTAAGGGGACATGTATCAATCTGTGTAACCCTGATTAAAGGGTAAAAGAAATACAGTATTAATAAACACTTATTCTGAGGTAATATGCGTACATTGGTTGACAAATGTTATTTATGATGAATATATATATGGTTGTATATTGAGGTAGAACCATAGTTGCCTACCTTTAATTTCTCCTCTCAGGGAGTTGTCCGGGGAAGAGAAGCAAGTGAGTTGTGATGGGGGCAGGGTCTGACGGTTCGCGTAATTAAGCCCCGCCCCCTTCATGGTAAATATTCGCAATTGGTGCACATTTACATAGGGGGTGAGGCTAACGTCATTAAGCCCCGACCCGTACTTGGGAACCCGTGATCGCCGTGGACATTCTCCCGATTCTGCCCACTTCACTAGGAAGTGGGCAGAATGCGGGAGAAGTGCCTACCCTTCCGGGGGTGCGGGGGGGTTACCCAAAAAATCGGAAGCCTCCCGTGAAAACCAGGAGGGTAGACATGTATGGGTAGAACATGCCTAGTTTATTCATTCTTTGGGAAATGGCCTTGGTGGGGGATATGTGTGTACAATTTGTGAGAGAAAAGCATATTTGTTTCCTGTATTTACATGACAGTTTATGTGGTACTCTTTTCTCTGTGGTGGGGATGTGCCCAAGTTCGATTTGACATTCAATTTTGTCTTTAGTAACTCTCCAAATGCAAAATTGAATGAAAATCGAATGTCAAATTACACTAAGGGCCTGATTAAGAGCCGCTCGTAAGCGGCAGTACGCTCGTTCCGAGCGATGTTCGCACTTCTGCGCATGCGTACGGTTTATAGTACGCATGCGCGAACCAATCAGTGCGGCCGAAAATCGTTTGTTCGCTATATAGCGAATGCCTGCTACTTTGAGTGACAGGATGAGGCGTATGTGGGTGGTAACAGGGGAAGGTGCTTGAAAACGGGGAGTGGAATTAAGAACGCAGGCGTGCTTAAAGGTCAAAACGGGCGTTTTATGGGTGTGCATAATTAAAACAGCGGCGTCATTGACCACATCACCTGGTTGTTTTATAGTCAAAACTGCTCGCAATATAGTGGTAGGAAAAACCAACCACAAGAATAGCGAGCAGTTCATACGTTGATCGATGTACTCGATTAATCTAATAAATAGCGGACATGACGTATGATGCGAGCGGCCAGGGGGCGTATTTTTCAAATAAACGTCCGCAAGTTTTGTTCGCTCGTTCAGACATGGAGGCGTCAACAGACCGCAAAGAGCGAACGGATCATTTGAATAGCCACCCCGTTTTTCTGAACGAGCGAGCGCTAATTGCGTCCGGCTCTGAATCAGGCCCTAAGTTAAAAATCGAAGATTAGTAAATATATCACTTTGTCTCTAGCACACTTTTTATCAAAACATTATAATTTACAATTATATTTTATCCCACATTTTTACCTGTGTTTTTGTTTTAATTTTTTCATGGAACTCACTTCTTTGAGAACACTTACAAGTCAACACTAAAGAGAGTCATCATACGGGATTAGCACGTCTGATTCAGACCCGGTCACAAGCGCTGAGCGCTCGCAACCGTGTCGATGGTGGCCCAGAGCGCATGCGCACGACGGAGCCGGCTCCGTCGCGCGCTTGCGCGAGACCCGGATAGCGATGGGCAATCCGTCGCTCCGGGTGTCGCACCAAAAGGGGCGTGCTGTCGATGTTGAGTGACAGCACGCCCCCTTTGGTGGGCAGGTCGGGGGGGTGGCTGCCCAGACGGAGGCGTTCCCATGGGAACGCCTACCGTTTGGGGGCGGCCCCACTGACATCACAAGTGATGTCACTGGGAGAGCTTTCGGCTCTGTTTGAGTCGAAAGCTCTCTGGGGCTTGCAGTCATGAGACCTTACCACAAGGGTCTTGTCGCAAGCCCGATGGTCGCGATGGTCTTGACCATCGCGACCATCATCATGGCCGCTCGCTATAGCTGTGGGTGGTCACCCACAGCTATGCGAGCGGCCAGGAGGCCGTTCTAAAAAAAAAATAGCCCGGCCCTGATTCAGAGCGTCCGGCTCTGAATCAGGGCCTGACTCAGCAGAGGAAGGAATTGCAAAGCTGCACACACATATACAGTATACACACATACATAAACACATTCACACTAACACATGTATACACATTAACACATACACACACATATATACAAACTGACACATACAGGGTCTGATTCAGAGCCGGACGCTATTTGCGCTCGCTCGTTCATAAAAAGGGGCTGGCTATTTAAATTGACCGTTCGCTCTTTGCGGTCTGTTGACGCCTCCATGTCTGAACGAGCGAACAAAACATGCGGTCGTAATTTTGAAAAAACGCCCCCTGGCCGCTCGCATCATACGTCATCTCCACTATTTATTTGATTAATCGAGTACATCTAACGGCGTATGAACTGCTCGCTATTCTTGTGGTTGCATTTTCCTACCGCAATCATGCGAGCAGTTCTGGCTATAAGACACCCAACTGACGTGGTCGATGACGCTGCTTTGTTAATTATGCACACCCTTAAAACGCCCGTTTTGACCTTTTGGCACGCCTGCGTTCTGATCTTCACTCCCTGTTTTCAAGCACCTTCCCCTGTTACCACCCACAAATGCCTCTCTCTGTCACTCAAATTAGCAGGCATTCGCTATTTTGCGAGCACACGATTTTCGACCGCACTGACTGGTTCGCGCATGCGTACTAAAACCCGTACGCATGCGCAGTTGTGCGAACATCGCTCGGAGCGAACGAGCAGCCGCTTACGAGCACTGGAATAGTAATAGGAGGTACACCACTTAACATGAGTTTAAGGGTGGATAAAAAGAGATTATATAGGAGTTAGTAACCTGGTGTCCCTTTAGAGAGTAAAGGGGGTTACACTTTGAAATAAATATAGTGGAAAAATTGCCCATGGCAACCAATAAGCTTCTACATGTCATTTTATAGATCGTGCTAGATAGGTGATAGCTACAGGTTAGTTGATTGGTTGCTATGGACTTTATCTCTCTCTAACATCGCCCCTTAAGTATTTCTTAACTATTCCATCGGTGGGGAGACTCTTATGAGCCACACAACTACTAAACAACACTTAAAAAACACATATTTAGCAAATAGGTGAAATAGTATACAACTAAAATCACAACATGCCTTTAATGGGCAGTTCAATGTCAGTACAGTGTGTGTATCTTTTTGGGAGATTTGTCTCAACAGCTTGTCACAGAATCTAATATATTGCCTGTGTCATGAACTTTACAGCAGAAAGTATCAAGTCAGTTGTATGATGTTAATATGTGTCACAATGGCAATAACTTTAGGTTGTACAATATAGTTGCATTATTTTACTCCATGGTTTTCATAAAATATATTCAGTATTAAAAGGCATAGTCGTGCTCTGGGGAAGGTCTCTTCATACAAACCATTACAATGGTTGCACAAGGTAGAATTTACCAGATGTCATAGTGACATATGAATAAGTGTGTCTCTGTTTATTTTACCTCCTACAGTGTAGAAAGAGAATACAAGAACCACATGACCAGTATTACTGGGAAAGACAGCATGTGCTGTTTAATGAGGATGAGATGAAAATGATCAATGACACTCGTAGAAAAATATATTCAATATTGTCCTATGGAACAAATGAAAAAAATATATATTAGCATGTTGTATCATATGCATGTACATATTTTAAAAAAAGTACTGGAAAACTCCATATTTGCAAATGTGTCCCCTATCATGTCTATAACTGATTTCTATATACACTCATTACTAGAGTGCATGTAACGCTTACAATGGGATGTAGTTACTATTCTGGCGGTTGGATGCCGGCACTCAAAATACCGAAATCCCAACCGCAGTCGAGACACCGGCACTGGAATCCAGACAGTAAGTATTAGAGTTAGGGGGAGAGTTAGGTTAAGGGGTTAAGCACTAGGGGGAGGGTTAGGGTAAAAGTGCCCATACACCTGCATGATTTCGGGCCGATCACCCGATTTTCGATGAGTCATAAGATGGATCTTGTTAAAATCGTTTATTATTTTAGTAAGATACGATCCGATGCACGCTCCCGCAGCTCCTATAATCGGATCTTATGATCAGATGTGCAGCACATATGTTCTATCGTATCGTGTGCAGATTGTGCCGTTTATTTTGTTCATGCGATCCATCGTGCAGCAATTCAAGTCATTTCAGTGACTGTTTCCCTTATGAGCCTGTGAGGCACAGGATCGATCTTATGACAGACCCTGTGCTAGGAAAAACAACAATCATGCTGCCGGGACTGCCAGGGAGCTCCAGGGAATCGTAGGGAAATCGTATGATGAATCGGATCTTATGCTGGTCGTGTAGGTGTATGGGCAGCTTTAGGCTACAGGGGGGGAAAGGGTTAGGGTTAGGCTGCGGGAGGGTTAGGGGTTAAGGTGCTTACCTGCAGGCATTGGGATGCCACTGTCAGTATTCTCACCGCCGGCATCGCGACCGTCAGGATCCTGTACTCAATACCTGTGCTAAAGCGTCTGCCATCTTTGGTAGCACCCCTCACAAACCCAATGCCACTTATTTAAACTAAGTAGCATAAATAGATTTATGTGCTTATCTGTTCAAACCTAAAGACATTGGCAATGTGGTGCTGTGTAGGGAGCAAGCTGTGAACAGAGAGAGATAGGTGTTACTGTATATGTACACTACTAGAAAGTAAAATAGAAAACGTTGTAAACAGCATAAGGGTTATACTTGCAAAACAGCGCCTTATGGTCTATTTTTCCAATTGTAACCTCTAAAAACAATCCCTGATAGTGGAGTTAGCCTTTTCAGTATCTGTGCATTGCATATTTGTATTTTAGCTGTTAAAGAGCAAACTGAGAGAAGCATGTTTCCCTTACACGGCTTATCTAACATCAAAGGCAAGAAGATGCTTTGCAGAAGAGATGTCAGCAAGCCATGAAATCACCTCCATTAATGCATCATAACAAAGTATAGGGACGTCCAGAGGAGTGATGATCAGAATATTGGCACAATGGAGGTGACAAGTAACTGACCCGTTTTGGTATATATAATGTACTGTATATATAATTGTATTTCTATAGCTCCACCCCCAGTAGCTCCACCCACAGTTCCTGAACCTTTCTTTTCAGACAAATAGCCCTGTATACTCCCAATTATTAAAAAAATGTATACTTAATATTCACCTAAAGCTAGATGATAAACTGGACAATTTGACGATTTTAGATGAATTGGAACATCAAATCGTCCACATCATCTAGTGTGTGCACAGGCACACTATTGCACGCTCCCATGTGTCATCCGCGTTTTCATGTGATTGGCCATACTGCGCAGCCAATCACACGATATTGCATGTGGTGCAGTGCATCTTGTCAAGATTGCCGGGTCGTTTAATGTGTGCCAGGCTTTAGGGTTTGTGGGAAAAGACATAAAAGACATAAATTGTTCTTATATATGTTCTATATATGTTCCTAGTTTAATATTATAAATACAGCTGTTATAGAGTGTAATTAACAAATTATTAAACTGAACATGGGTTAAATTTGCAAAATAGATCATCCGGGTCTATTTTGCATATATAGGGCCGGATCCAAGTCTGCCGGATCTCTTAGCATGGTCGCAAACAGCGCGTTTTTGCATACAGGGCATTTTTGCATATGTCCGTCCTGTTCAGAGTTGGACGTAATTTGGGCGGATCTATCTTTCTGTGACATAGGGCGTTTCAAGGCAGAAACTGGGAGGTGACAATGTGATGCCGCGTAACCATCCGGATTTCCGTGTCATGGGAGTTTCATAGGCGTCTTGTGTGTGTGTATCAAAAGCTCCATGCAATTGCGTGTGTACGGGGGAAGCCGGTCTCTGATAGATGCCTTGTACCTAGCATGGGGCCGTGAAAGTCTAGATACTAATGTTCCCAGCCTGTCACCAGCACACAGTGAGGAACACGTGGACGCATGGGTGTCCACATCGGCTAACATCGAAAGTTACCTGCTACGGTAACCACCACCCCGCCCACACCACTGGCAAGGTGACGCCACGCACCAGTATGAGTGAGACGAACCACCAGTGAAACACCCACACTCGTGATCCTACCTTGAGAACCCGGGACCGCACCACAGCACAATGCCCCCAGTCCAACACCAGTGCACCCAAGTGACAAGGACACGAGGCTCCAGCCGGACTCCTGCCCCACCCAGTAAGTGATAAAGTCTAAGCGGGACGCCCTCTAGCACTGGAACACACCGGACCGTGCATCCACGGAGCCAGCCAGGCTACCCCCCCACCTTTTAACTATTCAACTGCCCTCACCAACAGGGTATGGACTTTTCCCCTTGGACTGTAATGAGCTTCATACAGTTCTGAGCCCAGGAGGGACTTGCACAAGTACTTTGAGCCCTAAGTGCCTGATTCAGAGCCGGACGATCTTTAAGAGCGCTCGCTCTGAATCAGGGCGAGTTTTTCTTTTGTTTGTTTCGGCCTCCTGGCCCAGGGCCGTTTCTAGGGGCGGGCGACCCGTGCAATCGCACGGGGCGCTCCACCCTATCACTGATCTCAACATACGCGGCCAACGTCCAATCACCGCCTCCCTACTCTCGTCATGGGTGGCACTGTCACATGACAGGAAGCCGCTCTTCCCGCTCGGCGTTCACAGCAGCCGCACTGACACTCTGGGCGCCGGCTAAGAGGGAGAGACCTCCGTCCTCCGCTCCACCACTCCCCCCGGGTCGCAGCCGGACTCTGAGTCCTGAAGGAGGGTCCGCTTCCCTGCCCTGTCTGACTTCTGCCTCCGCTCCGTCTGCTGCCGCCTGCCGCTTCAGATTGACTCCCGCGGCGGGCGCGGCCGCCGCCTCATTCAGGTCTCAGCGCCCTACACAGTGACTGAGTCACATGGTGGTAGCAGGGGCCCCGGCTGTCCGACCGCTCCCATCTGCCGCAGTGCCGCACTCCGGAGTCCGGACTGGCTGGCCTGGGACAAGCAGCTACACCAGGTAAGGTAACCTCCGCGAAGGGGGAGGGGGTGTAGGCTGCTTGTGTGTGCGCACTGCGCAATATCAGTGGGGGGGGGTGCAGGCTGTCTGCAAAATCACACAACAGAGGTTTTAGTGAAAATATTATAATGGGGGGGGGGCGCATTTTGAATGCTCGCACTGGGAGCCAAATGGGCCAGAAACTGCCCTGTCCTGGCCGCTCGCATAGCTGTGGGTGACAACCCACAGCTTTTGCAAGCGGCCAGGTGATTGTCACGATGGTCGCAACCATCGGGGCTTGCGATGAGACCCTTGTGGTAGGATCTCGTTCCCACAAGCCCCAGTGAGCTTCCGGCTCTAAATAGAGCCGGAAACTCACCACTGACATCACTGGTGATGTCAGTGGTGCCTCCCACAAACGGCAGGCGTTCCTTCGGGAACGCCTCCGTTTGTGTAGCCACCCCCCCTGCCCGCCTCCAAAATGGGGCGAGCTGTCGATCATAATCTGTTATGGTGCGAGACCCGTAGCAACGGAGCGCCCGTCGCTGGCAGGGTCTAGCGCATGCGCACGCTGGAGCCAGCTCCGGTGTGCGCATGAGCAGTGGGGGACCATCGACCCGCTTGCGAGCGCTCGCGACCGGGTCTGAATCAGGCCCTGTGTCTCCTATTTGTACACTGCAATAAACACCTGTTCACCCTGTAATCACTGTCCAGTAATTATTCACACCTACATGACACACCACCCCACACCAGTATAGATTACCACACACAGGCACCCCACCTCACCGGCTTCCCCCGTCTCCCCATCTGCTCGCCCCGTTTCCCCCCGCCCCCGTACACTCTCATCCCCCCCCTCCCCCACCTTTCCCCCAGTCACCACCATCCCCCACCTATATCTGTGCAGCACTACCCTTCCAAACCTTTAGATACTAATGTTGACAGTGGCAGGAATACCATCAATGGGCAGAGCTGGATTCTGCTTGCACACATAAACGAACCCCACATTAGTTGAACGGAAAAGCACAATAGCATAATGTAAACCTGGCTTCTGCAACTGCAGGCAACTACAGCCACTGAGTGCAACTCACAATTAGCCTTATAACCCCATACTAAAATGCAGATGTACTAGGCCTTTAGAAAGATAAAGTGGAGAGAGATTAAGTACCAACCAATCAGCTCCTGATTGCCATTTTACAGGCTGTGTTTGAAAAATCAGTTAGGAGATGATTGGTTGGTACTTTATCTCTCTTCAAGGCTTAGAACACCTACAGTACCCCATATATTGTGAATTATTTTAGAGTATTTTTGTTGACAGGGATCATTGACATTTGTGCATCACTGACGTTTCTTCCAGGTACCAATGTGAGTATAAATGCCAATTTATTATTACTGAACCACTCCAGTGGCCTTTATGGGCAGACTAGTTAAAAAGTGACTTATCTTGTCTGCTGTTTCAGTGAATTCTGCTATAATGATGAGCTCCACTAGACATGAACAGATAACTTACATTTTCTGCAGTCATAATTAACGATAAAAATGTTTTTAGTTTATTGTAGCATCTGAGAAGCTGTATCAGCTTTTCTTATGCAGATCATTTACAAAGAAAACCCATTGTCTAATAAGAATTACTGTAACATCATTTTTGGTGAGTTTTTGTTTTTTTTCAGCTGAGGAGACCCAACTTGTTTTACACACTCATTAGTGCCATGGATAAAGACTAGAAGTTGTAAGGCCTCCGGGTGGATAGATTTCTTATGTGCTCTGCATAGACAATGTGGCTACATTTGGAAACAGTTTTTGTTTGTAATGTAAGTGCACCTGTTCTCCAGCATATCATATATAGGGTGGAATTCAATTGTTTCTACCCCCCTTTGCGCCCGACGGAGCTATTCAATTGTTTCTCCTGTCGAGCGCGATCAGCTGCCGAGGAACCATTCCCGCTCGCGAGCTAAAATGGGAGAAAAGTGACCCATTTGGGCACCCAAACGGCACTTTTCGCGATCGCGCCCAGCACTATGGTCTTGGGTAGCCGTTTTACCCAGCTAAACCCGACCTTTATGGGCACAATCAGCATCAATTGACTAGTGCCCTGCGATCTCCTGTCACTTTAGATGAGAGATTGGGCGCGCTAAGTCAATTGAATTCCGTCCATAGAGGTGCAAAGTAAATTTTTACTGCCCTTTAGGGCAGACGCAGGAGCTGATTCTGAGTCGCACGCTGCTTCGATTGATTTAGGGTCCGATTCAATAAGCCGCGGTTTTGCGAAAAGTTTACAATTGTGCAGACTTTTTGCCAAAAATTTGTATCATGCAATCCTATTGGCGCTGTTTTAGCATGTGCAAATTCTCCGCAGACAAAAACTGGTGAAAAGTTTCCACCACATCAGAACAGAACCCCTTGGACATCCCCCTAATGACAAAATAGGCAAGCAGAAGTTTTTAATTACTTTAAGTTGGCGAATAATGACATATCAGTTTGGTATTTTGGGAGGCTATATGGATGGGACATGCATTATCGCGTCTAATTGAATTTGGCCCATAGCGTCTGTTGCTGCATCTGCGACTTTATACTAGGGGTGTGCACCGGCCACTTTTCGTGTTTTGTGTTTTGGTTTTGGATCTGGATCTTTCTTCGTGTTTTGGATCTGGATTGGTTTTGCCAAAACCACCCTTCCGTGTTTTGGGTTCTGGGTTTTGTGTTTTGGATCTGTATTTTTTTTAAAAAAAGCATAAAAACAGCTAAAATCACAGAATTTGTAGGTTTTTCTGCTCCTATGCTATTATTAACCTCAATAACCTTAATTTCCACTCATTTCCAGTCTATTCTGAACACCTCACACCTCACAATAGTGTTTTTATGTCCAAAACGTTGCACCGAGGTAGCTGGATGACTATGCTAAGCGACACGAGTGGGCGGCACAAACACGTGACCCATCTAGGCGTGAAACTGCAGTGGCAGACAGGATGGCAGTTTGAAAAACTAGGCCCCAAACTGTACATAATGCAAAGAAAAAAAAGAGGTGCAAGATGGAATTGTCCTTGGGCCCTCCCACCCACCCTTATGTTGTATAAACAGGACATGCACACTTTAACAAACCAATCATTTCAGCGCCAGGGTCTGCCACACAACTGTGGCTGAAATGATTGGTTCGTTTGGGCCCCCACAAAACAAGCTGGCAATTAATGTGTCCCTGCACAAACTGGCTCTATGGAGGCAAGATGTCATCCTCATCCTCCTCATCCACCGATTCCTCACCCTCTTCAGTGTGTACATCCTCATCCTCACAAAGTATTAACTCGTCCCCACTTGAATCCACCACCACAGGTCCCTCTGTACCTTCTGGAGGCTGGTCTCCCTGGAAGAGCTGATAATTAATTTTGATGAACATCATCTTCTCCACATTCTGTGGAAGCAACCTCCTACGCCTTTCGCTGACAAGGTTCCCGGCTGCACTAAACACTCTTTCGGAGTACACACTGGAGGGGGGGCAACTCAGGTAAAATAGAGCCAGTTTGTACAGGGGCCTCCAAATTGCCTCTTTTTCCTGCCAGTACAGGTATGGACTGTCTGCCATGCCTACTTGGATGCTGTCACCGATGTAATCCTCCACCATTCTGTCAATGGTGACAGTATCATATGCAGTGACAGTAGACATGTCAGAAATTGTTGCCAGGTCCTTCAGTCCGGACCAGATGTCCAAACTTGGTCCTGCCTGCCCTGCATCACCGCCAGCGGGTTGCTTAGGATACCTAAGTTTTTTCCTGGCAGCCCCAGTTGCAGGAGAAAATG
Source organism: Taudactylus pleione (assembly GCA_031769625.1). Lineage (NCBI taxonomy): Eukaryota > Metazoa > Chordata > Amphibia > Anura > Myobatrachidae > Taudactylus > Taudactylus pleione. Next base: position 12,729,536 of record JAUIMM010000112.1, read on the forward strand.
AAGAAGGAGCCGTTGACGTGTCACGTTCCGCTTCAGCTGACAGTGTGTTCACCAGCAGGTCTTTGCACCTCTGCAGGCTTGTGTCGGCCGGAAAGAGAGACACCACATAGGCTTTAAACCTAGGATCGAGCACGGTGGCCAAAACGTAGTGGTCTGATTTCAACAGATTGACCACCCTGGAATCCTGGCAAAGCGAATGAAGGGCTTCATCCACAAGTCCCACATGCCGAGCGGAATCGCTCCGTCTTAGCTCCTCCTTCACTTTCTCCAGCTGCTTCTGCAAAAGCCTGATGAGGGGAATGACCTGACTCAAGCTGGCAGTGTCTGAACTGACTTCACGTGTGGCAAGTTCGAAGGGCTGGAGAACCTTGCACAACACGGAAATCATTCTCCACTGCGCTTGAGTCAGGTGCATACCCCCTCCTTTGCCTATGTCATAGGTGGATGTATAGGCTTGTATGGCCTTTTGCTGCTCCTCCATCCTCTGAAGCATATAGAGGGTTGAGTTCCACCGCGTCACAACCTCTTGCTTCAGGTGATGGCGGGGCAGGTTCAAGAGTGTTTGCTGGCGCTCCAGTCTTCGGCACGCAGTCGCTGAATGGTGAAAGTGGCCAGAAATTTTTCGGGCCACCCAAAGCGTCTCCTGCACGCCCCTGTCACTTTTCAGAAAATTCTGCACCACCAAGTTTATTGTGTGAGCAAAACATGGGACGTGCTGGAATTTGCCCAGATGTAATGCCCGCACAATATTGGTGGCATTGTCAGATATCACCAATCCCCAGAAGAGTCTAAGTGGGGTAAGCCACTGGGCGATGATTTCCCTCAGTTTCTCTAAGAGGTTGTCGGCGGTGTGCCTCTTACTGAAACCGGTGATACACAGCGTAGCCTGCCTTGTAACGAGCTGGCATTTCTGAGATGCTGCTACTGGTGACGCTGCTGCTGTTGCTGCGTAAGGTGATACATCTACCCAGTGGGCTGTCACAGTCATATACTCCTTAGTCTGCCCTGTTCCACTTGTCCACATGTCCGTGGTTAAGTGGACATTGTGTACAACGGCATTTTTCAGGACACTGAGGACACTTTTTCTGACGTTTCTGTACAGTCTCGGTATCGCCTGCCTAGTGAAGTGGAATCTAGACGGGATTTGGAACCGGGGACACACTACCTCCATCAATTGTCTAAATCCCACTGCACTAATGGCGGATACCGGACGCACGTCTAACACCAACATAGCAGTCAAGGCCTCAGTTATACGTTTTGCTTCAGGATGACTGCTGTGGTACTTCATCCTCCTCGCTAAGGACTGTTGGAGGGTCAATTGTTTAGTAAAAGTAGTGGTGTTCCTACTTCCTCTCTGGGATGATGAACGACTCCCAGCAGCAGCAACAGCAGCAGCGGCAGCAGTAGGCGTAGCAATGCAGGATCCTCCAGAGGAATCCCGGATAGGAGAGTCAGTCATGCCAGTGACATGGCCTGCAGGACTACTTCCGATCCTGACTAAGGAGGAAATTGATGAGGAGGGAGTTGACGGTGTGGTTTGCAGGCGCTTGGATACAACAGGACAACGGGATTTAGGTGTCCCTGGACTGCTTACGGTCTTAGCCAAAGTTTCTGAACTTGACAGTAACTTTTTATGAACGCGCTGCAGGTGCCGTATAAGGGAGGATGTTCCTAGGTGGTTGACGTCCCTACCCCTACTTATTTCACCTTTACATATGGTACATATGGCAAGACAGTTGTCCGGATTTGGATAGAAATATTGCCAGACCAAAGAGGTGGAATGTTTGGTCTTCTGCCCAGGCATGACCGTGATGGGCTTTTTCATCCCACGGACAACAACTGTCTCCCCCGGAGCCTGATTTAAACAAACCACATCACCATCAGAATCCTCCTCGCCAACTTCCTCCTCAGCGCCAGCTACACCAGTATCCTCATCCTGTTGTACTTCAACAGTGACATCTTCAATTTGCATATCAGCAAGTGGACTGTGGGTGCTCCTTTCAGCACTTGCAGGGGGCGTGTAAATGGTGGAAAGAGCCACCTCTTCCCGTCCAGTGCTGGGAAGGTCAGGCATCGCAACCACCACCACACTTGGACTCTCCTTGGGGATTTGTGATATCTTCTTAGAAAGCACAGTTCTTCGCTGTGCTTTTGCCAGCTTAACTCTTTTGATTTTTTTAGTGGGAGGAGGGCTTCCATCGTCATGTGAAGCTGAACCACTAGTCATGAACATACTAGGGATCGACCTTAGCCGTTCCTTGCCACTCCGTGTCGTAAATGGCATATTGGCAAGTTTACGTTTCTCTTCAGCTGATTTAAATGTCTTTTTCAAGGTCATTTTCCTGAACTTTGCCATTTGGGATTGTATGTGCCCTCTACTATGACATTGGGCATCGGCCTTGGCAGACGACGTTGATGGCATGTTATCGTCTATGTCATGACTAGTGGCAGCAGCTTCAGCACTAGGAGGAAGTGGTTCTTGATCTTTCTCTATTTTATTTTTATCGGAGAAAGTTTGGTCCTCCATTTATGTTATATCGATTTGATATATACGTGCGGCTAAACACAGAAAATTATTTTTTTTTTGGTTTGGACTGGAGTGTACTTTGTGGGTTACAGCACCCTTTAACGGTCAAGCCAGCCGGCCCTTTACTTATGACACAGGCGCACGCTTGGCACTACTTTGTTGATGCACGTGCGGCTACTGCGCACACAATTCACAAACACAGAAAATAATTTTTTTTTGGTTTGGACTGGAGTGTACTTTTGGGGGTTACAGCACCCTTTAACGGTCAAGCCAGCCAGCCCTTTACTTATGACACAGGCGCACGCTTGGCACTACTTTGTTGATGCACGTGCGGCTACTGCGCACACAATTCACAAACACAGAAAATAATTTTTTTTTTGGTTTGGACTGGAGTGTACTTTCGGGGGTTACAGCACCCTTTAACGGTCAAGCCAGCCGGCCCTTTACTTATGACACAGGCGCACGCTTGGCACTACTTTGTTGATGCACGTGCGGCTACTGCGCACACAATTCACAAACACAGAAAATAATTTTTTTTTTGGTTTGGACTGGAGTGTACTTTCGGGGGTTACAGCACCCTTAACGTTCAAGCCAGCCGGCCCTTTACTTATGACACAGGTGCACGCTTGGCACTACTTTGTTGATGCACGTGCGGCTACTGCGCACACAATTCACAAACACAGAAAATAATTTTTTTTTTGGTTTGGACTGGAGTGTACTTTCGGGGGTTACAGCACCCTTTAACGGTCAAGCCAGCCGGCCCTTTACTTATGACACAGGCGCACGCTTGGCACTACTTTGTTGATGCACGTGCGGCTACTGCGCACACAATTCACAAACACAGAAAATAATTTTTTTTTTGGTTTGGACTGGAGTGTACTTTCGGGGGTTACAGCACCCTTAACGGTCAAGCCAGCCGGCCCTTTACTTATGACACAGGTGCACGCTTGGCACTACTTTGTTGATGCACGTGCGGCTACTGCGCACACAATTCACAAACACAGAAAATAATTTTTTTTTTGGTTTGGACTGGAGTGTACTTTCGGGGGTTACAGCACCCTTAACGGTCAAGCCAGCCGGCCCTTTACTTATGACACAGGCGCACGCTTGGCACTACTTTGTTGATGCACGTGCGGCTACTGCGCACACAATTCACAAACACAGAAAATAATTTTTTTTTTGGTTTGGACTGGAGTGTACTTTGGGGGTTACAGCACCCTTTAACGGTCAAGCCAGCCGGCCCTTTACTTATGACACAGGCGCACACTTGGCACTACTTTGTTGATGCACGTGCGGCTACTGCGCACACAATTCACAAACACAGAAAATATTTTTTTTTTGGTTTGGACTGGAGTGTACTTTCGGGGGTTACAGCACCCTTAACGGTCAAGCCAGCCGGCCCTTTACTTATGACACAGGTGCACGCTTGGCACTACTTTGTTGATGCACGTGCGGCTACTGCGCACACAATTCACAAACACAGAAAATAATTTTTTTTTTGGTTTGGACTGGAGTGTACTTTCGGGGGTTACAGCACCCTTAACGGTCAAGCCAGCCGGCCCTTTACTTATGACACAGGCGCACGCTTGGCACTACTTTGTTGATGCACGTGCGGCTACTGCGCACACAATTCACAAACACAGAAAATAATTTTTTTTTTGGTTTGGACTGGAGTGTACTTTCGGGGGTTACAGCACCCTTAACGGTCAAGCCAGCCGGCCCTTTACTTATGACACAGGCGCACGCTTGGCACTACTTTGTTGATGCACGTGCAGCTACTGCGCACACAATTCACAAACACAGAAAATAATTTTTTTTTGGTTTGGACTGGAGTGTACTTTCGGGGGTTACAGCACCCTTTAACGGTCAAGCCAGCCGGCCCTTTACTTATGACACAGGCGCACGCTTGGCACTACTTTGTTGATGCACGTGCGGCTACTGCGCACACAATTCACAAACACAGAAAATATATTATTTTTTTAGCACTTGGGGGGAGCACCCCTGATGGACAGAGCACCCCCTGGACAACACTACAGCACTCCTTTAGGACTGGGACACTGCACAGGACTTTGGAGTGGACACAGCCCCTATGGAGAACTGACTGCACAACACAGTCCAGCCAGCCCCTATGGACTTTGAAGTAGTGGACACAGCCCCTATTAACAACAACAGCACAGCACAACACAGCCAGCCCCTATGGAGTTTGAAGTAGTGGACAACAGCAGCACTACACTACACTACACTACACTACACAGCCCTAACTCCCACCCTCCCTCTTCACTGTCCACAGCCGAGTGAGAAAATGGCGCCGAGGCGGGTACCTTATATAGGATCCAAAACCCGCGAGACTCGGAAGGCGGGATGATGACGTTTTGCCTCGATTTCAGATCCGAGTCAGGCGGGAAAAGTCGAGCCTGACTCGGATCGGACTCGGATCGGGGGGGCTCGGGGGGGTTCGGATTTCAGAAATCCGAACCCGCTCACCCCTACTTTATACTAATGCCAGTATCAAATCAGCCCTTCTACTGGTGTACAGCCGTGTGTATTAATGTGTAAGGATTGAGAGGTCCACTTTGAGCACCTTCAGATGCTGTAATAACGCCTGGTGCGTCTTTAGATGCCACCAAAGATTGCAACATCGAAACTTGCACCAGCCCTGTGGCAGGTTCAGATTTTCCATCTAAGTATAGCCTCATATGTGAGTGATTAAACATCTGTGTATTGAACCGCTGCAGCGACACACCCGTAACACGCCAATAAGAACTATTTTTGTATCTCCCAGTCACTGCCCACCCTGCATCTCAATCGCAACTGCGCCTTTGTGCCTACACACAGTACAATGAATGCACCATAGCAGTTTTAAGGGGTTTTCGTGCATGCGCAGTAGCAGAGAATCGCTCAACTACACTAACAATGGCATTGTGTAGAATCATTGTGTAACATATCTGTTCCTGTCTAAAATGTACTGTTCTGCAAAATATATACTTTCACCTGAAAGTGCTACTTGCAATCCCATTTGGTCTCCCCATAATTAATTTGAACTTGTCTTATTTTGTCATTTTTTTGAACCTTATTTATGTATTATATTACTTATGACAGTATAGGAATGTCATATCTGCCTTTATTTCCATTTTCACAATAATACATTTTTATATACAGTACATATCTATATAATAATAATCGACTGCTGATAAAAATTATGTCATGTTGGAATGTAGTAACAGTTGATAGGAACCGTAACCACTTCCACCAATGCTAGAGATGCACAGTAAGGGGGCGATGATGAAGAGAGATAATGGGGGAGGGAAGAAGAGTGGTGGGGAAAAAGTGGTGATTGTTGAAAAGAACAAAAAACGGGGGAGAAATGTGAGAGAAAGTGTGTGTGTGTGTGTGGAGGGGGGGAGATGGAAAGAAAGAGAGGAGGGTGGATTACAGAGAGAAAAAATATAATTAACTAAAAGGCAAGGCATTACAACTGGGTTTCTATAACATGTGCTAAGTTTGAGTAAAGGGGGAAATAGTCGGGATTCCAGCACCAGTATCCCACCCGTCAGGCATCCCGAAGGTAAGTAACGGCAGTTAGGAGAGGGTTAGGATGCGGGGTTAGGGTTAGGCACTAGTGGGAGGGTTAGGGTTAGGCACCGAGGAGGGAGGGTTAGGATTGGGGTGCGGGGAGGGGAAGGTTAGGTTTAGGCACCAGGGAGGGAGGGTTAGGGTAGGGGGTAATCGTTATTGCAATTGCAGTTGCGATCCGTAATGAATCAGGCCCAAAGTGTCTGGATTACAGCAGAAAATTTCATTGGTGACGATGTCATTTGCAATGTGGGCATTGGACTATTTCGGTGGTTTACAGTGCTCTTCATGACTTCATTCTAATGTGCGGAGAGCACATCTCAGAAATGGACTGGAGAAAGCCTGTATGTACAAGTCCTAAAAGGTATAGGAGGTTTGAATTTGCATATAATTATTTTCCTTTGTAAAAAATAACAACAACAAATAAACAAACAAAAAACTTCTATTAATCTTCCCTTATTACAAAAGAAACATACTGGTATTCTGAATCAAGGTAGGCGACATTATGTTTTAGCTATGGTGGAACTACAATTTTCATCATATCCTGCAAGTCAGAAGTTGGCGTAACATGCAGAATCATGAAGATCTACCTCCACCGGAGAACCACAGCTTGCCTAATGTTCTAAACAATATTGTGTAAATGACACCAACAGTAGAAAATCAGAGAGAAAATATGCAAGCATAGTTGTACAGATTAACAAAAACACGTTATCAAGATCAGGGGACATCCGTTTTAAAAGGCTGCAAAATAGCTGAAGAGGAATGAAATGTATGCTGTGCATAATATGAAAGAAATGGCACGTAACTATTCATGCAACAAAAGGAGAAGGGAAGGAAACATTCTACTTTGTTGGACAAGTCTAGGCTTGAACATGTCACTCAATACATCATTCTGTACAGTTCCAGTTACACAATATCATGTAGGAACTGCAGAGTGTCTTTAGTCTTTACCTCAGCTTTTCTTATTTTTTTACTTTTTGATAAAGCTCTGCACAAATCTAAGATTCAAAATAGAGATCCAGAGAGTTCTGTGTACTTTATGTCCCTGTATACCTGGATAAAGCTATCAGTCACTGTAGTACTCATAGAGCAGGAAGGATAAAACAAGAGATATGGTAAGAACTTACCTTTGTTATCTCTGTTTCTACGAAGTCCATAGGGTCCACAGGGTTGACCTTGGGGTATAGCTGGATCTGGATCCATGGGCACCACGCAGTTAAAGCTTTAGCTGCTCCCAGGATGCACTTGGGTCCGTCCTCCTCTATACCCCGCCCCCGGCCACAGCACCTCAGTTGGTAAGCAGCCAAGGCCGGAGGAGGAGACTAAACAGAGAGAAGGAAGACTGGAACACACAAGAAACCATACTCACAGAAATGGGAGACGGAAAACCGGTGACCAGCCACACAGCCCATTTGAAGCCAGGTGCGTCAGGGCGGGCGCCCTGTGGACCCTATGGACTTCGTAGAAACAGAGATAACAAAGGTAAGTTCTTACCATATCTCTTGTTTTCTACTTCAGGGTCCATAGGGGGTCCACAGGGTTGACCTTGGGGATGTCCCAAAGCAGTACAACTAAGGGCGGGGAAGCTCCTGTGCTGAAAGGAGTACCCGGCGCCCAAAGGATGCATCCTGAGAGGCAAAGGTGTCAAACGCATAGAACCTCAAAAACGTTTGAATTGAAGACCAAGTGGCCGCCTTACACAGCTGAACAGCAGAAGCGCCACGTCTAGCAGCCCAAGAGGGACCCACAGAAGGAGTGGAATGAGCCTTAACAGAGGCTGGCACAGGTAAGCCCTCCTGTGCATAAGCCTCACAAATAACGGAACGAAGCCAACGGGCTAACGTTTGTTTGTTGGCAGGCCAACCCCTCTTGTGAAAACCAAAGAGGATAAACAAGGAATCAGACTTCCTAACCGAAGCCGTCCGGTCTACATAAATTCTAAGCGCCCGGACCACATCTAAGGAAGTCTCACCAGCTGAAAGATCAGGGGACTGAAAAGCTGGCACAACAAGTTCCTGATTAATATGGAACTTCGAGACCACTTTGGGCAAAAACTCAGGACGAGTGCGGAGCACCGCTCTGTCCTGGTGAAAAATCAGGAAAGGAGGGCGACAGGAAAGCGCCCCCAATTCAGACACCCTCCTGGCCGAAGCAATTGCCAGGAGAAAAACCGTCTTAAATGTCAGCCACTTGAGCTCCACCGCCTCAAGAGGCTCAAACGGAGGACCCTGCAGGACCCGTAGCACCACCGCCAAGTCCCAAGGAGCCACAGGAGGCACAAAGGGAGGCTGGATCCTGAGAACACCTTGGAAAAAGGTGTGAACGTCTGGTAGTATTGCAATCCGCCGTTGAAACCACACGGACAAGGCGGACACATGAACCTTCAGAGATGCAAGGCGTAAGCCGAGATCCAATCCTGACTGAAGAAATTCCAAGATCCTAGAAACTCGGAACACCTGAGGATCATAAAGTCTGGACTCACACCACTGAAAGTAAGTGTGCCACACTCTGTGATAAATCCGTGCTGAAGCAGGCTTGCGTGCCCTGAGCATGGTACCAATAACCAAACTGGAGAAGCCCCGAGACCTCAAGACGGCTGTCTCAAGAGCCACGCCGTCAAAGACAGCCGACCCAGATCCGGGTAAAGGCAGGGCCCCTGAGACAACAGGTCCCGACGTTGAGGAAGAAGGTACGGAGCGTCGATGGAGAGGCTCCTGAGATCGGAGTACCAAGGACGTCTGGGCCACGCCGGAGCTACCAGCACGAGCATGCCGCCGTCCTGCTTGAATTTCCGCAGAACCCGAGGAAGCAGGGATATCGGAGGAAACAGATACGCCAGGTGAAACGTCCATGTCACCGACAGCGCGTCCACCAGACTTGCACCTGCGTCTCTTGTCCTTGACCCGTAAACGGGCAACTTGTGATTGTGACGGGAGGCCATCAAGTCCAGCTCCGGCAGTCCCCACCTGTCCACGAGTAGCTGAAACACCTCTGGGTGAAGCGACCATTCCCCGGGATGCACGTCGTGACGGCTGAGGAAGTCCGCCTCCCAATTGAGGACTCCGGGGATGAAGACCGCCGAGATCGCTGGAATGTGACCCTCCGCCCAAGACAGGATACGAGACACCTCCGACATCGCTGCCTGACTGCGAGTTCCGCCTTGGTGATTGATATACGCCACCGTGGTGGCGTTGTCGGACTGCACCTGTACCGCCCTTCCGTGAAGAGCGGGGCCGGACGACTGCAGGGCCTTGTATACTGCCCGCAGTTCCAGGATGTTGATGGGGAGAAGTGCTTCTTCCGCTGACCAACGACCCTGAAGCGACAAAGAGCCGGTCACTGCCCCCCAACCCCGGAGACTGGCATCCGTCGTGAGCAGGACCCAGTCCGGGATCCAAAATGGGCGACCCTCGACCAGATGAGCTGTCTGAAGCCACCAAGCCAAAGATAGCCGAACGTCCGGAGACAACACCAGCACCTGAGAGCGGATCCGGTGAGGTAACCCGTTCCATTCTGATAGAATCAGCCCCTGCAGGGGCCGGGAATGGAACTGGGCAAATTCCACCATGTCGAATGTCGACACCATGGACCCCAGAACTCTCATAGCCGAATGGACCGACAGGCGGCAACGGCTCAGGCAACTGCGTATCCGCAGCTGTAGGGAGGCGACCTTCTCCGGAGTCAGGAAGATCCTTTGCTGACACAAATCCAGCAGGGCTCCCAAATGAACCATCCGCTGTGATGGAATCAGAGAGGACTTTTTCCAATTTATCAACCACCCGTGTGCTTGCAGGCAAGCGATCGTCAGGTGGAGATGTTGAAGCAGTACCTCCGGGGAGCTCGCCAGCAACAGGAGGTCGTCCAGGTACGGCAGCAGCCGTACATTCTGGTTCCGAAGATGTGCGGCCATGACCGCCATAATCTTCGTGAACGCCCTCGGTGCCGTGGAGAGACCAAAGGGTAGCGCCCGGAACTGATAGTGGTGTTGAAGGATAGCGAACCTCAGATACCGCTGGTGTGAAGATGCTATCGGAACATGGAGGTAGGCGTCCTGGATGTCCAGGGACACCATGTAATCCCCCGGTTCCATCGCCAGAATGATGGAACGTAACGTTTCCATCCTGAACTTGGGAACTCTGAGGAATTTGTTCAGAGACTTCAAGTTGAGGATAGGGCGATGAGAACCATTGGGTTTCTGCACCAGAAACAGAGACGAATAATACCCCGTCCCTAGTTGTGATAGAGGAACGGGAACAATGACCACTGCTTTCAGCAAGGACTCTATAGCCTCCTGAACCTGTAACGCCTTGGTCTTGTCCTGAGAAGGACTTGTGCAGAAAAACTGGTGGGGTGGTCTGTGCCGAAAAGACAGGGCGTACCCCTGGGAGACCACTTCTCGAACCCAGTCATCCGTGGTGGTATTGTGCCAGCACTGGGCAAATAGAAGAAGTCGGCCTCCCACTCTGAGGTCCCCCAGAGGGAGGCCCGTCCCATCAGGCCGCAGGTTTATCTTCCTGCTTGGAAGAAGGGCGCCGAGCACTCCAGGCTTGCTTCTTGGGTTTAGAGGCCGTCTTACTCGCAGACTGTCTCGGGAAGGACTGACCTTTCGCCTTACCCTGAACCCGAAAGGAACGAAAAGCCGAACTCCGAACCTTAGCAGGCAGTGCCGCCGAAGGGAGGAAGGCCGACTTGGATTTAGCCAGGGTGTCCACTATTTTGTCCAAGTCCGGACCAAATAGTAATTCCCCATTGAAAGGTAAGGCCTCCAGACCTTTCTTTGAATCAGAGTCCGCTCTCCAGGACCGCAACCATAAGGATCGGCGGGCAGACACCGCTGCAGCCGATACCCGCGAGGTCAGCAGACTAGCATCTAAAGAAACTTCTCCAATGTAAGAAGCAGCGTCCCTCATTTGTCCCAACAACGCCCGCTGGACATCCGGAGCGTCGTCCGGGAAGGTATCTTCCAATGCATTGGCCCACCCCTCAATGGCCTTGGCCACCCAGGAAATGGCCATGGACGGTCGGGCCACCGCCCCGGAGAGGGAGTAAATAGACTTTAAGCAAGTCTCAACTTTCCTGTCCGTGGGATCCTTCAGCGAGGATATCGACGGTAATGGTAAGGTGGCGCCCCGAGTTAAACGGGTGACATGGGAATCCACCGCCGGTGGAGTTTCCCATTTTTTACAATGTGCCTCAGGGAAGGGGTAATTAGAAGCCAACCGCTTCTGAGGAAGGAATCTCTTACTGGGCGCCTGCCAAGCTACCGCCATATGATCCGTCAACTGATCCGACAGGGGAAACACTGCAGAAGCCACCTTAGTTTTTTTGAAACTAGGAAACTTCGACTTAGGAAGCGGTGCCTCATCCTCTATAAGAAGAATAGCTCGCACCGCCCTAATTAGTGCTCGCACATTAATGGACGACTTGGTATCCATTTCCTGGACCGAGGCGTCCGAGTCAGTGTCATCAGGGACCTCCCCATCATCTGAGGAACCCTCTGAGTCCGATACCTGAGCAGCCCGTGTCATGAGTGGGCGTTTTGAAATCCTAGAAGGCATGTCAGTCTGCAACATTGACTGAAAAGCCGAGGAAGCGGCCGCCAAATTTTGCACAGAGTTGGAGAGCACATCCACCCAGGGTGGAGGAGTCACCATAGGGGCCTGAAAAGGTACCACAGGCTGCTGCGGCACAGGGGAAGCCTGTATATACATAGGCAACCCCGCATAGGGACCCACCGACTGAGACCCAGGAGGACTCCGCAATAACTGCGGGACACCCGGGGAATGGGGGATGGTCGGCTGGGGCAACGCCCTAGTAGGGAGAGCAGTCGGGACCGACAGACGGTCCGCAATAGACACCAGCACTTGAGAAAACATCGCCCACGGTGGTTCCTGCGCCAGAGAAGGTCTGGATGGGCCTGGAGCCACCTGGCATCGACTACACAGGCCATCCTGTGACAAATCCTCCCTATCTACTCCTGCAGAACAGCGTCCGCAGGAGGCCAACACCGGAGCCACTGAGCGCTCAACCTCCTCGTCTGACATGACAGAATATATTATATATCTGGCACCAGGGTAGAAGTAAAACGCACTCACCGGTGTGCTGAACAACAGCCCACAATATGGCACTGAGTAGCACACAACTGTATGTGACGGACCTCACAAATACGTGATCTATATAAGTGAGGTCAGTAGAAACGCCCCTCCCCCACACACCTGTAGGGCTTGTAGGAGAAGTAAAGGGATAGGTATAAGCTGACAGTAAGTAGAAAATAAGCACAGACAGGCAGCACTAGCAAAAGTCACATACCATGCAGGAAGATATACTCACTGCACCTTTACACTACAATCAACTTGCCCAGATTCAGTGTCTGGGAGGGCTATAGTGCTGTGTACGCTGTCCTTAATCAGGGGAGAGGTACACAGGGGGACCGGTCCGCGTGCTCCCTGAAGATCTGCGCTGCCACTGTGAGAAAATGGCCGCTGGAGACCTCAGAGGAGGAGTGGCCGAGGAATCTGCAGCTCAGCGACGCCAGACTCCGTGTTGAAAGGCGCGCTGAGCTGAGGGGAGGAGCCGCTGACAGGGAAGGCTTCCTCCCCTGGCTAGCATATTAACCCCAGGGCTTGCCGGCATCCCGCTTGCCATATATCCCTGGTGGTCTAGTGGTCCCACGGGTTATTCCTCCTCAGAGGGGGAGCCCGCCGCCACCGCTAGCGGCCCCCGGTCTGTCCCCTAGGACCGGGGGCAAAGGACTGCATGTGCAGGCAAAACCCGCGAGCCGCCGCTAATCGGCGACTCGCGGCTTACCTTGTCCCCGGCGACTCCGGCAGCAGTCCAGGGAGGAACCCAGAGTCCGGCTAGTACGGACTCTGGCCTCCCGCCGCGATCCCCAGTGCAGTACTGGCATCGCGGCGCCAGCGGGGAAGGAGAGCGGCAGCGTGGGCGTCTGCATAGACAGCCCGTCGCTGCCACACTAGAGCCTCTGTTGTAAAATAAAAATCTAACAGGCTCTTTTTTTTTTTTTTTTTTTTAAATAAAAATAGAAAGCTTTTTGGGGGCTGCTCCTGCAGCCCCCCTGCGCAGGTGACCCGACTCCGGCCGGGCACCAACTCAAACTGAGGTGCTGTGGCCGGGGGCGGGGTATAGAGGAGGACGGACCCAAGTGCATCCTGGGAGCAGCTAAAGCTTTAACTGCGTGGTGCCCATGGATCCAGATCCAGCTATACCCCAAGGTCAACCCTGTGGACCCCCTATGGACCCTGAAGTAGAAACTCCCTACTTGCCAACTCTCCCTGATTGTCAGGGAGACTCTTTGGAATAGTAGCAATCTCCCTGAAGAGTCTAGTAATCTACAAACAAAAATGGAAGCTGCTCAATCAATCTAGCAGTACTAATCAGGTGCATGAAAGGGAGGGGTCATACTAAGTAGAAAAAGGAGGGGGATTTAACCCCCTATTGTACCTCAGCACACTGAATAATACCTGCAACAATATATGAAGACTATATGGTCATAGAAATTCAGAGATATTAGTTGCATGCATTTGCAAATACATGGGAGGCTGCTAGGCCAGGTCCCGGCTTCTCTGTTACCAGCAGTCCCTAACACTAATGGGTTCACGTCCGGTAACACTAATGGGTTGTTTGTTTGTTATGAGTTGCATGAAGGAGCCAGCATTAGTTGGGCATGCTGGTTCTAGTAGTGCTAGTTGGAGTTCCCAGGGGTGACTCCCAGGTAAGCTGGCTCTCAATTTGGATGCATTTATGTATGTGCCTTTATCATGAGGCCTTACATTTGTCAAAATTATATATGTGCCTTTATCATGAGGCCTTATAATTGGTATATTTTACATTTGGGGTGAGCGTTTTAGCGTAGGGCACCTGGGAATGGTCTGGCTGGGCCTCCTCAGGGCATCACCACTTAATACTAGGGGTGAGCGGGTTCGGATTTCTGAAATCCGAACCCCCCCGAGCCCCCCCGATCCGAGTCCGATCCGAATCAGGCTCGACTTTTCCCGCCTGACTCGGATCTGAAATCGAGGCAAAACGTCATCATCCCGCCTTCCGAGTCTCGCGGGTTTTGGATCCTATATAAGGTACCCACGTCGGCGCCATTTTCTCACTCGGCTGTGGACAGTGAAGAGGGAGGGTGGGAGTTAGGGCTGTGTAGTGTAGTGTAGTGCTGCTGTTGTCCACTACTTCAAAGTCCATAGGGGCTGGCTGTGTTGTGCTGTGCTGCTGTTGTTAATAGGGGCTGTGTCCACTACTTCAAAGTCCATAGGGGCTGGCTGGACTGTGTTGTGCAGTCAGTTCTCCATAGGGGCTGTGTCCACTCCAAAGTCCTGTGCAGTGTCCCAGTCCTAAAGAGGTGCTGTAGTGTTGTCCAGGGGGTGCTCTGTCCATCAGGGGTGCTCCCCCAAAGTGCTAAAAAAATAATATATTTTCTGTGTTTGTGAATTGTGTGCGCAGTAGCCGCACGTGCATCAACAAAGTAGTGCCAAGAGTGCGCCTGTGTCATAAGTAAAGGGCCGGCTGGCTTGACCGTTAAAGGGTGCTGTAACCCCCGAAAGTACACTCCAGTCCAAACCAAAAAAAAAATTATTTTCTGTGTTTAGCCGCACGTATATATCAAATCGATATAACATAAATGGAGGACCAAACTTTCTCCGATAAAAATAAAATAGAGAAAGATCAAGAACCACTTCCTCCTAGTGCTGAAGCTGCTGCCACTAGTCATGACATAGACGATAACATGCCATCAACGTCGTCTGCCAAGGCCGATGCCCAATGTCATAGTAGAGGGCACATACAATCCCAAATGGCAAAGTTCAGGAAAATGACCTTGAAAAAGACATTTAAATCAGCTGAAGAGAAACGTAAACTTGCCAATATGCCATTTACGACACGGAGTGGCAAGGAACGGCTAAGGTCGATCCCTAGTATGTTCATGACTAGTGGTTCAGCTTCACATGACGATGGAAGCCCTCCTCCCACTAAAAAAATCAAAAGAGTTAAGCTGGCAAAAGCACAGCGAAGAACTGTGCTTTCTAAGAAGATATCACAAATCCCCAAGGAGAGTCCAAGTGTGGTGGTGGTTGCGATGCCTGACCTTCCCAGCACTGGACGGGAAGAGGTGGCTCTTTCCACCATTTGCACGCCCCCTGCAAGTGCTGAAAGGAGCACCCACAGTCCACTTGCTGATATGCAAATTGAAGATGTCACTGTTGAAGTACAACAGGATGAGGATACTGGTGTAGCTGGCGCTGAGGAGGAAGTTGGCGAGGAGGATTCTGATGGTGATGTGGTTTGTTTAAATCAGGCTCCGGGGGAGACAGTTGTTGTCCGTGGGATGAAAAAGCCCATCACGGTCATGCCTGGGCAGAAGACCAAACATTCCACCTCTTTGGTCTGGCAATATTTCTATCCAAATCCGGACAACAACTGTCTTGCCATATGTACCATATGTAAAGGTGAAATAAGTAGGGGTAGGGACGTCAACCACCTAGGAACATCCTCCCTTATACGGCACCTGCAGCGCGTTCATAAAAAGTTACTGTCAAGTTCAGAAACTTTGGCTAAGACCGTAAGCAGTCCAGGGACACCTAAATCCCGTTGTCCTGTTGTATCCAAGCGCCTGCAAACCACACCATCAACTCCCTCCTCGTCAATTTCCTCCTTAGTCAGGATCGGAAGTAGTCCTGCAGGCCATGTCACTGGCATGACTGACTCTCCTATCCGGGATTCCTCTGGAGGATCCTGCATTGCTACGCCTACTGCTGCCGCTGCTGCTGTTGCTGCTGCTGGGAGTCGTTCATCATCCCAGAGAGGAAGTAGGAACACCACTACTTTTACTAAACAATTGACCCTCCAACAGTCCTTTAAGTACGACAGCAGTCATCCTGAAGCAAAACGTATAACTGAGGCCTTGACTGCTATGTTGGTGTTAGACATGCGTCCGGTATCCGCCATTAGTGCAGTGGGATTTAGACAATTGATGGAGGTAGTGTGTCCCCGGTTCCAAATCCCATCTAGATTCCACTTCACTAGGCAGGCAATACCCAGACTGTACAGAAACGTCAACAAAAGTGTCCTCAGTGTCCTGAAAAATGCCGTTGTACCCAATGTCCACTTAACCACGGACATGTGGACAAGTGGAACAGAGCATACTAAGGACTATATGACTGTGACAGCCCACTGGGTAGATGTATCACCTTACGCAGCAACAGCAGCAGTGTCACCAGTAGCAGCATCTCAGAAACGCCAGCTCGTTCCAAGGCAGGCTACGCTGTGTATCACCGGTTTCAGTAAGAGGCACACCGCCGACAACCTCTTAGAGAAACTGAGGGAAATCATCGCCCAGTGGCTTACCCCACTTAGACTCTCCTGGGGATTTGTGATATCTGACAACGCCACCAATATTGTGCGGGCATTACATCTGGGCAAATTCCAGCACGTCCCATGTTTTGCTCACACAATAAACTTGGTGGTGCAGAATTTTCTGAAAAGCGACAGGGACGTGCAGGAGACGCTTTGGGTGGCCCGAAAAATTTCTGGCCACTTTCGCCATTCAGCGACTGCGTGCCGAAGACTGGAGCGCCAGCAAACACTCTTGAACCTGCCCCGCCATCATCTGAAGCAAGAGGTTGTGACGCGGTGGAACTCAACCCTTTATATGCTTCAGAGGATGGAGGAGCAGCAAAAGGCCATTCAAGCCTATACATCCACCTATGACATAGGCAAAGGAGGGGGTATGCACCTGACTCAAGCACAGTGGACAATGATTTCCGTATTGTGCAAGGTTCTCCAGCCCTTCGAACTTGCCACACGTGAAGTCAGTTCAGACACTGCCAGCTTGATTCAGGTCATTCCCCTCATCAGGCTTTTGCAGAAGCAGCTGGAGAAGGTGAAGGAGGAGCTAAGACAGAGCGATTCCGCTCGGCATGTGGGACTTGTGGATGAAGCCCTTCTTTCGCTTTGCCAGGATTCCAGGGTGGTCAATCTGTTGAAATCAGACCACTACATTTTGGCCACCGTGCTCGATCCTAGGTTTAAAGCCTATGTGGTGTCTCTCTTTCCGGCCGACACAAGCCTGCAGAGGTGCAAAGACCTGCTGGTGAAAACACTGTCAGCTGAAGCGGAACGTGACACGTCAACAGCTCCTTCTTCATTTTCTCCCGCAACTGGGGCTGCCAGGAAAAAACTTAGGTATCCTAAGCAACCCGCTGGCGGTGATGCAGGGCAGGCAGGACCAAGTTTGGACATCTGGTCCGGACTGAAGGACCTGGCAACAATTTCTGACATGTCTACTGTCACTGCATATGATACTGTCACCATTGACAGAATGGTGGAGGATTACATTGGTGACAGCATCCAAGTAGGCATGTCAGACAGTCCGTACCTGTACTGGCAGGAAAAAGAGGCAATTTGGAGGCCCCTGTACAAACTGGCTCTATTTTACCTGAGTTGCCCCCCCTCCAGTGTGTACTCCGAAAGAGTGTTTAGTGCAGCCGGGAACCTTGTCAGCGAAAGGCTTAGGAGGTTGCTTCCACAAAATGTGGAGAAGATGATGTTCATAAAAATGAATTATCAACTCTTCCAGGGAGACCAGCCTCCAGAACATACAGAGGGACCTGTGGTGGTGGATTCCAGCGGGGACGAGTTAATACTCTGTGAGGATGAGGATGTACACAACACTGAAGAGGGTGAGGAATCGGTGGATGAGGATGAGGACGACATCTTGCCTCCGTAGAGCCAGTTTGTGCAGGGACAGATTAATTGCCAGCTTGTTTTGTGGGGGCCCAAACGAACCAATCATTTCAGCCACAGTCGTGTGGCAGACCCTGGCGCTGAAATGATTGGTTTGTTAAAGTGTGCATGTCCTGTTTATACAACATAAGGGTGGGTGGGAGGGCCCAAGGACAATTCCATCTTGCACCTCTTTTTTTTCTTTGAATTATGTACTGTTTGGGGCCTAGTTTTTCAAACTGCAATCCTGTCTGCCACTGCAGTGTCACTCCTAGATGGGCCACGGGTTTGTGCCGCCCACTCGTGTCGCTTAGCATAGTCATCCATCTACGTCGGTGCAACCTTTTGGACATAAAAACACTATTGTGAGGTGTGAGGTGTTCAGAATAGACTGGAAATGAGTGGAAATTAAGGTTTTTGAGGTTAATAATAGCATAGGAGCAGAAAAATCAACACATTCTGTGATTTTAGCTGTTTTTATGCTTTTTTAAAAAAAAATACAGATCCAAAACACAAAACCCAGAACCCAAAACACCGAAGGGTGGTTTTGGCAAAACCAATCCAGATCCAAAACACGAAGAAAGATCCAGATCCAAAACCAAAACACAAAACACGAAAAGTGGCCGGTGCACACCCCTACTTAATACACATAGTAGCTTTTCACATCACCTTTTATGTTTGTTTATTATTCATGTATTTTTTTCACATATATTTTAACCTCTCATTCCACACATAATGATTACTTGCCCACATCTATACTTTACACTGCACTGTCACTCTTTTTCCATTTTCGTGTGATGCCTGGGGGGGTCCTGGGCTGGACGTTTTTTGGGGTGCACTGCGCCCCGGACGTGAACCCATTAGTGTTAGGGACTGCTGGTAACAGAGAAGCCGTGACGTGGCCTAGCAGCCTCCCATGTATTTGCAAATGCATGCAACTAATATCTCTGAATTTCTATGACCATATAGTCTTCATATATTGTTGCAGGTATTATTCAGTGTGCTGAGGTACAATAGGGGGTTAAATCCCCCTCCTTTTCCTACAGAGTCTAGTAATCTCCCTGATTGCACTTTACCCCCATTATGTAGCTGTTACTGTATATACATGGAAAAAACAGATATATACATTTAAATGGGATCATTAGTATAATTTCCCTGCATTGGTTATAAGGCACAATGATCCCTGTGGCTACATGTATTTTCAAAAAAAGCATCAGTGTGCTTTCATTAACAAGTAGATCTTAGTAACTGCTTTGAGCCTCATTTACACTTGGATGTAAGATAATGTTATGAAACGCCTCTCAGATGTAGCAGCACATGCCCACTTTACCGCCGCGCTCATAGGTGTTGCTTTCACAGTCTCCCTCAAATGTTTTTTCCAAAGTAGGCAAGTTTGATAAACTCAAAAGGGATGGGTAATCTCAATGTGTAGTTGTCTTAGCTGTGTTGTGCATTCAATGTGGCAATACCACTGAGGCATTAAGCACAAAATGAACTAGCCTGAAAATTGGTTAAGCCCACAAAATGGCTGCTTCCGCTATGTATTTATGACGGACACACTTTATGATAAATACATCTATATGTGAGTACTTCTCATTTTATATAAGCAACATACTATCGTGTTTTGTAGAATCATATAGAATTCAACTTTGCAAGACTTTCAGTAAAAAATAAATACTATTTTTTTTTGTGATTTTTGTTGTTGTGGTATGATGCCCTTATGGTGCATACACACGGTCAGATTGGTCAGATGTGTCAGATGAACGATCTGAAAGATTTGATGAATGATTTGACCAACGATTTGAACGATTTGAACTCTGAAAGATTTTTGACTGCATTAAAATGAATGGAATCGTCCAAATCTGACTGCAAACACATCAGATGTCAGATATCGTTATCTGAACATCGGGAACGCGAATCGTTCATCGTTCATCATTCAGACATGTCAGATATGTCAGATTTTCCTTCAGATATGAACGATTTTTTAAATCGTTATCGTTTAGATCTGAAGAAAAATCTGACCGTGTGTATGCACCATTACACTTCGGTCTCTTTATTAGGAAATGCTTCAGTGAGTCACCCATTCCTAGTACATTTATTCTGCAGTCTCAGGAATATTAGTTCCACTTGCAAAATGTCTGCTTCTATCATGTGTAGGAGCTGTAAGCGGAAGGTCTGTTGACATCCTTGGAGGTGGAGCCTCTCCTCCCCTTCTGAAGCCTTCCCCTCTAGTGTTGCCTCCCCCTTTACTTTTTACCTTAGCAGGTGGCGCTGTCATCTTCTGCTCCTTAAATAGGGTTTAAAGTGCTGGGCTGTGATTGTTGATATGTGTATACTATTTCGTAGTGGAACGCAGGTTATAAATAGTAGACATCAGCAGAAACCAGATACAGCAGACAGTAACCAGGAGTTGGGATTATTGTTGTGTAGCAATGTGCTTGTACCAGTCGCTTAACTAGGATATTTGGAGCCCATGGCAAATTTAAAAATGGAGCCCCCCCCCCCCTATGTGTGTGCGGCAAAGGTGCGCGCGGTGAAAAATGGGCGTGGTCACTTGAAAATAGGGCGTATCAACATGACACACCCTTTTCTTGTCACTCTGAACATTCCTTTCCATATGCACCTTAACCCCAGTAGTGCCCCTTATACAGTACCCCCAGTATGCAATGTCCCCAGTTGTGGTCCCTCTTATGCAGGCCCCTAGTAGTGCCCCTTATACAATACCCCCAGTAGTGGTCCCCCTTATGCAGCCCACCATTAGTTCCCCTCATACAGTACCCCAGTATGCAATGCTCCCAGTAGTAGTCCCCCACATGCCTCTGAATGAGGTCCAAACTCCATACTTGCCAACTCTCCCTGATTGTCAGGGAGACTCCCTGGAATAGTAGCAATCTCCCTGACTCCCTGAAGAGTCCAGCAATCTCCCTGATTGCACCTTACCCCCATTATGTAGCTGTTATACATGGGAAAAAAACAGATATATACATTTAAATGGGATCATTAATATAATTTCCCTGCATTGGTTATAAGGCACAATGATCCCTATGGCTACATGCATGTGTTTTCATCAACAAGTAGATCTTAGTAACTGATTTGAGGCTCATTTACACTTGGATGTAAGATAATGTTATGACACGTCTCTCAGTTGTAGCAGTACACGCCCACTTTACCGCCGCGCTCATAGGTGTTGCTTTCACAGTCTCCCTCAAATGCTTTTTCAAAAGTAGGCAAGTTTGATAAACTCAAAGGGGATGGGTAATCTCAGTGTGTACTTGTCTTAGCTGTGTTGTGCATTCAATGTGGCAATACCACTGAGGCATTAGGCACAAAGTGAACTAGCAGTGCCCCCAGTAGTGGAACCCCATATGCAGTGCCCTTTATATTGAACCCCCAGTAGTAGTCCCCCCCATGCAGTGCCCCAGTAGTGGTCCCCCTTATGCAGACCCCTAGTAGTGATCCCCCCCTAGCCAGTGCCCCTGTAGTGGTCCTCCCTATGTAGTGCCCCCGTAGTGGTCCCCCCAGTGCACTGCCCCTTGTGCCCCTAGTAGTAAGCCCCTTATATAGTGCCCCCAGTAGTAGTCCCCCCCAGTAGTAGTCCCCAGTAGAGGTCCACCCTCCCAGTGCAGTGCCCCCAGTAGTAGCCCCCCCAGTAGTGGTCCCCCCCGGTGCAGTGCTCCCAGTAGTAGCCCCACCAGTAGTAGTCCCCAGTAGAGGTCCCCCCAGTAGTGCCCCCAGTAGAGGTCTCCCCCAGTAGTGCCCCCCAGTAGTGGTGCCCCTAGTGGTCCCCACAGATGCAGTGCCCCCAGTAGTAGACCTCCCGTAGTGCCCCCCTCCCTCCCCTCCGATGCAGTGCAGACACATACAAGTAAAAAAAAAGAGAAAAAATACACTTACCTGAATCCACGCTCCGGCTCCGGCCACTGCTCCTGCCACCGCCGCACGTCAGTCCTCCTGGGCTGGTGCGCTCTGCATTATGGCAGAGACCTTATGACATCTCTCCCATTACCCACTGCAGGAGCCAGAAGGCGGAGCTCATGGGTAAGCTCCAGCCCGGCTCTTGCAGTGGGCAGTCTGTCTGACTCTCATTGGCTGCTGGTTAACACACACATCGCCCCTGTGCTGGCGGCGATTTGTGTGACAAAAATGAACCAGCCTGAGCCCGCCTCCCACCCTCCACCTGGCGCTATTGGGTAAGCGCTTAGGGGGAGGGAAGGGGCTCCGCTGTGCAGCACAGGCGCAGGGAAGCCTAGCGCCGATCCTGTGTAAATGTGTAGTGCTGACCGCACTCACTGTGGTTGGCACTACATTGGCTAACTAGAATGGGCCGGTACCGTGGCCGGCGGTGCCCCCCCCACTGCCGGTTCTACGGCGCCAAAGGCACGAGCTCCGGCAGCCCTGCCCTAGTTACACCACTGGCTTGTACAGTCGCACTCACAGCATACCTCCAAACATTGATGTTCTAGGATGCTGGACATTGGGGGCCAAAAGGGGATGGAGCTTCAGCAAAAGGAGACGGAGCTTCAGGGAAAGGGCAGGGCCTCGCGGCACCCCTGGTTGCATCACTGTGGGGGTGAGCCCAGTACTCTACGAGATGCAGGGCTTCCCCAAGGTTCCCCTACACTATGATTAGATGCCACTGCTTACCCACTGCTCTGCTATGAATAGCAGCCGTGTGAGCTCCCCCCAACTCGCACTACCCCCACCCCACTGCGGGACACTGCAGTTTGATGCGGGACAGCAGGACAGTCCCAGAAAAACTGTGGGACTGTTGGGAGATATGCTCACACTTACATCATGCACACCATAGTTCTGGATGGAGCCAAGCATACAAAGGCCAAGCACTGTTACCTTCATGTATGAAGGTAACAGCGCAGAGATACAGCTGTATAATGCAGATATATGCTGGCATCTGGATATATGTCAGGGTCACTGGAGCTAAGTAGTACATAGCCGATTTCCACTGTGGCGCTCAAACACAATGACAAGATGGCGCTGCACATGCGCTGAAGACCAAACATGGCCATTTTGGTAAAGGCAGTGCTATTTTTCAGCAGGAACAAGCAGGAACTAAGGACCTGATTAAGACCTGCTCGCTAGAATGCGTTCACTCGTAGCTGCCGATGGTACGCATTGTGCGCATGCGTAGCACTGCTGTGCATGTGTGCGAACCACGGGGGAGTGGAGGTGTGAACGTAGGCATGCCTGAGTGTCTCAACACCGTTTCAGAGGTGTGCATAATTAAGAGGCAGCGTCATAGTACACGTCACCTGGCTGGATTTTAGACTGAAGTGCTCGAAGTGCTTGTGGTAGGCAGTAGCGCCTCCAGGCACGGGGAAGCCGGTCCGTTGCCCGGATCGCTACTGTTTTCCGGAGGGCGCAGGAAACACCCACCACCCTCCCGGTGCTATAGGACATATTTAAGCACAGGGGGGAGAGAGCGGAGGAGGGAAGGGGGAGGCAACACATGACGGCACTGGGCGCAGCGCTGCCTAGCGCCGGCCCTGGTGGTAGGGTATGGTCAACCACAAGCGCTGCTAGCGATTCCGATGGTAACCGATGTACCAATGGTTGCATATACTTCCTGCAAATGACGTGTGCAAGTGGGCGTCTTAAGACAGGCTGGTGGTCGTCTGCATACACAGAGCGATTGCACGCCAAGACATAGTGGGCGTGCTAATACCTTGCCGTGCAATCGCCTGCCTTCCCAAATTTGCATACGTATCGAGCGAGCTAACGCATCTAGCGAGCAGGTCTGAATGAGCTCCTAAGTTCCTGAAACTCTCATTAACTATAACGTAATGTCCTGGGCCAAAATGTATTTTCCATAAGATAAGTTTAATTTTAAAGTCCCCTTTGAGTGCCTTCTTTTCTAAATACTATATATTAGGGGTGTGCACCGGCCACTTTTCGTGTTTTGTGTTTTGGTTTTGGATCTGGATCTTTCTTCGTGTTTTGGATCTGGATTGGTTTTGCCAAAACCACCCTTCCATGTTTTGGGTTCTGGGTTTTGTGTTTTGGATCTGTATTTTTTTTAAAAAAAGCATAAAAACAGCTAAAATCACAGAATTTGTGTGTTTATCTGTTCCTATGCTATTGTTAAGCTCAATAACCTTAATTTCCACTCATTTCCAGTCTATTCTGAACACCTCACACCTCACAATAGTGTTTTTATATCCAAAAGGTTGCACCGAGGTAGATGGATGACTATGCTAAGAGATACGAGTGGGCGGCACAAACACGTGGTCCATCTAGGAGTGACACTGCAGTGGCAGACAGGATGGCAGTTTGAAAAACTAGGCCCCAAACAGTACATAATTCAAAGAAAAAAAAGAGGTGCAAGATGGAATTGTCCTTGGGCCCTCCCACCCACCCTTATGTTGTATAACCAGGACATGCACACTTTAACAAACCAAACATTTCAGCGTCAGGGTCTGCCAAACGACTGTGGCTGAAATGATTGGTTCGTTTGGGCCCCCACAAAACAAGCTGGCAATTAATCTGTCCCTGCACAAACTGGCTCTACGGAGGCAAGATGTCGTCCTCATCCTCCTCATCCACCGATTCCTCACCCTCTTCAGTGTTGTGTACATCCTCATCCTCACAGAGTATTAATTCATCCCCGCTGGAATCCACAACCACAGGTGCCTCTGTACGTTCTGGAGGCTGGTCTCCCTGGAAGAGTTGATAATTTATTTTATGAACATCATCCTCTCCACATTTTGTGGAAGCAACCTCCTACGCCTTTCGCTGACAAGGTTCCCGGCTGCACTAAGCACTCTTTCGGAGTACACACTGGAGGGGGGGCAACTCAGGTAAAATAGAGCCAGTTTGTACAGGGACCTCCAAATTGCTTCTTTTTCCTGCCAGTACAGGTACGGACTGTCTGACATTCCTACTTGGATGCTGTCACCGATGTAATCCTTTAACAGACAGACGCACGCTTGTCGCTGCTGCTTTAAGGATGCAGGTGCGGCTACAGCCCACGTATTTCACAAAGACAGAAAAAAAAAGAAGAATTTTTTTATTGTTTGTGGAGCGCACTTTGAGGGTTACACCACCCTTTAACAGACAGATGCACGCTTGTCGCTGCTGCTTTCAGGACAGTATCATATGCAGTGACAGTAGACTTGTCAGAAATTGTTGGCACATCCTTCAGTCTGGACCAGATGTCCAAACCGGCCCTTGACTTATGACACAGGCGCACGCTTGGTGCTGCTACTGTGTTGATGCACGTGCGGCTACATCGCACACAAGTCACAAACACATAAAAAAAATAGTTTTTTATTTTTTGGAGCACTTTGAGGGTTACACCACCCTTTAACAGACAGACGCATGCTTGTCGCTGCTGCTTTGAGGATGCAAGTGCGGCTACAGCCCACACAATTCACAAAGACAGAAAAAAAGAAGAATTTTTTTATTGTTTGTGGAGCACACTTTGAGGGTTACACCACCCTTTAACAGACAGACGCACGCTTGTCGCTGCTGCTTTGAGGATGCAAGTGCGGCTACAGCCTACACAATTCACAAAGACAGAAAAAAAAAGAAGAATTTTTTTACTGTTTGTCGAGCGCACTTTGAGGGTTACACTACCCTTTAACAGACAGATGCACGCTTGTCGCTGCTGCTTTGAGGATGCAGGTGCGGCTACAGCCCACACAATTCACAAAGACAGAAAAAAAAGAAGAATTTTTTTATTGTTTGTGGAGCGCACTTTGAGGGTTACACCACCCTTTAATAGACAGACGCACGCTTGTCGCTGCTGCTTTAAGGATGCAGGTGCGGCTACAGCCCACACATTTCACAAAGACAGAAAAAAAAAGAAGAATATTTTTATTGTTTGTGGAGCACACTTTGAGGGTGTCACCACCCTTTAACAGACAGACGCATGCTTGTCGCTGCTGATTTAAGGATGCAGGTGCGGCTACAGCCCACACATTTCACAAAGACAGAAAAAAAAAGAAGAATTTTTTTATTGTTTGTGGATTGCACTTTGAGGGTTACACCACCCTTTAACAGACAGATGCACGCTTGTCGCTGCTGCTTTAAGGATGCACGTGCGGCTACAGCCCACACAATTCACAAAGACAGAAAAAAAATGAAGAATTTTTTTATTGTTTGTGGAGCGTACTTTGAGTGTTACACCACCCTTTAACAGAGAGACGCACGCTTGTCGCTGCTGCTTTAAGGATGCAGGTGCGGCTACAGCCCACGTATTTCACAAAGACAGAAAAAAAAAGAAGAATTTTTTTATTGTTTGTGGAGCGCACTTTGAGGGTTACACCACCCTTTAACAGACAGATGCACGCTTGTCGCTGCTACTTTCAGGACAGTATCATATGCAGTGACAGTAGACTTGTCAGAAATTGTTGGCACATCCTTCAGTCTGGACCAGATGTCCAAACCGGCCCTTGACTTATGACACAGGCGCACGCTTGGTGCTGCTACTGTGTTGATGCACGTGCGGCTACATCGCACACAAGTCACAAACACATAAAAAAAATAGTTTTTTATTTTTTGGAGCACTTTGAGGGTTACACCACCCTTTAACAGACAGACGCATGCTTGTCGCTGCTGCTTTGAGGATGCAAGTGCGGCTACAGCCCACACAATTCACAAAGACAGAAAAAAAGAAGAATTTTTTTATTGTTTGTGGAGCACACTTTGAGGGTTACACCACCCTTTAACAGACAGACGCACGCTTGTCGCTGCTGCTTTGAGGATGCAAGTGCGGCTACAGCCTACACAATTCACAAAGACAGAAAAAAAAAGAAGAATTTTTTTACTGTTTGTCGAGCGCACTTTGAGGGTTACACTACCCTTTAACAGACAGATGCACGCTTGTCGCTGCTGCTTTGAGGATGCAGGTGCGGCTACAGCCCACACAATTCACAAAGACAGAAAAAAAAGAAGAATTTTTTTATTGTTTGTGGAGCGCACTTTGAGGGTTACACCACCCTTTAATAGACAGATGCACGCTTGTCGCTGCTGCTTTAAGGATGCAGGTGCGGCTACAGCCCACACATTTCACAAAGACAGAAAAAAAAAGAAGAATATTTTTATTGTTTGTGGAGCACACTTTGAGGGTGTCACCACCCTTTAACAGACAGACGCATGCTTGTCGCTGCTGATTTAAGGATGCAGGTGCGGCTACAGCCCACACATTTCACAAAGACAGAAAAAAAAAGAAGAATTTTTTATTGTTTGTGGATTGCACTTTGAGGGTTACACCACCCTTTAACAGACAGATGCACGCTTGTCGTTGCTGCTTTAAGGATGCACGTGCAGCTACAGCCCACACAATTCACAAAGACAGAAAAAAAATGAAGAATTTTTTTATTGTTTGTGGAGCATACTTTGAGTGTTACACCACCCTTTAACAGAGAGACGCACGCTTGTCGCTGCTGCTTTAAAAATGCAGGTGCGGCTACAGCCCACACATTTCACAAAGACAGAAAAAAAAAGAAGAATATTTTTATTGTTTGTGGAGCACACTTTGAGGGTGTCACCACCCTTTAACAGACAGACGCATGCTTGTCACTGCTGATTTAAGGATGCAGGTGCGGCTACAGCCCACACATTTCACAAAGACAGAAAAAAAAAGAAGAATTTTTTTATTGTTTGTGGATTGCACTTTGAGGGTTACACCACCCTTTAACAGACAGACGCATGCTTGTCGCTGCTGCTTTAAGGATGCACGTGCGGCTACAGCCCACACAATTCACAAAGACAGAAAAAAAAAGAAGAATTTCTTTATTGTTTGTGGAGCGCACTTTGAGGGTGTCACCAACCTTTAACAGACAGACGCACGCTTGTTGCTGCTGCTTTAAGGATGCAGGTGCGGCTACAGCACACACATTTCACAAAGACAGAAAAAAAAAGAATTTTTTTATTGTTTGTGGAGCGTACTTTGAGTGTTACACCACCCTTTAACAGAGAGACGCACGCTTGTCGCTGCTGCTTTAAGGATGCACGTGCGGCTACAGCCCACACAATTCACAAAGACAGAAAAAAAAAGAAGAATTTTTTTATTGTTTGTGGATTGCACTTTGAGGGTTACACCACCCTTTAACAGACAGATGCACGCTTGTCGCTGCTGCTTTAAGGATGCACGTGCGGCTACAGCCCACACAATTCACAAAGACAGAAAAAAAAAGAAGAATTTTTTTATTGTTTGTGGAGCGCACTTTGAGGGTGTCACCACCCTTTAACAGACAGACGCACGCTTGTCGCTGCTGCTTTAAGGATGCAGGTGCGGCTACAGCCCACACATTTCAAAAAGACAGAAAAAAAAATTAGAATTTTTTTATTGTTTGTGGAGTGCACTTTGAGGGTTACACCACCCTTTAACAGACAGACGCACGCTTGTCGCTGCTGCTTTGAGGATGCAGGTGCGGCTACAGCCCACACAATTCACAAAGACAGAAAAAAAAAGAATATTTTTATTGTTTGTGGAGCGCACTTTGAGGGTTACACCACCCTTTAACAGACAGATGCACGCTTGTCGCTGCTGCTTTAAGGATGCAGGTGCGGCTACATCCCACACATTTCACAAAGACAGAAAAAAAAGAAGAATATTTTTATTGTTTGTGGAGCACACTTTGAGGGTGTCACCACCGTTTAACAGACAGACACATGCTTGTCGCTGCTGCTTTAAGGATGCACGTGCGGCTACAGCCCACACATTTCACAAAGACAGAAAAAAAAAGAAGAATTTTTATTGTTTGTGGAGCGCACTTTGAGGGTTACACCACCCTTTAACAGACAGACGCATGCTTGTCGCTGCTGCTTTGAGGATGCAGGTGCGGCTACAGCCCACACAATTCACAAAGACAGAAAAAAAAGAAGAATTTTTTTATTGTTTGTGGAGCGCACTTTGAGGGTTACACCACCCTTTAACAGACAGACGCACGCTTGTCGCTGCTGCTTTAAGGATGCAGGTGCGGCTACAGCCCACACATTTCACAAAGACAGAAAAAAAAAGAAGAATATTTTTATTGTTTGTGGAGCACACTTTGAGGGTGTCACCACCCTTTAACAGACAGACGCATGCTTGTCGCTGCTGATTTAAGGATGCAGGTGCGGCTACAGCCCACACATTTCACAAAGACAGAAAAAAAAAGAAGAATTTTTTTATTGTTTGTGGATTGCACTTTGAGGGTTACACCACTCTTTAACAGACAGACGCACGCTTGTCGCTGCTGCTTTGAGGATGCAGGTGCAGCTACAGCCCACACAATTCACAAAGACAGAAAAAAAAAGAATATTTTTATTGTTTGTGGAGCGCACTTTGAGGGTTACACCACCCTTTAACAGACAGACGCACACTTGTCGCTGCTGCTTTAAGGATGCAGGTGCGGCTACAGCCCACACATTTCACAAAGACAGAAAAAAAAAGAAGAATATTTTTATTGTTTGTGGAGCACACTTTGAGGGTGTCACCACCGTTTAACAGACAGACACACGCTTGTCGCTGCTGCTTTAAGGATGCACGTGCGGCTACAGCCCACACATTTCACAAAGACAGAAAAAAAAGAATTTTTTTATTGTTTGTGGAGCGCACTTTGAGGGTTACACCACCCTTTAACAGACAGACGCACGCTTGTCGCTGCTGCTTTGAGGATGCAGGTGGAATCGAGACGGGATTTGGAACCGGGCACACACTACCTCCATCAATTGTCTAAATCCCACTGCACTAATGGCGGATACCGGAAGCACGTCTAACACCAACATAGCAGTCAAGGCCTCAGTTATACGTTTTGCTTCAGGATGACTGCTGTCGTACTTCATCCTCATCGCTAGGGACTGTTGGAGGGTCAATTGTTTAGTAAAAGTAGTGGTGTTCCTACTTCCTCTCTGGGATGATGAACAACTCCCAGCAGCAGCAACAGCACTAGGAGGAAGTGGTTCTTGATCTTTCCCTATTTTATTTTTATCGGAGAAAGTTTGGTCCTCCATTTATGTTATATTGATATATAAGTGCGGCTAAGGCGCACACAAACACAGAAAATATTTTTTTATTTTTGCTGGAGAGTAGTGCACTTTGTGGGTTACACCACCCTTTAAGAAATGAGCCAGCCGGCTCTTTACTTATGGGACACCGGCGCACGCTTGGCGCTGCTCCTTTGTTGATGCACGTGCGGCTACTACGCACACAATTCACAAACACAGAAAATATTTTTTTATTTGGTTTGGAGTGTACTTTGGGGGTTACAGCACCCTTTAACGGTCAAGCCAGCCGGCCCTTTACTTATGACACAGGCGCACGCTTGGCACTACTTTGTTGATGCACGTGCGGCTACTGCGCACACAATTCACAAACACAGAAAATATTTTTTTATTTGGTTTGTAGTGTACCTTTACTTATGACACAGGCGCACGCTTGGCACTACTTTGTTGATGACGTTTTGCCTCGATTTCAGATCCGAGTCAGGCGGGAAAAGTCGTTCCTGACTCGGATCGGCCTCGGATCGGGGGGCTCGGGGGGGTTCAGATTTCAGAAATCCGAACCCGCTCACCCCTACTATATATGTATATATAATATATATATATATAATTGTTGTTCTATAGCTCAACCCCCATTAGCTCCAGCCACAGGGCCTTATTCAGATCCGGTCGCTCTGACAGAGCGCTCGCTCTGAATCAGGGCCAGTCTTTTTTTAGAACAACCTCTTAGCCGCTCGCATAGCTGTTGGTGACCACCCACAGCTATAGCGAATGGCCAGGAAGATGGTCGCGATGGTCCAGACCATAGCGACCATCGAGCTTGTGGTAGGGTCTCGTTGCCGCAAGCCCCAGAGAGATTTTGGCTCTAACAGAGCTGAAATCTCTCCCACTGACAACACCCCCAAATGGAGGCGTTCACATGGGAACGCCTCCGTTTGGGCAGCCACTCCCCCGGCCCGCCCACCAAAGGGGGCGAGCTGTCACTCAACATCGACAGCTCGCCCCCTTTGTTGCGAGACTCGGAGCAACGGAGTGCCCGTCGCTATCCGAGTCTCACGCATGCGCACTGGCCCACCATCGACTCGTATGCGAACGCACAGCGCTTGCGACAGGGTCTGAATCAGGTCCACATTTGGTGAACCTAGTTTTCCAGAAAAATAGCCCTGAGTAAAGGAGGATGCTTCAGTTATGGAGCATTCATGGAGGTAGCGCAAATATGGGGTATATTTCAACACACAGACCCCCCTTGCTGTAAACTTTCTCCATTTTACACAAACATATTAAATATAGTTTTTGTTGCAACAACCTGTAAAATAAAACATGAGGGTTAAGCAAGCAAGAACACATCAACATATCAGGTATATTCTAGTCCACATTTCTTCATAAACACGACCAATGACTGTGACCAGGGGTTTATGATTTAAAGTTGCTGCGAGTTTGAAAAATATTTTGGAGGCGTTCATCATGCCTCACTAACAAAAGATCACTTCCAAATAGCTGCTCTTTTTGCGGAGACACTTTTCACCTGCAGCTGAGGTATCCATAAGGATATCCTCACACTGCGCCACTCCCCCTCTGTTCCACCCCAGACACCCCACCCCACGGCCGTTGGTGTCCGTCCCAGCCCCTCCGCTGGCAGCAGTTGGGACTGGTAGCCGAGACATTTGGTTCAGCATACTCCTGTAGACTCTGCGGCTGCGGGCATTCATCCACTACCACCAGATGGCCAACGCAACGGCTCCCATTGAGAGGTGTCCGATCTGGCACCCCCCGCGGCCTCTGGTGCCTGATCCGGCTCATCACCCCCGGCTGTTGCCAGTGTCTAATCCAGACTCCCCTGGCGTCCCTGCAGGCGAGCACAAGAGGACCTGTGGAGGGAGTCTGTGACAGCCCAGAACCGCCCAAGTGGAGGGATCTGAGTAGATTCTCTGCTGCACAATCTGCCGTGTAAATGGTATCGGGTGCTGTACGTCATCTCAGGGTGGTGTACAGTATCACTCACAAGTTCCGAACAAACAGCTTTTTCGGAACTTGATGAATGACATAATTTCTACATCCCCATACTAAAGTACGGGAACTGTGGAAATTATCGGTGGAGAATTGTAAGCAGAAGATATCTGTGATGTCTCCTGCATTACACGCTTAATGAATTGCCCTGACCCTTACTTTTTCCAAAAGTTAATTTTTACCCACTTTTGTAGAAATGGAGGGATGATGAATAGACCCCTAGCTAGTTGAACCTCAGCCACAGATCCTTTTCCCACAAGTTCACGATAAAGTGATGCATGGGAGTATATTTACTAATGGTCGATTTTGGTGGATGTTGGGTCGATGTTGGGTCGATTTTTGGTCAACTGTTTGTTTCAGGGTCTAAAGGGTTCATTCAGACCCGGTCGTTAGCGATGATGCGCTCGGACCGGGTCGATGGCCCCCCACAGAGCAT
Organism: Taudactylus pleione; assembly: GCA_031769625.1. Taxonomy (NCBI): domain Eukaryota; kingdom Metazoa; phylum Chordata; class Amphibia; order Anura; family Myobatrachidae; genus Taudactylus; species Taudactylus pleione. The sequence continues at coordinate 12,761,764 of JAUIMM010000112.1, forward strand.
GCGCACGACGGCATCGGCGCCGTCGTGCGCATGCGTGAGACCCGCTACGACCGACTGCGCCGGTCGTAGCGGGTATCGATCCAAAGGGGGCGAGCTGTCGATGTTGATTGACAGCTCGCCCCGTTTGGAAGGCGGGCTGGGGGGGTGGCAGCCCAAACGGAGGCGTTCCTATGGAAACGCCTGTCGTTTGGGGGAGGCCCCACTGACATCACTAGTGATGTCAGTGGAGAGCTTCCGGCTCAGACAGAGCCAGAAGCTCTCCGGGGCTTACGACAAGGGAGACCCTACCCTAGGGTCTCGTCGTAAGCCCCGATGGTCGCGATGGTCTCTGACCATCGCGACCATCACCGGAGCGGTCGTTAGAGCTGTTGGTGTTAACCCACAGCCTAACAACCGCAACAGAGGCGGGCGGTCAGGATGCAAGTGGCCACCCAGTTTCTGAGCGACCGCTTGCATCCTCCGACCGCCTCTGAATGAGGCCCTAAATCACATTTACTTAGAGATGATTTTCTTTTACAAGATGTCAAAAATCATCTGTTAATAAATGTGTGATTTAAACACAAAATTGATCAAACATCGTACAAAGATCAACCAACATAGACGTTTAGTAAATATAACCCCTGATCTCATGTGCTTGGTTCTCCTATGATGTTTGATGCTATGCGGTAGATCAATTGCACCTCTATTGTCACATGCAATGTTGATGGTGACATCCTTGTGTATAAGGCTCAATTCACTCAAGTCAATTTAAAGTGTTTCTTTGGCCATTTTAAATTTCCACTCACACCAGTCATTTCTTGAATTTGCCTCTCAGATATTTTGGGGTTCACAGAATGTGATATTTGCAAACTCCTTTCATATCTTCTAGGTGGTTTTCACGGAAATCCCGATCATCCTAAGGTAAGTATTGACTAACCTATTTCTACCCCCTAACCCCCCTGTGGGTGCCAAATGCTAACCTCCCTTCCCCTTGCCTAAACCTAACCTCCTGGGGGGGGGTGCCTAACCCTGAGTCCCCCCCGGGAACCCTAAACCTAATCCTCCCCCAGTGGCGTAACTAGGGTATTTTGAGCCAAGGGCAAATTTGAAAAGGGAGCCCACCCCCCCACGATGTGCACGCGCCTTTGGCGCACGCGGCCAAAAAATGAGCGTGTCACTTAAAAATGGGGCGTGTCAACATGACACACCCCTTTATTTTCACACTGAACATTCCTATCCATATGCACCTTAACCCCAGTAGTACCCCTTATACAGTATCCTCAGCATGCAGTTGTGGTTCCCCATCCTGATTAAGTGCCCCCAGTAGTAGCCCCCCACCGTAGAGGTCCTCCCAATAATGGTGCCCCGAGTAGTAGCCACCCCTCCCACATTGTGCCCCCACCACCAGTAGAGGTCCCCCAACTAGTAGCCACCCCCCTCCCCCGTTGTGCCCCCAGTAGTGCAGATAGTTTAAAAATATATATATATAAAAATATACTTACCTGAATCCACGCTGCTGCTACTCCGGTCCGTGATACCGCTCCCGCCGCCGCCCGCCAGTCCTCCCGGGCTGGCGCGCTCAGCATTATGGGACAGACGTCATGTCCCATTAACCACTGCAGGAGCCGGACGGAAGCCCAGCTCTTGCAGTGGGTGCTGCAGAAGTCAATGAGAGTCTATCTGACTCTCATTGGCTGCTGTTTAACACACCCATCGCCGCCAGCGCTGGCAGCGATGCGTGTGTTATGCACAGCCTGAGCCCGCCTCCTAGCGCTATTGGGCAAGTGCTCAGGGGGAGGGAACGGGCTCAGCTGTGCAGCACAGGACCGGCGCTGGAAGCCTAGCGCCGGTCCTGTGCAAATGTGTAGCGCTGACCGCACTCATTACGGTCGGCACTACACTGGCTAACTAGGGCGGGCGGACCGGTACCGTGGCCAGCGGCGCCCCCCCGCGCCGCCGGTCCCACGGCGCCCTGGGCACGCACCCCGCTCGCCCTGCCCTATTTACGCCACTGCCCTCCCCCCCGTGGCTATCCGCGCTCGGCGTCCCTTCGATCGGGATGCCGGGCGTCGGGCTCCCAGCTTATGTCTAATGACAGGCGTCGGCATATCGACGCCTGTCTTTAGACCCTTGCCGGGATATGACAGTCGGGAAGCCGGCTGTCGGGATTAGGTCCACCGGCTTCCCGACTGAATACCGGTTTTCACCTATTTAGCCTTGCAGAGGTTATTTTCTGTGGTTGGATGTGCACGCTGATAGCCTCTGGTACAGACATGTCTCCAGCTGCCGGCATATCCAGGAACAGATACTTGTTCTGCAAATCCAATTCCAACTTTGTTTTAAGTGGTAATGTCTCATGGAATATAACATGTCTTGATTTGATTTGCAACCGCATAAGCAGATTGGCCGATTGTTGCGTACTGCGCATGCACCGCATTGAGCGTGCACCGCAAATGCACTGCAATTAGACACGCACACAGTAATCCATCGCATAGTGAGTGACAGGCCGTGAGCGTTTGGGGGTGGTGACGGAGGAGTGGTTGCAGATACGCAGGCGTGCCTGTCCATTTGAACGCCATTGCATGGGCGTGCATAATTTAGCCACTGCGACAGCCTACGCAGCCTTAGTACTCACTGCGTGTGACCAGACTTGCAATTTTTGAGACAGGTCAGACCTGCTGTAATTGTGCGTGTTCAGCCAATGTTCTCCGATTGTACCGATGAATACGCAGGACTGCGGGGTATTATGGATGTGAGAAGGCAGCAGTGGGTGTCTCTATGCTGGCTGAGCGGTGGCAGACATTAGCATAATTTCACAGCTTAATCAGGCCCAGGATCTGTTGGCTGCAAGGGGCACATCAATTACAACTGTTTAACATTGTTTTCATGTACAAAATATAGAAAGGTAGATATTTCCTATCTTACTAATGATGAGTTTTCTAAATTATGGACATTATGGCCCTCATTCAGACCCACTCGCAAGCGGGCGCACGTACGTTAGGCGTACGTACAAAATTATTTAAATTCTATGGCTCGCTCGTATTTTCGTTCGCATCTAAAATTCCTCCCTAAACTCAGGCGACCCCTCCTCTAACTAACGAGCGTGCGAAATAGCGAGCGTACATCCCCGAAATGGCTTGAAGGGAACGCACGCACAAGTGAAACCGGAAGTGGCCTTGTCAGATGTCGATTACCTGCTCCTTTATTCTGCCTACCTCCCTCAATCGTATCATGCCAATCAATGTATCAATTAGCTTAATTGTTTGTTTTTTTTCAACACAATGCAAGAAACTTTACCCTTGTCCGTGTTTGTGTTTACCCGCAGAATACGTACGGGTGGAACATTCGCTTTTATTGTTCAAAAAACATGTGAACCACAATTAAACAATTGTTCTATTGCTGTGGATCCCCGCATATTTCCCGGGGTTCATTTCTTTATTTAAATTTGCAAACGCATGTCACTGCATTTGTATGAAAAACTCCATTGCCATCATGAGAGCCTCCGCATTCACCAGGCGCGAGCTGCTGGTGCTTACGGAGGTGATGGATCGCCGTATCACCAGCCAGCCTCCACCCATCACCAACCGGCAGAAGCGCTCCGCGTATGCGGAGGCACGGTCCCGCCTGCGGTCCTTAGGTTCACGCCGCAACATCGGGCAGCTGGAGCGCAGGTGGTCAGACCTGCAACGGCGAACGCCCCGCTTGCTGGCATGCTTTCGCATGCAGATACTGGAAAGTAAGTGTTATGTATTGTGGTTTTCATGTTTGTGTTTGTGGGGCAAACTGCGTGTGCATGTTTTCCTGTCTGTCCTATTTATTATTTGTCCTCATATCTGCGTGTGCATGTTTTCCCTCTATTTCTGTTTTTTTCATTCTACTCCTATTTGCATGTTTTTTGTTGTTTTTTTTTTTTTATTTGGGCCCCGGATTTGGCCAGAAACTAACCTCAATTTGTTTGACATATTTTTGGTGGACAGCCAAGACTACGCCATCACCGTCTGGCCAGACGGCGTTCCCGGCCACTATCCCCAACCCCCAGCCAAGACTCCACCCCAAATATTTCCCCTATACCCCACTCCTCCCCAGCCATCCCAGACCCTCTCCCGGAACTGTCGGGCCTCATTCCCCTCCGTCCCACTTCCCCCTCTCCTCCACCCACCCCTCTTCCAATTACCCCCTCCCCGGAGTCCGTCATTACCCCTCCCCGTTCTTTGGGGAAAGAAGGCTCCTCCGAGGAAGAACATGGAGGGACTTCCGGAGCTCCCGTTTTGGCTCCCGGTATGTTTTTCTTTCGCATTTTTTTTAAGCACAAACTGTTTGTATGTAATCATGTGTCGTGCCTTTATTCGTGATTTTTGGGGTTACTTTTGGTGATTTAGCAGTTTGCCTTTACCTCTTCCTGCTGGTTTCAACATACACATATCACACCTGTGGGAATTTGTACATAGGCCTTGTATTTTTGGCAGCACCCCCTTTTTGTTTTGGTTTCTTTTTTTTAGGTTTAGGAGTGATTTAGTTGTGTTTTGTTTTTTTTAATGTGGCTTCCCTATTGTTTTATTAATCCACACACTTTTCTCACCCACAGAGGAACAGAGGCGTCGGCAAGAGGTGGTCGAATGTGTTGGCCAGATGCGCCAACATGTCATTGGCGTTCTTGTGGGCCTTGAACGGCTGTCTGGCATCCTTCGCCAGTAGTTTTTTTTGTTTTTTTTTCGTTTTATAAATAAATTGTTGATTTCGAATATACGTTGTGGCTCATTCTTTTTTTCCCAAACCACAAAAAATTTCCCTGACATAAGTTGACTGTTCCTGCAAGGATTTCCCTTTTTTAAAAGTTAGATTGTGTTTTGTATTTGTATGTAAAACAGCCACAAGAAACACAGAACAGTAACAATGTCATTTCCCTTTTTGGGTGTAGTGTCAATTACATATTTCTACATTTTACAGGTTCCTAGTTGGTGTGCAAGCTGCTTAGGCCAATCTTCCAAATCCAAAGGTTTGGACAGGCTTCCTTTTGGTGTGGGTTGGGAACCTGAAAACATATTTCAGTTTACATCAACTGGTGTCAGTACTGGATTACCCCTTAGTCAAATGTAAGGTGTGTTAACCTGGTTACACTTGCTGTTAACGTCCAAAAAAAGGAAGACCATTTCACTCTCCAAACATTTATTCACAACATAAATGAGAAATCAAAGTGGTCACTCCCTCAAAAAAAAACACAGTGATAAACTCAAATACAACACATACAAATAAAATATTTAAATTAAAAAAACAATCAAGAACTTGTTGACGAAGGACCATGCCAACATGATTCCACAAACATGGCGTTGCGATATATGGGTTCCAGAATATATGCCCCAAATCACCAGATCCAGGTTTGGTAAGGGTAGCAGGAAGTAGTGAGCGTTGGAGTGCCAAAGATTATGTGAACAAACAGAAGATGTTGAAAAAAAATCAAATAAATTAGATGTTCGCAAACAAACACAAACACATTAGGTATAAACACTGTAGTTTTGGTCAAACTTACCTAAAAAATCTGGCCACCACATCATCGCGTATGGCCCCCCCACATACTGACCTCCGACCAACCTCGGGGGGGCCATCCTCAGGTAAGGCATCCTCTGGCTGCATTGGGACACCACTCCTTATGGCGATGTTGTGAAATATCCCACACAGGACCACAATTTTCGACACCATATCCGGCAAATACATGAGCTCGCCACCAGAGCGGTGGAGGCATCTGAATCGGCCTTTTAAAAGGCCGATACAGCGCTCCACCACTTGCCTGGTGGCTGTAAGTGCGGAATTATACTCACTTTGTGGGCCTGGTGTGGGAGCCAAATAAGGAGTGAGCAGCCAGGACATGCAAGGGTATCCACTGTCTCCTGTGAAAAATAAGAGACAACATCAGGAACACTGTGTATCAAGCTTAACATTGTTATGTACTAAAGGTCTCCACTTACCCAGAAGCCACGCATCACCAGCTTGTAGGTTGGTTAGTTTCTGCCATATCCTGATTGCCGGATGACGAAGGAGTCATGTGCACTTCCTGGTAATTTAGCATTCAGGGACAGGATCTGGAGGGAGGCATCACATACCACCATTACATTCAGGGAGTGATAGTGTTTCCTGTTTCTAAATATTGGCTCCAGCCGTGCTGGAGGCTGAAGTGGTATGTGAGTACCATCCACAACCCCTATGATGTGTGGGAAGCCAGCTATTTGGTAAAAATTGGCCTTGGCCACACTAAGGGCACCCATATCCAAAGTCATTTGAATAAAATGATGGAGGTGCTTGAAAAGTGCCTCCATCACTGCCCTCAGGATCCGGGAAAAGGAGGATTGGGAGATGCCCGCCACTATTCCCACCGTTGTTTGAAACGATCCTGAGGCACAGAAATGTAACACCGCCATAAATTGCGTCAGTGGTGGTATTGCTGTTGGACTGTCAATTTGCCGCTCAAGATCACTTTCTATTAATGAGAGAGTGTCTATGATGATTTTGGGAGGTAGACGGTAGCGTCTTAAAACCTCATCATCGGGCATTCCAAAAAGGGTGACACGTGTTCGAAATATCTGGGGCCTTGCATGCCTACGATGCCTACGCCTGGGATGAGATTGAGGTTGGTCGGCTTCCGGGACCATGGCCAGAACAATCCGCCCCAGATCAACCTGAAATTCAAAGATTTCAAAGTAAGGCTTTTGAGCCACCCCAAAATTATATTAAAACAACTTAGCTTGATGATACCATCCATTGCTGCTTACATGCCGGGGTATTGTCATGATACGTCCAAACTGAAAATAAACACCAAAATTACTTGACACATTTCACTCTGTGCATTTTTGTTTATAAATTTTGTGCTAGACCAAAGTTAAAATATGCCAAACACCCATTTAGCAAAACCGCAAAGCTACATTTAACACAGTACATCAAAACGGGACGTAATGTTGGCTCAAAAAGCGAAAGATAAACCACCAAAAATTTAGAATGATTATTAAACTGTTTAAAATGCACTAATTAGTTCGCTACTACAAGTCACAAGAGTAACTACTAAAAATGCGCTAATTAGTTCGCTAATACAAGTCACAAGAGTAACTACTAAAAATGCGCTAATTAGTTCGCTAATACAAGTCACAAGAGTAACTACTAAAAATGCGCTAATTAGTTCGCTAATACAAGATAAAAAATGGACTTACCAAGAGCAAATATCTAAGATTCAAAATCAAAAGGTCTTTGGGGTCGAAAATAAACAAAATCTAAAATAGAAGAAATTAGGGATCCAAAAATTACAAAATATACGAAACACAATGAAACAACAATTGAACAAAAGTTAGACTTCCCAAAACTTACCCAATCAAGAAACGAGGTCCCAAAAATATAAACCAACAAAGATAACGGAAAAAATAAACGCAAATCTAAACAACAAACGAATCTCCAACCGCCAACTCCTTTCTACGCAATCAATAAACTCCAGCCAAGATAACCTCCAACAATCCAAAAACGCCACCTCGACTTGAGACACACCAAGCCATAAATAGTGTTTCGTTTCCCGCACAAATTAAGGATGGATCATAGGGCCGCACAATCAATGATGTGGCCGCAAAATAAGGACGCATGTATAAATACGTCACGAAAACACATTCAAATTCTGGTGTATTTCTTGTTTGGACCTCAGACATGGCGACAGACCAGGGAAAAAATGCCCAAGAGTCAGGCGGTAAGTCTTTCATGCATTTTCTATCAACGATTAATTTGAAACATAAGATTAGGCAAGTTGTGAATTTGTGAATTCTGTAAATTTACACAAATAGGTGAGGAGGATGACATGGAAGAGGCTGCTGGGCCCAGTATTCCGGCCAAAGCGGGCAAAAAAAAAAGGCAGCCACATTTCACAAGAAAGGAGATGGAGGTTTTGATCCAGAAGTGTGTGGACATCCTGCCACAGGCAGACAGGAATATGAGTCTAAGCCAGAAGTGGAGAATGTGGGAAGAGGTAGACGTTGCTGTCAATAGGGTGGGTGATTATGTCCGTCTAGCCCGGGATGTCAAACGGCGGTAAGTAAACCCTTGCCCCCCCTAAAAACAAACCCCATTTTAAACCAAAGGATAATGGCTTCCATTTTTCCCCACAGATGGGGCGACTTCAAATATCGCCTAAAGCAAAAACTCGCGGACAGGGCTAGGCATGCAAGGGGGACAGGTGGGGGTCCCACCCCTGTGTCATTGGAGTTGACGGATTTAGAAGAGCTGGCACAGGGGTGTGTGCAGCCTGTGGAGGTGTTTGGCGTGTCCAACATGGATAAGGACATGCCAGACTTTGCGGCTCCTCGTGTTGGCCCAGGTAAGTATTGTGATGTCACCAACTCTGAAATGCTATTGTGCCAATATGTAGATTCTAATGTGACTCTTTTCTCATTTTTCCAACAGAGACACAGGCGGATGAGTCTGCTCCAGAGGGAAGCCTTGGCCGCAGAATTTCTGCTGGCTCTGCAGGGGAGGAACCAGTACATCCGGCTGAGGACCCTGCAGAAGCCAGTCCAGGGCGTGCCCCCTCGCAGGCAGTGGGCCTCCTCACAGAACTCAATTTCAAATCGGATTTCCATACGGAGATTCTGCAGAGGATGGACGCCAGTCTGATACGGGTGGCTGAGGCCCTGGAGCAAAATGCTGCGGCCAACGTGACCATTGGTCAGGCCCTGGCGGAAAATACCAGGGCCAACATCCGCATCGCCGATGCCCTGGAGCAGCTCGTTCGCCAGCACATGGTGGAGTCGACCTCCCTTCCTGCCGGAACATCAGGATCCTCCACCTCTGGCACAACATCAGCCAATCCTCCAAATGTGCCTAGCCCTGTGCCTAGTCCAGAGGCCACAACATCTGCTTCTGGACAGGCCAGCCCGATGGCATCCCGGACCCGGTCTGGCGCCCACCCTCCCCCATCCAAACGGGCGAAAAAACGGTGACAGCAATGGCGACTTTTCCCACACTCCTTCTGTGCTTGGCTCATATTCCTTTCTGGTCAAAACTTCCCTCTCCTTTCTTGTGAAATGTTTTGAATTTATTTTTGTACGTTTATGTTAGCAGTTATTGATTATTTATTTTTGTTAAAAAGTATCTTTGCCAGAAAAAAAGAAAACAAAATATTATGCCAATTGGTTTGTGTTTAAACAATAAATTTATGATAAAAATCTGACATTGTATTGTGACATTATTGTACAAATGGGTTACATTTAATCCTGGCCCTAAAGGCAAAAACTGACACAAAAAACCATTTCATTTTTTTAACAAAAAGGCCTCTTGAAGGAACGTTTAAAAAATCACATAACGATGCAAATTCCACAGTAAAAAAAAAAAGGGGAGCTAATTAAAACATGATGACATTATTGTCACAATAGGCCATAAACAACAAATTGAGGCCAAAAAAACCCCAAAAAAATGTACGCCAATTGATTGTGTAATCCTGACATTAGCAGGTATGATTTCCACCTGCGTACGGTTTTGTGCTATCCCAATAAACTGCTTTCCAAACACATACCAAGCCGGTTTTCAATACAACACTAGTTGCTTTTGTGACCACCCGCGATTAATCGCTGCAACATCATGGAGTCCCGGGACGGAGGAGAAGGCCATCGCCAATGTGGTCGAGTAATCCAGACCCTAAACTGTGCGAGCATTTTGAAGGGAAAGAGGATGTTCCAGTGACGTATGTGACGGTCCGAACACATTTGACGTTCGCATCTGCTAATGTATGTACGCCCCAAAAACGCCTCGCCACGCCTGCGTTTTTCCATCTCCACCCCCGTCAACACCCAAAAACGCCCTGTTCTGTCAATCACATTTGACATGTCATTTCCTGTACGCTATTTTAGGAACGAGAGAAAAAAAGCTCGCAATCTGCCGTACGCACATGCGCAGTGTAACACCGACGCATGCGCGGTTAGTCAACATCGGAACGCAACGAGCGTACTGTTGGTAACGTGCGGCTCTGAATGAGGGCCTATATCAGGATAATGGGAAAAGTCTCAAAATGCTCTTTAAAATACGTACAGTATTGCCGGTGGACCAAATACTGATGCTGGAAGTCCAAACCGTCAGGATCCCGACTGGGGCTGGTAAGTACCCTAATCCTCCCCTCCCCCTAACCCTAACCTCCCCCCAATGGTGCCTAACCCTAACCTCCCCCCAGTGGAGCCTAACCCACACCGCCCTTCACCTAGCCTAACCCTAACCCTCCACGGGGGGGTGCCTAACCCTAAGTCCCCCCAGGGGTGCCTAAACCTAACCCTCCCCCCACTGCTAACAGCTAACAGTCGCCGCTTACCTTTGTTAAGGGATGCCGGGCATCAGGATTTCGGCTTCTGGCTAAAGATAGGCATCGGTATTTAGACGCCTATCTTTAGTACAGAGTCAGGCATCCAGCTTCAGGATTCCGGACGCCGGTAAATTAACAGCATCGCTTCCTTAGGTACTTTAACAAGATGAATCCATTTACTGGGATACCAAATATGTACAGTATACTGTACCGGAAGTTTGGACTAAGGTTTTGGCCATAACCATGGTAAAATGATGGCCTGGGATCTTGGCGGTTGGGATGACGGTGGTCAAAATATCAACAGAGGCATCCTGACAGTCAGAATCCCAATGCCTACAGATAAGTTCTCCCACCATAACCCTCCCCCTAGCCCATATTTCCTGCATCCTAACCCTACTCCCCCCCCCGCAGCCTCTCCCTAACCTTTCCTCCCCACAGCCTAACTCTAACCCTCCCCCTATTACCTAATTCTAACCCCTTCAATAACCCTAAATCCAAGCCTAATACTTACCATTGGGGTGTTGGAGGTCGCTTTTGTGAAGCCGGGATCCCAACTGCTGTTGGGATTCCGGCATCCAGACCACTGGGATCCGAAATACATCCCTAATAAAATATTTACTGTATGTACAGCATGCTCCAGCACCAGTGGTGGAAAGGTGATATGATCTGGATCATTCCAGACGGGTTGGGTATGTGTTCCCGGCGGTCGCCGCTGGTCAGAATACTGACAGTGGCATCCCGACAGTGAAAATCCCGACACCGGTAGGTAATTATACTACCACTAACCCCTACAATAACCCTAACCCTCCCTCCCCGGTACCTAAACCTAACTTACCCCCCAGAGCCTAAACCGAACCTCCCCATCCCCGCACCCTAAACCTAATCCTCCCCCCTTAGTTCCTAACCCTCCATCTAGTGCCTTATCCTAACCCTTCCATAACCCCCAATACTTACCTTCGGGATGCCGGCAGTCGGGATACTGGAGCCGGGATCCCAATGCCAATATATATACCGCCGGCATCCTGCTGACTACATCCCGTTCTGGACAGCTGTGAACTGCAGAAAACTCCGGTGAACACATGTGGTGATAGTGATCGCTATGAGAGAAATCTAATCTCTATGCGATCCCAGAAGGACACATAAATACTGTCTATATGTGAGTTCTATCTCAGAAAGCTGAGGCAGCGGGTGCTATTATAGCTGACGTAGAATCTACCTACGTCATTGGCAGCCAATTACCTAGATTGTTGGATAGTGGCAGTGAAAGGGTTAGCAATAAAATCAGGATGAAACAATTACATGACAGTTGTTTTAATCATGGGATGTGTAAAAGGATCTCAGGTAGACAGCCTGTGGGCAGTGACTCTGCACCTGCAGACCATAGGTAATGCACACGGAAATTTGCTAAGAATCCATAATACCAATTGAATTTAAGTCTGCATAGTGGAAATGTATGCATAATAGGAGGCACATATCTTTGACTGTTCTCCTACAATAAATGCCTCTCCTCTCCATCTTGAAGGCATGGAGGCACTATAAGATTGACCTGTAAAATTACAATCACCTTCCATGAGTAAATAAATAACTCAGGTTCTGTTATTGGAAACCAGGATTAGTGGATTTTAAAAGATGGGAAATTGTAACATACAGGCTTTTATTACAGTGAGGCTAATGGGACTGCAGTGATCCAGAGAATAGGAATCGGTGATCCCTGTGACAGCTATCTAATCCGTACACATGGACAACCGGGAAGAAAGTGGGAAGACTTTATACATATTTTTCCATCCTTCATTTTCACTGTATACTCGTGTCTGTGTGTGAACTGCCCTCCTTACCCTTTGTTTTCATGTCTGCATCTATTTTGTCTACCTTGTATGTCCCTGTTTTATGTATGTCCTGTTTTTTCCTACTGTCCGGAGCAGCAGAGCACTGTGGCACCTGTACAAATCTCCGATCATAGGAATAATAACATCTCTAGCAACTGTCCTAGAGGTCAGTTACCTGTTTGTTTGTTTTTCAGAACAATGTGGATGCTGTGAATGTTACTGATATCACATTCCTCAAACCCACTGCAATGTTGGGCTTTTGTGACAGGGCAGCATTGCTCAGTGTTAAACTGAACTATTACAATAATATTTTTACCTGGTTCCTGGGCTTTGTCGGCCTGTCATAGCCACTTCTTGCTGCGGCTCTGGTCTGCGTCTTCCGTCGCAGATTTCCTGGGCCCAGGTGAGCAGTACCGTTGTCCATTGGGCCTAATTCATGTTTGTACGCAAACCCAATGGTTTACGTACAAATACGATGTTGGGGAGTCTGCGCAGATGCAAGACCCGTCCTGCTCATGTGCAGAACGGGTCTTGCCATATCACACTAAGCCCCCTGTCAGCCACAGCATGATTGGCAACTGCGGCGTTTGGAGGGCGACACCTGGCACCGTTCTTTCATATGGGGGCGTGTCGCCCCCGTTTTGTAGGTGTGACGGGTACAGGGTCTGCATCAACGGATGCAGACTTCCTGGACACGGGTGTCCGGATCCTACAGCCAGCCTGAGAAAGCTTCAGCTTACACAGGCTGGCCATTGCCTGAAATCATCGCGAATTGCCACCGATGGTAAGCTTACTCAGGTCATCACAACCAGGTGATCCGATGCTGCATCTTCCGACACAGCACTCAGATCTGCGATGCCGCCAGGAGGCATCTTATCATTAGACGCCTCCAGCTGCATTAACATATGTTAGCATCCCTGCTGAATGCAAAGAGTGATAACAGCGTCCATCTCTGAGTTTGGCCAAAGACATTTTGCTAGCCACTTTTTGGCCCCAAAAATATGGCAGCCTTGGCAATAAATGGTTTTCTCTCTAGTACACATGAATAATTGAATTCTTTCAATTACAGACTTCTCAGCTTTGTATGCATCCCATGTATCCATCCAGAAATACTGTTAACAAAGGCAATCTGGCCGATCGCATTAATGGAGCAGGCCTCAGAGTTAATTACACTGAGTGCAGCCTTTAGGAAGTTTGCATTTGGAATGGCCTTGTAAACCTCTTATTTATATTGACAACGCCACTCAAGAACTGTTGTCACTTCCCATTCAAAGCAGAAGCAACACAGGGCATGCACACAGCATGTCCTCATTGCATGTTGCTTCTGGGTCGCAATGTGTGAAATCTAGTGAGCAGTCAAGTGTAACGTTATCCGGTGGAAGTAATCTGATATAATTGTAATTAAAGTTTAAACGGAGTGCTGTCTTCTTCTTGTTTTATGTTTTCTTTTTGACATCTTTACTGTCAGCACTCAGTTTTAATTGGAATGCAGATGTCCCCAAGGGTTGTCCTTCTCCTACCTACAGAGCGGCAGCAGCTGAAATGCGTGGATTTACAATATTTTGATCATGCAAGGAGGGGCTTGTTGTTAAGTGTTACTTATTTCCTTAAGTCATATACCTGCTATTTAATAGAACGTACTTATGTTCTACATTGGAATGCAATTAAAAAATGTATAAGTAGGATTTAATCTTCTAGACGTTTCCTGTGTAGCACTGGTGGCTTGTATATCCCTCTGTCTAGTTCCTTCTCTGGCTTCAGATGAATAATTCTTGTTGCTGCTTGCGGTACGTTCCTAAAGACATCCGTAGACTTGTAGCGTGATTCAGAGATGCAGGCACCATCTTGATACAGGTTAAGTTAATGGTAGAATTGAGGATAGCAACAACTGAATGTCAATCAGCAAGAAGCATTATAACATTTCTTTATAGCAGTAGGTAGGATTCATCAGGGCTCACGCAGGAACTTTTTCTCTTATATCTAAAGCAGACTACATTTTCAGTTTTTCATTGAAACGACAACATTAGGGATCTCATTCAGAGTCGGTCGTTGCGGCCGCACGGTCGTAGAGGAAAGGGGCCGGATATGCAAATTAAGCGATCACAAGTTGCGGTCCTAAGATGAGATCGTTAGCTGAACGACCGAGGGTAAGAAGCGGCCGTAAGACTAAATAACGCCCCCTTCTCGTTCACAACACACGTCATCTCCTGGGATATAAGGATTAATCGCGAGCATCGGGAACCATCGGTGTTGGTCGTAGAGCTTAAGGTTGACCATACCCTCTCTTAAGCACTACGATCAAGTCAGTGTAAAAACCACCCATGTCACGTGTGCCATGACACTGCTTTGTTAATTATGCACTCCCATAAAACGCCGTTCGCATAATTAGGCACGCCTGCGTTCCAATCTCCACTCCCCTGTTTTCAAGCACCTTCCCCTGTTACCGCCCACAAACGCCTCATTCTGTCACTCAAACTACCGACCTGGCTGTGTTCAAGGAGAGAGAAATTTCTGATCGTAACAGCTAGTTTGCGCACGCGCATTGCAAACTTTACGCATGCGCAGTTTAGCGAACTCGGTGGCGTTCGACCGTGCGGCCGCAACGACCGACTCTGAATGAGGTCCTAGGTGCGGTCGTATAATTTTGGAATACACCTTTCGTTATAGAGCCAGCGTTTCGCCGCCCCACCCACTTTATCACCCCCAAATGTACTTCCTGTCAATCAATCTGAGATGGGTCTGCATAGTCACTGCGATCGCAGTGGCTGTTTTGCGCACTGCGAAGCATACGCATGTGCAGAATGCAACAATCAACCGGGTGCATGCGTTTTTGCACTTGCAAACCTTGCTGAATTGGGCCCTGTAACTTTACAGACTATGGCCCTCATTCAGAGCCGTACGCTCTGAGCAGAGCGCACGCTCTGAATGAGGGCCGGGCTCCATTTTCATGGAGCGTCCTCCTGGACGCTCGTATAGCTGTGGGTCACCACCCACAGGCTATACGAGCATGCATTGTGATGGTCGCGATGGTCGAGACCATCGCGACCATCGAATTTGCGAGCCGGAGCCTGCGGTTGAGGTTTTCAACCGCAAGCTCCGGAGTGATTTTGGCTCTATCAGAGCCAAAATCACTCCCACTGACATCACTAGTGATGTCAGTGGGCCGGCTTCTGACGGGAGGCGTTCCCGTGGGAACGCCCCCGTCAGGGAGGCACGCCCCCAGCACGCCCACCAAAGGGGGCGTGCTGTCAATCAACATTGACAGCACGCCCCCTTTGATCGGACACAATGAGCGAAGGACTTTCCTTCGCTCGTCGCGTCTGGCGCATGCGCACGACGGAGCTCCCTCCATCGTGCGCATGCTCAGTCCATAACATCGACCCACTTGCGAGCGGACAGTCGCTCGTGAGTGGGTCTGAATCAGGCCCTATGTTTGTAAAGTGACAGTTAGGAGCTGATTGGTTGGTACTTTATCTCTCTCCACTTTATCTCTCTCCAAGCTTTGATAAATCTCCCCTTTTTTGTGACTAAGCCATGCCATGCGTCTCGCCACAGACCTTTATCACAAGATACGTCTCTTATGCGAGCCATACATCAGTCAGTAGAATCCCCAACGCCGATCCGATAAGCTGTGGGATCAGCAGAATACAATTTGTTTAAAATCCCTGACTTGCCGAATCCAATTATTTTAGGGGTGGAATCTGCAAATCTAGATTTTCCAACATGTTAGATTTTGTCGATCCCCTGATCCAGGCATCAGCGGAATGGGGAATCGCCCCCAATAGATGCCTGATGTATGGCCAGCATTAGTTGCATCACTAATGCAACAAAGTTACAATGTACTCGGGTGCTGGCAGTGTGACTCAGGTGCTAACCTGTGTAAAAGGCAAAAGACTGAGGTTCGATATGAGTGAGCCACGCTATGCTTCACTCTATGCATCTTTGTGCTTAATGTGCGTCTGTGTTGTCAAAGCTGATTAATTGGCTGAGACAAGTTCAGTTTAAAATTTTATCGCAGCGACGCCATCTTGCGACTGGCCGCAAGACTCCATTTTGGAAATGAGATCGCAAGACGCCATTTTGAGAATGGCTGCCTAGGCGCCATTTTAGACAAACTTACCCTTTAGTACATGTGGCGATATTACTATTAGCAACATGTGATTGCATCTTTCATCATTTCCCATACACACATTAATACTCACAATTGTGCTGTTAACTAGTCGCATATTAACGAATGCATAGGACTTTATATGAAATCGCTGTTTTATTAACTTTATGTGCACGCATCTGCCCCAAGTTAACTAGCGTCCTTATAACAAACCCTGAATACCCACACATTACATATTCACATATAAGATTCAATAAGCTCTAAAGTGTATGATTTAAGTTGGTTCAGTTAGTTTAAATGCTAAGAAATAAAGGTATTTGATAACTAAGGTATTATACATGCTAAACAAGTCGTGTTTGGTTTTGTACTGATGCGTATTCTTTTTACAGTATTCCGGTGTTATCGGTGGGGAGGTCGCATCATACAAACTCAAGTTATGGATCGCAGAGCCTACAAGCAACAAAGTGTATATTTTAGGAACAACTGTTAGGATGTTGCAGGGGGCGTGAAGAGGAAGAACCCCAGCTGTTAGTGGCAGGGAGAGTCTATTTGAACCAGCCTGTTAAAAGTGCTGTAACAGATGCTTCTCCCCTGGGAACCAATGACATCAGCAACAAACTTCCCTATTGTCCTGTTTATTCTGGGGGGGTATAAATATGTGTGCTCGAATGCTGAGTTTTTAGTCTTCGTGCTGAATGCTGTATGACTAGGAGTCTCTTGCTGATGCCTATCTCCGGGTCTGGAAGCGCTGCGTATGTATACTGTACTTGGGTCTGTATTATTTTCTTTTGCGCCTAAATTGTGTATGGATCAATTGCGTGTAACTGTCTGAACTTTTACCTGATTAACACTTGTGCTTTGGAACCACAGATTCCATGTTTAAGTCTTTATTTACGGTATGACTGCGTACGCAAATTAGCGTCATCTTTAGAGGTTTATAGGAAGGGTTTTAGAAGGTATAGGCAGGGGTATATTGAGGTTCTGAAAGTATCATTAGTTGGGGGCTCGTAGTGAAGTCACTTACCTGCTCACATGGTACATACGTCTATCGATATTTCAGCAAAGGGTGGAGTGGCCACATGCAGGGTTTGCCTGCAACCGCTTTGTGCTGAAAGATCGCTATCTGTCTCCGTGTGAATCAAGGAAGCTGACTAGAATCCTGGGACAAGAGAGGAAAAAGTTTGTTTTCCTCTGTTGATAGAACCTTACGTTTAAAGGGGTGCTTCAGTACTGAGTACGCGGCTAAGTCGCAGGTTTGCGCATAACAAAGATGCACTTTTGTGTACGCAGTTAAAAAGTCATCATACGGTTGTGTGGTAGTCGCATTATTGTGTATGCGACTGGTCGCACAATAGCGTATACGTACTACCGGTTGTGCTGCCACGTGTTTGAACAAAGCCATTGAGGTTTAAATTTTTTTATATTACCAATATCTGGGTTAACGTGTATTTTTCTGCCAGGAAAAAATGTGTAACAGTGAATATTTGTTGAACAAAGTTAAGGGTATCGTATGATCCTTAAGGGCTAGGTGCAAGGGTTAGTCTAGCAGCTCGGTAAGCAGCTTTACCGTTCTATACACAGTAGCAGGTGTACATGTTGTCTTTGTTGTAGAGAGGTGTGTGAGAGTAGCCGACATATAAACTCTCATAGGTGTGGAAGTTGCCTTACTAAATCTTATCCGTGTGTGGAAGTTGCCTTTTTCAAATCTTATCCAGGTGTGGAAGTTGCCTTACTAAATCTTATCCAGGTGTGTGGGCGCCACCGACTTAAATCGTCCACAGGTAAGTGAAAGTATCTTGATTGTCTTTCACCAGTTTAAATCTTTATTGAAAATCATAGGAGTTGTCTCGGAATGGGAGCCATGCAAACAGTAGAGATGTTAGGCAATGATGTGCTGCTAATGGAGGCGCCGATCGGATCGGCCCGTCGTATCATGCATACCAAGTACGGTACTTATGCAATAAGGTATTGAGATTTATGGTTTAATATGATGAGGAAGAGTGTTAGACCATTTCCCAGAATTGGTAGTTTTGATAAAAATCTGTTAGACAATGTCCGGGATCACATCAGTTTGATGCGCTCCCGAGAGAAAAAGGTTAAGTATTTTGAATGTTTAAAACTGTGGCAGCATGAAGGGGATGCGTGGCTTAAAAATGTGCAAACGACGCAAACTAGCATCGTGAGCACATTGCCAGAAAATACATCTGCGACGCTAAATTGCAATACGGGCGAGCCGCACAATGGCGCGCGCGTGCGGCAAGGTAGCGTTGTGAAGAGTATTGCCAGCAGTTCACGCTCACCTCCCCCACCTTATGTGGATGGAGGTGCAAGTACAGTTACCAAAAATACCCATAAAAATTTATCACAGATTGTGTATTGGATGGTGACGTTCCCTTAACAGACCAAGTCAACCAAGGTAACCTTTCCAGCATTGTAACTCAATTGGGTATATATTTTCCAGTAGTAGTTAACTGGAACAAAGTTTTCACCATTAAGCAGAAAGAGAGTGAGACTGCAGAAGATTATTGCAATCGGGCTCTGCAAGCTATCACCCAGTACACTGGGATAGAGGATATTAAAGATAGCACTCACCACCGGGGGATGATAGTCACTGTACTTGTGGATGGTCTGAAAGAGAGTTTAAAAACTCGGGGTCAAACCTCACAGCCTGGCTGGTGGGGACTTACAATAGATACCCTCATAGAAACCGCCACTGAACATGATAAAAACATCTCCAAAAAGAGAGAAGCCCAGAGCGAAAAACTAATGGCTGTCAGTATAAAAGCTCTGGAGGGAATGACTGTAACATCACAGCCAACAAACACACTTGCACTTGCACACACACTCACATCTGAACAAGTATGTGCTCTCACTAACCCCACTCAACAACAAACACAACTCTATCCCACTAACCCATTGCAACCACAGGTCCCAGGCTATCCACCAACTTCTTATCCCCCACAATACCCTTACCCTCCCTATCCTTACCCATATCCACCACCTTTAACCTCTGCGCAAACCTCACAATACCACATGTCTTCACCCGAAACACAAACATGTTTTAACTGTAAACAAACAGGACACTTAAGTAGAAACTGTACAGTAAAAAGAGTATGGATCCCACATCAGAGAAGACCTGGATATCCCCATAAGGGATATGCACAGAGGCCAGCAAATGTTCAGCAGGCACCAGCTCCAATTGTAGCCGTAAATGCTTTATTGGAGAATGGTAGCCAACGCTAGGGGTCAGGTCATACCTGTAGTCTACAGATAGTCAGGTTAACGGGAAGTACTAGGGAAGAACCGTCATGATGGTTGATGTAGCTGGTACTGAATACACAGAAAAAAAGAAATATTCCCTCAGCACACTGCTGTGGCGGGGACTTACAACATGATGTACAAAGGGTGGAAGGAGAGGAGTTGCTGGCGGGAGGTGAGTTCGGCAGACATAATGATACGCACGATTGTATGACATATCTGAATAAGACCTTTACTGCTAGAACTGACATACATGACACACCTTTAGAGAATGTGGATGTAACTTTTTATACGGATGGGAGTTGTCATAGACAAACAGACACAGGTGAATTATGTACAGGTTATGCTGTTGTAAATGACTCAGACATCATAGAAGCTAAACCGCTTGGTCCTCCTCACTCAGCCCAGGTGGAGTTAGTAGCACTGACTAGAGCATGTGAACTGGCAGCAGGCAAATCTGCTAACATTTACACTGACTCGAGGTACGCGTTCGGGGTGGTGCACGATTTTGGGGCTCTATGGCGTCTGAGAAATTTTATGACAGCAGCAGGCACACCAGTTGCACATTCCTGACACATAAAATATATTTTAGAAGCAATCCAACTACCCAAAGCAGTGGCAGTAATTAAATGCAAAGCCCACACATGTGAGTATGACCCGGTGTCACTGGACAACAACAGAGCAGATGAAGCTGCAAAATGGGCAGCAGGGTTAAAAATGTTTTCTCCAACTGAAACAATTATGTCATTCCAAACTATTGATATGCTGAAATTAATTGAGATGCAAAGTCTGTGTTCAATTCAGGAAAAATCCATTTGGAAGTCCAAGGGATGTGGGCAAGAGTCCTCTGGGCTCTGGAGAGATGGACATGGTAAGCCAGTAGCCCCCAAGGCATATTACCCCAGCTTGGCTGAGGCAGCACACGGTCTGACTCATCTGGGTAAACAGGGTATGTGCAAGTTGGTGAGAGCATTCTGGTGCGCACCAGGTTTTTCTTCACAAGCAGAGAAGATAGCAATGTCCTGTCTGACCTGCTTGAGAAAGAACATAGGGAAAGCGATCCCTACCGAACCGTCCCACATTCCACCGACTGATGGACCTTTCCAGGTGATACAAATTGATTTCATCCAATTATCACCCTGCAGGAACCTTAAGTATGTATTAGTGTGCACAGACGTAATTTCTAACTGGGTTGAGGCCTACCCAGCGGCCACTAATACTGCTGCGTTTACTGCCAAGAAAATAGTTCAGGAATTTGTATGCAGGTACGGTGTCCCAAAAATCATCGAGGGTGATAGGGGTACTCATTTCACAGATGATGTTTTTCAAAATATGTGTAAGCTGATGGGTATTAATAGCCGACTTCACACCCCCTACCGACCGTAGAGAGGATGAACGGGACTATTAAAAATAAGCTAAGTAAAATCATGACAGAGACTGGACTAGGATGGCCAGAAGCGTTACCTTTGGTACTACATAGCATAAGGACCACTCCGAGACCCCCTCTGAATCTGTCCCCATTTGAAATACTGTTCGGTAGACAACCTCATTTGATTATAAGTCCTCAGGAAGACTTGAAGGGTAACAACGAGGTAACTGTAAAGTATCTTATATCAATGAGTAAGCAGTTAAAGCAACAGCAGCAGAAACTGAAATTGTTGTCTAATGATATGCCTGAAACTAACTGTCATGATGTTGAACCAGGAGAATATGTTATGATCAGAAATTTCTTGCGTTCAGGTTGTTTGACTGACCGGTGGGAAGGCCCATACCAGTTGCTGCTGACGAGTACTACATCTTTGAAGGTGGCCGAGAGAGATACCTGGGTCCATTCCACTCACTGCAAAAAGGTCAATCAACCGGTGGAAACAAGTCGGAGACAAGGCTGATAGTGTGGACCTGTTGCTCGCGAGCTTGTTCCGGGAGGATTGAAAAGGTCGTAGTGAGATACCTGAACCGAGAGAAATTTTGCAGGACTTGTTGTTAAAATGGACGGGCATGCTGTGTTCATTTTCATATTCTCTTTTAGAGTGTTCACCATCCTGTTCAGTTCGGGGATATCCAGTGTCTGTGATGGGGGACCGATTGAGGAAACGGGAGCTGATGGCAGTGCTGATGGAGTGGAGTCAAGAGGAGTGCAATGCCAATCAGCGGAGTGTCTGACCAATCTGAGTACTGTTATTGTTAAGAGAGCTGTCATTCCGGATACTCGGGGAAGGTGTGGAGGGTTATCGTCTGAAGATTCCTGTATTTGTGAGCTTTGTGGGTCCCTAGTTGATGAGAACTGTATCCAATGGTGCCAACCTAAATATAATCCGTACTGGGGTGGGTATCCTCTAGAGGATTATCATAGCATGGTAGGCAAAGTGTTAAATCAAACTGATTGCTGGGTGTGTTCACATGTGCCACAGGGACAACATAATGTAGGGTTGGTGCCATTTCCGCTGAATATCACGGAAATTTTAGAATTACAAAAAGGGAAAACAATGGATAGAAAATTCCTCTCATCCAAACCACCTCATTTCAAACTCTATCAATTCCAAGTAGATAGATCACTTTTGTGTTTAAACATAACCAACCCCAATAAACCCGGGAGTTGGGAAGTGACAGGGAATAATCAGACGATGACCTTCTCACAAAGAGGTGATATTGAGTCCATAAACCATGATCTGTTACGCTCAATGAAATCTAGTGGGAAATATTTTAGGTACCGGTATACATTGAGTTCCACCAAAGAAATTATTGGTAAGGTGCCAGATGGTTATTGTGCTAAAATAATACAGCCAGAAACTTGCATGTACCAGATGGGAGAACCAGAAATAGGATTGTTTGCAAGGGAAATGTGTTTAATGATAATGATGCATACCATTCCTTATGTTCTCCCTGATAATGTATATTTTATATGTGGAAGAAAAGCGTATAAATGGCTCTCCCCGAGTTCCGAAAGTTTGTGTTACCTGGGAAGAGTAGTCCCAGGAGTTATGACCCTCACACATGTTGAAATGCTGGGTATACATAAAAACACACCGTTACCATATCTTCACACACAATATGAACACAGAGGCAAAAGAGATACGGTACCTGGTGATATACATAAAGCCACTCAGTTAATCAGTGAGACAACTGGCTTTCAAGTTCTGGTCGCATTGGACCCCACCAGGATCACTCGGGGTACATAAAATTTTAGATATATCCAGGAACTTGCTAAATTGGTAGATAATATCACCGAGATGTACGATGACACATTCAGGTATACAGGGAGAGAATTGCAAGCGTATAAGAAAGAACTGGTGCAACACAGGCTAGTGTTGAATTATCTAACTGCTGTTACTGGAGGGTATTGCGTAACGTTAGCCACCCAATTTGGAACAAAATGTTGCACCTATGTCACCAATGATACTAACGACCCCAAGTGGGAATATCGCAAGAACCATTACGCTTCAGTAGCTGAAGTAGGGGAAAAGATAGAAGGATGGGTGTCATGGCTGAACCCAGTGAAATGGTTCTCAGGTCTAGGGGAATGGGTCCAGGAAGTGATTGCCAGCATAGGCAAATTCTTGATCCTTATACTGATTGTCATCATAATAATTGGCATATGCGTCCGGTGTGTTCCTATTGTATTGAAGTTTGGAAAATGTAAAAATAGAGTAAAACGAAAGAACGAAACTATGATGGTGGTCAGTAATGACAATATGAATACCAAGGTAAATATAGAACTGCATTACAACCCTGAACTAGGAAATACCATCATTTAATGTATTATATTTAGACATGCATAGAATGTATTATTGAAATGTTATTATTAAAACACCTCAGATAATGTAAAGTCTCAATTCCCCTTCAAGACTGCTTTTATAAGACTGGTGCATTTCCACACCTTTCACATGATCTTCCAAGATCCGCGGTGTGCGTATAATAGTAGTTTTATGTCCCCACTCAGAGACACATTATTGATGGATTAAGTACCACCTTGTGCCGTCCCTTAATAACACTAAATAATATGTAAATGTAAGCCTAACTTAAATTCTAATAGCAGATTGTGATAGCATGTTGTTTGCTATCAAAGGGTGGACTGTCGAAGCTGAATAATTGGCTGAGACAAGTTCAGTTTAAAATTTAATCGCAGCGACGCCATCTTGCTACTGGCCGCAAGACTCCATTTTGGAAATGAGATCGCAAGACGCCATTTTGCGAATGGCCGCCTAGGCGCCATTTTAGATAAACTTACCCTTTAGTACATGTGGTGATATTACTATTAGCAACATGCGATTGCATCTTTCATCATTTCCCAAACACACATTAATACTCACAATTGCGCTGTTAACTAGTCGCATATTAGCGAATGCATAGGACTTTATATGAAACCGCTGTTTTATTAACTTTATGTGCACGCATCTGCCCCAAGTTAACTAGCGTCCTTATATCAAACCCTGAATACCCACACATTACATATTCACACATAAGGTTCAATAAGCTCTAAAGTGTATGATTTAAGTTGGTTCAGTTAGTTTAAATGCTAAGAAATAAAGGTATTTGATAACTAAGGTATTATACATGCTAAACAAGTCATGTTTGGTTTTGTACTGATGCGTATTCTTTTTACAGTATTCCGGTGTTATCGGTGGGGAGGTCGCATCATGCAAACTCAAGTTATGGATCGCAGAGCCTACAAGCAACAAAATGTATATTTTAGGAACAACTGTTAGGATGTTGCAGGGAGAGTCTATTTGAACCAGCCTGTTAAAAGTGCTGTAACAGATGCTTCTCCTCTGGGAACCAATGACATCAGCAACAAACTTCCCTATTGTCCTGTTTATATAAATATGTGTGCTCGAACGCTGAGTTTTTAGTCTTCGTGCTGAATGCTGTATGACTAGGGGTCTCTTGCTGATGCCTATCTCTGGGTCCGGAAGCGCTGCGTATGTATACTGTACTTGGGTCTGTATTATTTTCTTTTGCGCCTAAATTGTGTATGGATCAATTGCGTGTAACTGTCTGAACTTTACCTGAATAACACTTGTGCTTTGGAACCACAGATTCCACGTTGAAGTCTTTATTTACGGTATGACTGCGTACGCAAATTAGCGTCATCTTTAGAGGTTTATAGGAAGGGTTTTAGAAGGTATAGGCAGGGGTATATTGAGGTTCTGAAAGTATCGTTAGTGTCTGCATCTTCTACTGGTCGCACGCCTGTGACTTTGAGCAAATGTCGATACAAAGCCCTTCCCTGGTGTACAGCCACGAGTCTGAATGTGCAAGGGCTGAGATGTGAAATACCACTTGGTACGTCTTAAACGCACCATCAAAACTTGCACCAGTGCAGTGCAGTTTCTCTGAACGAGTATGGCCTCCTATGTGGCCGGTTGAATGTCTGTGTATGCAACCACTTTCAGCGATACGTCCGGGACACTCCCATAACAGTCATCGCCCAGGAACATCCAGTACATCTGCAACATAATTCTCCGTGCATGCATCTGAAATTAGAATCGTGACTCTGTATAAACACAATCATGACGCATGCACGGTGAGACTTAGGCACATGCGCAGTAAATTAAAAAAAATACACAACTACGTCCGACATTGACATAGCATGTGACTAAGAATCAGGTCCTATAAGTGACGTTGTATGTGGGTACCTTGTGAATATGACACTAAAATTAGGAAAAAGTACGAAAGTCCAGGATCCACTACTACTGGAGGAACGTGTAAGTCGCGTCATGCATCTTGCACCATATAGCGCAATATGGGGACACACCTGCATCACAGAAGTTGGGATTCCATATTACTGTGCAAAAATTGTGACCTATTACACTGGAGGTGCGGGGGTGGGGGGTTACAGAAATGGGGATCTATTATCACTAGGAGAGTAGGGGTGATGCTAATGGGGAGCAATTGCAATAGAGGGTGGAAGGTAAGATTACAATTGGGACCTATGGACATGAGGGGGTGTGCCCTAGGCATATTTTTATTTCAATAAGATATTTAAATATGTTCTAAACTTTATTAAGTGAAAAAGAAAAACGTCACTTAAAATAAAAACCGCCAGTTTCTGATCGGTTTTGGGGAAAAACATTGTCAGTTAAATGATTAATTGCAACAAGCGAGCATTAATAAGTACCATGCTACAGTATAGTTTTAGCAATTACAAACATTTCAGTTATGTAACATTTAATTCATGCTGTCACATGAGGCATGCTACTATGTACATAAAGCACTAGGGAAACCCTTAGCAACTATTTACATTGCTATTAATAATTATCACTCTCTATACTAGTTGTCAAGAAAAGTCAGGCATCTTTCCCAGTTGAACTTAGTCTATTGCAAATATATATATATATATATATACCGTATATATATATATGAGGTTCCCAAACACAGTCCTCAAGGCTCCACAACTGTTCAGGTTTTAGCGATATCCATGGTTGAGCACAGGTGACTTAATTAGAACCTAAGTCAATTCGATTTAACCACCTGTGCTCAACCATGAATATCTCTAAAACCTGAACTGTTGGGGAGTCTTGAGGGCTGCGTTTGGGAACCTCTGCTATATATATACTATAGCTATACTATAAAGAGGGGGCCGCATAGGGAACTATAGTAGAGAGGGTTGGTGAGCAGATACGGGGGGCCACAGTGTTCTATAGGGATGGGGCCACATAGGGAACTATAGGGGGAGGGGGCTGCAGTGAGAGACATGGTGGAAGGGGCTGCAAAATGAAACACTTGGAGGGGTTGCAAAGGGAGACTGGAGCCACATGGAGGGGGCAGCAAGGGAGACACATGGAGGGGGCTGCAGAGGGGGACTGAAGACACATGGAGCGGGCTGCAAGGGAGACACATGGAGCGGGCTGCAAGAGGGGGACTGAAGACACATGGAGAGGGCTGCAAGAGGGAGACATGGAGGGGGCAAAGGGAGAGACATGGAGGGGGCAAAGGGAGAGACATGGAGGGGGCAAAGGGAGAGACATGGAGGTAGCAAAGGAAGAGACATGGAGGGGGCATAGGGAGAGACATGGAGGTAGGAAAGGGAGAGACATGGTGGGGACAAATGGAGAGATATGGAAGGGTCAAAAGGAGAGAGATGGAGGACGCAATGGAAGAGAGACGGTGGGGGCAATAGGAAAGAGACGGAGGGGGCAATAGGAGAGAGACGAGGGGGGCAATAGGAGAGAGACGGAGGGGGCAATGGGTAAGAATTGCAGTTTTTCTCCTTTTTTCTTTCTTAAATACTTATTGTTATTTTGACCCAACTACTTAAAAAACAAGACTGCTCAATAATTATTCTAGCTTAGGGGTGCCTTGAAAAAATTATGGAGACCTTATTGGTGGCTCGAACTGAGAAAGTTTGGGAAACATTGCTGTAGTCCTTCAATTTGATGGTTATAATTTCAGGTTAATAGAAAGCAGCCCTCTTTTCGCTAGCTGAGATGCAAATGAGCAGTATTGGGGTACAGGAGAAGGGGTTCATGTTATACTTACAGTACTTTAAGGTTACAATTTTTCTTTTGTAGATGGGCACATTTCCATCACAGAACAAGATCTGCAAATGTCACAAAAAGCATCTGATTCACTGGGACCACTGAATGGACGTGTGCTCCTATGTATGTACTTAGAATCCCTAAAAATATTGATGCAAAGCACCCCCAAGGGCTTTTGAATAATAAATAACCCCACAAATGTGCATTTGTTTTGATATCAGAAGTCTTTGGGCTCGATTCAAATAGGTGCGAAGGACGAATTACCGTTGCAACAGCTTAGAAAATGCCGGCAACAGGACAGTGATTTGCCCCCCTCGCTGCAAAATCTCACCCCCGGATGCGAACAAATTGTGTGAGTCCTAAGGTACCTTAAGTGTGGCAGATAATTGCACTTAATTGGATTGAGCCCTATGTGTAAATTATTCTTACACAGGTCACAGCTAAGCAACAATAACATCTGTTTTGCATTACTGGACACGTATGTAAGTGGAAAATAATAAGTATTACTCCATGCCAACCATACATTTCATTTAATTTAGTCAACATTCATGAATAAATGCTACACGTGTAACAACATGTAGCTAGGGCAGATATCTGAATCAAAAATATAATAATCCAAAAAGTCTTTAGAGTGTTTTTATTCACAGTTTGTGTTTTGTGCGTATTTGTTAAGACGACTTGTCAGGTTTAACATCCCTATTGTTTTGTACCCCAGAGGCATTTTATTTGTACAAATGATTACAACACACCTTGATAAATATGTTAGCTCAGATATTTTCTATTAAACAACTTGACCTGAAAAATAGTATTATTTCAAGCCACATTCACAACAACCTCATCCTTAGTACTTACTACACCACGATGGTTACAGATAATTACTCGGAATTGATGTATACTTTAAAGGTCAACAATTAGATCTGACACAAGACTTGTCCAACCACACATTTAGAGGAGAAGTACTTTGGGAAAGTGTCTGAATAACATCATTTCAATATGGGTGAGTCAGAACACCATGGGCTGGTGCCAATACAAATGTAATGGCAGAACTGCACTAAATAGAATGACACGCTCCATTGTAGAATGTTCTAAGTCGGCGTGGGCCATTGTTTTAAGGCAAACACAGTAAGTAAAATAGAAAGGGTTGGTCTAACTCAGAGTTTCTCATCCTTTTTGTATCTCGCACCCACTTATGATGGTAAATATTTACCAAGTACCTCTTATATTGTATCGATGTGTGCCAAGTACCCCCATCATTGTGCAAATGTATTAAACAGACCCTTGGTTATGTATGTATTAAATATTTATTAAAATAAAGTGGAGAAGCCCCCTCTTCCTCCCCAAAATAAATTGTGCACCGTGTAAACCTAATTTGTCAAAAAATAAAAGTAGCTTATATGATCTTACAGAAAGGTGTGTTACCTAGGCTGATAGTGCATTGATGATTCGGTACATGAAATACAGTAACTGAAGGGTATACCATGCTTCTTTCTCTGCCATGTCAGGAACATGGAGAAGGCAGAGAGTGACTGACAGCTTTGTAAATTTGATTGATGCCTACACAACGGTAATTCCAGGGATGTCATAGGGGGCCGGATGTACTAAGCTCTGGAAAGTGATAAATTGGAGAGTAATAAACTACCAACCAATCAGCTCCTAACTGTCAATTTTCAAACAGCCTGTAACCTGACAGTTAGGAGCTGAGTGACTGGTAGCTTATCACTCTCCAATTCATCACTTTCCAGAGCTTAGTACATCTCCCCCAGGAACTGAAATGACTGCATTCTCAGTGTTTTTATTAGGGATGTGTGCCGGAACATTTTTGCCGGATTTGGATTTGGTTCTAAGTCATCGTCCGGCTTTGGATTTGGATTTGGATTTGCCAAACTGCGGTGACTGGCTTTGGATTTGGATTTGAATTTTTTTTACAAAAATTTACAAAAAAAAGCTAAAATCACATAAATTTGTATTTTTTTCTTCCTAGAGTATTATTAACCTCAATAACATTAATTTCCAGTCAATTTAGAACACCTCACAGCTTAATATTGTTTTCAACATTATTGGCCAAAGGTTGCAGTGAGCTGACTGGTTACTAAGCGACAAAGCAACGGCACAACGACACAGACACCACAGTATAAAGCACATCTATGACACATTGCCACACAGCAGTGGCAGAAATGAAAAGTAGTGCACCCACCCAGTGGGGTACGGCCAGCAGAATCACAGTACTTGTTTACAAAGTGGGCTACGGCCCTAGGAGTCACAGTGCACAATCTTATTCACATTACACCGCACATAGTGTCCCTGATTCACATTACACCATAAAGTAGTGTCTCTTATTTATGTTACGACACACAGTAGTGCCCCTTTTACACAATGCCCACAGTAGTGACCCCTTTTACACAATGCCCACAGTAGTGACCCTTATACACAAAGCCCACAGTAGTAATGCCCCTTATACAATGCACACAGTAGTAGTGCCCCTTATACAATGCCCACAGTAGTAATGCCCCTTATACAATGCCCACAGCAATAGTGTCCCTTACACAATGCCTCCAGTAGTGGAGCCCCCTATGCAGTCCCCTTAGTAGTAGGGCCCCCTATGCAGTGCCCCCAGTAGTAGTATGCCCCCCAGTAGTATGCCCCCCATTAGCAGGCCCCCAGTAGTATGCCCTCCCCAGTAGTATGCCCCCCCAGTAGTATGCCCCCATAAGCAGGCCTCCAGTAGTATGCCCCCCCAATAGTATGCCCCCCATTAGATGGCTCCCAATAGTATGCCCCCCAGTAGTATGCCCCCATAAGCAGGCCCTCAGTAGTATGCCCCCCAGTAGCAGCCCCCCCCTGGTAGTATGCCCCCCTATTAGCAGGCCCCCAGTAGTATGCTCCCCAGTAGCAGGCCCCCTGTAGTATGCCCCCCCAGTAGTAGGCCCCCCAGTAGCAGGCCCCCTGTAGTATGCTCCCCCAGTAGTAGGCCCCCCAGTAGCAGGCCCCCTGTAGTATGCCCCCCCAGTAGTAGGCCCCCCCAGTAGCAGGCCCCCTGTAGTATGCCCCCCTGTAGTATGCCCCCCAGTAGTAGGCCCCCTGTAGTATGCTCCCCCAGTAGTAGGCCCCGCAGTAGCAGGCCCCCTGGTAGTATGCCACCCCAGTAGTAGGCCCCCAGTAGCAGGCCCCCTGTAGTATGCCCCCCTGTAGTATGCCCCCCCAGTTGTAGGCCCCCCAGTAGCAGGCCCCCTGTAGTATGCCCCCCCAGTAGTAGGCCC
This sequence comes from Taudactylus pleione, assembly GCA_031769625.1. Lineage (NCBI taxonomy): Eukaryota > Metazoa > Chordata > Amphibia > Anura > Myobatrachidae > Taudactylus > Taudactylus pleione. The sequence goes on from JAUIMM010000112.1 coordinate 12,791,982, forward strand.
CCCAGTAGCAGGCCTCCTGTAGTATGCCCCCCCAGTAGTAGGCCCCCCCCAGTAGAAGGCCCCATGTAGTATGCCCCCCAGTAGTAGGCCCCCTATAGCAGGCCCCCTGTAGTATGTAGCAGGCCCCCTGCAGTATGCCCCCCAGTAGTAGGACCCCCAGTAGCAAGCCCCCTGTAGTATGCCCCCCCAGTAGTAGGCCCCCCAGTAGCAGGCCCCCTGTAGTATGACCCCCCAGTAGTAGGCCCCTCCATTAGCAGGCCCCCATACACACATAAAACAACAAAAAAAAAAACTTACCTGAATCCCCGCTCCTGCCGCCGTCCGCTCTGCTCTGCTCTATTACACGCGGTGGGAGCCGGAAGACGGAGCTCATGAGTGAGCTCCAACCGGCTCCCTCCGTGCAGCAGCCAATGAGAGTCTGTGTGACTGTCATTGGCTGCTGTAACAAACACACAGCTGCCGCTGGCGGCTGTGTGTCTGTGTCTGTGTAGGGCAGAGCGCTATCACAGCGTTCTGCCCTACACTCGAGGAGCCCTGATGTCGGATTCTCTAGTGAGAATCCGACATCAGGCGGCCGAGGTTCGGCCCCGAACGGGGATCCGAGTCAGGCGGGGAACACCCGGTTCGGGTGTCTTCGGATCCCCTGTGTTCGGAGCGGTTCGGATTCCACAGAATCCGAACCGCTCATCTCTAGTTTTTATTATCTGCACAAAATCCATTTTATTGTGGAGGTGATATATTTATTTCTAACTGAGCTGCACTGTAATGTCAGATTAACACTGCATAATGCATTTTACCTCTATAGTTCACATCTGAAAATGTTAATTATCATAGGGATGTTGTAGTAGATGTGGGACCTAATTTGATTTACTAAGGATTTTGTCTGATTATGTTAAAAAAAAAACGCTACACATTGGCAGTGGCATCATGAGGGGGGTGCGGGGCGTCACCCTCGGAAGGTGTGACACCAAAATGCCGGCTCCTCTGCAGTGACAGGAGCAGAGTGGTGCAGTGTGACGTTCTCCTCCAGCACTCGGCTCCTGTCATAGAAGAGGAGCTGACAGTGCAGACTGCTCAGTCTCCGGGGGCAGCCAATCATCTCTGGTGATGCTGGGCTGCCCCCGGAGTGATGTTATGGGGATCTCCCATGAGGCCACGCCCCCTTTATTTAGGTCACTCCCCCTTTTCAGCTAGGGGGCAGCCAGAGTGCACACCGGGTGTCACCAGACCCGGTTTTGATGCCTCTGCACATTGGGGGCGATGTATCAAAGTTTGGAGAGAGTTAAAGTGTAGAGAAATAGTGGGGGAGAACCAATCATCTTCTAACTGGCAATTTACAAGCTGTATTTAAAAAAGCACAGTCAGGAACTGATTGGTTGGTACTTTATACCTCTCTTCACTTTCTCTCTCCAAGCTATGATAAATCTCCCTCACAGTACTAACCAATCAGCTTCTAACTATAATTTTACAGTCTGTGCTTGAAAAATGGCAGTTAGGAGCTGATTGGTTGGTACTATCTCTCTCCACCTTATCTCTCTCCAAACGTTTATACATCTTCCCCACTGTACTGTATATAGTGCTCAAAAATGTGAACTCCCAGAGCCATTGTTAGAGCTTCTGGATCAGTGATTCATTACAGGTAACATGTTCCCAAGGTGGAAGGCTGGAACAAAATGGCAATTCAACTGAAGTTGTAACGATATTTAATCTATAGAAGTCCATGCAACTTTTATGGATCCTAGCAGCACAGGGAGCACTGCACCGTAGGAAAAAAATGCCTACAAACTGTGGGCCTCATTTATCAACGAGATTTATGAAACGCAACGAGTTTTAAAACTCGTTGGATATGATAAAACTAGTCATATGATTTGGAAAATGACAAGGACAAAATGTCTATTTACTGTATGTATAATTCAGACTAATGTGCCCAATTGCTACTAATGTAATAGTCTTATTGGATGCTGCTTGGGGATGGATTGTGGTGGGTATGACTTTATTATGGTGTGTACATGGATTGTAACCTAATTGGGCAGAGTGTTAGAATAATTTATTCATATTATTGTGAGGACCATTTGTGTTAGGGATATCTGTGTATTTATGCTCATCGCAGGTACTGGTGTTACTGGCATCTCAGTTGCTTTATCTGAGGTTTGTACTGCAGTCATATATTAATTATGTCAACTGGGGGTTGCTCCTCATTGGTGCTAGCTGTCTTAAAAAGCCACCTATTTCAGACCTACCGTGCCATTTATAGCTTTCACACGTTAATGTTTCTGTGCTTCTGTCATTGTGCATTGTATCCTGTCTGCTGCTTAGCTTCTAATTCTTGCACGTGAACACAACTTTATGTTATTGCTTTCTGGACTAAACCTTTGCCTATGACCCCAACTTTGCCTTATTGTCATATGAGACAACCCTTTGCCTTTGACTTGGAATCTTCTTATTGTTGCCTGGTCCAATTAATGCCTGTAACCTCTCCTTTGCTAATCGTATGCTTGAACCATCACCATCAGGACCAACAACAGAATTCTTAGGGCCCAGTCCACTTGTGTTTTTGTCTTTCCCTACCTCTCTGTACCACGCCGTGAGCTGCTCTCTCTGCTCTTGCTGTATAGGATGGGCTGTGTGGAGGGGCATACACAGGCAGCCACCGGCCTCCTACTTCCGGGAGCTCTTGCCTTGTTTGCCTGGTGCGTTCCTGTAGCAGGTGCTGCCAGGAGATGCAGCCTCTACTGCTGCTACTGTTGCATCATGGTTTACATTAGATCTGCAGCACTGCAGCCTTATCAGCCTATTGGTTAATCAAGCACTGACTGCATGGGAAGGGAGGGGAGGGGTGCACTGGATCCCCCTTGGGAGCTTGGGGTCTGGTGAATTAAGTGTCCCCTTGGTACCCCCTGTGATTGGGTCTTTATGGGCCCATTTATCATTCAATATTTGAGGTAAAATCCCTGAAAATACACGTTTTCGGGGTTTTACCTCAAATACTAAGTATCCCCCAGATGTATGAAGGAGGGACCACAGCAGGTATCTGCTGCGATCCCTCCCTTGCCGCTGGCAGACGCCTCCCCCATAGGTTTCTGTAGGGGATGCGATATCAACCAGCGGAGGGATCTCCCAGCCCCTTTCGGAGCCCGTCACCCTGCATGTGTCGGTTAATATAACCGGCCGCTATGAGCACAATGCGATCATGGGCGGTACTGCATATCATACTGCACACGTCTGTTATACTTGCAAGCTACTGTATGCCTGAAAACAGTATCTCTGGCCAAACACTGATACTACAACCAGTATCTAATAAACTGATAGACTTGCTTTATTTACACTGTGACCACTCAAGTACTCTCAACTCTATACTGCAAAAACGGAGTAACTTGTCAGCCTCAGGTACTACGTCCTGCATTCTTAAAGACAGTGGGATAAATTTACTGAGGAGCAGGATGTCAAAACCGAAGGACTTAAAACGGCAATAGGAATAAATGCTAAATCAGACTTGTTTAGCATTTATTCATATTGCCATTTTAAAATGACTGGTCAAAGCTGATGATGATTGGTGACTTTGACAACCTGTGCCTTAAAAAATATACCCCTGTGCTGCTTTATTCAGCATATAAGTAAATATCTATCTTCTGTTGGTGCACCATATGGCCTTGCTGTCATGGTTCCTAATAGTGCTACCTTCTAGTCATTCTGCCTTTCAAAGAGTATTTCATCCTGCAATCCATCACCTGTGAAGTTATCACTACACAGAGATTAACTCCAAGTAACCAATAACCAAGTAACTCAACACTGATAACAAGTCAGTAGGTTCTTTCTCATTTTGTAGTTTTCTTAAGTAATTTAAAAAGTTTTGTAAATAAAATAGATAGAAGACATTGGGGGAGATGTATCAAATCTTTGTAAAAGATAGAGTTGAGAAGTTGCCCAAAGCAACCAATCATCATCTGTCATTTCTCTAGCACAGTTTATAAAATGACAATTAAAAACTGATTTGTTGCTATGGACAACTTTTCCATTTTATATCTCTCAAAGGTTGGATACATCTCCCCCATAATCTAGAATCTGACAGTTGCCGAGATGAGCTCTGCTGCAGTGAAATGAGCAGCTTGTAAGATTTGCTCTAGTGCAGTGGTTAAGGAACAGGGGTAAATTACCCCACATGGGGTAAAAATGAAATTCCTGGGGGTAATGATCAGACTGCCTGGGTATGCATATGAATCATTGTATAATATAGAATGATTCATATGCATGCCCGGCTGGCCCGCAGGGAGGCTCTAAGCTGGACGCCCGCTGAGATGTTATTACTAGTGGTTCTCTTCTGAACTCCAGCTTCTGCCTCTCTCCATGCGCACTATGGGAGAGACGTCATGATGTCTCTCCCATAGTTCCGAGGAGCAGCCGGTTGGACAGGACGGCGGCGGATGCAGGAGCGGGGATTAAGGTAAGTTTTTTATGTACAACAAGCACTACAGGGGCATTATATGGGGGCACTACTACAGGGGCACTATATGGGGGCACTACTACAGGGGAACTATATGGGGGCACTACTACAGTGGCATTATATGGGGGCACTACTACAGGGGTATTTTATGGGGGCACTACTACAGGGGGGTACTATATGGGGGCAGTACTACAGGGGCATTATATGGGGGAAATACTACAGGGGCATTATATGGGGGCACTACTACAGGGGCATTATATGGGGGCACTACTGCAGGTGCATAACTATTTATTACCAGTTATTTATATAGCGCACACATATTCCGCAGCGCTTTACAGAGAAGAATAGTTGGCCATTCACATCAGTCCCTGCCCCAGTGGAGCTTACAATCTATGGGGGCACTACTACAGGGGCATTATATGGGGGCACTACTACAGGAGCATTATATGGGGGCACTACTATATGATTTCTTTCCTTTCAAAGGGGTAACGTCTGCGTATCTAAATATATTTTGGGGTAAAAGGTAAAAAAGTTCCCTGACCCCTGCTCTAGTGTAAAATAAAAAATCTCTTTCACTTCAGCATGCCTGGACAATGTCCTGAATTACCTGCAGCTGACAGATTATGGGCCCAGGACAATTGTACAGTCAGTAGCTTAAGAGGCTCTTAACTGCAACTCAATGAAGTTCACGGAGGCCAGTCTGACAAACCAGAACTACCAGTAATGGAAGTCTAAAGTAGGGATGAGCGGGTTCGGTTCCCTGAGAACCGAACCCACCCGAACTTCGGGGATCCGGGGCGATCCGAGCCCCGGAAACACAAAACACGAAAAGTGGCTGGTGCACACCCCTAGTTTAAAGTATAGGTGCTGCTAATAAGGAAAGGTACATGGAATATATACAAGAAACCAGGTCTATTCCGTTCCCAGATGAATTAATTCAGAAAGTGCCATATCATATAGTATACTATAGTTGATCATTATATTTAGAATCTTAGCCAGTGTGAATGGGCCTGCGCATGAGTGAACTCAGGTCACGTATGCTCAGTCGGCCTGCACAGCACCTGTAAGCAACACTACTACTTCAGTACCAGTGTTAGGGACTGTGGGGACAGCTGCTTTTTGGAGCAGCTATCCTCGCACTGGTATTTAAGTATCCACCACCGCAAGTTGCAGCGAACTGAATACTGGGTACACACTGGAGTGATATCGGGCCAATTTGCCGTTTCGTAACGACAAATCTCCTGCATTGCTCAGTGTGTGCGGGTGAGTGTGTGTTCCTGCAGTCGATAGTAACGGTCGCTAGGTTTGATGTGCTCCACGATATGGGCTAGCAACCTGTGGTATATTAATGAAGGATGGAGCAGTGGGCTCGATTCAGACCCGCTCGGAAAGATGCGTTCGCATGTAGCCTCACGATGTTTTCATTTTGCGCATGCCTACGAATCTCAGTGCGCATGCGCGAACCAGTCCATGCAATTGCGTAGCGATTGCCTCTTGGTCATAGACGCCTGGCTAGCTTGAGTGACAGGATGAGGCGTTTGTGGGTGGTGAGGGGTTGGTCGAAGGAAACGGGGGTGTGGTGGTGAGAACGCAGGCGTGTCTGAGCGTCTTAACGCCGTTTCAGAGGCGTGCATAATTAAGATGCAGCGTCATAGTACACGTCACTTGGCTGAACTTTACCCTGAAGCACTCGCAGTGCTTTTACCAAGACCAAAAAAAAAACACCAATTAAACCAAGCACTAAAATGCACAAGTGTTCAACTCCAAAATATATGTACACATATATTTACCCTTGTACTGCTGCTCCCCTTAAAGGCCCAGGGATGCTGAACCCCAGAAAAAATATCGATGTGGAACCAAAAAATGTAGAAGGAGAGCGCTGGACAATGGTATAAATTTTATTTGTCACTAAAGATGAATATTATAAATAAATATTAAATAATAAAATACACAAAACAGATCTAAAACCTCAATCCAGGATCAAATCAGGTTGGTTGGTTGCTATAATCACAAAATGCACCAATAACAATATATCGTGTCCAGGCGGCCAGTTGGTTAGTAAGCAGTCATAATAACATAGGTAAGTCGCTGATGTTAGTAGCTGAAAGCGTCTCTGTTACTTTAAAATAGGGGTGAGCGGGTTCGGATTTCTGAAATCCGAACCCCCCCGAGCCCCCCCGATCCGAGTCCGATCCGAGTCAGGCTCGACTTTTCCCGCCTGACTCGGATCTGACATCGAGGCAAAACGTCATCATCCCGCCTTCCGAGTCTCGCGGGTTTTGGATCCTATATAAGGTACCCGCGTCGGCGCCATTTTCTCACTCGGCTGTGGACAGTGAAGAGGGAGGGTGGGAGTTAGTGCTGTGTAGTGTAGTGTAGTGTAGTGCTGCTGTTGTCCACTACTTCAAAGTCCATAGGGGCTGGCTGTGTTGTGCTGTGCTGCTGTTGTTAATAGGGGCTGTGTCCACTACTTCAAAGTCCATAGGGGCTGGCTGGACTGTGTTGTGCAGTCAGTTCTCCATAGGGGCTGTGTCCACTCCAAAGTCCTGTGCAGTGTCCCAGTCCTAAAGGGGTGCTGTAGTGTTGTCCAGGGGGTGCTCTGTCCATCAGGGGTGCTCCCCCCAAGTGCTAAAAAAATAATATATTTTCTGTGTTTGTGAATTGTGTGCGCAGTAGCCGCACGTGCATCAACAAAGTAGTGCCAAGCGTGCGCCTGTGTCATAAGTAAAGGGCCGGCTGGCTTGACCGTTAAAGGGTGCTGTAACCCCCGAAAGTACACTCCAGTCCAAACCAAAAAAAAATTATTTTCTGTGTTTGTGAATTGTGTGCGCAGTAGCCGCACGTGCATCAACAAAGTAGTGCCAAGCGTGCGCCTGTGTCATAAGTAAAGGGCCGGCTGGCTTGATCGTTAAGGGTGCTGTAACCCCCGAAAGTACACTCCAGTCCAAACCAAAAAAAAAATTATTTTCTGTGTTTGTGAATTGTGTGCGCAGTAGCCGCACGTGCATCAACAAAGTAGTGCCAAACGTGCGCCTGTGTCATAAGTAAAGGGCCGGCTGGCTTGACCGTTAAGGGTGCTGTAACCCCCGAAAGTACACTCCAGTCCAAACCAAAAAAAAAAATATTTTCTGTGTTTGTGAATTGTGTGCGCAGTAGCCGCACGTGCATCAACAAAGTAGTGCCAAACGTGCGCCTGTGTCATAAGTAAAGGGCCGGCTGGCTTGACCGTTAAGGGTGCTGTAACCCCCGAAAGTACACTCCAGTCCAAACCCCAAAAAAAATTATTTTCTGTGTTTGTGAATTGTGTGCGCAGTAGCCGCACGTGCATCAACAAAGTAGTGCCAAGCGTGCGCCTGTGTCATAAGTAAAGGGCCGGCTGGCTTGACCGTTAAGGGTGCTGTAACCCCCGAAAGTACACTCCAGTCCAAACCAAAAAAAAAATTATTTTCTGTGTTTGTGAATTGTGTGCGCAGTAGCCGCACGTGCATCAACAAAGTAGTGCCAAGCGTGCGCCTGTGTCATAAGTAAAGGGCCGGCTGGCTTGACCGTTAAGGGTGCTGTAACCCCCGAAAGTACACTCCAGTCCAAACCTAAAAAAAAATTATTTTCTGTGTTTGTGAATTGTGTGCGCAGTAGCCGCATGTGCATCAACAAAGTAGTGCCAAGCGTGCGCCTGTGTCATAAGTAAAGGGCCAGCTGGCTTGACCGTTAAAGGGTGCTGTAACCCCCGAAAGTACACTCCAGTCCAAACCAAAAAAAAATTATTTTCTGTGTTTGTGAATTGTGTGCGCAGTAGCCGCACGTGCATCAACAAAGTAGTGCCAAGCGTGCGCCTGTGTCATAAGTAAAGGGCCGGCTGGCTTGACCGTTAAGGGTGCTGTAACCCCTGAAAGTACACTCCAGTCCAAACCTAAAAAAAAATTATTTTCTGTGTTTGTGAATTGTGTGCGCAGTAGCCGCACGTGCATCAACAAAGTAGTGCCAAGCGTGCGCCTGTGTCATAAGTAAAGGGCCGGCTGGCTTGACCGTTAAGGGTGCTGTAACCCCCGAAAGTACACTCCAGTCCAAACCAAAAAAAAAATTATTTTCTGTGTTTGTGAATTGTGTGCGCAGTAGCCGCACGTGCATCAACAAAGTAGTGCCAAGCGTGCGCCTGTGTCATAAGTAAAGGGCCGGCTGGCTTGACCGTTAAGGGTGCTGTAACCCCCGAAAGTACACTCCAGTCCAAACCTAAAAAAAAATTATTTTCTGTGTTTGTGAATTGTGTGCGCAGTAGCCGCACGTGCATCAACAAAGTAGTGCCAAGCGTGCGCCTGTGTCATAAGTAAAGGGCCGGCTGGCTTGACCGTTAAAGGGTGCTGTAACCTCCGAAAGTACACTCCAGTCCAAACCAAAAAAAAATTATTTTCTGTGTTTGTGAATTGTGTGCGCAGTAGCCGCACGTGCATCAACAAAGTAGTGCCAAGCGTGCGCCTGTGTCATAAGTAAAGGGCCGGCTGGCTTGACCGTTAAAGGGTGCTGTAACCCCCGAAAGTACACTCCAGTCCAAACCAAAAAAAAATTATTTTCTGTGTTTGTGAATTGTGTGCGCAGTAGCCGCACGTGCATCAACAAAGTAGTGCCAAGCGTGCGCCTGTGTCATAAGTAAAGGGCCGACTGGCTTGACCGTTAAAGGGTGCTGTAACCCCCAAAGTACACTCCAGTCCAAACCAAAAAAAAATTATTTTCTGTGTTTGTGAATTGTGTGCGCAGTAGCCGCACGTGCATCAACAAAGTAGTGCCAAGAGTGCGCCTGTGTCATAAGTAAAGGGCCGGCTGGCTTGACCGTTAAAGGGTGCTGTAACCCACAAAGTACACTCCAGTCCAAACCAAAAAAAAAATTATTTTCTGTGTTTAGCCGCACGTATATATCAAATCGATATAACATAAATGGAGGACCAAACTTTCTCCGATAAAAATAAAATAGAGAAAGATCAAGAACCACTTCCTCCTAGTGCTGAAGCTGCTGCCACTAGTCATGACATAGACGATAACATGCCATCAACGTCGTCTGCCAAGGCCGATGCCCAATGTCATAGTAGAGGGCACATACAATCCCAAATGGCAAAGTTCAGGAAAATGACCTTGAAAAAGACATTTAAATCAGCTGAAGAGAAACGTAAACTTGCCAATATGCCATTTACGACACGGAGTGGCAAGGAACGGCTAAGGTCGATCCCTAGTATGTTCATGACTAGTGGTTCAGCTTCACATGACGATGGAAGCACTCCTCCCACTAAAAAAATCAAAAGAGTTAAGCTGGCAAAAGCACAGCGAAGAACTGTGCTTTCTAAGAAGATATCACAAATCCCCAAGGAGAGTCCAAGTGTGGTGGTGGTTGCGATGCCTGACCTTCCCAGCACTGGACGGGAAGAGGTGGCTCTTTCCACCATTTGCACGCCCCCTGCAAGTGCTGAAAGGAGCACCCACAGTCCACTTGCTGATATGCAAATTGAAGATGTCACTGTTGAAGTACAACAGGATGAGGATACTGGTGTAGCTGGCGCTGAGGAGGAAGTTGGCGAGGAGGATTCTGATGGTGATGTGGTTTGTTTAAATCAGGCTCCGGGGGAGACAGTTGTTGTCCGTGGGATGAAAAAGCCCATCACGGTCATGCCTGGGCAGAAGACCAAACATTCCACCTCTTTGGTCTGGCAATATTTCTATCCAAATCCGGACAACAACTGTCTTGCCATATGTACCATATGTAAAGGTGAAATAAGTAGGGGTAGGGACGTCAACCACCTAGGAACATCCTCCCTTATACGGCACCTGCAGCGCGTTCATAAAAAGTTACTGTCAAGTTCAGAAACTTTGGCTCAGACCGTAAGCAGTCCAGGGACACCTAAATCCCGTTGTCCTGTTGTATCCAAGCGCCTGCAAACCACACCGTCAACTCCCTCCTCGTCAATTTCCTCCTTAGTCAGGATCGGAAGTAGTCCTGCAGGCCATATCACTGGCATGACTGACTCTCCTATCCGGGATTCCTCCGGAGGATCCTGCATTGCTACGCCTACTGCTGCCACTGCTGCTGTTGCTGCTGCTGCTGGGAGTCGTTCATCATCCCAGAGAGGAAGTAGGAACACCACTACTTTTACTAAACAATTGACCCTCCAACAGTCCTTAGCGAGGAGGATGAAGTACGACAGCAGTCATCCTGAAGCAAAACGTATAACTGAGGCCTTGACTGCTATGTTGGTGTTAGACGTGCGTCCGGTATCCGCCATTAGTGCAGTGGGATTTAGACAATTGATGGAGGTAGTGTGTCCCCGGTTCCAAATCCCGTCTAGATTCCACTTCACTAGGCAGGCGATACCGAGACTGTACAGAAACGTCAGAAAAAGTGTCCTCAGTGTCCTGAAAAATGCCGTTGTACACAATGTCCACTTAACCACGGACATGTGGACAAGTGGAACAGGGCAGACTAAGGACTATATGACTGTGACAGCCCACTGGGTAGATGTATCACCTTACGCAGCAACAGCAGCAGCGTCACCAGTAGCAGCATCTCAGAAACGCCAGCTCGTTACAAGGCAGGCTACGCTGTGTATCACCGGTTTCAGTAAGAGGCACACCGCCGACAACCTCTTAGAGAAACTGAGGGAAATCATCGCCCAGTGGCTTACCCCACTTAGACTCTCCTGGGGATTTGTGATATCTGACAACGCCACCAATATTGTGCGGGCATTACATCTGGGCAAATTCCAGCACGTCCCATGTTTTGCTCACACAATAAACTTGGTGGTGCAGAATTTTCTGAAAAGCGACAGGGGCGTGCAGGAGACGCTTTGGGTGGCCCGAAAAATTTCTGGCCACTTTCGCCATTCAGCGACTGCGTGCCGAAGACTGGAGCGCCAGCAAACACTCTTGAACCTGCCCCGCCATCACCTGAAGCAAGAGGTTGTGACGCGGTGGAACTCAACCCTCTATATGCTTCAGAGGATGGAGGAGCAGCAAAAGGCCATACAAGCCTATACATCCACCTATGACATAGGCAAAGGAGGGGGTATGCACCTGACTCAAGCGCAGTGGAGAATGATTTCCGTGTTGTGCAAGGTTCTTCAGCCCTTCGAACTTGCCACACGTGAAGTCAGTTCAGACACTGCCAGCTTGAGTCAGGTCATTCCCCTCATCAGGCTTTTGCAGAAGCAGCTGGAGAAAGTGAAGGAGGAGCTAAGACGGAGCGATTCCGCTCGGCATGTGGGACTTGTGGATGAAGCCCTTCATTCGCTTTGCCAGGATTCCAGGGTGGTCAATCTGTTGAAATCAGACCACTACATTTTGGCCACCGTGCTCGATCCTAGGTTTAAAGCCTATGTGGTGTCTCTCTTTCCGGCCGACACAAGCCTGCAGAGGTGCAAAGACCTGCTGGTGAACACACTGTCAGCTGAAGCGGAACGTGACACGTCAACGGCTCCTTCTTCATTTTCTCCCGCAACTGGGGCTGCCAGGAAAAAACTTAGGTATCCTAAGCAACCCGCTGGCGGTGATGCAGGGCAGGCAGGACCAAGTTTGGACATCTGGTCCGGACTGAAGGACCTGGCAACAATTTCTGACATGTCTACTGTCACTGCATATGATACTGTCACCATTGACAGAATGGTGGAGGATTACATCGGTGACAGCATCCAAGTAGGCATGTCAGACAGTCCATACCTGTACTGGCAGGAAAAAGAGGCAATTTGGAGGCCCCTGTACAAACTGGCTCTATTTTACCTGAGTTGCCCCCCCTCCAGTGTGTACTCCGAAAGAGTGTTTAGTGCAGCCGGGAACCTTGTCAGCGAAAGGCGTAGGAGGTTGCTTCCACAGAATGTGGAGAAGATGATGTTCATCAAAATGAATTATCAGCTCTTCCAGGGAGACCAGCCTCCAGAACGTACAGAGGGACCTGTGGTGGTGGATTCAAGTGGGGACGAGTTAATACTTTGTGAGGATGAGGATGTACACACTGAAGAGGGTGAGGAATCGGTGGATGAGGAGGATGAGGATGACATCTTGCCTCCGTAGAGCCAGTTTGTGCAGGGACACATTAATTGCCAGCTTGTTTTGTGGGGGCCCAAACGAACCAATCATTTCAGCCACAGTTGTGTGGCAGACCCTGGCGCTGAAATGATTGATTTGTTAAAGTGTGCATGTCCTGTTTATACAACATAAGGGTGGGTGGGAGGGCCCAAGGACAATTCCATCTTGCACCTCTTTTTTTCTTTGCATTATGTACAGTTTGGGGCCTAGTTTTTCTAACTGCCATCCTGTCTGCCACTGCAGTGTCACTCCTAGATGGGTCACGTGTTTGTGCCGCCCACTCGTGTCGCTTAGCATAGTCATCCAGCTACCTCGGTGCAACCTTTTGGACATAAAAACACTATTGTGAGGTGTGAGGTGTTCAGAATAGACTGGAAATGAGTGGAAATTAAGGTTATTGAGGTTAATAATAGCATAGGAGCAGAAAAACCTACAAATTCTGTGATTTTAGCTGTTTTTATGCTTTTTTTCAAAAAAATACAGATCCAAAACACAAAACCCAGAACCCAAAACACGGAAGGGTGGTTTTGGCAAAACCAATCCAGATCCAAAACACGAAGAAAGATCCAGATCCAAAACCAAAACACAAAACACGAAAAGTGGCCGGTGCACACCCCTACTTTAAAATCCACATGCAGCCAAGTAAATGAGTTGTTGTGTGACTGCGTGTCACCACAATGAAAAGCACCATGCACACTCCCTACAATCTAGCCAGTCAAATGGTATGTAACATTTGACTGGCTAGATTGTAGGAAATGTGCAGGCCCCCGGACACGATATATTGTTATTGGTGCCTTTTGTGATTATAGCAACCAACCAACCTGATTTGATCCTGGATTGAGGTTTTATATCTGTTTTGTGTATTTTATTATTTAATATTTATTGATAATATTAATCTTTAGTGTCAAATAAAATGTATACCATTGTCCAGCACTCGCAGTGCTTGCGGTAGGGTATGGTCAGCCACAAGTGCTGCGTATGCATCCGATGGTTCTCGATGTTATCGATTGTTGCATACACTTCCTGGAGATTACGTGTATTGCAAAGGGAAAGTGGGCATCTTAAGACAGGCTGGTGGGCGTCTACATGCACACCGTGATCGCACGCCAAGACATAGTGGGCGTGCTCAAATGCCTTGTTGTGCGATTGCGGGATTTGCATACTTTTTCTGCGTGCGAATGCATCTAGCGAGCGGGTCTGAATCGGGCCCAGTGATCGTTCCGTCATTCATTAACTCGTTCAAGTGTGTACGGGCATTCCCCATTCAAGGGCATTTGTTCTGATTTGTCGGAATGAATGCCCGCCGATCGAGTGTGTACCCAGCGTTAATGAATAGGCCGCTAAGTGCTCTCAGAGACAGAACTTCATAAGCAGTATTCTTCAGTAGTGGTAAAACACTTTTGTGGTATTTGAGAAGAAATAAAAGACTTAGTGGCAATGCTACTCAGTGGTCTCCCTGACAGGCATGAAAAGCATGGGGATTCACTTGATGCTCACCCATGTGACGTTAAAAATTTTTAAAGGCAAGCTTGTAGATGAAAAGCGGAAAACAAAAAAGACTAAGGGGCCTATTTATTAACATTATTTTTACTAAAATAAGGTAAAAAAGAGTGTTTTCACACTTGTTTCACATTATTTTAGTATCACATAAATTTACTAAAGGGCAATTGGAGTAGAATTCGTAAAATTCTACTCCAAACCCTAATTATCACATATTTTTTAGTAAGCAGATCACATTTACAATAATTGTAATGGCAAATGTGATCTGTCCAGATTTACTAAATATAAAATGTGAATAATTACCGGGGGAAGCCCTGTGATAATAATTAGAGATGAGCGGGTTCGGATTAGTTCGGATTTTCCCGCCAAATTCAGATTTTTCCTGCCAAAAATTGGGTCTCAGACAGAGGCAAAACGTCAACTTTCACAGACAAATATCATCATTCCAGGACTTTTGTCCAGGAATGATGATGTTTGTCCATGAAAGATGACGTTTTACCTCTTTCTGAGACCCGATTTTTGGTGGGAAAATCCAAACTAATCCGAACCTGCTCATCTCTAATAAAAATGCCACCTGGAGATGGCGTTATCCAGGGTTTCCCCCACTTCCCCAACTGCTGCTCTGCTCTAACAGGCAGAGCAGATCCGGGAGCCGCCTCTTGTGATCAGCTGTGTGGTCTAAATAGACCATAAAGCTGATCTCTGCAAAAAAAAAAAAATAGAAAAAAAAAAACACCTGCATCCAGGGACCGGTGATCGATTAACAGGTTACTGCAACCGGAGCTGCAGCATCATTGCGAGACATGCTCACTGTGGCTCTGGCACATGCACAGTCCCAAAAACATTGGTCAGTTGCGACCGAATCGGGACTGCGTCCGGGGCTGAATCAGCCCCTTTATCACCAATGTTTGAGCTTCATCAAAGAATATATGATGTTACCTACCCTCCAACATGACCCGTTCCACCTGGTACAAAATGCTCTGCTCCAGGACTTCCCACCTAATTAATGATTGCAGCCACCCCTCTGTTGAACTAGTTAATAGATGAGACAGGTGTTTCAACACAGGTGGCTGCAATCTTCAATTAAGAAGGAAGTCCAGGAGCAGAACATTTTTTACCGGGTGGAAGGGGTCATGTTGGAGGGTCTGGTGTTATGATGCTAGATCCATCTCTCTCATCTTGACCAAAATATGAAGGGAAAAAGTTACAATAGCTAATGGACTTTACATCACCTCAGATATGGAGGAAGGCTACTTTACTGCAAAATGTCACCTACACTCCCCAGTAAGTTTACCAATAATGAAGACGGAGGGCATCCATGTAAGCAAAACAGACCTTAAACCCCTAGGCCAGTGGTTCCCAAACTTTTTCGAATCACAGCGCCCTGGAGTATCAGCATTTTTTCCATGGCACCCCTGGACCAAAAGTTTCTTATTGAGAAATTCAGCAAAAATTAAATGAAGTAAATTGTGCTTATATATCACCCTTAGGTTCAGTTATGTGGTGATGGACAGGGCTGTGCATCTATTTCTCCACATATTTTTGATTGGCAGCCACCAGCACTTGTTTTGCCTACTACAGACTAAAATCATTTTATTTGGTACTGGACCACCAACCTGAGGCACCCCTGCAAGTGCCCTGAGGCACCCCAGGGTACCACGGCACCCAGTTTGGGAACCACTGCCCTAGGCTATTAGGACAGTATTACTTGCAGCTGCATGGTTAGTGGGGGGAGGATAATTAGTTTTTATGTCAAGCCAACGGTAGAGTAGCAGGGCGAGCTTAGGGTGGGGTTAGACACTGATCAGGGCTGTTTCATCTTGATTCTGCCTGTATCTTGACTTTAAAGCAACCTGTTGCCGGCAGAGAAACTAACAAATCAAAACACTAAAAGATGAT
Source organism: Taudactylus pleione (assembly GCA_031769625.1). NCBI lineage: Eukaryota > Metazoa > Chordata > Amphibia > Anura > Myobatrachidae > Taudactylus > Taudactylus pleione. The sequence goes on from JAUIMM010000112.1 coordinate 12,807,883, forward strand.
ATCTTCAACATAACAAAATGGAGTCACCCTAATTAATTGTACCAGCTAAAGTGCAATAAAGCTGTGAACGCTACTAAGCAGGACTGGCATATGAGCTTCATCTATATGTGTCACTGACGCATACGACGAAAGGAACCCATGCAATAAAGAGGATAGCAGCTGCTCAATAATTGTACAACGATTGGTCGGTGAACGCGATGCTAAAAATGCACTAGCTGCTTGAGAGAAAAATTTATTAGAAAATGATTTAAAAAAAAAAAAACACAACTAGCAGAGCTGAACATCCTCTGGGCTGAATACAAACAGACACGTGTGGACCAACGAGCAATAGAACCTGGGAGGGAATAAGTATTCCTCAACAGTCATCAGTTAAGACACACAATAGTCTACCTGCTTATTTCAAGAGTATATCTAGCTAAAGTAAGCCACAGGTTTGGCAGGTGGCCAAAGGTTTTGCTTGCAGATAATGGGACTGAATACACAATTGGTAAGACATCTTGAAAAAGAGAAGACTCACATTCCAGACCACAGTACTGTGCAACATCAAATAGAAAGGTATAGCAGAGAGAAACAACTATGCTCTCTATGAAAGTATGTGAAGTATGCGCCTTGATATAAACATGCCAATGACATATTGGAGGAAGCAATCACAACAATCTACAGTATCTAATTGTTTAGCCGGTAAGAAAACTCTATCAAAACTGCAAAATAGAAAGGAACATGAGCTGCAGCATATTATAATTTTTGGAAGCAAGGCCTATGCACATGATCTAGAAGAAAGGTGAGCCAAATAAGTAGTTCATGCAGCAAAATGTATCAACAAGGTCTATCAGAAACATAGGAAAACAAGCAAAGGGATATTGAAATCAAATGATCAGATTCAGCTGCAAAAAAAATAGAGTTTTGCCACCTCTAGTCTGAGTTAGATGATCTACCAGATGGAACATGAGCATTTGAGCTGAAAGCATTTCCAACACTGTTCAAACAGCAAAACAAGCCTGGTCAGAGATGCAAACACTCATGTTCAAAAGAGGCAGAAGTGATGAATAGATTAAATCTCTTAAGCAGGTCCCCCCTCCTATGCGGTGCCATCTTCCCAGTGATATCAGGAAGATGGCTCATGTGCACAAGATAATGAAGGCTTTGGAACTAGTACATTGCCAGAGTCTCTGCTTCACTGCATGGCGCCATCTTTCCAAAGAAATCACTGAGAAGATGGCACCGTATAGGAGGAGGGATCCACTTGCTGGAGACCCAGGATGGTAGGGTGGTGGGGGGACCTGCTGCTCTGAGGATGGCATTAATATGCCCCTGATATTTTTGCTTTCTGAATATCTCATATCTGGGTGCAGGGTGTGCAGTGCGGGGCCCTCTTGGACCCATAGGCCCCAGACACCCTGCACCCATTATAGATACATCTATGGGAAAAATATATATATGAAGGTTTGGAAGGCCTCGTTTGGCTTGTATATTCTGCTCTAGAAGAGAATAACACTAGCATGGATTTAGAATTCCCGCTTCAAAAGTGACTTTGGCGTTGTATTTTCAGTGTAATGAAGCTGTACATATTCCTGACAATGGGAGTAAATCTGAATTAATATACAGCACTGTCATAGCCATAAAATAATTAAAATCTACATGTAAATTCTGGAGAGTCATTTAGGTGGTCGTAAAAGGCGTACCTGCTGATGCGTCTTATCGTGCCATTACTACACTCAGCCTGTGCTTTTCCGCTGTTTCCCATTCCCATTACACCCCTCCTTGTGTAATGCAAGACAAAGGGCCTGATTCACAGCTGGAAACGGCTGCGGCTGCATCTTTTGGCGGTCGCCCGTCTTCGACTTTATGCAAATGCTGCAACAACGCCCTTTCCTAATGTACATCCGTGTGTATTAATGTGCAAGAACGGAGACGCCTAGTGTCAGCCTCTGTAGAAGCCATCACCACCATCAATGGTTGCACCATGAAACTTCCACAAGCCCTGCGGCAGGTGCAGATTTTCCGGCTAAGTATGGCTTCCAAAGTGAATGATTGAGCGCCTGAGTATGCAAGCACTTTGGCATACCCGCAACACTGCCATAACACATAAGATTAACCAATACGCCTGTTTAGCCGCCTCCCAGTCACCGCCCAGGAACACCTAGCACTTTTCCAAAACATTTTGCACCTCTCTGCGCACGCACTGTGTAACACATGCACTGTAGGAACTTTTAGGGATTTTTTGCACATGCGCAGTTGCAAAAAATCACCGAACTCCGTGAACATCGGCGTGGCGTGCGGCTCAGGATCAGTCCCAAAATCTGCAAATAGCTATATGTGTGCGCAATATAGAAATGCGTATCTTACACACACACAAAAAAAATACTCATGTCCACCTACAAATTAGCCACGCTTGGTGCAGAATGAATTATACACACATTTCTCATCGCTTCCTGGCATGGTTAGCATAACTGTCTCACATCACTGAGGTCGTGGGTTCGAATCCTACCATGGCCCAACCTGTGTGGAGTTTTTATATTCTCCCTGTGCTTGCGTGGGTTTCCTCCTGCTGCTCTGGCTTCCTCCCACACTCCAAAAATATACTAGTACTGTAGATGAATTGGCTCCCAACCCTATTGTGTATGTGGTAGGGAATATAGGCCCTCATTCAGAGCCGTACGCTCTGAGCAGAGTGCACGCTCTGCATGAGGGCCGGGCTCCTTTTTCATGGAGCGTCCTCCTGGACGCTCGTATAGCTGTGGGTCACCACCCACAGGCTATACGAGCGTGCATTTTGATGGCCGCGATGGTCGTGACCATCGCGACCATCGAAATTGCGAGCCGGAGCCTGCGGTTGAGGTTTTCAACCGCAAGCTCCGGAGTGATTTTGGCTCTATCAGAGCCAAAATCACTCCCACTGACATCACTAGTGATGTCAGTGGGCCGGCTTCTGACGGGAGGCGTTCCCGTTGGAACGCCCCCGTCAGGGAGGCACGCCCCCGGCACGCCCACCAAAGGGGGCGTGCTGTCAATCAACATTGACAGCACGCCCCCTTTGATCGGACACAACGAGCGAAGGAAAGTCCTTCGCTCGTCGTGTCTGGCGCATGCGCACGACGGAGCTCCCTCCGTCGTGCGCATGCTCAGTGGAGACCATCGACCCACTTGCGAGCGTACAGCCGCTCGCGAGTGGGTCTGAATCAGGCCCATAGATTGTAAGCTCCACTGGGGCAGGGACTGATGTGAATGGCCAAATATTCTCTGTAAAGCGCTGCGGAATATGTGTGCGCTATACAAATAACTGGTAACAAATAATAAATGAGAAGTTATTCTTAAGCTGCATACACACACAACGAATTTTTTAATGAATGATTTTAGTAAACGATTTTTTCCCTTGAAAAAATTTACTAAAATCGTTTACTAAAGTTGTTCATTTACTAAATGTCATGAACGATTTTTATGAACTACAAACGATTTTTGCATATTCCCTTAATGAAAATCGTAGAGTTGACAAGTCTGACTGAACTACAAACTACAAACGTGAACGCGCATGAATGATAATCGTTCATCGTTTGACTCAGAAAGCGAACGATTTTTGCAAACAATTATCGTTTAACGATAATCATTAAAAAAATCGTTGTGTGTGTATGCAGCTTTAGTATTACAAAAGGTTTTCTTATAGAAACAATTTCTTTTAGCACTGGCCTCCCTGTAATGTTGACATGAAGTGTAATTTCTGCTGGTGTGTTGTCTAGTTTCAGTTGTTAGACAGCGGGCTGTGCCACATGTCATGCTATTTATCTCTGGTCTTACAACATTTGTCACTTGAAGTTTAGAATCTCCAACAGCTGCTCTCTTCATTTTATACTGGCTGCAGACCTTAAAATTTGGGAGGAATGCGTGATGACTTCATACGATATTTCATCTAGAAGCATCGCTTTCTCCCAGCAACTCACGCCACTGCGCACACTGAGATCACATTTTATTATTTGTTCTTTGCATAATATTTCTGCATAGAAAAATAGCCATACTATCATCAGCATATCATTTCATTTAAATTGACAAAGAACTACAATTAGTGTATTGTATTACATTTACAAAACAACCCCTCCTTTTTGTGTGACTGCCGCAAAGTTTGTCATGGTTGCTATTGTTGTCTTTGTATAAACTTTAGGCAATGATTAAACCTCTTAAAGGCATTGTAGCTTAATTGTTTCTATTCAACTGTATCTAGTACAAGGCAGTTACAGGATAGCCTTAGGGGGTCTATGTACTAAGCCTTGGAGAGAGGTAAAGTGGATGGATATAAAGTACCAACCAATCAGCTCCTAACTGTCAAGTTTCAAGCACAGCCTGTAAAGTGGCAGGAGTTTATTGGTTGGTACTTTATCTACGTCCACTTTATCTCTCTTCAAGGCATGTCTATCTACTGAAGTCTCATACACATTAAACGATGTGCTGTATGAACGATATTGGTGAAAGATTTCCCTTGTATTTTCTGTAGTGCAGGACAAATGATATTGGGTGTACACACTGATACATATCTTTCAGTGATGTCATCCTGAACAGGCAATTCTTGACGATATCGTCAGATTGGCCTGCATGTACGGACGACAAAAGACATCGACCCGCAGGAGGTGCATCGTTGTTCGTTCACTGCATATACACTGAACGATATATCGGTGAACGGTATCGTTATCGTCCATATGGTTCATAAAAATCGTCTAGTCATGTGTATGCTGCTTAAACCTTGGATGGCTATAAATTGAACAGAGATAAAGTACCAGCCAATCAGCTCCTAACTGCCATGTCACAGGCTGTTTGAAAAATGACAGTTAGGAGCTGGTTGGCTGGTACTTTATCTCCATACACTTTATCTCCATCCAAGATTAAGTAAATAGACCCCTAAACATAGACCCCTTAGTACTAAACTATCCCTTGCAAATTATGAGCACATTTAAGAAGCTGTGGGGTCTATTTATCAAGCAGTGAAAAGCGTGGAGAAGTGGACCAATGGAGAAGTTGCCCATAGCAACCAATCAGCTACTAACTATTATTTTATAGACTGTACTTGATAAATGTTACTTAAAAGCTGATTGGTTGCTATGGGCAACTTCTCCACTGGTTCACTTCTCCACACTTTTCACTGCTAGATCCATAGATACCTGTGTCTCCCAACTCTTGCCTTCTCTTGTTCATATTTTGGGAATTCTGAGACCTTATAATCCCTTCCATTTCTGTCATGCCCTGCCCACAATGATGCCATGCCCTCCCTTTGCCACTACTATTACTATGACCCTTGTAAAGTGAAAGGATTGTCACACCTGAATGCACAAAATGTGAGGACTACTTTGCCCATAGTTATCATGGGGGAGACTCACAATGAGTTGATAAGTGTCAAATGCGCTATAACCTGCACTATTACATCGATATGTATGAAAGAAGATAATGAAGAGAAAATCACTGTTCTCTACGGTATCTGCAAACATCTTAAGTTTTTGAAAATCAATGCAGATGGTAATAAAAAATGATAAGCATTGTGACTTACGTGTGCTATGCAGCAGCAAAGCTTGTGGACGTGCTGCACACTAAGGACCTGATTCAGACCCGCTCGCTAAGGCACGATCGCTCGCTTTGAGCGATTTTCCCCCATCTGCGCATGCGTATAATTCACAGTGCGCGTGCGCAAGCCATTCGTTGCGATCTGATCTGGCTGGTAAGCCACTATCAGGTCGCTACTTGGAGTGACAGATAGCACCGTTTGTGGGTGGTAACAGGGGAAGGTGCTTGTAAACGGGGGAGTGGATGTGCAAATGCAGGCGTGTCAAAGGGCGTGCATAATTAGCAAAGTAGCGTTATTGTACACGTCACCTGCATGTATTTCAGCCAGCGCTGATCGCTGTGCTTGCGGCAGGCTAATGCACACCCAAGGGCTGTGAGCAGCTCCGATGGCTCACGATGGTCTTGATTAATCCTTCATTTCACGGAGATGACGTGTGTTGCGAGAGGTAAGGGGGCGTCTTCAGACATTTGCGAGCGCACTTTGCCATAGAACGCTAAAACATAGTGGGCGTCCTTACGCGATGCAGTGCGAGCGCTTCATTTAAATATCCGGGCCCTTTTTGCCAGCAAGCGATCGCATCTTGTGAGTGGGTCTGAATGAGCTCCTAAATCTTGCGATGTTTGAAAGATCTCATACATGTGCATTCGTGTCGGCCAAGAGAAGGGATCACCAGAGGGGGCAATTTTCTCTCTTAAATGTTGACACTGAACATGTAGGCATCTGCAGAATTTTGACATGTGGCAAGCCCTGATTAAGGTTTATGGGGGCTCCAGGGCAACTAAATTATGGGGGTCCCTACCAATATAATTGTATATATGATTTGCAGGTAACGTTATTAAAAATTATAATGTGTAAATACTCCTAGCACCATAAATGTGTTGACCACACTGCAGTGCCTTCAGTTCACATTATGCCACACAGAACCCCCAGCTCACATATGCCATATTGCCCCCTATGCTGGTCATGTAGCTATGTGTGGGGGTTCCCCATGTGTAACTTACCCTGACACCCTGTTATTAACGCAGCACTGCTGCGGGGACCGGGCGATTAGGGTTAGGCTGCAGTGGTGGAGGGTTAGGGTACGGGAGGGGAGGGTTAGGGTTAGGCACAAGGGTGAGGATAATTGTTAGGCTACTAGAGGAGAGGTTTGTGTTAGGCACTAGGAGAGGGCTAGATTACGGGAGGGGAGGGAGAGCGATAGGCACTAGGTGGGTTAGGGTTAGGTTACGTGAGAAGAGGGAGAGCGATAGGCACTAGGGGTAGGTTAGGGTTAGACTACGGGAGGGTTAGGGTTAGGCTACGGGAGGGGAGGGTTAGGGTTAGGCTATAGGAGGGAAGGGTTAGGGCCTATGGGCTTCTATTGGCGGCGCCCCCCTGGGAGCGATCCAATCGGTTCCCTCCCAGCACTCCCTGCATCATGCGTCTGCCAGAGGGGAAGGACACCAGAGGGACTTCTGGGCCATAGACCTGGAAGTCCCTCATTCGCGAAGGACAGCTCTTACCGAGAGAGCTGTCCTATACTTTTTCCGTCATACATACCGGTTTGGTTTTTAAATCCGAGTCTTGAACTGACAGCAGAACCGAAGCAGGACTCGGTTCAACTCGGAAAGTGATTCCAAACTCTGACAAGGTACCCCTAAATTTGGTTGCTATCGGTTCTCTGGGAACTGGACCCACACATCTCTTATTAGAAGTTTCCATCTTTGGGGACACCTACTCCCACTCCAACTTGTCAGACAGAATTTTACAACCTTTTCCTTATGGGTTAGGTGGAATGAAAAGAGTAAACTGAAACCAGTAAAATGATAAATCCCCTTTATCTGTTTATCAACTCAGCAGCTAATGCAACCAGATTTCCTTTTGTGACAGTCTCTACTCTCAACTTTTTGATACTATAGTATTCATTGGGAACACATTTTGTCAATGTACGTTAAAAATGACACATGTAGAAAAAAAAGCGTATTCACATGCTTACATGGAGCCCGACGTATTGCATGATTTATCTGTTAGAAATCTCCCCACTGTGCAGATATGTTAAAATGTCAACATTCTGCATGGATAGCAGGAGGGAGAGTGTGTACAGCCAGTGTGTACCAGCGATATGTCTGTGAACGGCATCGGTCACAGACATATCGCATTGCTGCGCTGCACAGCCGATGGACAGATATGTCTGCAGACCGCCCATACACACACAGCGGCAGCCGTGGGGAGGAAGGTGGAACCCACCCCCCGCCCGCCGGGACACGCCCCCGACCCGCCCCCGGTCACCGAGACCCACTGCAGCAAGATGGTTGTTCAGTGTGTATGAACGACCATCATCTGCAGATATATCGCTTAGGTGTGTACCCACTATTAGGGTTAGGCTTATACACTAGGGGTGAGGGTTAGGGTTATAGGTTGGATATAGCAATATACTCACCACCAGAGGAGCCGCTGGATCTGCCAGAAGGCATTATCAGCAGACTGCTGGATGCAAAAGACACCACTGGATCCGCTGGATCCGTTGTACCAGTTAGGTCACCACTAGAACACCAGGGATATTTTGTCTGCATTCTAATCATGTTGACATTTCATCGGTGTCGACATGAAGAACGTCGACGTGGTGAATGTCGACACGCCATTCTCATGTTAACATTATGAATGAAGGCTAAATACACCACACCCGCTTGATATACCATGTATGTTTGGCTTTCCTGTTTCAAGTTATAAATAGGAGTTTTGAGCTCATTAGAAAAATAATAGTTTTATATTTTTGCATTCCCCTATTTTTGTGTTCACCTCAGTTACAGTTTGAATTTGTAATGACCTGTGTTATGCGCATAGCATACGTACCTCCTTTCTTTTAATCCTCCCCGGGAGAAGCCTGAAGATGAGAAGCATTTGGGCGTTGATGGGGATGGGGCCAGATGGTTTGCATCAAACAGTGTAATGGTTAGCGTTACTGCCTCACAGCACTGAGGTTGTGGGTTCGATTCCCGCCATGGCTCTAACTGTGCGGAGTTTGTATATTCTGTGCTTGCGTGGGTTTCCTCCAGGTACTCCAGTTTCTTCCCACACTCCAAAAATATACTGGTAGGTAATTGGCTCCCCACAAAAAAATGACCATAATGTGTATGTGCATATCATAGGGAATATAGATTGTAAGCTCCACTGGGGCAGGGACAGATGTGAATGGTAAGATATTCTCTGTAAAGCGCTGCGGAATATGTGTGCGCTATATAAATAACTGGTAATATAATATATCATTAAGCCCCACCCCCTCGCGGGGAAAATGCTGTGATTGCCGCTTATTTAAATAGGAGGCGGTGCCAAATGAGCCATCAAGCTCCGCCCCCCACCCGCAGACTGCCGTTCCCCGAGAAAATTATCCCCATCCTGCCCACTTCACTATGAAGTTGCCAGGATGTGGGAGAAGTGCCTACTTCCGAAAAATCGGGAGCCACCAGCAGATCTCAGGAGAGTAGGCAAGTATGGTGCATAGGTTTTATGACAATCCTTTGTTTTACTTGTAGGTTATAATTTGTCAATTTTAAGCCTTCTCAAAGGCAGATGTCAGATACAGCTTCCAGGCAAAATATTTGAAACATCTTTATATGTGCATAATTGCAGTAAAGTCACTTTTTAATTTATTTTTTTCTTCTGAAAGCATGCTTACTCTTACAATTACCAGTGGAAAAAAGATGATGGTTTTCTATAATTTATACTTTATTGATGGCACATGTACACTTTGAGCAACTTGTGTGAATAATTTTTTATTAAATATGTTTCTTTTTCCCAATCAAATATTCTAATATCTCAGAGTTAATTCAAGGAATAAATATGCGTAATAGTTCTGTAAAGTTGATCTAAACATTCTGTGTTGAGCTATTTTGTACCAGATTTAAATTACAGCTTCCCCCGACCTATATTGCAGGCATGAAGCCGCCTCTAAATCCCAGCATAGTAATATGGACAGGGTCGGATTAAGACCATTAGATGCCCTAAGCACTTAAAAGATTTTGGTGCCCCCATATATATTTTGCTCCACAAAAAAAAACCAGAGAAAAGTTATCTAGAAAAAAATTCTCGCCAAGGCCTTTAAAAACCTCCAAATTTGGAGAAAACCCCCCATCTGGCACTCTGTACTGTGCGCTGCTGCACTCACTCTCAGTGGACGACTGAACGGGACAGCCGACACAACCGAGACAAGAACGATCGCGTGAGCCTTGGTGGACCGTGTGGCAGTTTAACAGTTACCAGATTCTAATTTAGTTGTATTCGCAAGATTAATGTATATCATTAACCTCTATTATTACTATGTTATTATTATTTTTATTATTGTATATAGCCCCTTTTTGTGGAATCTGGCTCAGCTGTGCCATTTGCAGTTGTGCACCATATGGTCAATGGTAAAACCCGGCAATGGAAAATTTCTGTGGTGTCCCCCTTCCCGTGATGCCCTAATCATGTACTTATTTTGCTTAATGGTTAATCCAGACCTGAATATGGGACTATTATGTATCCCTCAATAGTAAATATGCTGCCATACTAGACCTGGAAAAGTGCTTCACACCAGCCCCATCACAATATTCCTGACGCAGCGCTTTATAGTCTGATATACAAAATATGTAACTTCTTACACTTTAATGTTACGCTTTCATGTATAATTTTACAGTGGCCGGCTTCCAGAGTCTATTCCAGTAATCAACATAAATGCATAAATATTTACTCTGTTAATTATTAGCCAGCTCCTACATTGTGTTATACAATAGAGATAAGGGGCCTCTGCTCCACATAATTGAACCAGTCAGTGCCAATTAAGATCGAACCATGAAATAAAACAAAAGAAAACTGTAGGATTAAGCTCAGTGGTAGAGAATAGAAATATTGATGCTCTGTAGAGATCCTAGCATAGGTCCGCCACCAAAGTACTCTTATAAAGAAAGGGAGACAGGTGGTAAAGTTGAATATGACAGTGCTATTAAACTACACTAACCACCTGCTCAGTGAGTCAATATAAATGTGCCCCCAAATTTAAATTGCTAGAATTATGTCATTTTTTTTGTGCCTGATGCAGACTTGCAATTTGCTTCAACTTATTTTCCTATGCTAATGCGACAAATCTGTACACTTGAAGATGCAAGCTATCCAGCCCACTGTTTTAGTGTCCACAGACACACTTGTCTTCATTTATATTATCAGTTGTCCCAGCCGAATGCTAGGTGCAAGGGTTTCACCAGAAACAGACTTCCCATGCTCATACACTGACTCAGAATCCCACAGAGACAGAGGCGTATCTATAATGGGTCCAGGGGGGCCCCGCACCACACACACTGCACCCATAGTATTACTTACCTCTCCGGAGTCCCACGTTGGAGCGGGGGTCTGGGGCTGTAGAAAAGACTGGAAAATGGCCGCCGCAGCCATTTTCCCATCCGTTGCGCATGCGCTGTACAGGGAAAATGGCCGACACGGACATTTTCCTAATGACCTGCGCATACTCTATAGAATCTGGACGCACTCTAGTGCCCAGAGTCTGTAACTCCTGTGCTGGTCGCGCACAGCTCAGTGCGCTGCTGGTCGCCGGACTGAGAGGAGGGGGCCTGTGTCAGAGACTGCATACGGGACCCCTCCTTTCTAGAAACGCCCCTGCACAGAGATATATTTAAACGCCCACGCCACTCCCATAAGAAATAACCGCTCCTTGCATCTGGATACTCGCTGTTCAGTTGCCTCCCAGAAATACTAATTTCACGCTGGACTCACATCATGTTTTCGATTTAAACATTTTTACAAATGCGCCAGAATCAGAATCAGGCCATAGTTGCGGGATTTTGGAAGTTTGGGAATAGCAAATGGAATGGAAACCAATTGTCCTATACTATCTCCCAAGTAATATTACCCCCTCCCCTTGGCTGCAACTCCCTCCCCTTGGCTGCAACACCCTCCCCTTGGCTGCTCCTTGTCGTACCTGGCAGAGAAGGGACTGGATAGCGTCTGGAGAGAAGAGCTTCACGGACAGGACTGAAAATGCTAAAAAAAATAGCAGCGCACAATAGAAATAGTTAATGGCCGGACTGTGCAGCTAATAAATATACCCAAGTGACTTGGAGAAAGTGATTTCCATTTATGTATTCAGGCGTCCCCCTTCCTCAATTGTGCATGAATCAGTCTTTACTTCTGAAAAACAAGAGTTTCTTGCAGTGTAAAATTACTTTTGAAATAAAGCTGTTTTACTACATTTGAATAAATGCGTGTGTTTTTCAGTTGTGACCAGTGCTCGAAGTGAGCCGGTATACAGCGGTATGCCATACCGCCACTTCAGTTAGTGTCCCGATTGAAAGTTGGTGCTGGGAGCAAATATGGGATCCCAGCACCAAAAGAGCAGCAGCAGCATTACTTGGAGATGTGTCCAAGAGCCGGGGACACATCTATTTTCAGCACAAGCTTGACCCACTGCAGGGCATATGTGGCGTTAGGCATTAGTTTATACTGGTCACCGGCCGCGTGAGCCAATCGCGGACCAGCAGCCAATTAAAAAGAAGCATCGGATGTGGCCATACAAATTTGGAACCGGCCGCTAGCCAATCACGGCTTGCGGACAAGCAGCCAATCAGAAGCAGCCACGTGGCTGCTTCTGATTGGCTTCCGGTCCACCGTGATTAGTTCATGGCCGGCGCAAAGCTTAACCTACCGCCGTATCTGCCCCTTTATGCGCTGGCGCTGGGATCCGATACTCTGTCCCAGCGCCAATCAAAGCTGTGCCCCTGCTTGGTGCTGGGTGACTGTGGAGAGCCTACTGCCAGCGGGAAGGGGAGGAGGAGGAGCAGCAGCAGCAGCTGTTTCAGCAAACGCCGATCAAAGATGTGCCACTGATAGATCTGCCCCTGATTGGTGCAGGGCCACCCACAGAGAACCCACTGCCATCCGGGTGATGGAGAAGAAGAGAAGCAGCTTGTCTCTGTCAGCGCAGACAACGGACATGGACTGAGAGGTACTGTGGGTGAGGTAGTGTAAGCACTGTAAGGTGCAGGGGGTGAGAGAGGAAAGCAGGTAGTGTGAGGTGCAGGGGGTGGAAAGCAGAAGCGAATTATCAATATCCCTAAAGCTCGGGGGTAGGGGGGAGGGATTCAACAAAAATTTCCATACCCCCACTTCAAAATTCCCACTTCGAGCACTGGTTGTGACCAATTCGGATGTAGTCATCACTATCACATTTACACTTACACCAGGGTCAGAGAGAGTCAGTGGTGCAAATAATATAAATTTATTTCTGGGACTCTGTGCGCGTGTGTCAAAGGTGTGCACATGCAAAATGGGTGTGGCCATGTGACACGGGGGCGTTTCTAAGTACTTGCCCTATGCTCCAGAGCTGCTGGGCTGCCCCCGGTCACTCATGGGTGCCGCGATCCGTCTCGTCAGAGGTCACTTATGGGCCGACCCATGATCTGGGATCTGTCTTGCCATTGAGGCTGTCACTCACGCAGCTGCACAGGCATGCTGCTAATAGTTGCCGACAAGGTGGTCGGGCGGTGCGGCATACTAGTTACGAATTTCTTAATTGTATGTAATTCCAGCCTGTGCCTGCACTACTGGAGAGAGTGCCACCAAATTATAAACATACCTCTTCTTATTTATTGATGCTTAAAGTACAATTCCCAAGATAATTGCTGGATGCTTTTCATGCTCACTAACCAGTTATCGATATATAATGCAGACAGTAGCCCTTAGACACCACAACTAAACTTTATGTGAAGGACCTATGATGGAAAGGTGCCATTATAGGTCGTTGACTTAATAAGGGGGTATGGATGTACCTCCTCTCTATTGCATAGCTTTGATATTGAAAGGGACCATGGGTCTGATTCAGAGATGCTGGATTTACGCAGCCGCACACAAATCCGTCCATCTCACATGCAAATGCAGAAGGAGGCGTCAGGCACCTCCTTGCTGTATTTGCGATTCCAGCACTGCAACTGACGTCGCAGGCTGGGATTACCATCGCGACCATCGTTGTTCCTTTAGTCAGGCTGCAGGAGGCTTCAGATCGGTGCCTGGTCACACAAGTGGCTAGGAATCTGCATCCTCCAGGGCAGACCCTGGCCTCGTTCCTCCCGGAAAATAAAGCCGACACGCCTCCGGGATTGGTGCCCAGACACACTCCTGCTCTACCCACCAAATGCCGCAGCATGTCAATCATGCTGCTGCTTGGGGGGTCTGCGAGCAAAATTGCAGGTCCCGTTCTGCACATGCGCAGAATGGGTCCTGAGCAGGCACAGACCCTTCAACATCGGAGATGTGCGTTCATCCTCGGATGAACGTACATCTCTGAATTGAGCCCCTTGTACACTCACCAAAGTTAAGCTAGAAATTAGAGATGTGCGAGTCTGGTTCCACGAGAACTGTCAACAACCGAATTTAGGGGTTCCGAGCTGAACCAACACATCTCTACTATAAATGAATTACACAGATCGGAGGGTTCAAACTCATGTGTATAACTACAACCAATTCATACGCTATGCTTTGCTATTTTAGCTTTTTGACATATATTGTATTAGGTACTGTACCTATTATATACAAACTGTAAGAAGTGTTTGCAGAGAAGAAAATAGGGTATCCCCAATTACCCTTTACATATTAATAAGTGGTATGTTAGGGTAAAACTGAACTGTATGTTTTTATGTCATGTTTTTTTTTCTGTACCAAACGTCCATTCTCTATTCAGAAAAGTCATACTAATTCGTGTTACTCCTGACTTTTTCTCATGCTGCACTATAATTATAATTTCTGTGCTTAGATACTGTTTCACTGTACCTTTGCACCAGTTATTATTGTCAGGATGAGCTGTCAAGTTAGTGTTGAACCCTCAGGCAAAATGAAATTGAGAATACATTTACCTAGACAAATCACAGCAGAAGCATGTGAATTCATGGCTGCTCTTTCTATCCTGGGAACAGCATCTGCATAAAACCTGCTCACAGCAATCCCTCCTGTACAGGTACATTCCATTCTGTAATATATTACAAATAATTAGCCCCCAAAATAAGGTGCTCAGCATTATTTATTAGCATTATGGTGTTATTGGAAGCCTGAACTGGCATTGAATTGTTGTCAAACAATACTTAAGGCCCCTTATCCAATGGGATTAAAAATCATGCTGTTACCAGTATTTATTTTTAATGCTCGTAAAAGTATAAAAATGGGTATGACAATGGAACCTATTGGATTCAATGGCCCCATACTCACTTGCACCTGTGGTTTCATACACTGCCCCATTTTCTCACATCATGTACACAGCTAGTGAGCACATGGGTTACAGTGGAGTTTATTCCATTGACCACTCCAACTGCAAGTGCTGGTTGCAAGCCCATATTAAATGCATTGACATATCACATTCCATGTCACTGGTGTTTTCTTAGAGCCATCGAGTAATAGTCCAAGGGGGGCAATTGAGTTAAGTGCAAGGATCCGCAGGAACGTTGCATGATGAGGCTCTAAGGGATATTGCAGGCAAGAAACATTGCTTATTTTATGCTCATGTCCCAAATGAATAAATCCAGCCAGGGTGTACGTTGATTGAAGGTGACTAAAGGGGGTATATTTAGTAAAACTTCTAAAGCAGACAAGTGGTGGTGTTGCCCATAGCAACCAATTAGATTGTAGCTAGTATTTCTCTATTGCACCCTAGACTATGACAGACATTTTCAGCACTTTGGGCCAGCCGATGATCCCTGCCCCAGCCGCATACTGAACCTCTGACCCGGGACCACCCTCTTTGCAGCCTACATCTCGCCCCGTAGCCCATGACTGCCCTCTCTACTGCTTCAGCCTGCCCTGTGGCTCGGCATGCGGAGGAGAGATCATTGCTGGCCTGGGTGTCCAAGACACCCATGGGCCTGTGAGAGGGCACCTGGCCCCCAGCACTTACCTGACCTGATTCCAGGAACTACCACTCCACCCCAGACAGTCCCTGACCCTGAGCCCCATGGCCAGACTTTCCTGGAGGAGGCACCGACTCTGGTTGAGGAAAGGCCAGGACACCTCCTCCAAAAAACTGACTAGAGCACCCCACAGGTGGGCAACATGTTAATTAAGGTAAGGAATGTAAGAGACATTAATACTATGTGGCATAATTTGTAGAGGGCATTACTGTGTGGCATAATGTGTAAGGGGCATTACTGTGGGGAATAATGTGTTATAAGGGGCATTACTGTGTGTGGCATTAATGTGTGGCATAATGTATAAGGGGCACTATTACTGCATTGAATAATGTGTTATAAGGGGCACTACTATTGTTTGGCACAATGTGTATAAGGGGTACTACAGCGTGGTACACTACACACTTTTGAGTGACCATGCCTTTGACGCAGGCATAAATGCAACCTTAGATTTTACATTCCCCCACTTCAAAATTCACACTTCGATTACTGATGTAAATTATAATAGTAAGAGTGATAAATTATGTTTCTTTCCCTATATGATATTCAATTGCAACATATGTTTCAATTTTGAGTAGCAATGATTACATAGTGCATCTACATCAATTTTTTCTATGCGTAGTACTATAAATCTCTGCAAGATAGCACCTCTCATTACATTCGGGTGTGCAGTCTAGGGCCACTCCTCTTGTTAACTCATGGAAGACAGTTGGCGTAGCCAGGAGGGTACAGGGGAGCGACCAGCTGAAAATCACCACTTCCACTACTGTAGGTAGATTCTGCTCACAGCCTATGGGGGTAAATGTCAGGTTGCAGCTCACGTGTCATTGACTCTGGCCCAGTTTTTTGTTTTTCATCTTTTCACTCAAAATCCAAAACACAAAATACATATCATCATTTTCTACAAAAACTATTTTGTAATGACTAATTACTGGTTTGAGTTATGAAATTATCAAAGAAGTTAATATAGTTTAATGATTAATATATCAACAGCAAAGTGTGAATGTTCTATGATATTTGTCAATGCGAACTATGAGGCACAATAAAACAGAATTTCATAGTAACTCAAGTGAATAGTGTTATACAATTCAATATAGCATAGCTCCAAAACACAAGGTTATTAGGCAAACAAATAATTAGTTCTGTTTCATAGAGATGTATCCCACGGGAAGCTTGTTCTCTGTCTTCTTGGAATATATATTTGCAAGGGAAATATTAAAAGAGATGTATTTCCCCTGTGGTTTTTGCATACATCTGATCATCACGTATGAACCTTGACAAGGTGACACAGATATATCAATGTACTGAGCAGGGTCGTTGAAATTAATTTCTTTCTAAGCAGACAATGGTTATTTCTCTGCACTCATGCATATTTGTAAGCTAATAATAATAATTCTGATTATTGATGAAATTAATAACCCCCACATGATTAACCACCCCTACCCAATTATTTATGCATACATTGTTATCTATGTTTGGGAGGTAGTTGAAATCCCGGCTGTCGGGATGCTGGCGATCAGAATGTCGGTGCCGGATTCCTGACACCAGTCAGAATCCCAGCGCCGGTGTCCCGACGTTAAGTAATGAGATGGTTAGAGGAAAGTTTAGGGTTAAAGCTTAGGGTTAGGCACTGGGGGAGGGGGGCGTAGGTTATGTTTAGGGTGCAGGGAGGGTGGGTTAGCTTTAGGGGTAGGTTTAGGATACTTACGAACAGGTGTCCGTGTCCTAACCCTGTCGGGATGCTGGCGTCAGGATTCTGACTGCTGGGATCCCGAGCACCGGCATCCCGTGCCTAACCCCTATGTCAGGTTGCGGCCTAGGATCGGCCGTTACTCACCTCAGCGCCAGCTTCCCCTGATCTCCAGAGCGTTCAGGCGCCAGGTGCGGCGGCGAGTGACGTGCTAAGGATTATACCTGGGGTCCGCTAGGACATCCATGTGCTTGCTCCGTGATGTGGTTTCTGCAGTTACCTTCATGGACGCAGCCATGACAGTCTGTTTTCACCTGACTAACACTTCACCCAGTGGTAGCATTGGTTGCTGTCAGCTGACAGTGTCCTCCAATGGACTGCTACCTGAGGGTATATAACCAGGCTCTGGCCAACAGTAAGTTGCCTGTACAAAGTTGTTACTTCCAGTGTAAACTTGTTGTTACAGTGTTCCAGGTTTCAATCTCCTTCCTTCTAGTGACTTGTTCCTAGTGTTTTCCACGGTGGGTGTACTCAAAACGTCTTCTAAGTACAATCTGTTAGAGTCATCTCCTGTGCTAGCTCCGCAGCTGAATCCTCAGCGTGTGTACTTAGTAACATCTCCTGATACCAGTCTCTTGTGTCAGTGCTGCGTCTGAAGCCACATTGTGTGTACTTAGCACATCATCCAAGTACCATCTGTTAATATCATTCTCCAGTGCCAGCTCTGCGTCCGAAGCCATCGAGTGTGTACTCAGTACGTTATCCAAGTACTATCTCCTAGTGCTAATCTCCTGTGCCAGCATTGCGACTGGAACCACTAGGTGTGTACTCAATACACCACTTCAGTACAAACCTCCAATATTTTTCTCCTGTGCTTCCCTGTGATAGTGCTCTTCCATTTTCCCACTTGTGCCGGATACAGTACCTGACCAAAGGGTCTGGACCTGCTTACTGGGTGCAGCTTAAACCCAAATCCCGCTTGGAGGGGGTCACTGGTGAACACCTCCCAGTAAGTTAGACTCCGCACCCTTGGTCAGGTCTCACCAACACTGGTGTACTGGTGGATGAGGAAGTCACTAATCCCGGCCCCTCATCTCCTGTACCCTCCTCAGCCTGGGTCCACATCTTCTAATTCCATGGCAGAAAATCACCTTAGCCAGATCGTGATACCCTATATTCAATGTGAGCTGCAGACATGTTTTCTAACATTGCGCGCGGGATGCATGACGCATCGCATTAGGGATGCGATGCATCCCGCAACCCTTCGCATGCATGGCGGCGTTGGTAATGCCGGTATGCATGAAGAAATTCATAAAGGTCCGCTCTCTCAGTAAGAGCTGTCTTTTGCGAATGAGGGACTTCCTGGTTTATGACCCAGAAGCCCCTCTGGTGTCCTTCTGTGCACGCGCTGATTAATGGTTAAATATAGTATATACCAGTGATTCCCAACCTCGGTCCTCAAGGCACACTAACAGCCCTGGTTTTGGTGATATCCATGCTAAAGCACAGATGGTTTAATCAAAATAACTGAGGTACTAATTAAGTAGCTTGTACTCAAGTATGGATATTCTTAAAACCTGGACTGTTAGTGTGCCTTGAGGACCGTGGTTGGGAACCCCTGGTATATACTATATACAAGAGCTGATTGAAAAGTAATGAGACTGCCTCTGTTTTTCTGTCCCATAGGAAGACGTGGCAACACTATTCTGGTTATTGTGAAGCTCATACATCGATGTTTCTGAACCTGCGGTTGGACTGCTGTAGTCTTCTTTGTTTGGTCACAGCGAGTGGAAAATCTTTGTCCGTTTTGTCATGGCGGATGAGGAAGACGTGTCTGTGAGATTACGTCAGAGATGTGTGATTTAATTCTGGAAAAAACGTAAATGAAACTCAGGAAATGGATATAGTGGAGAAACAATTAGCAGTGCTTCAGTATTTTGTTGGTGGAACAACTTCAAAGAGGGTAATACGCGAGTGACTTATGAAGCGCGTTCTGGGAGACCATCCACAGCGGTTACAGATGTCAACTTTGCCAAAGCTGCAGAGATGTTGCAAAATGACAGAAGATTAACTTTACACAAACTTTCCACATCACTTGACATCTCATTAGAACGGGTTCAGCATATTGTGATAAAGGAACTGAAAATGCATTGTGTGTGTGCCAGGTGGGTACCCAGAGATCTCACAGAAGAGCAGATGCGACGACGAGTTGAATCATGCAAGAACACTGTTTGAATGTTGGAGAGGATACCCGATTTCCTGACATTGATTGTGTCATGTGAGTTGTGACCAATCGTGGATTCGTCATTATGATCGGGAAACACGAATTTGCCACCACCAAGAAAAAAAACATGTGTGTCCTTTCGTGCACTACAATGCCCAGCAACAATGCTTCTGCTGTTCTTTGATGCACACGGTATGATCCTACAGCACTGGGTTCCCAGTGGACAGACAATTAATGGTGACTACTATAAAAATGTCCTGAAAACCCATTTGTGTTGAGCTATGAGGAAGAAAAGACCACATTTGCTGAAGAAACAGTGGTTATTGCTCCAAGACAATTCCCAACCACATGTTACTGCTGTTGCATTGGCAGCACTGACTGAAATGAATGGGATAGCACTGGCACACCCTCCATATAGCCCGGACTTAGCGGCCTGTGATTTCTGGGTATTGCCAACCCTGATAAAAAGAAAAACTGTGCAGAAAAATGTTCTCAGATGATGAAGTGAAAACTGCAACAGCTACAGCACTAAGGGCTCTATTTACTACAATCCGCATTTGTAATGCAGGTTGTAGTGTGATATTATCGACTGATTTCGCATTGCGAATTCAGGCAATATCACAGGGATTTACTACAAATCCCTTGCAGGGACAGAGCTTGCGAGAAAGCTCTGTCCCTGCAAATCCCCTCCGCACTCTACTCACGATATTTTTGCAAAGAAATACCGTGACTAGTGCCCCGCGCATGCGCCGACCGGCCGCCGCTGCTACCCCCCAGGCACTAAGCCCCGCCCCCAACACTAAGCCCCACCCCCAGCGATCACGGACCCCCCCTCCCTTAGTAGCACTTATCTTCAGTCATCGGTGCTCCGGTGATGTCTTCCATGCCTCCGGTCAGCTGATATCCCATACTGCACTGGGACCCGATCACCTGATGACCGGGCCGCAGTGCAGCATGGGAGACCAGCTGACTGGAGGGGAGTCATCACCGGAGCCCCGACCACCGGTCCCTGAAGTCAGGTAAGTGAATTTTTTTTTTTACTATTTTTTTTTTAGCGGACATCAGCTTGCGGTCTGTTTAGACCACACAGCTGATCACTGGGACTGGCTCTGGGCTCTGCTCTCCCCGTTAGAGCAGAGTAGGAGTCCAGTAACCGGGGGAGACCCTGGATAACGCCACCTCCAGGTGGCGTTATTATCACAGGGCTTTCCCCAGTATTTTTTTACAATTTATTTTTAGAAACTTTGGTCGGATCACATTTCCCATTACAATTATGGGAAATGCGATCTGCTTACTAAAAATAAGTGATACTTAGGGGTTGGAGTAGAATTTTACGAATTCTACTCCAATTGCCCTGTAATAACTATAGGTGATACTAAAATAATGTGAAAAGGGTGTGAAAACACCCTTTTTCACTTTATTTTAGTAAAAATAATGTTAATAAATAGAGCCCTAAAAGTGATGTCACAAAACAGTCTACTGCACGTCTTTGTATCGTTGTTGAAACGCTGCAAAAGATGTATAGAATGTGAAGGACGCTACTATGAAAAAGAAAAATGTTCAGATCCTGTGGAGTCGCCTGATTCTGAATAAAAAAATTAGTTATTATTTGCCCACATATACTGTATATTGGATGTGGGGTATAATTTTGTTTAATGAGTCAGTATTGTTGGAAGGAGTGCGCTCCTGTGCTGCCCCCTATCCAGTGCCCTGCAAGGTATGCTGGCTTGGCGGTTACTAGGAACTGCCGGAGCTCAGCCAAGCAGGCCTGACCACTGATGTGCTACTTAGCATGAGCGGCGTCTCCGAGCTTCTTTTCTCCATGGCATTCCATGAGAACAGACATACCCAGCATACTCATCAGCTGCAGAGACATACAGAGCCCATACTGGGCACTGCAAGTACACTGTATCACCACCGCTATAGTAAGGGGCATTAGAGCTACCATCTGCCGGTGTATTTACCACTATCACACCCAGCGCACTACAATGCCCAGCAACAACCTAAGCTCCAGGCTGCTCTTATATATATATATATATATATATCGGCAATCTGCATACCGCTGTTACATCTGGGACATCCCTGTGTCTTATGCTACTTGTTGTTCTTGTTAAACTGTACTACTTGTGGACTAACCACCACCAGCACCAATAACTGCACTACATATTCACCAGCACATGTACCTTGTATTTGTATCCTTGCGTAGCAGTCTGTCTGGAGGGCAACTGTACCCACCACGTCCACTCACACTTCACAGTCCCTGACAGGTTATAGGCTCAGTGCCCAGACCTCCAGCACCATGTTAATTCTATACTCTGCCAATAGGTTATGGGGCCAGAGTGCTGTCACAGATTACTCTGCTAATAAGTTTGATAAAGGAACATAAATTACTATGTAACAGCTTTGCAGTTATAAGCAAATTAGATACTTCATTAAAATTGCATACTATGAAGAATGCAGACAAGAAAGAATAGCCAATACTTCTTATTAGAGATGAGCAGGTCCGGTTCTCCACCCGAACTTCCAGATCGGAGGCAAGAACCAAGCTAGGCTCGGGTTTTCCCGCCTGACTCGGTTCCGAAAATGAGGCAAAACGCATCATGCTACCACTGTCAGTTTTTGATCATATAAAGATCCTCACTCCGGCTGTGGAGATAGAAGCTAGCAGACGTAGTCAGTCACTGTCAGTCACTAAGTATGTGTGTCCAGTCGGGGTCTTGGTCTGAAGGCTGCTGCTCTGTGGGCCATAAAGGAGCTTAGGCTGCCCGAAGTGGCAAGGAAAGGATAAGGCCTTGGCCTTTATTTATGACTGGTGGTTCTGCATCTTATGATGATGTAAGCCCTTCTCCCTGTAGAAGTGTAAAACATGTTGATGCCGAGGATGTTATTTGTGTAAATCAGGCTACAGTTGTTGCCCATGGTATGAAAAAGCCCATTTAAATTTAAATCGCTAAGCCACATGAACCAACTGTGTGCTCAAAGGCACAGATCCCCAAGCAGAGTCCAAGTCTGTCTGCGGTTGCCATGTGTGAGCCTGACCTTTGTAATACAGTACTTGAAGAGGATTCTCCTTCCACCATTTGTGTGCCCCCTGCAAATGTGGGGATGAGCAGCACAAGACAACATGCTGATGTAGAAATCGAGAATGCTTCTGTGGAATTGCACAGGATAATGACTAGGATATTTCTATAGTTGGCGCTAACAAGGGTGATGAGGATGTTGATGATGATGAGGATGTTGATGCCAAAGATGGTTGTGTAAATTAGGCAACAGTTGTTGCCCATGATGTGAAAAAGCCCATTGTTGTCATGCCAGGGCAAAAGACAAAAAAATCCACTTCTGATGTGTGGAATTTTTTCCACCCAAATCTGGACAACATTTGTCAAGCCATCTGTAACGTTTGCCAAGCAAGAGTGAGTAGAGGTAAGGATCTAGGAACCTCCTCCCTGTTACTTGACTTGCAGCGCATCCATCAAATTCAAAAGAGTTTTTCAAATTCAGAAACTTTTTCTAAAAACGTAACAATCAGTCCAGCGTCACCTAGTTGCTCCCTTCTCTCTGTTAGATCCAAGTGCCTGCAGTCTCCACCATCAACATCCTCAATCGTGACCAAAAGTAGACCTGCATCCAATTTCATAAGCATGACTGACTCCTCTCCTATCCGTGATTCCTCAAAAGGATCATTGAGTGCTACGCCTGTTGCTGTTGCTGTGAGTGGATCTTCATCCCAGAAGGGGACCAAAACAATTGACTGCCAAACAATCTTTTCCATTGGGGAACAAGTATGACTGCAGTCACCCAGCTGCTCAGCGGATTTCTGACGCCATAATAGCTATGCTGATATTAGATGTGCGACCAGTATCCGCCATTAATGCAGTGGGTTTTAGGCAGTTAGTTGAGGTCCTGTGTCCCCGCTACCATGTCCCTTCTAGATTCCACTTCACTAGAACAGCAATTCCCAGTATGTACAAGAACATTACAAAAAACCTTATTAATGTCCTCCGAAATGTCGTTTTGCCCACTGTCCACTTAACCACAGATATGTGAACAAGTGGGACAGGGCAAACTAAAGATTACATGACTGTGACAGCCCACTGGGTAGGTGTATTGCCTCCAACAGTGCAAACAGCAGCAGCAGCATCTAACAAATGCCAGCTCATTCAGAGGCAGGCTACTCTGTGTATCCCCGGTTTCACTAAGAGGCATACCGCTGAGAACCTCTTAAAAAACTCAGGGAAATCATTGCAAAATGGCTTACCCCACTTGGACTGTCCTCAGGATTTGTGATTTCTGACAATGCCACCAATATTATGTGAGCATTACATCTGGACAAATTCAAACACATCCCATGTTTTGCTCACACAATTAATTTGGTGGTGCAACATTTTTTAAAAGATGACAGGGGCGTGCAGCAGATGCTTTTGGTGGCCCAAAAGATTTTGGGACATTTTCGACATTCAGCAACTACATGTCGAAGATTGCAGCACCAGCAAGTACTGTTGAATTTACCTTGCCATCAGCTGAAGCAAGAGGTAGTAACTAGGTGGAATTCTACCCTCTATATGCTTCAGCGGATGGAGGAATAGCAAAAGGCCATCCAAGGCTACACAACAGCCTATGACATAGGGAGTGGAGCGGGAATGCACCTTAGTCAAGTGCAGTGGAGAATAATTTCTTTGTTGTGCAAGGTTCTCAAACCCTTTGAACTTGCCACATGTGAAGTTAGTTCAGACACTGCCAGCTTGAGTCAGGACATTCCCCTAATCAGACTTTTTGCAAAAGCAGCTGGAGAAACTGAAAGAGGAGCTGAAACGGAGTGATTCCGCTAAGTATGTTGGACTTGTAGATCAAGCCCTTCATTTGCTTCGCCAGGATCCAAGGGTCATCAATCTCTTGAAATCAGATCACTATATTTTGGCGACCATACTTGATTCTATTCTATATATTACGTGAAGAAGAGGATGTACACACTGATGTGGATGATGATGACAATGACTATGATGACATCTGATCTTAACTATGTTGTAAAGCCAGTTTTTGTATGGGATCATTACCACCAATGTCCACTGTGCATTGGCAGCTTGTTTTGTGGGGGTCCAAACAAACCAATAATTTCAGCCACAAGTGGCAGTCCCTGTCATTGAAGTGATTGGTTTGTTAAACTGTGAATGTCCTGTTTCATATATACAACGTAAGGGTGGGATTGGAGGGCCCAAGGACAATTTCATATTTCACCTCTTTTTTTGCATTATGTGCTATTCGGGGCATTGCTGCTTGACATTTTTAATTTTATGGTTTATGAAAGTCCAGAAATTGTAATGGCCACAGACAGCATCTCCTGTATGCCCCTTTCATTTAAAAAAAAAAATTCTGAACCACCAAGTTGATGGGGTGGGCAAATATGAGCAGCAGCACAGAGCATCTTCCTGCCAGGATGTGTGCAATAAAGTGCAAATACCTTTAATACAAAAATTAGTTGTGTATATTGGTCACATACATACATATTTACATTGCAAATACAGTGCGTAAAGCAAGCTGAGGTAACCTGAAGCACGCCACCTGTTGTTCACAAATAACTTCCAGTAGGCCCAGCAAACATCACAGATGCTGGGAGTTCTAGTTCCGCCAGAGAACTACAGGCTGCTTCCTCTGATGTAAACAGCAAGTCTTGGTCCCATTATCCCTAACAACCTCCCTGAGTACAAAGTAAACGTCTGTTTACAGTATGTTCTAGCAGCACCTCTACAAGCAAGGTCACCTCATTTCTATTAGATATATAAAAATTTAAAAAAAAAACCTCCTACAGATCAAAGATGTCTTTTAGGAACTGAAAACCTTGATCCTAGATTGAACTTCCCTCATAATTTTTTTTAAGAATAAATAAATTAAAATGAATCAAGCCTTCCGTCCTTTCCCTGTCTTCATTCCATAAACATATTCCAACTCTGTCGGGCCTCTGACCTAGTTAAGGAAAACATTCTTGGTTTTTTAAATTCCATGGGGTGATATAGTTTATTAAACTGCCATCCTGTCTACCACTGCAATGCCACTCTGTGCCATGTTGGAAGCTGAACTGCCACATGTTAGTGCCACCCACTGCTGTCGCTTAGCTTAGTCAGCCAGCTAGCTGGATGCAACCTTTTGGCCCTAAACTAGAAGTGGTCAAAGTTGACTGGAAATTACTGGAAATAAATGTTATTGAGGTTAATAATACTGTAGGAACAAAAACAGGCCCAAATGATGTGATTCTAGCTGTTTTTATGATTTAAGAAAATAAAAAATACAGATCCAAAAACAAAAAACGCAAGGGGCGGTTTTGGCTAAACCAAATCCAGATTTAAAACACGAGGAGATACAGATCCAAAACCAAAACACGGGGGGTCGGCGCACATCCCCACTTCTTATTGATCAGTCTATTCACAAAGGCCCTTTATTTGCCCACTAAGGACAGATCCAGCTGTCATCACATGTATTGTATGAAAAAAACACCTGCATTCACATTGAATCCCTATGCTTGCATTGTGTTCTATTAGTAACCCCAAGTAAACATGATACACCTGCAATCACAATGCACCACCTAATGCTGCAGTTTAGCCATAAAACGTCATCGGGATAGCCGAATCAGTATATGCCCTGGTAAAACTGTCCTGGGATGGTAGCTATGAACCAATGAATGCACAGTAGCATTGAAAGTCCAACAGTAGCATTGAAAGTCCAGATTTTACTTCCACTTAATAAAAAAATAATAAATTAATGAATACAATAACATGAATAATAAAAAATAGACCGACTGTTTCACTGACCATAAGGGTTTTGCCCTATGATAAATATGCTTTAAAATTATCAGCCTGTAACAACCCATAGGTTATTTATACTGGTATACAGTATGTGTACTCAGGGCTATTTTTCTGGAAAAATATGTTCAGTAACTGTGGGTGGAGCTGCTGAGGGTGGAGCTATAGAAAAACAATTGTATATACAGTATATATATATTGAAAGGGAAGGATGCATTCAGTGCTGCCCTCTAAGGCACTGGATGTCTCCACCACTTTTCAAATTGGGTAACCAATCATTTTCAAGAGCATGGACTAATATTTTCAGAAGGCAAAGTACATAATGCTTTTAGCCCTATTTCGGAGGTGTTATAGGGCACCGCAAGAAACCTAATGTAATTTAGATTAGGGTTAAGCCAGGAGAGAGCAAATTAAAATATGTTCAGCAGTGACTACTGGGAACATAGCGTTTCACATATCTGGGAGTCGATATACTTGATGCCCCTCTCTCTTTTGTGCCATACTCCCATAATAAGTCAAGCAGCTTGCTGAGGGCCTGATTCAGAGCCGCTCATAAGCGGCCGCTCGTTCGTTCCGAGCGATGTTCACACATCTGCGCATGCGTATGGGTTTTAGTACGCATGCGCGAACCAGTCAGTGAGGTCAGAAATCGTGTGCTCGCAAAATAGCGAATGCCTGCTAATTTGAGTGACAGATTGAGGCGTTTGTGGGTGGTAACAGGGGAAGGTGCTTGAAAACGGGGAGTGGAGATCCGAACGCAGGCGTGCCAAACGGTCAAAACGGGCGTTTTAAGGGTGTGCATAATTAACAAAGCAGCGTCATTGACCACGTCACTTGGTTGTCTTTTAGCCTGAACTGCTCGCATGATTGCGGTAGGAAAATGCTACCACAAGAATAGCGAGCAGTTCATACGCCTTTCGATGTACTCGATTAATTTAATAAATAGCGGAGATGACGTATGATGTGAGCGCCCAGGGGGCGTTTTTTTCAAAATAGCAACCGCATGTTTTGTTCTCTCTTTCAGACAGACCGCAAAGAGCGAGCACTTAATTTAAATATCCGGCCCCTTTTTCAGAACGACTGTCCACAAATAGCGTTCGGCTCTGAATCAGGCCCTGAGTCCTTGTGAGACCTACTTCATCTTACAATGTATATTACACTAAGCAAGCCCAGAACCCATTTTTCATTGCCTTCTATAGGCTACTCTCTTGTTCCCCAGGCTACTCCACTTTGCCAATGGATTAATTTCACCAGTGCATGCCATGTATTATCTGAAGATAGAAAGATAGATAGATAGATAGATAGATAGATAGATAGATAGATAGATAGATAGATAGATAGATAGATAGATAGATAGATCATACTTGCCTACTTTTGAAAAGGCATTTCAGGGAGATAGTGAAAGCAGCACCTATGAGTGCGGCAGTAAAGTGGGCGTGTACTGCTACATCTGAGAGGCGTGTCACAATGATACTATTCAGAAACTGCATGTAGCCATAGGGATTGTGCCTTATAACTAGGGATGAGCGGGTTCGGATTAACTCGGATTTACTCGGATCTCAAAACGGCATTTTATTGGCTATCGGCTATCACGTGTTTTGGATAGCCAATAAAATAAATCCGAAATAATCCGAACTTGCGGTAAAGTGGTGATAAGTACCGAGTAAATCCGAACCCGCTCATCCCTACTTATAACCAATATAGGGAAATTATACTAATGATCCCATTTGAATGTTTATACAGTATCTCTGTATCTGTGGGGGTTTGGTTGCAATCAGTGTTTTGTTTTCACACCCTTTTAACATTATTTTAGTTTCACATAAATTTACTAAAGGGCAATTGGAGTAGAATTCATAATATCACATATTTTTAGTAAGCTAATTGCATTTCCCATTAATGCAATGGGAAATGTGATCTGCACAGATTTACTAAAAATAAAATGTTAAAAAAAGAGATTCCGTTATCCAGGGTTTCCCCCGGTACCCCGACTCCTGCTCTGCTCTAACAGGCAGAGCAGATCCAGGAATCAGTGATCAGCTCTGTGGCCTAAATAGACCTCAAGCTGATCACTGCAAAAAAAAATGATAGTTAAAAAAACAACAACAATTACCTAAAGCCTGGGACCGGTGATCGGTGCTCCGGTGATGTGTTCTGGGTCAGCTGATCTCCCGGCTCCTGCACTGTGACCCTGGTCAGCTGCTGCATGAAGGTGCAGGAGATGGGAGATCAGCTGACAGGAACCCCAGAGGACATTATCGAAGCACCGATCACGGGGGTAAGTGTAAGTGAGGAGGAAGGCGGTCACTGGGGGGTCGTGGGGGGTATGGTGAGCTGGTTGGACACCTTCTCGCTGTATTTTTTGCTAAAAATACAGTGAGAAGATTGCGGAGGGGATTTACAGGGACAGCTTTATCACAAGCTCAGTAATATTTCCTAAATTCGCAATGTGAATTTAGGTGATAATATCACACTACAACCACATTTGGCTTTAGAAACACGTATCTATGTCAGTTTAAGTAACTGTTTTTCATTAAAGAGGAAAGCACTGATGGCGGCATGTAACCAAGTAATTAAATTATTTTATAATTGTTCCAGGCCGGTGCCCTTTCATCTTTCATCAAGCCTATTGTGGTTTCTGTTCCTGACAGTGTCCCTAGTGGGGAATTGTACAGTTAAAGAATTAAATAATATATGGGACAAACATAATACTATTGTGAGGACATCTAAATTGAAAACAGCACACAATATTATAGCACACATGCACCAGTATACTCACTAAAATGGGCAGATTGCATGGACATCTATTCACTAATGGACAGACCCATTTTACTGTCTACCAGGCTTTGGGGCAATAGATCATCTACAGAGAAGGTTATTCAAGCATTGTTTCAAAAGGTCCGACTGCCCTTACCAATGTGTTGGTTTGTTCTTGTGTCCCTCACTATCATGGTTAGCTGATCAGCCAGGGTCATCTTATGCCTTAGGCCAGCGGTGGCCAACCTGTGGTTCTAGAGCCACATGTGGCTCTTCCATTGTCCTGATGTGCCTCCCCTTCCGGATCCCCGACTGGCACTGACTGCCTCCTCTGATAGGCGTGCAGCTGTTCAGAGGAGGCTTGTACTTTGTTGCAGCAGTCTGCTCCGCTCTGGAGGCATGTATGGGCGATGTGGTGACATCATGCCGCAAACAGAAGGCGGAGCTCAACTTATGACTGAACCTGCAGCCACAAGGAGGACGCGGTCGCAAATTTCAGAGCCTACCTACGTGGCACAGACAGTCCGCAACAAGATAAGAGCTCTTAGGGTTTATTAATTTTTTCATTTTATTTGTGACATGTGGGGGGCTGGAGTGGCCAGTGGCGTGGGAGGGAGTGTGGGGGAAGGTGGCTGACCCGGAGTGGCCCGGGGAGAGAAGGGGGTGGGCTGGAGTGACACATGAGGGTCTGCTCTTGTGACACATGTGGCTCTGCTGCTGTGACACATGAGGGCCTGCTGGAGTGACACATGAGGGTCTGCTGGAGTGACACATGAGGGGCTGCTGAAGTGACACATAAGGGGCTGCTGAAGTGACACATAAGGGGGACTGGAGTGACACATGGATTGTATTATGTGAATCGTTTTTTGTTGTTTTTTCAGTGTATTTTATATGGATGTGGCTTTTTTGTGTATTATTTGTGGATCTGGCTTGTTTCAGTGGATTTTATTCAATGCTTTTTTTATATTTTTCTAGCTTTTTCTTTCCACAGTTACCTCCACTGTGATTGTTTGCATGCGCTTTTACATGCTCCTACAAAATCATACCAGGGGCGTGGCCTAGCTGGCACAAGTCCACACCCCTTTATGCATGTGTGTATTATGTCGGCTCTTTGACATACCTAAAGATATTTTTGGGCTCTTTAACTCTGACCGGTTGGCCACCCCTGCCTTAGGCAATGCATGTCTACTACTGAGTCACATATTATCAAGGAACTACCACTATAGCAGTGCATAAGGCTTTACTTGCATCTACTACTAAGGGATCTATTTACTAAGCCTCAGATGGAGATAAAGTCAACAGATAAAGCACCAACCAACCAGCTCCTACCTGTCATTTTTCAAACACAGCCTGTGACGGGATGGGTATGGGATGCCGGCGTTCGGAATCCCAGCGGTCAGAATACCAACACCGCCATCCCAACAGGGTTAGAATACCGACACTTTGTCAGACATTATACTAACCCTTCCCCTCTCCCTCCCTCCCTGGTGCCTAACCCTAACCTCCCCTCTAGTGCTTAAATCTAACCTCCCCCTCCCCGCACCATAAACCTAACCCTCTCTCCTTAGTGGCGATCCCTAACCCTCCCCCTAGTGCCTAACCCTAACCCCAAACGCTAACCCTCTCCCTAACCCTGGTACTTACCTTTAGAATTTCAGCGGGCGAGGATGTCAGCGTCGGGATTCTGACTGGTGTCGGGATTCCGATGCCGGCATTCTGACTGCTGGGATCCCCAACGTTGGTATTTTAACCGCATCCCCCTGTGACATGGCAGTTAGGAGCTGATTGGCTGGTACTTTATCTCCACTTTATCTCCATCCAAGGCTTAGTAAATAGACCCCTTAGTCACCTATTATTGAGGCACCACCACTTTAGCAGTGCATAGTGCTGGGTATACACCTGTACGATATATATTGTTCGATCGAGTAACGAATGATATATCGATGATGCATCTGCTGGTATTTACACCCAATATGTCTGTGATCGACGTCTTTCACAGACATATCTGGCTTTCTGTATGGCCGACCTGCTGACCACCCAATATGTCGCCTGCAACAGCCAATGAATATGACGTCACAAGTGGGTGGGCATATTCAAATGGCTCTGCTCACCACACACATTGGGCTGACGATTGGTAAGTGTATATGCACTAGGGGTGTGCACCGGCCACTTTTCGTGTTTTGTGTTTTGGTTTTGGATCTGGATCTTTCTTCGTGTTTTGGATCTGGATTGGTTTTGCCAAAACCACCCTTCCGTGTTTTGGGTTCTGGGTTTTGTGTTTTGGATCTGTATTTTTTTGAAAAAAAGCATAAAAACAGCTAAAATCACAGAATTTGTAGGTTTTTCTGCTCCTATGCTATTATTAACCTCAATAACCTTAATTTCCACTCATTTCCAGTCTATTCTGAACACCTCACACCTCACAATAGTGTTTTTATGTCCAAAAGGTTGCACCGAGGTAGCTGGATGACTATGCTAAGCGACATGAGTGGGCGGCACAAACACGTGGTCCATCTAGGACTGGCACTGCAGTGGCAGACAGGATGGCAGTTTGAAAAACTAGGCCCCAAACTGTACATAATGCAAAGAAAAAAAAGAGGTGCAAGATGGAATTGTCCTTGGGCCCTCCCACCCACCCCACCCACCCTTATGTTGTATAAACAGGACATGCACACTTTAACAAACCAATCATTTCAGCGCCAGGGTCTGCCACACAACTGTGGCTGAAATGATTGGTTCGTTTGGGCCCCCACAAAACAAGCTGGCAATTAATGTGTCCCTGCACAAACTGGCTCTACGGAGGCAAGATGTCGTCCTCATCCTCCTCATCCACCGATTCCTCACCCTCTTCAGTGTGTACATCCTCATCCTCACAGAGTATTAATTCGTCCCGGCTGGAACCACAGGTCCCTCTGTACGTTCTGGAGGCTGGTCTCCCTGGAAGAGTTGATAATTCATTTTATGAACATCATCTTCTCCACATTTTGTGGAAGCAACCTCCTACGCCTTTCGCTGACAAGGTTCCCGGCTGCACTAAACACTCTTTCGGAGTACACACTGGAGGGGGGGATAACTCAGGTAAAATAGAGCCAGTTTGTACAGGGACCTCCAAATTGCTTCTTTTTCCTGCCAGTACAGGTACGGACTGTCTGACATGCCTACTTGGATGCTGTCACCGATGTAATCCTTTAACAGACAGACGCACGCTTGTCGCTGCTGCTTGGAGGATGCAAGTGCGGCTACAGCCCACACACTTCACAAAGACAGAAAAAAAAAAAGAATATTTTTATTGTTTGTGGAGCGCACTTTGAGGGTTATACCACCCTTTAACAGACAGACGCACGCTTGTCGCTGCTGCTTTGAGGATGCAAGTGCGGCTACAGCCCACACAATTCACAAAGACAGAAAAAAGAAGAAGAATATTTTTATTGTTTGTGTAGCACACTTTGAGGGTGTCACCACCCTTTAACAGACAGACGCACGCTTGTCGCTGCTGCTTTAAGGATGCAGGTGCGGCTACAGCCCACACATTTCACAAAGACCGAAAAAAAAAGAACAATATTTTAATTGTTTGTGTAGCACACTTTGAGGGTGTCCCCACCCTTTAACAGACAGACGCACGCTTGTCGCTGCTGCTTTAAGGATGCAGGTGCGGCTACAGCCCACACAATTCACAAAGACAGAAAAAAGAAGAAGAATATTTTTATTGTTTGTGTAGCACACTTTGAGGGTGTCACCACCCTTTAATAGACAGACGCACGCTTGTCGCTGCTGCTTTGAGGATGCAAGTGCGGCTACATCGCACACAAGTCACAAACACATTAAAAAAAATTTTTTATTTTTTGGAGCACTTTGAGAGTTACAACACCCTTTAACAGACAGACGCACGCTTGTCGCTGCTGCTTTGAGGATGCAAGTGCGGCTACATCGCACACAAGTCACAAACACATTAAAAAAAATTTTTTATTTTTTGGAGCACTTTGAGAGTTACAGCACCCTTTAACAGACAGACGCACGCTTGTCGCTGCTGCTTTTAGGATGCAAGTGCGGCTACAGCCCACACAATTCACAAAGATAGAAAAAAAATGAACAATATTTTAATTGTTTGGGTAGCACACTTTGAGGGTGTCACCACCCTTTAACAGACAGACGCACGCTTGTCGCTGCTGCTTTAAGGATGCAGGTGCGGCTACAGCCCACACATTTCACAAAGACAGAAAAAAAAAAGAACAATATTTTAATTGTTTGTGTAGCACACTTTGAGGGTGTCACCACCCTTTAACAGACAGACGCACGCTTGTCGCTGCTGCTTTGAGGATGCTGGTGGAATCTAGACGGGATTTGGAACCGAGGACACACTACCTCCATCAATTGTCTAAATCCCACTGCACTAATGGCGGATACCGGACGCACGTCTAACACCAACATAGCAGTCAAGGCCTCAGTTATACGTTTTGCTTCAGGATGACTGCTGTCGTACTTCATCCTCATCGCTAGGGACTGTTGGAGGGTCAATTGTTTAGTAAAAGTAGTGATGTTCCTACTTCCTCTCTGGGATGATGAACAACTCCCAGCAGCAGCAACAGCACTAGGAGGAAGTGATTCTTGATCTTTCCCTATTTTATTTTTATCGGAGAAAGTTTGGTCCTCCATTTATGTTATATTGATATATACGTGCGGCTA
Organism: Taudactylus pleione; assembly: GCA_031769625.1. Lineage (NCBI taxonomy): Eukaryota > Metazoa > Chordata > Amphibia > Anura > Myobatrachidae > Taudactylus > Taudactylus pleione. The sequence continues at coordinate 12,841,487 of JAUIMM010000112.1, forward strand.
AAGCGCACACAAACACAGAAAATATTTTTTTATTTTTGCTGGAGAGTAGTGCACTTTGTGGGTTACACCACCCTTTAAGAAATGAGCCAGCCGGCTCTTTACTTATGGGACACAGGTGCACGCTTGGCGCTGCTCCTTTGTTGATGCACGTGCAGCCACAGTGCACACAAGTCACAAACACAGAAAATATATATTTTTTTGTTTTGGAGTGTACTTTGGGGGTTACAGAACCCTTTAACGGTCAAGCCAGCCGGCCCTTTACTTATGACACAGGCGCACGCTTGGCACTACTTTGTTGATGCACGTGCGGCTACTGCGCACACAATTCACAAACACAGAAAATTATTTTTTTTTTGGTTTGGACTGGAGTGTACTTTCGGGGGTTACAGCACCCTTTAACGGTCAAGCCAGCCGGCCCTTTACTTATGACACAGGCGCACGCTTGGCACTACTTTGTTGATGCACGTGCGGCTACTGCGCACACAATTCACAAACACAGAAAATAATTTTTTTTTTGGTTTGGACTGGAGTGTACTTTCGGGGGTTACAGCACCCTTAACGGTCAAGCCAGCCGGCCCTTTACTTATGACACAGGCGCACGCTTGGCACTACTTTGTTGATGCACGTGCGTCTACTGCGCACACAATTCACAAACACAGAAAATAATTTTTTTTTTGGTTTGGACTGGAGTGTACTTTCGGGGGTTACAGCACCCTTAACGGTCAAGCCAGCCGGCCCTTTACTTATGACACAGGCGCACGCTTGGCACTACCTTGTTGATGCACGTGCGGCTACTGCGCACACAATTCACAAACACAGAAAATATATAATTTTTTTAGCACTTGGGGGGAGCACCCCTGATGGACAGAGCACCCCCTGGACAACACTACAGCACCCCTTTAGGACTAGGACACTGCACAGGACTTTGGAGTGGACACAGCCCCTATGGAGAACTGATTGCACAACACAGTCCAGCCAGCCCCTATGGACTTTGAAGTAGTGGACACAGCCCCTATTAACAACAGTAGCACAGCACAACACAGCCAGCCCCTATGGACTTTGAAGTAGTGGACAACAGCAGCACTACACTACACTACACTACACAGCCCTAACTCCCACCCTCCCTCTTCACTGTCCACAGCCGAGTGAGAAAATGGCGCCGACGCGGGTACCTTATATAGGATCCAAAACCCGCGAGACTCGGAAGGCGGGATGATGACGTTTTGCCTCGATTTCAGATCCGAGTCAGGCGGGAAAAGTCGAGCCTGACTCGGATCGGACTCGGATCGGGGGGGCTCGGGGGGGTTCGGATTTCAGAAATCCGAACCCGCTCACCCCTAATATGCACCAATCGATAGATAGGTTGGCGGGTTGGCCGCAATCATATAATCCAATCTGTAAACTTTTCATTAAGTGGGTCAGTCATCAGTAAGCTTTTATTAAAAATGATACCAAATTAGCCATAAAAGCATGAATCACATGAGAAAATGTGATTGATGCACAAATCACTGTGGCAGGCTATAAGAAGCAGCTTGGTAATTACCTTATTTAGTTGGTCTGTGTCTTCAGACTGCTTTTAATATATTTTTTTTCACTGTGTCATACACTTCCATGCACTTCCCAGTAGCTCCCGGAGTACTGGGACAGCCCCCAGCGTGACGAGAGAGGGGCAACACTTGGTTAAGCCCCCTAAAAGGCACATCAGGCCACAGTCGTTTCGTGCACCTTTGGCGCCACAGGGGGTAGGTAAATGCCGCACTGGGTGTCACCACACCTGGTGATGCATCTGTCTGTGCCATCCTACACTACTTTCTCCACCTTTTGCTTTCCCATTACATGCTGACAGCTGTGATTCTGTATCTGTGTTTGTGCCTAGCAGCCAGATCATGTGCTTTGTACCTCTGTGCCAACACATGAAATGCTGAGACCTTTGACTATTGGGCAGCCATTGTTGTCACTGACATCTATGCTAATGCTAAAGCATATTAGGGCTTATACAATGCAGAGGTGTTGCCACTACTTGTCCTGGAAGCGAGGGAGTGTGCGCCAGGGGCATATCTACCCAGTGGCCAGGATGGCACTCGCCAGGGGTGCCGGCCAAAGGGGGGGCGCTGTCCGGTAGTGCCACCAGCAGCCAATGGGTGGACTACCCCGCTAGTCCCCTGGGCCCTAAGTGTAGGGCAGACCGCAGTGAGAGCGGTCTGCCCTACACAGTTTACAAGCACACAGCCGCCAGACAGACCCTCATTGGTTGCTGCGTCCACAGAGGGAGCTGGCTGGAGCTCACTCATGAGCTCCGCTTCTGGCTCCCCCCCATAGCGGGTGATGGGACAGACATCATAATGTCTCTCACATTCCATAGTGCAGAGCGAGATCAGGCCCGGAGGAGTGGACAGCGGCGGTCGTCGGCAGGAGCGGATATCAGGTAAGTTCCTTTTTTTTTCTGGCACAGCACAGTGGGGGAGTGTGGCTACTAGGGGGCACTGTATAGGGGGTGGCCACTACTGGGGGGCACGTTATGAGGGGGATGGATGCTACTGGGGGCACTGTATTGTGGGGGCCACTACTGCGGGCATGTTATGGGGGGGTGGATGCTACTGGGGGCACTGTATTGTGGGGGTGGCTACTGGGGTCATGTTATGGGGGGGCCGCTACTGGGGGCACTGTGTAAGGGAGACTACTACTGGGGGCACTGTATAGGGGGACTACTACTGAGGGCAATGCATAGGGGGGACTACTACTGGGGGCACTGCATAGGGTGGACTACTACTGGGGGCACTGCATAGGCAGACTACTACTGGGGGCACTGCATAGGGGGGACTACTACTGGGGGGCACTTCCTGAAATTATGGGGGGAGGGGGGGCGCCAGTCCATTACCTTGCCAGGAGTGCTCGGATCCCTAGATACACCTCTGGTGTCCCCCAATGCGAGAGGTAGAGAGACATCACCGGGCCGTCTTCCAGATTATTATATAAGGCTCACTGGATCACAGATGATGGCACTTGAACTAGGGGGCTGTGGTGAGGTCTGCATGCACAAAGCACGAAGAGGCTGGTCAATTTACTAAGCCTTGGTTGGAGATAAAGTGAACGGATATAAAGTACCAGCCAATCAGCTTCTAAGTACCATGTCACAGGCTGTATTTGAAAATGACAGTTAGGAGCTGGTTGGTTGGTACTATGGGGTTCATTAAGCAACGAGTATATGAGCCTGATTCAGTGTTGTAGGCAAACCAAATGGGAGAGTGTTGGATGCAAACCAAAGGGAGCCCTACACATGTGCAGGTCTCCCTCTGCAAGATCGCTCACAGTTCCCCCAAGCCGCAGCCTGATTGCCAACGAGGGCGTGTCTCAAAATGAGCCCCAGCGTATGCTCCATTTACTATGCTATAAAGCCACATATCTAGCTTTGTGGTAAACGTGTTAAAATATCTTTGCAAACAAGTTTGTGCTTTACCTAGATGACTGTCTTACCCTAACTAGCAGTTCACTTGTCTGACACACATCATATCCCTCCTTCCCCTTCAGGCCAACTGATGGAGGGCAAATGCTTAGCTTCCCCCTGTGACCTTTTTATCCTTGCCATTAAGTACTTAGAGATGGTTCAGTCTTGGGCTCTATTCCCAGTTCCTCCAGCACAGGATTAGACGGGTCGCTGTTGCCTGAAGCTTTATAATTGTTCTAGTGTATTACAAATTACTATTGATTTCTATGTAAGATGCATTTGCTGTCATCAACATTACTGTAATGGATGTTTTGGCTTCAGAATGACCTGCGTTAAACTAATTCAGCCTCTCTTCATACTTTAATGGGGTGGGCTATAAATATTATTCTCCTGTTATATATTCTAACACTCCGCTTTACTTGTAACATTAATTCAGAATGCAAAAAAAGAAGGACTCAAACTTGCTGCTTTTTTTTCCTTTAAATCCATCTGTTTGCTTGTTCCCAATTTACTTGGCAGTGTTGTAGTTAATGCGGTCTGTAAAGGAGAGTTCCAGGTGAATGTCTTTTAGTGTTATATGTACTTTTACATTAATCTTTCATTTAAAGATCAGTAAAGTTCCATTTAATGTACTGTAACTCTCAGCAATGCAATGTTTCAGTGGCATCACAAGAGGAGTGCGGGGGGTGCAGGCCGCACCCAGGTGTGACCCGCCGTGGGGTGACATCAAAGTGCAGACTCCTCCTCAGTGACAGAAGCTGGGTGCTGCACTGTAGCATTAGGTGCAGCACTCTGCTCTCGACACAGTGACGAAGCCGGCACTACACACAGACTGGTCCCCTGGGGGCAGTACGCATCTCCCAGATAATTGGGGGTTCGGGCCGTGAGGCCACACCTCCTACCCGCGAAGTAAACACACCCTACACCGGGTGTCACCACGGGGAGGTACACCACTGCAATGTATTAAGATACAGGGGCCTATTCATCAACACTAAAATAACATTTTTAAGGACATTTTCCTTAAATAACGTTATTTTGGTATTCATGAACAGACAACACAGGAGATATCACAGATATCTCCTTGCTAAGTTCCCCTGCGTTAATTTCCACACTCCCCATACATTAGTATGGGGATGTGGAAATTGTGGTATTCATCAAATTCCGAAAATTATCAATTTTCGGAATTTGATGCAGTTACTATTCGCCACTGTGAGGTGGCGAATAGCAGAATCCACTTACCTGTATCAGCATGTGCAGGTCCCCCGACAAGTCCCTCCGGCGCTCTGCTCCGTCCTCAGGCTCCGGAGGCTGGTCTGTCATGTGTGCTCCCCAGCAGAGCACAAGAAAGTTTAGAAAAAGAAATTTTTTTTATTTTTTTTTCCAATCTGTCATGTGGTCTGCTGGGAAACCACATGACAGACCAGCAGGATGGTGCCGGAGGCTGCTGCGCGGACAGGTAAGTCGGGGGGGGGGGAAGGTGAGCGGAGGGGGGAGGGGGGTGGGGGGGTACGAAACTTAACACATCTGTAGGCAGTGCTGCGCATGCGCTGGTTTTACAGATTTAACAGCGCATGCGCAGCACTGTTTCCAGATGCGATAAGGTAGTGTAGGCAGGGAAAAGTGTCTATTTCCCGAAAAGCTGTCAGCGCAAAAATGACAGCTTTTCGGAATAGATACTTATGGAGAGGTGGAATGATGAATTCCACCTATAATTAGCTAGAACTCCATGAGAGTTCTAAAGCTAATTATCTCCATTGAATTTTTACGTTTAATGAATAGGCCCCACAGGATGAAATAACTGTTTTGTTGATGATCACAATGTTGACAGTCATAAACTTATTTCAAATAACGACACAGGGCCTGATTCACTATGGATCGCAATTCTGCTTATACGCACACGCAGCGCAGTTGCTAATATCAGCGGGGATATGTAAATGTTTGCATTCGCATTGCGATCGCATCCTAGCATTAGGAAGCCCACTTCCCCTTACTCACATCCATATACTTCGTCAACATAGTGAAACAATCGGTAACATTGAGTAACATCAGACCCATACGCACAGTTAAGGCAGGTCAGACCTCACCCAGGAATCGCTTACTTCAGCGCACGCTATGAGGCCTCAGGCTGCGTATGGTATTGCAGCAGATAATTTATGTACGCCCCTGCAACGCCGTCCCAACGCACTGGCACGCCAGTGCTTGGCCGACCACACACAAACGGCACTTCCTGTCAATCACTTTGTCACGGTTCTGCGTAGCCTCTGTGATCGGTTTCCCAATCGCAGTGGCTAGTTTGCGCACGCGCACTGTGATGCATATGCATGCACAGTACGCACAATCGGTCGATTGCATGCATATAAGCAACTGCGTTCCTTGCTGAATTAGGCCCACAGAGGCAAATATTGGTGGGGAAAAAGGGCCAGCTATATTGATTAAGAATGTGTGGTAAATGAAATAGGGTAGTATGGTGATGAAACGCAATCAAGGGAGTGGGATTGGCAAAAATGAAAGTGACAAATGAGAGGAGAAGAGGCGAAGAGTATCATAACTTTACCTGAAAACAAACACAGAAAAGTCGGCGTGGCATAAACTCACAAGTTAAGTAAATACCAGCATGGAAAATACAAATTCCTCATAGGCTCCCAAGGTGACAAGTGGCTAATCCTCTATTTAAGACACAACTAGCAAAATCTAATATATTGCTTGTAAACATTAGATTTCCACTGTCTAATTGCTTTTACTTATAAAGTCAACAAGCCCGCAGAAGAAGTCAGCGTTGCTGCACCTAGTCAGAAGAAATGGGTGCCAAAATCTCCCGTAAATAGGCCCTAAAGAAGTTTGCAACACTTCAAGACCCAACCAAATTGATATTTAGTGACTAGGAAGCCATCTTTGTGCACTAGCCACGCGTCTGAACTGAAGCCGCTGTGCCACACAACTAACAGTAAGCGCGACTGGACATATGTTAACATCTGTACAGGCCACCGAAGACACCCACCGGCCTTTACCTAGTTCATCGGCTTTAGAGTATGGAATTCTGCTTAACAGTGAACAAGTGCTAATAATAACATTAGAAAAAGGTAAAGACGAGGAAGCCGACTTTGCAGAGGTTACTAACTCACCAACATGAAATGCCATCTCAACTGAACAACAAACCAACTAGACCACCGAAAACACCTTGGGAGCTAATTGGAGATCATTAGGGCAATGAAAATCAGGTGCTGTAGAGGCAATTCTTGCCCAACCCCTCATCAACGGCTTGGATCCGGAGTGCCGTCCAAATGCAGGACATAAGCAGTACCGGCCAAGGTCTTATTCACAACCATCATGGATTTACTTTTCAAATAAAGACCCCAAACAAATGACAGCATCATCTGATGATCACATTTACCTATTTTGTCTGAACAGTTCTGAAACCGCTGCCACTCATTTCAGGATGCGTAATAAGCCCAAAACATACCAGGTGTGATCGCATGGTGAGCTGAGGCCTGATAACCTGCCAGACATACAGTTAGAAGGGAAATCTCACCAAATGGATTATCCAGCAGAGCCAATTCCCCAAGTTTACGTCAATCAAAATGTGACAAAGCGTTGTCAATACAGTGATCGATGCTGGAGATGTTTTAATAAAGCAGTACTATCTGTGCCAACAGCCGAATCGGCGGAAGTGACAAAGCATACAGCTGATTGATCACATCACACCTGAAAACAATCCGTCGATCATGCTGTCAGTCGCCCCACAATTCAAGAGCGACCATAATTGGGAACAGCTCGAGAAAAAAAAGATTCCTAATCAAGCCTTCCACTATCCAGTTGCTAGGCCATGGTGGAACACACCAAGCACAGTCGAGGTAGACACCGAAACCCATAGACTTGGTAGCAATATTAAACAATTACAGCTCAGCATTATGTGCGGAGGGAGGAGGCAGACCAAATAGACAAGAAATGCTGTTAAAGTGGGACAAACATTCCTCTGAGATTAACAGATCCCTTTTAATTTCAACTTAAAGGCAAATAAAATGCTGTGGCTTACATACACCCGCTGTAGTCTGCTCTAACATACTGCAAAAGCCCCTACCCATGGGAATAACTCTACAAGTGAAACTCAAAAGCCCCATCAACGATTGTGCTGTACGAAGAGTGACCTTACCCTAAGACAAAGCCACGATGATGATGTCCCGCAGCGTCAACACTTACTCCATAGGAGGTTCACAGCAGCCATCCGAAGTATTGATTTTGATACCCAGACATTACAGCTGACACATCAGCACCTCGGTCTTATCACGAGTGGTGGTGGCACTGAACTCTGCAAACAAGAGTAGAACAGGAATTATATGTAGAAAAATGCTATGCTCAATCCCTTGGGTAACCACCATGATTGGCAAAAGTTAATAATTATGAACTGTAGTGACTAATTCCTATTATAATGTGTAATAACCATATGCGTGGGATATAACCAGTATGTGGCTGTGTTCAGAAGTAATCGACATAGTGTTCGACAGGCTCAGGCAATTAGCGTAACACAAATATCCAGCCAGACCCACCAACAGGAAATCATGACTGTGGAGCAGAGTGCAAGGCATCTCATGTAGAAGTCATGGGTGCAATGGTAACAGAGGCATGGTCTGCATTCGCCTGTTTGCGCAAAGCCTTGCTTAACGACTGGGCATACTGAGAGGTGATAGGGATAAATCTATCCTGTAGGTACTGCACAGCTAACGCCAAAGTAACGGGCACCCCGCCGGACCTTGCGCAAGAACCCTCGCCACTAGGAACAGTGGTGAACAACGGTGTCTTCTTGGTAATTAGCACAGACACCACAGATGCCATAGAGTCCACAGAGGAAGATCCCGAAACAGCATTCAATGAGTGGATAACTGGATTAGACTGCTGCACACAGGAACTTCCTCTATGCCTACGCCTGAGACTATTATCGACCGTGGGCCACCCAGCAACAGTGCTGGCTGCAGCCCTCCTCTTTTCCTGTGCATGGAGGTACCTCCAGTAGAAGGTTACTACCCACACAGCGCACCGGCAGCCTCATGGGGCCCCATAGGTGTGTTAATTCAAGCCCTGGTAAACAAATATCTTATCTTGGCTAATTGAATATGACACTTGGAAACATCCTGGTTTTGGTCCTGGGCAGCAGTGTAGCCGATGGAGCATTCTGCATCAGACATCACAGTAGCACCCATATAATTAACAAGTACCTTTCCGTTTCTTTATTATGAATCAATAACAAATTATAAACAATAATGCATTATTAAAATTTATTTTTATTCCAAGAATAACCCTTTTTTTAGGTAAAAATATCTGATGATGACTTTAACAGAACATGGAGTATTGCCTTTGATAAATAGACTGGCAGTAAACCTATTAAAATATACAGCAAAGATGCAAAAACACAAGTTTTCTCCTGCAAAGGTGCTCTTTTTGATAAATTAGCTCCTATGTTGTACACCTAAAACCACCTTATTAGGATGGGTCAGTACTGTGTGCTTGCCGACCAGGCTAAAATTTGCCGGCCAGCCCCTGCTAAATGTGCCGTTTTCTCCACTGTCAATGAATTAAAATGCCACAGAAGATGTTCCCCACAAGATTTTACAAAGTAGATAAAGAGCATCTGGTTAAAAAATAAGAAATAAAAAAACAGGGTTATGTCTAAAGCATCAGGACAATGGATCTTTTTGTCACCCTGAGTCTGACCACTATGTCATACAAGATCCTGTCATGCATTTCTCATAAATTCAAATCAACAGCTGTCAATGTTAGCAAATGTTGTTTCCTGTTCTAATGACCAAAGGTTCTTTATTATACAATGTGTCATGTCACTCTAGGACGCTGCTGTTTCATTAGTTCTGTGTCTCAGTATTAGCATGTCTGCTGCTTTGCAATGTCAGATTGGCACTGGTACTGAAAAAAAGAATCTTACTCGTTAATGACTGAAAGCAGGACATAGGCGCATGTACACAGCTCTGAGGCAGCAGGTTTCAGGTCTACATCAAAGACCCCTACCATGTTGGTAGATGTAATAATGGTTATAGGGTGACTCCAGCTGCAATTTCATTTTACCCATAACATTCTCAGATGCCAGCATCGCAGAATGTTGGAGTTTTATGCCAAGGACCATCCCCTAAAAAGGGTTGTACAAACATGACTGTGGGGTTTAGGTACTAAGCCTTGGAGAGAGATCAAGTGGATGGAGTAAAGTACCAACCAATCAGCTCCTGTTACTTTACAGGCTGTGTTTGAAAAATGACAGTTAGGAGCTGATTGGTTGGTACTTTATCTCCGTCCACTTGATCTCTCTCCAAGGCTCAGTACATAGGGGCTAATTCAGCATTGAATGTAATGCAGCCATTTCTGCTTCAAGTTCAAATGTGTACGCAGCGGCCACGCAAAATTATGCAAATGTAGCAGCCACCAAGATTTGTATTGAGAGATGCCCAGTCGTGGTAGCAGATTCCTACGGTCGTGCAGTATGGCTGTGGGAACTGAGACGCTGGAGCCATACTGTGGGGCCTATTTATCAATGAGTTTTATCATACGCAATGAGTGATAAAACTCGCTGTGTATGATAAATGGTATTCCAGCCAATCAGCTCCCAACTGTTATTTTTTAAACAGATGACAGTTGGCAGCTGATTGGCTGGAGCACCATTTATCATACACAACAAGGTTTAAAAATCATTGCGTATGATAAAACTCATTGATAAATGAGCGTACGGGTTTGCAGACTCAGGCTGTGACACGCCCCGAAAAAGGTGGCAACAAACCAGCGTTCTTTGCAACCATTCCCTTGTTACCATCCCCAAACGGTGCCTGTCATTCACACTGCATGAAAATAGTCGCTGCAAATGACTACGGTATTAGACCATGATGCGACTATTGATCCATTTGATGAATTTTAAAGGCTGCCTGTGTCCCTTTTATTATTCTTTTGCTGCTGATTACTGCATGTCCACAGATAAATTATTTCACAACAGCACTCTCAAACCTTTGGGCTGGAGCAGTGCTGTTCTATCACTGATACCGCTTACAACACGCGCCGTCAGTTTAAAACCCTTCATGCGGGATATCCACTCTGAATAGAGCCAGAGCCTGGGAACACCCTGCAGCCTCGGCTGCTAAATATCAGGACACCGGCTTACTCTCTCGGAAACACCAGCGCTCTTTGGACTTCTTTTTAATAAATGATCCCCATTTTTATTGGCTACAATCCTACAGTGAGGTTCATAAATATTGGGACATTCACAGAATTTTCATATTTTGTCCTCTATTCACCACCACAATGGCTTTGAAATGAAACAAATAAGATGTGCTTTAACTGCAGACTTTCAGATTTAATTTGAGGGTAATTACATCCAAATCAGGTGAACGGTGTAGGAATTACAACGGCTTCTATATGTGCCTCCCACTTTTTAAGTGGCCAAAAGTAATGGGACAAACTAAACAATCCTAAATCTAACTTTCACTTTTTAATACTTTGTTGCAAATCCTTTGCAGGCAATTACAGCCTGAAGTCTGGAACGCATAGACATCACCAGACGCTGGGTTTCATCTCTGGTGATGCTCTGCCAGGCCTCTACTGCAAATGTCTTCAGTTCCTGCTTGTTCTTGGGGCATTTTCCCTTCAGTTTTGTCTTCATCAAGTGAAATGCATGCTCAATCGGATTCAGGTCAGGGGATTGACTTGGCCATTGCATAACATTCCACTTTTTAGCCTTAAAAAACTCTTTGGTTGCTTTTGCAGTATGCTTCGGGTCATTGTCCATCTGCACTGTGAAGCGCTGTCCAATGAGTTCTGAAGCATTTGACTGAATATGAGCATATAATATTGCCCGAAACACTTCAGAATTCATTCTGCTGCTTTTGTCAGCAGTCACATCATCAATAAATACAAGGGAACCAGTTCCATTGGCAGCCATACATGCCCACGCCATGACACTACCACCACCATGCTTCACTGATGAGGTGGTATGTTTTGGATCATGAGCAGTTCCTTTCTTTCTCTTCTCTTCCCATCACTCTGGTACAAGTTGATATTTGTCTCATCTGTCCATAGGATGTTGTTCCAGAACTGTAATGGCTTTTTTAGATGTTGTTTGGCAAGCTCTAATCTGGTCTTCCTGTTTTTGTGGCTCACCAATGGTTTGCATCATGTGGTGAACCCTCTATATTCACTCTTGTGAAGTCTTCTCTTGATTGTTGACTTTGACACATATATACCTACCTCCTGGAGAGTGTTCTTGATTTGGCCAACTGTTGTGAAGGGGTTTTTCTTCACCAGGGAAATAATTATTTTGTCATCCACCACAGTTGTTTTCCGTGGTCTTCCGGGTCTTTTGGTGTTGCTGAGCTCTCCGGTGCGTTCTTTGTTTTTAAGAATGTTCCAAACAGTTGATTTGGCCACACCAAATGTTTTTGCTATCTCTCTGATGGGTTTGTTTCGATTTTTCAGCCTAATGATGGCTTGCTTCACTGGTAGTGACATCTCTTTGGATCTCATATTGAGAGTTGACAGCAACTGATTCCAAATGCAAATTTCACACCTAGAATCAACTCCAGACCTTTTACCTGCTTAATTGATAATGAAATAACGAGGGAATAGCCCACACCTGTCCATGAAATAGCTTTTGAGTTGATAGTCCCATTACTTTTGGCCCCTTAAAAAGTGTGAGGCACATATTGAAACTGTTGTAATTCCTACACTGTTCACCCGATTTGGATGTAATTACTCTCAAATTAAATCTGAAAGTCTGCAGTTAAAGCACATCTTGTTTGTTTCATTTCAAAACCATTGTGGTGGTGAATAGAGGCCAAAATCTGAAAATTCTGTCAATGTCCCAATATTTATGGACCTGACTGTATGTATTGCCTATTAAATATTCAGTCATTTCACTGTAATCCATATATCAGGAGGCTTATTGTACTTAAAACTGTTAACAGGCGATGTACTATTTTGATATGAACTAGTAGTGGGGAATTTTGCGTCTACACTGGTGTTACAGTATGCATGTTTTTTTAGTCTTTAAAATTACTTTTATTCTACCTACAGTTATTAATATTTTTTTTTAATTCATTTTATGGTGGAATTTCCACTATTAAATTATATAATTTCAACTATATAATCGCTCAGCGCTGTCTTTTCTACAGATTTAGTCAAAGCAACTATTATAGTTATATGAAGGTGAAGGACAAATGGGCACAGGGATTATATCAGGGGTCCCCAAACTCGGTGTTCAAGGCACGTTAACAGTCCAGGCTTTCAAGGATAGCAATGCTTGGTCACCACAGGTGACTTAATTAGTATCTCAGTCTTTTGATTTAATAATCTGTGCATAACCATGGATATCCTTAAAACCTGGACTGATAGGGTGTCTTGAGGGGTTGGGTATGATATCCCCGCACCCTAAACCTAACACCACCTCCCTGATGCCTAGACCTAACCTCCCCCCTAGTGCCTAAACCTAACCGCACCCTAATCCTAACCCTCCCTCCGTAGTGCCTAACCCTAACCTTCCCCCTAGTGCCTAACCCTTACCCCGCTAGCTAACACTACCCTCCCCCTAACACCACAATACTTACCTTCGGGATTCCAACGGTCAGGATCCTGGGGCCGGGATCCTGATCTGTTGGGATTTTGGCACCGGTATTAAAACCATCTACATCCCGCACGCCGGGAGGCCGACTACATTCCGTCTTAAGGACCGAGTTTGGGAATCTCTGGATTATATACAGAAATCACATTTGTTCAAGACGTTTACCATGTATAAATAAACAGCAATGTTTGCTTTTGTTGGTATGCAGAGTGGAATCCAAGTACGGATGCAGGTGTGCGGTCCAACTGCAGCAGGTCCAGTATAGTATGACTCTCCCTGTGGTATGTATATAAAAAACTTTGCTAAAATACTTGCACAAAATCATATAATATATGCAGGAACAATGCAAAAAAGCAGCCTATCAGCTTCAGAGTTGTATCTGTCATCAGCCAATGAGAAGCAGTTAGCAAGTGTGGGACGACCATCAATATCATCAGTGTGTACTTGCACCTGCTCTCTGTCACCAGCAATTTATACGGCTTTCACAGGTGATTGTGCATCTCTGTGCAGGTCTGTACCTATTCAGAATTACGCAAATATTCCCATACAGTACTAGGCCCATATTAGACCGCCCATTCCCTCAGGCCTGGTGACAAGGGGATACTAGAAGATCCCAGCCATCTAGAATTTCAGGAATCTAGTTCATATGTCCCCAGACCAGTCAGGTTGCTGGCAGCCTGGTGGCTGGTGCAATAAAGTTTTGATTCTTTTTTTTTCATTACTCAGTGCAGCACGCGTGATGCCATGACGCCACAGCGCTGGATGCCAGAGGAGCTGTGTAAAGAGCAGGCAGTAGAAAATAAGTGAGGGCTGGAGAATCGCAGGGAGGTGGGCTGGAGAGTTGCAGAGAGGGGGCTAGAGAGACACAGGGAGGGTTCTGAAGATGAAGGGACACAGGTGCGAATGGTACTGAAGGCATGGGACTGGGGAGACACAGGAAAATGTGCTGATTTGCTGGAGAGACAAGGGCGGTGAGAGACAGAGGTGGAAGTGCTGTGGGCAGGATAAGCTTGCAGACGTACAGATTTGTGACTTACTTTGGCTGATTGTTGCATTAGCATAAAAAAGTAATTACAATGCCAATGTCCAATGCAGTGGCAAACGCAGGATTTCTAGAGGGGGGTTTCCAAAAGCCTGATTTTAGAGTGAGTGTGGCCAGTCCATGAAGAGGGCAGAATTAGTACTTAAACAGCTTTAATAAGCGTCATACAAAGTGTATTGTGTGTCATAATTCCAGCATATACAGGACCAGTGATCACAATAAGCCATTAGATGCGGCAGTAGGCTATCCTGCCTGAGTTGAATGTTTTTATTTTAGATGTGGGCACCATTCCTGACTATTGGAGCAAGTCCGGGAGCCTGTGGGAGCAGCAGAGGAACCTAGCACTGCCTTGGACATATATGTACATATTGGGCTCTATCACAGTGCATCCCTAACAGTACATGTTTTCCAGATCTCCTAGTTGGTGCACAGGTTATTTATCACTGGCTGATACATGTTAAAAGATCCACAGGTGGTGCTAAGTATTTCATTTGTGATACTGAGAATAAAATGCAGCACTAGTAAAATTCTATTATATTATTATTTCTGTTGTGGTCATGGTGTGGGCTGGGAAGGGGAGTTTCCAGGCAGATGGAAACACCCCCCTGCATTTGCCTATGGTCCAATGTGTACTCGATAAGCTGTAAAGACTCGATATTGGAATACTTTGGGTGCTCATCCCATCCTGCTTTCATGATGGAACTCTGCTGCTTGCTCATTCTCTCATTATTGTCCTTATTGTCCTTTTTTGGTATTTGTCACTGGGTTTACTTTATTGATAAACTAATTGTAACTAGTGCCGTAAAAAGAACGGAAGTTCGCACTTTGCCGGCTCCACCCCCTGAATGCCACTGTCCAGGTACAGCAATGCCTGGACCAATCTGAGCAGCTGTACAGACTGGGAGGCACTGCAGCAGTGATAAAGGCTTCAGACACCCTGCTAGCCAGATGCAGGGACCGTGGGGCAGTGACATCACTAGTTGTGCCATGGATTTGGGTTGTTCATTCCTTTGAACGTCAATGACTTGGGCAAGTTCCTCTTCTTCCTCTTCTTTCCTGATTTGTTACTGTTACAGAGCATACAGTAGTAAAGATATGGGTAGCACCTTAGAAATATCTATTCCATTCAGGAGTTGTATATATCTATTCCATTATGGAGCTGTAATCAGGGTTAACCTTGTTCGTTGTACCTTTTTATTTCAAACTATTGAATAATTAAGTATTTTTAATTAGAGTTTTTGAGAAGGAGTAGCTCAATGGTTATGAAAACACACACAGAGAAATGATCTGGGATTATCCTGTTTAGCAAACCTCCAGCAGTGAGGGATGACAGAGCCTCTATAAATTTTAATAAGTACATTATGAGCCACAGAATAAAGTGTAGCAAGGATGAGTCAATTTAAGTGCCAGCAAAATACTGTATTCAGATATATCGTCCAAGTCAGAAATAACCCTAATGACTAATTGTGGAAAAAACAAATTTCAGATCTAAAAGTGGCATAGAGAGACCTCATAGAGGGCCTGATTCAGTATAGATCGCAGCTGCGTAATTGCACGCAATGCAGCTGCGAAAATATGCTTATGCCTGTCACAGCTCAGACACTGCTGCTTTCACACATCCGTAATACCGTGCAGTCCTGCGTATACATCGTTACCATCAGAGAACATCGACCCTTCACACGCAATTACAGCAGAAGTCTCGTCGCACGTAGTGAGTACTCAGTGCTGCTTAGGCAATCACAGTGGCTAATTTATGCACACCCATGCAATGGCGATCAAACGGACAGGCACGCCTGCATTTCTCCAACCACTCCCCCGTCACCACCCCCAAACGCTCACGGCCTGTCACTCACTCTGTGATGATTCCTATGTGCGTGCGAAATCGCGTGCGGGGCTCGCTACAAACGGGGTGGCTGTCGATGTTGATCGACAGCTCACCCCGTTTTGCAGGCGGGGAGGGGTGGTGGCTGGTCAAACGGAGGCGTTCCTGAAGGAATGCCTGCTGTTTGGGGGCGGCCCTACTGACATCACGAGTGATGTCAGTGGTGAGCTTCCGGCTCTATTAGAGCCGAAAGCTCACGGGGGCTTGCGGCAGACGAGACCCTACCACAAGGGTCTCATTGCAAGCCCCGATGATCGCGATGGTCAAGGCCATCGCGACCATCACCTGGTCACCCACAGCTTAGTGAGCGGCCAGGAGGCCAGTTTAAAAAAAAAAAGCGTCCGCCCTGATTCAGAGCGAGCGCTCCCTTTTTGCGAGTGGCTCTGAATGAGATGTTAATTATAAACATAGCATCAGCAGCTCAAATGTCACCCTTGTAGCTTACACAGTAAAGTGACAGCGATTCAATTGTTTTTTGGGCGGCGATAATTAATGGGCACCCAACAAAGCAATTCAATTAGCCACATTGCACAGCTAAATCCATCTAAAGTACAGCTTAGGGCGCCCAAACCGCCTGACTTTCACACATTTTTGCTCCCCAACTCAGGAGGGTGGCAGCCACGCCACACGCGCCCGATCAGAGCTTTAGGATCTGTTGCCTTACTGGGCCTAAGCCTCTTTGTCAGTGAGTGGAATTCTTCTAATGGAACCACTGCTGTATCTCAGGCATTAAAGAGCCATTTTGAATATATGACACCTGGAAACATGAGGAGTTATTTTGGTGCTTATGGAGAGTAATACCCCTTTTACATCAACATAGAAATCCCAGGTTGATGCGCATAAACCCAGGATTTTTGTCAGCATAAATGGATCCACCCGGGTCCAGGGACCCGGGGATCCAGCTCGAGTATTTTGCAGGCTTGGTCGTTCTCGTGCCACCCTGCAGTGTAAACGGCGCGATCTCTGGGTCACGATGACCAGGATCGTGCCGCTTGCTGCCTGTTTGGCCGGCTTCAGTGGCGCTTGGAGATGACGTAATCTCCAAGCATCCACTGCAATGCCGGAAGAGCAGAGTCACTGCAGTCCCGGCTCCGGTGTGAACGACGCCGATACGGGAATATATGCCACAATATGAAAGGGTTCTGTGCCAGGCCTGATCCGGATTTTTAACAGTATTGTAAAAGAGGTATTAGTCTCAAACTGGGTGAAAGCAGAGCCGGATTTAGAACCACATGGGTCTGGGGCAGTGTGACCAGTGCTGTGTGGGTGTGGCCAGAGCCATGTGGGCGTGTGCACCCCTACACTATCAGCCCCACTGTCTCCCTAAATATGTAAAAGTATAAAATTGCATAATTTTATGAGGTAAATGGAAATACAATTTTAATACTTATGGCTGACTGTGTGGCCAAACGGTAGCCAGACATCATCATGCTGCCAAGACGATGGGCCAAGTTTTATGTGACTGTAGCTTCTCCGCCCCATTGTTAATCTGGGTGAAGGTGACTCTAAATATAAAGCGTGTCCAAAATTAGTTTACTTTCACCCATAATCAGAAAACAATATGCCTTTGATCGGCACCAGTAGCATCTGGTTTATGCCAGGTAAACATTACAGATACTTATGTCCCTCTTGCACGCATGTTGTAAACCATTTACTTTTTAGTATGTACAACAAATGCATTCTCTCTTAGGTATCAATGAAACCACAAAACCTCTCTAATACAGCGGAAAACATCTCCCCATCTTGCCTATTCATGAATAAAAAAAAACATACGTGGATAAAGGCAAAATATATAACCAAGCCATGAAATAATAAGTGTCAGTAGAGTTTGCAAACAGCCAATCACAAGCTGTGATCCATTTTGAAAAGTCCCATTGAAATCAAGGGTCTGTCCACAGATTACCTGAGAAAGCCATCTGTCAAGGCTCTCAGCCAATCAGCGCTTCCCCATAGACTTCAATGGGGCAAACGGACTCAAGATGCCGACCCCCACCGCACAGAGGACACCACCACCCGCAGTGGCGACACTGCCGGCATCCTCCACAGTGCCGACTCCGCTGCACCCCAGCATTGCCGACACCGCCAGCAACCCCGCACTAAGGACACCGCCGCCAACCCGAACCGCCGACACTGCCAGCACCTCCGAACTGCCGACACCACCAGCACTCCCGCACTGAGGACACCACCAGCACTCCCGCACTGAGGACACCCCTGCCACCCCCACATGGCCGACACTACCGGCACCCCTGCATGACCGACACAGTAAGGGCACCTTTGGTGTATCCAACCTGCACTATATGCAACCCTCACTGTATTTGACCTGCACTGTAACCCACACTGTGTCCCACCCGCACTGTATCCAACCAACACTGTATCCAACCAGCACTGAGGGCCTGATTCACAGCCGGATGCTCTGAAAGAGCGCTCGCTCTGAATCAGGGTGTTTTCTTTCTTTCTATTTTTTTGTGTGGCCTCCTGGCCGCTAACATAGCTGTGGGTGACCACCCACAGCTATTGCGAGCGGCCAGATGATGGTCGCGATGGTCTCGACCATCGCGACCATCGGGGCTTGTGACGAGACCCTTGTGGTAGGGTCTCGTTCCCGCAAGCCCCAGTGAGCTTCTGGCTCTTAATAGAGCCGGAGGCTCACCCCTGACATCACTCGTGATGTCAGTGGGGCCGCCCCCAAACGGCAGATGTTCCGTCGGGAATGCCTCCGTTTGGCCAGCCACCCCCCCTGCCCGCCTCCAAAACGATGCAAGCTGTCGATCAAAATCGACAGCCACTCCCTTTTGGTGCGAGATCCGGAGCGACGGAGCGCCCGTCGCTAGCCGGGTCTCGCGCATGTGCACGTCGGAGCCGGCTCCGGCGCGGGCATGCGCAGTGGCCAATCATCGACCCGCTCGCGAGCGCATGGCTTTCACGAGCGAGTATGAATCAGGCCCTGAGGCCTGATTCAGACCCGCTTGCAGGTCTGAATGGCGTTTTTTTTTTTCAGTCCGGCCTCCAGGCCGCTTGTTAAGCTGCAGGTGACCACCCACAGCTTTAGCGAGTGGCCAGATGATGGTCGTGATGGTCACAACCATCGGGCTTGCGACGACACCCTTGTGGTAGGGTCTCGTTGCCGCAAGCCCCAGAGAGATTTCGGCTCTAACAGAGCCGAAATCTCTCCCACTGACATCACTCGTGATATCAGTGGGGCCGCCCCCAAACAGAGGCGTTCACATGGGAACGCCTCCGTTTGGGCAGCCACTCCCCCGGCCCGCCCACCAAAGGGGTCGAGCTGTCACTCACCATCGACAGCTCGCCCCCTTTGTTGCGAGACCCGGAGTCTCGTGCATGCGCACTGGCCCACCATCGACCCGGTTGCGAGCGCACTGCGCTTGCGACCTGGTCTGAATCAGGCCCTATATCCGACCCACACTGTATCCGATCTGCACTGTATCTGACCCGCACTGTAACCAACCCACACTGTATCTAACACGCACTGCACTGCGTCCAATCCACACTGTATCCAACCCGCACAGTATCCGACCCGCACTGTATCCAACCCAGTGGCATCCCTACCTACATAATTAGACACCCGGTGCGGGGAGTTGTGATGGTTAGCAGTTCGTGCGGCGGAGCAGCGTGCTGGTGAGAAGGGGTGTGGCCTCACGGGAGGGGCATGGCCTCGCGGCCTGAGTCCCGTTTTTGTCAAACCGGGGGTGTGGGCTGTCCCCGGGGACCAGCCTGTCTGAAGTGTGTGGCGTTTCTATATTCTCCCCGTGCTTGCGTGGGTTTCCTCCGGGTGCTCCGGTTTCCTCCCACACTCCAAAAATATACTGGTAGGTTAATTGGCTTTCCACAAAAATTGACCATAGTGTGTATGTTTGTGAGCATGTGGTAGGGAATATAGATTGTAAGCTCCACTGGGGCAGGGACAGAAGTGAATGGTAAGATATTCTCTCTGTACGCGCTGCGGAATATGTGTGCGCTATATCAATAACTGGTAATAATAATAATAATAAGTACCGGCTCCCTCACTGTGTCAGGAGCCGAGTGCTGCATGTAATTCTACAGTGCAGCACCCGGCTCCTGTCACTGACTTGGTGTCACCCCTCGGCGGGTGACATCCGGGTGAGGCCCGCACCCCCCCTTGTGACGCCACTGATCCAACCCACTCTATATCCTGCAGTGTATCCAACCCACACTGTATCCAACCCACACTGTATCAAACCCACACTGTATCCTGCACTGTATGTGACCTGCGCTGTATCCAACCCGCAGAGACGCAACGCTGTTTTTATGGTTGAGGAGATTTTGGGCTCAACAACAGCCTGATTGATCACATTACTAATTTGAAAAACATTTTTAAACAGAAATAACTGCTGTGTATTTGTGTCACTGCCCTGTTTCTTAGTTCAGCCAGCCAGCCTTTGGCCTATATTGGTGAACAATATTGTAAACTGTGAGGTGGTGAAAATTAAGTGGAAATGAGTGGAAATTAATGTTATTGAGGTTAATAATACTCTAAGAACAAAAAAGGCCCCAGTTATGTTCTTTAGCTTTTTTTTCTTAAATTTTTGGAAAAAATCAAAAATCAAAACCAATCAAGGCGTTTTGGCAAAACCAGAACCGAACGACAAATTAGAACCAAAGCCAAAACCAGCAAATATGGTCCACCCACATCTCTATACTTACTGACATTTTTATTTTCCTCTCCGGGAGTTGCTGGGGAGGTGGGCGGGGATGGGGGAGGGGCCAGACTATTTGCGTGGTTAAGCCACGCCCCTTCATGGCAAAATGCTGGGAATCTCGCATATTTAACCAGGGGGTTGGACCAAACCTACCCTCTACTCACAAACCCGCTGATCCCCAGGAAAATTCTCCCCATTCTGCCCACTTCACTAGGCAGTGGGCAGGATGAGGGCGAAGTTCCTACTTTTCTAGGGGTACGGGGGGTTACCCGAAAAATCGGGACCCTGCTGCAGGTCCCAAGAGAGTAGGCAAGTATGCTGCAAATCCGTCCATCTCTGAATCAGGTTGAGGTTTATGTACTAAGCCTTTGATGGTGGTAAAGTGGACGGAGATAAAGTATCAGCCAATCAGCTCCTAACTGTCATTTTTCAAACACAGCATGTGACATGGCAGTTAGGAGCTGATTGTTTTCGTAGCACTTTCGTAATACATAATGCAAGTATGTGAATTGTTGTATCTAAAAAGTTACAGTTTCATCTTAAAGAAATAAATAAATAAATGCGCTGTAAGGAGGCTATATATATTTAAAACTGTTTGAAATTCATTATTTATAAAAAATACACAACCATAAAATAGATTCAGTGGGAACCGGCTATACAATATACCTTCTGGCAAGCAATCTATATTAGCATTATTGTAATAAATATGCTTATTTACATACAGACTGACAAGTCTTAAAACTATGGCCCTCATTCAGAGCCGTACACTCTGAGCAGAGCGCACGCTCTGAATGAGGGCCGGGCTCCATTTTCATGGAGCGTCCTCCTGGACGCTCGTATAGCTGTGGGTCACCACCCACAGGCTATACGAGCGTGCTTTGTGATGGCCGCAATGGTCGAGACCATCGCGACCATCGAATTTGCGAGCCGGAGCCTGCGGTTGAGGTTTTCAACCGCAAGCTCCGGAGTGATTTTGGCTCTATCAGAGCCAAAATCACTCCCACTGACATCACTAGTGATGTCAGTGGGCCGGCTTCTGACGGGAGGCGTTCCCGTGGGAACGCCCCCATCAGGGAGGCACGCCCCCGGCACGCCCACCAAACGGGGCGTGCTGTCAATCAACATTGACAGCACGCCCCCTTTGATCGGACACAACGAGCGAAGGACTTTCCTTCGCTCGTCGCGTCTGGCGCATGCGCACGACGGAGCTCCCTCCGTCGTGCGCATGCTCAGTGCATAACATCGACCCACTTGCGAGCGGACAGCCGCTCGCGAGTGGGTCTGAATCAGGCCCTATATATAAAAACTAGTGTTTGGGGTAACACCTACTATTATACATAGTAATAGACCTCCAAATTAGTATGGGTGTCTCAATGTTAGAGCAGCAATCTATACCTTAGCTTTTCTTGGATGCATTGTCCTTCCCAAGGACTAGTGTTATATCCAAATGTCTGTTATATCTCTATAAGGACCATATTCAGACAACAGTCTAATGCCTTTAGCTGTCCAACATCCAAGTTAGTATAGGAGACACAGAACTTGATTATCCAACATAGAAGCAACACTATAGATGAATATATAGCAGCAGTGGTAGATAGGAACAGTGGTGTAGCGCTTATAGATAGCAATGTCTGTTAGAATAGCAGCAATAGTCAGAATTAATAGCAGCAGTGATGTTAGTTTGTATATATAACAATCTTTCTCACCAATGTTCAGTTGTTATTTCATAGGCAAACATACAGTCAGGTCCATAAATATTGGGACATTGACAGAATTTTCATATTTTGGCCTCTATTCACCACCACAATGGTTTTGAAATGAAACAAACAAGATGTGCTTTAACTGCAGACTTTCAGATTTAATTTGAGGGTAATTACATCCAAATCGGGTGAACGGTGTAGGAATTACAGCAGTTTCAATATGTGCCTCCCACTTTTTAAGGGGCCAAAAGTAATGGGACTATCAACTCAAAAGCTATTTCATGGACAGGTGTGGGCTATTCCCTCGTTATTTCAGTATCAATTAAGCAGGTAAAAGGTCTGGAGTTGATTCTAGGTGTGATAATTGCATTTGGAATCAGTTGCTGTCGACTCTCAATATGAGATCCAAAGAGCTGTCACTATCAGTGAAGCAAGCCATCATTAGGCTGAAAAATCAAAACAAACCCATCAGAGAGATAGCAAAAACATTAGGTGTGGCCAAATCAACTGTTTGGAACATTCGTAAAAAAAAAAAAGAACGCACCGGAGAGCTCAGCAACACCAAAAGACCCGGAAGACCACGGAAAACAACTGTGGTGGATGACACAATAATTATTTCCCTGGTGAAGAAAAACCCCTTCACAACAGTTGGCCAAATCAAGAACACTCTCCAGGAGGTAGATGTATATGTGTCAAAGTCAACAATCAAGAGAAGACTTCACAAGAGTGAATATAGAGGGTTCACCACAAGATGCAAACCATTGGTGAGCCACAAAAACAGGAAGACCAGATTAGAGCTTGCCAAACAACATCTAAAAAAGCCATTACAGTTCTGGAACAACATCCTATGGACAGATGAGACAAATATCAACTTGTACCAGAGTGATGGGAAGAGAAGCGAAAGAAAGGAACTGCTCATGATCCAAAACATACCACCTCATCAGTGAAGCATGGTGGTGGTAGTGTCATGGCGTGGGCATGTATGGCTGCCAATGGAACTGGTTCCCTTGTATTTATTGATGATGTGACTGCTGACAAAAGCAGCAGAATGAATTCTGCAGTTTTTCGGGCAATATTATATGCTCATATTCAGTCAAATGCTTCAGAACTCATTGGACAGTGCTTCACAGTGCAGATGGATAATGACCCGAAGCATACTGCAAAAGCAACCAAAGAGTTTTTTAAGGCTAAAAAGTGGAATGTTATGCAATGGGCAAGTCAATCCCCTGACCTGAATCCGATTGAGTATGCATTTCACTTGATGAAGACAAAACTGAAGGGAAAATGCCCCAAGAACAAGCAGGAACTGAAGACATTTGCAGTAGAGGCCTGGCAGGTTGCATACACTTCCTGGAGATGACGTGCGCAAGTTGGCATCTTAAGAGGCTGGTGGGCATCTGCATACACAGAACGATCGCACGCCAAGACATAGTGGGTGTGTGCCAGATTTGCATTCTCTGGGTGCGTGCGAACGCATCCAGCAAGCGTGTCTGAATTGAGCCCTATGGCTGCAAATGTAATATTTAAGCTAAACACACTTACAGATGATGTGTGTCTAAATGAATCACGGCAATGACGGCATGCCCTAGACACTTTATCTATTTTTTGGCTATTGCTGGTGCATGTATTTGACCACATCACTTTTCAGTACACCCAGCATGAATGACAACATTGTGAACATTGACAAAATATACCGCACCCCAGGAATGCAGGGAGTGCAACCGCTAAGGGGCTCTTTGATGAGGACTCTACTGAGAGTACGGCATTGGACTGGGTGGGTGGAGCATAGGCGTCTTTATAAGTGGTGCAAAGTGTGCGGAGCACACGGTTCCCTGGGCCCAGAGGGACCCACACCGCACACCCTGCACCCATAGTTAATAATATTCTTACCTCTTCGCAGGGTCCGATGTACTACTTCGCAGAGCAGCAAAAATTCATTGAGGAAATGGCGGCGGCTATTTTCCCAGTGATCTGCGCATGCGGAGAAAAGATGTCCCCGGGAAAATAGGTGCGGGTGCCAATTTCCCGAAGACCTGAGCATGCGCAGTAGATTCTGGCATGAAGCCAGAATCTACAGCACTCAATGCGCTGACAGAGAGAGGGGGCCCAAACGGAGGCTGCACACGGGCCCCCTCCTCTATTAATCACGTGACCCTCATGCAAATGTGGCCATTTGCTTGGCAATGCTGTGTATCAGCCCTGCTTTTGTAAATGATTATTCCTCCACCTCAACCACTATGTGGGCCGAAATGGCAGCCAGCTGTGCCTATAGCATTCTGACCGGCAGCCAGCTGTGCCTATAGCATTCTGACCGGCAGCCAGCTGTGCCTATAGCATTCTGACCGGCAGCCAGCTGTGCCTATAGCATTCTGACCGGCAGCCAGCTGTGCCTATAGCATTCTGACCGGCGGCCAGCTGTGCCTATAGCATTCTGACCGGAGGCCAGCTGTGCCTATAGCATTCTGACCGGCGGCCAGCTGTGCCTATAGCATTCTGACCGGCAGCCAGCTGTGCCTATAGCATTCTGACCGGCAGCCAGCAATGCCTATAGCATTCTGACCGGCAGCCAGCTGTGCCTATAGCATTCTGACCGGCAGCCAGCTGTGCCTATAGCATTCTGACCGGCAGCCAGCTGTGCCTATAGCATTCTGACCGGCAGCCAGCAATGCCTATAGCATTCTGACCGGCAGCCAGCTGTGCCTATAGCATTCTGACCGGCAGCCAGCTGTGCCTATAGCATTCTGACCGGCAGCCAGCTGTGCCTATAGCATTCTGGCCGGCAGCCAGCTGTGCCTATAGCATTCTGACCGGCAGCCAGCTGTGCCTATAGCATTCTGACCGGCAGCCAGCTGTGCCTATAGCATTCTGACCGGCAGCCAGCTGTGCCTATAGCATTCTGACCGGAGGCCAGCTGTGCCTATAGCATTCTGACCGGCGGCCAGCTGTGCCTATAGCATTCTGACCGGCGGCCAGCTGTGCCTATAGCATTCTGACCGGCAGCCAGCTGTGCCTATAGCATTCTGACCGGCAACCAGCTGTGCCTATAGCATTCTGACCGGCAGCCAGCTGTGCCTAAAGCATTCTGACAGGCAGCCAGCTGTGCCTATAGCATTGTGACCGGAGGCCAGCTGTGCCTATAGCATTCTGACCGGCAGCCAGCTGTGCCTATAGCATTGTGACCGGCAGCCAGCTGTGCCTATAGCATTCTGACCGGCAGCCAGCTGTGCCTATAGCATTGTGACCAGCGACTACTGTGGCGAATAAAAGCTTTTCTCTTATTAATAAGAAACTGGTGAGTGCCCTCTGTTACTGTGGATCAGAGCCGTAACTAGACTTTTTGGTGCCCTGTGCCAGAAAGAGCATTGGCGCCCCCCTCATTTTTCAAAGGGACATAATGCACCCAAAAAAGGGCCATGGCTTCATGGGGAAGGGCCAGGGAAGATATAGGAGAAGCCAGGAGATGCTGGGGATGAAATAAGAGAAAGCTACAAGTGAGAATGATAATAAACAGACATTTGACAGGCCCAAACAACGCCCCCGGACCTGTGGTGCCCTGTGCGATGGCACCGGCCGCACTACCCTAACTACGGCCCTGCTGTGGATACATACATATGATATAATATATATGTGTATATATATATATATACATATATATATATATATATATATATATATATATACACACACACAGTTACTTAGAGGTGGGTAACACCATTTGCTATCTTCACAGCCCCTCTAGAACCTCTGGCAGGTGCACAGTACTAGCTCTTGGCTGTCACCCCCCAGCAGTTGTTTTACTACATCTAGCTCACTTGCTTTGATTCTCTCCCGGCCCCTGTGCACGCTCCCTACGAGTGAGTATGAAATACAACTGTCTATCGTCAAATCCTCAGCTGCTCCACCTGCCCGTGTGAGGAAAGGGAGAAGCTGGATGAGCCAAACCCACTAAAAGAAATTCTGGATAACTCTGCAAAATGACAGAGTGTGTCATATAGAGAGGCGCTGGGTCTGAGGAGGCCTGTGCACAAAGCCTACATGTAAACATTCAGCCTGCAGAGGAATGTTAATGATGAAAGGTCGTAAAACGTAAAATGAAACATAATTCAGAGGAAGAGATAATCATTTGCATTCCCTTTTATGCAACAACTCAGTTTGCTGCAAGTTTATATTATATCTACATATTCATACAGTTTTTCCATGTTGTCCAATCCCCATATGTTATGTGAATTTGCAAAATGGGTCAATGCAAGAACCTAATAACGTGTAATGTAATGTAGTGTAGATATTTGTATAGAAAATGTGGCATACTGTATAAGGATTGTTGACTTGTTGCTACAATTGTTGCTACAATTGTGGCTAGGACTTTAAAGTGTCATTAGTGTTATGGTGGGTGGTCAAGCGTATGTATTGGGGATACATGACAGCACTGACATAGACTGACGATAGGTTTACAATCTGCCACCGTGTATTTGCGCATGAAGGTAACCTTGAGTCATCCGCATGTGACATTAACATAAATAACACTTATTCATAAGGACGTACTGATCACTGGGCCTCATCCTGAGTTGGAAATAATAAAAAAAAGAGCAAGTACCTGTGCAGCAATACAAGGGGTGCAAATACATACATTTATTTGCATACAGGGTAAATACCGGTTGCTGTTGTATGTAGCCCACAAATGCTGGATGGATGTGGTGCAAAAGATCCAATAATTTTCAGGAAGCTCAAAAAGTATTATATTTACAAACAAAGTGAGCATTAAATTTTTTTAAGTATTTGCCAGAAGAGTGTATGTAAAGTTGCATGCGCTTAAACCACTTGGTGAAGCAGCTGGACCAGTCCAAAACAGGTATGTCTTCTACATGCTGGATGAAGGTATCTACTGCAGCTTCCGGTGACTCAAAATGAATTTCATGCATCTTGCGCTTGATTTGTGGGTACAGTTAGAAGTTGCAGGTTCAAGGTCTGGACTGTACGGCGGATGACCAAGCTCCTGGATGCATTCATGGGTTAGAAAATCCAGCACTTGTGGGCAGGTGCATTGTCGTGATGGAGAAGGACACCACGAGCAGGAGTTCTTGGACGGCACCTGGAAATGGCTTCTAGCACTTGCGGAAGGAATTGGTTGGCATGCCAGTCCCCAGTGCCGGTGCTTTGCTGCATGAGTGGTACGGTAACTACATGACCAGTCTTGGCCACAAAAACAGCCACCATTTGATTTGCTTGGCCACAAAAACAGTCACCATTTGCTTGGTCACAAAAACAGCCACCATTTGCTTGGCCAAGCTGTGCTCACATCGTAACTTCTGTGGTGGCACAATTCCAACTGGGGACACATGTTGTTTGGTCTAAGGGTTGAAACTGTATATCCAGGATTCATGGCCACTGATAATCTCCCAGACAGAGCTTGAGCGACTGTCATCAAGTTGCTGCTCCAAGGCACCTGAGCCTCCTTCTGCTCTCGAGTCAGCTGATGGTGCACCCAGCATGCAGAAACCTTGTTCAGCCCAAGCTTTTCGCAGAGTATAGAGTGGATGGATCCAGATAAGATGCCTATTCCCTTCTCTAACTGGACCACTGTCACCCTGGCGTCCACCTCAACTATGGTCCACATGGCAGCATCGTTGTCCTCGGTGATGGTGGACATAGGTCAGCCGCAGCGCTCCTCGTCTTCCAGGAACTGTCTCCTGCACCAAAATTCTGCAACCCACTCAAACACAGTGGTTTGGGATGGTGCTTCCTCCCCAAAAGCAGTTGTTCAAAACTCTCCTACTGTTGCAGACCACTCATGTAGTGGTAGTCAATCATGGCTCTCCATTGGCTTCTGTTGAGCTCCATAGGGAATTTGTGAAGAAAGTGAACAAGATGGCTTCTTCGATGTCCAGTGCTGTGCCTGAAATTTCACAAGCATTTAGTCAGAGATTACAGTTCATTACCAGATAGTCAGATTGTGTCTACTCTACCTGTGCACTGCATATCCGGAAACTTATTGTACACTCTCAAAGACATTCAAAAGGTTGACTGGTTCTAAATGTCGAAAGTAAAAAGGTCGACATTGTCATTAGATCGACCATCATTCTGTAGACATGTATTTGGTTTGACAGGGTTAAATGTTCGACATAGTCAAAAGATTATTATTATTATTATTATTATTATTATCCTTTATTTATATGGCGCCACAAAGGTTCCGCAGCGCCTTACACAGTACATAAATGAGCACACAAGAAAAACAGTTAATAGTAATACAAAACAATGCAGGACAAGGACAAGGTTATAAACTCAGCTGCAAAACACAAGCAGCAGGACATGAGCAACCAGGTGGTAGGTGCCATTGTAGGGAGTTAGGAGTAAATTATACTATAAGTAGGGGGAGGAGAAGCACGTGAGGATGAGGGCCCTGCTCGTGAGAGCTTACATTCTAAAGGGGAAGGGCAGACAGACAGGGGCGACACAGAGGGGTAGATAGTGAAGAAGGAGCATGGAGCAGTGGGTTAGGATATGTGCTGCGGAATGTGTGTGTATAAGTCGACCTGATGTTATGTAAAAATTAAGTCCTTCATACATCTATCTCTATGATAGAAAATAGATTGTTTGTGTTATTTACATGAGAGATGTACAAAGTAAAGTAGAAGCACTTTAATTTGTGTGTTACATTTTAGCATCTATATACAGCCTGACAAGAAATGCAGCTATTATGGGACTGTCCCGCCATCCTAATACAGTAGTGACTACTTTAGTTCCAGCTGCTGGGTGCTATGCCATGCTCCTGTGAGTGGGTGCATCTCACATGCTAGACCCACTCACAAAAGGGTGCAGCCATACATGATGTGGTCCCACAGGATGTTGCAGTACCCGGGCCCAGAATTTCTCTTGGCAGCCCTGGAGGTGACAGACAGAACGAGGAGGGAATGGGGCTTAGTAGTGGGGTAACAAGACCATGGAGGGAGGTGGTTGAGAGTGGAGGTATAGGAGAAGTGGGGGAAAGAAGCAGAGGGTTGGAAGCAGACTGATGAGAGAAAAAAAGGAAGAACAGCAAGTGGAGGAAACAGGAGGGGGAAGAGAGGGACGGATAAAGTAGAGGATTATGTGGACATAGAATATGGGGGTTGTGTGAAGTAAGGGTGTTTATGCTGTGGACAAGGTAATAATTGAGATGTAAACTGGAGTGGAGGCTGTGAGATATAGAGTCAGTGTGATATAGAGACAGTGTAATGTGGAGGCTGTGTGATGTAGAGACAGTGAGATATAGAGTCAGTGTGGATTAAAGTTGTTAAATGTTCAAAAATACATGTAAAGAACAGTGCTGCTAATGTATGAGCGCAGCTCCAAAAGTGATATATAAAGGAGAGGTATGTGAGTAGTGGGTGCAGGAATTAGTTTATAAACAAATGATTAATGTGGATAGATGTGACACAATTGGAAAAGGCAATACAAAATGAATGAGGACAAAATTACAATGTACCCGAGCTGATCCAGTCCAAAGTGTTCTGATCAACAAAGATCAATCAACAAGAGCAGCACACAGACAGGGGAGCACTTGCAGTGTCCAAGCAGTGAGTGCAGTAAGTAGTTGCCTGGATACAGCAGTAGATGTTGATTTTGTTCATTCACATAAGTATGTTGCTTCTTGTTGTTCAGAAAGTGTTCTGGTTTTGAGTTTCGTTTTCCTCCAGTTTAACTCCAGCGTAACTCCGACTTAGTTATCAAATTGTATTTACACTTATAATCAGAACACTTTGAATCTTAACACAGACTATGGCAGCCTCCGGCTATGCAGCCTGTGGGAGCAGTAATAAAAGATAAACATTTAACATGTTGACACCAAAATGTTGACACATTGTATTTTTTTAATATGTTAGCCTAACCTTAAACCTAAACCCTAAGCCTAGCTCTAGACCTAACCCTAAAAATCATGGAAAAAATTTCGACATTTTAGTGTCAACATGTTAAATAACGACATTTTGACTTTGTCAACCATTTAACCCTGTCGACCTAAATGCATGCATACAGAATGATGGTCGACCTAATGACCATGTCGTCATTTTTATTTTTTACACTGAAATGTGTCGACCTTCTCAATGTCTACCTTTTTATTGTTGACCAATGGACTGGCATCTTGCTGGCTTTATTTGTACACTGCAATTTATATTTAAGTTTGGATGCGCCGTTCTCACATCTAAAACTCTCTGCATATTGTACATCTCCCCCACCTGCAGTGTAGTATGGTTTTGACCCAAGGTGCCCAGTTACTTGCTCTATCTTGCTTTTTTCCCAACTCAGAATCAGATCCATTAATACTTGTCAGCAATCACAGTGCCTGATTCAGAGCCGCTCGCAAAAACGAGTGCTCGCTCTGAATCAGGGCGTGTGCTTTTTTTTTTTTTGTTGTGGCCTCTTGGCCGCTCACATAGCTGTGGGTTACCACCCACAGCTTATGCGAGCGGCCATTATGATGGTCGTGATGGTCAAGACCATCGCGACCATCGCGACCATCGGGCTTGCGACGAGACCCGTGCGGTAGGGTCTCGTTGCCGCAAGCCCCAGTGGTCTTCCTGCACTATTAGAGCAGGAAGTCCACCTACTGACATCACTAGTGATGTCAGTAGGGCCGCCCACAAACGGTAGGCGTTCACATGAGAACGCCTCCGTTTGTGAAGCCCCCGCCACCCCTACAAAATGGGGCGAGCTATCGATCAACATCGACAGCCGCCCCTTTTGTAGTGAGTCCCGGAGCGAGTGCTTTTTGCACTCGCTCCGGGGCTCGCGCACTGGGCCACCATCGACCCGCTTGCGAGCGCATAGCGCTTGCGAGCGGGTCTGAATCAAGCCCACAGTTGTTGTCAGCAATATAAGAGGGAAGCTGAGTGTACATATCCTTTGGGAAAAACTCTTGAGTGCTCTTATGTAGGCACAGCTTTGTTATATATATGGTAAATAATTGCAACCTCATTATGTTATTAAGAGGGTAAAGGTATAATTTTTTGTACAACTATAAATACTGTATTCAGTGTAAAGGCCCCCATACATCTGCGATGGATTGGGGCAAGATCCCGATCCCCAAAGTCCTGGGTTGTGGCACCAGTGAAATCCAACATGTTGGATCTCCTTGATTTGCCAATCATGACCAAAATATGGTAGTGATCAGCTAATAGGGGAATTTTAA
This sequence comes from Taudactylus pleione, assembly GCA_031769625.1. Lineage (NCBI taxonomy): Eukaryota > Metazoa > Chordata > Amphibia > Anura > Myobatrachidae > Taudactylus > Taudactylus pleione. Next base: position 12,872,999 of record JAUIMM010000112.1, read on the forward strand.
CATGTAGAATTTCACTGACAGATCGCCAATAATCGGTCGATAGGTGTGAAAATATTCCAGGCTACTAAAATATATACTTATTAGCAAGTTGTTTTAAAACTAACCCCTCAGCTCTTTTGCCATGTACTAATGTCCTTTACAAAAACAAAATGATAGAACATTACAAATGGGTTAGTTGATTGTTATTTCAAAGCATTCTGCACACACTGACTGTGCACTTACAAGTCTTCTGGGTCACTCCCCCCCCCCCCCCCCCCCCAATTATTTCCTCCACTCTAACCTGTTTTTGAACCAGCTCTATTATTCAGGTCCACAAAAGTGTAACATCCCTCTAACAATAAAAAGCTATTGTCGCTCAGAGCAGCATCTGGTAATGTGGCCGTATACACAGCTATTCGGTGTCATAAAATGATATTTGGCAGAGTTCAATTCCATCTACCAACTGTATGCTAATCTGTAGCACTTTTTATTTTATATTGTTTGGTCATCAAACTTTTATGCCGTGTAGTCTTTGAAATAAAAAAAGGGAACAAGGAAACAGCTACTATTATTTGTACAGACACAAGCACCAGTAATCCTTATTCCTTTCTAACTGTGTTGGATACTGTATATATTAAAGGGACTAAAGTTGGAATTTTCTAAGGGGGTCTATGTACTAAGCCTTGGAGGGAGATAAAGTAGTAGACGGATATAAACTACCAACCAATCAGCTCCTGTCATTATCCAAACAGAGCGTATAGGAGCTGATTGGTTGGTACTTTATCTCCATCCACTTTGTCTCTCCCCAGGAATTAGTACATATACCCCTAAATAACTTTCCATACCAGTAACAGTACTCTCTTTGATGGGAGTACCTTCATTGGAACCCTGCTATTCACTTTATTTAGAAAGGTCCCAGCATTTACATATATCCAGAACCACTTGAGATTACAGTCTGTGCTACTCCTCTTTTTCCTTAGCAGGATAGTTCCGGCTCTCACTGAAGCCCTAACAGCTTTATACTGTATATGCAAGTTCCTGGTGCCTGCTAAATATCGCAAATTGGCAGGACTACCACCAGAGGTCTTATTTATATGGGAAGTCCATGGTTTAGTGCACCAGGATTATAGCAACAACAAGTGGTGCAGAAGTTAGCCGCTTGTGATGGATTATGGAAGCCGAATGGGTCAGGACGTTCCTAGAATAGGATATCATTATCGTACAGTGCTTTGTATACTTTGGGCCTGATTCAGAGATGGACACGGTGACACATCAGCTGCATCTATGGATGCAGCGACAGTGCAATAATATGCTAATGCCGCAGGAGGCGTCTTGTGTAAATAGGCGCCTCCTGCCTGCTTCTGTGCGTCTGAAGATAGATACAGCATCAGATCATCTGCATGAACATCTTTCATCTGAGTAACCCTCAGGTTGCTCAGGATGGCCGGTGTTTTCACGCTGCCGGGGCCAGGAAATATGCCCAGCCCCCGGTAGACCCAGGCCCAAGAAAACGCAGACCCTGGCCACAACACACCTCCATTTTGTGCTCACCACCACTGCCCCATCCCGGTCCAAAATTGCCACAGCATGTCAATCATGGTTTGACTTAGGAGGTCCAGCGAGCGATCTGCACATGCGCAGTACAGCATCTGCGCAGGTGCAGGTCTCTCACCATTGGAGATGTATGTAAACGATTGGGTTTGTGTACATCTCTGAATGAGGCCCTTTGTTATTAACAAAAAAACAAAAAACGGTTACACGGTGACCACTGTCACATGGGAAAATGCAGAGTTGAAACCTGTCAGTCTTGAGTGTGTGCACCATGTCTAGTGCCCTCTATAACTCGGATCTCTTCTGCTGAGCTCTTTACAAAGTTGGCATGGAAGAGTCACCCACAGTGTTCATAGGATATAAACTGCTAGGTTGTGCATCCTACCTGCCCAACCTCTAGTAGAGAGTCTCTACACTCAGCTTGACCTCCCTTCCATCTTCTCTTTGGTGTCCCTCATAGTTCAGACTATGGCGCCCTCATTTCTCCCCCTACACCTCTTCCTTTAGTGAGCTTATGAGTTCCTTTAGACTCCAATATCACCTCTATGTAGATGATAAACAAATATAACCCATTTCCCCTGGTCTCTCGCCTTCTGCCCTCTCGCGTCTCCCCTACTGCCAGTCAACATTTCAAGTTTGATGTCTCGTGTCACCCTTGACTTTGCCCTTTTCTTCTACCTCCATATTCAGTCCCTCTACCTATTCCTGCCATTTCCACCTCTGCAAATATTTCTCAGGATCAGCCCATTTCTCACCCTGGAAGCCACTAAGGGGCCTATTCATCATCGAAGGCCGTCATTAGAACTCGCTCGAGTGATACTTTAGTATCCAACTCGCAGCAGGTGAAGCCTGACACCGGAGCAATTCATCATTGCTCTGGCGAGGGGACAACTGCTCCGAAAAGCAGTTATCCCCGTGGAAAGTATCGCAGCTACTTCTGTAGCTGTGTTACTTACCTGCTTCCCGTCGTCCCGGTAATACATGTGTGACCTCGGGTCACGCATGCGCACAGCCGCCGGGGAGCTGGTGAGGAGGTAGCGGATGGATCCATCGGATCCCTCTTCGCATCCCCGGGACTCCTTCCCATAGGAAGGAGCGGGGATCCGAGAACAAGCGCTGTCTGAAGATGGCGCTTGTTTTCGGCAGCAAACTCCGAAAACTTTCAGTTTTCGGAGTTTGCTGAATACTGGAGGGGGTTCAGTAGGACCCCTAATGATGAATGGCCCAGTAACTTAAAAATGCAGAAACTAGTGTTTCCGCATGGTGACCGGGCCATTTATCGTTTGATGAATAGGCCCCTATAACTCTTATTCACACCATCATCATCTCTCGCCTACATAAATGTAATCTACAGTTTTTAAAATGTTGCTAACTTCTAATATGCCTGCTGTATGGTTCCATTGTAGATATACAGAGCCCTGCAATTCACATACTAGAAACATAGCATTTGACGGCAGATAAGAACCACTTGGCCCATCTAGGCTTCCCCTTTTCATTTATCCATTTGGCAACTTCCATCCTATTTGCTCCTTAGGTCTCTCTTAAAGATATTCTTATGCTTATCCCAAGCGTGTTTAAATGATAGAAACATAGAAATGTAAATGCCAAAATTCACTGTGCCAAGAAGGCTGAGGCTGCAATCACAGGATGTCTAGATAGCAGTTTTCAAATGCTTAATTATTTAACAGAGTAAGAAGAAAACACTTGCTGCCATTATAATTAGGGATGTGCAGGCTCGGATAGGTTCGAGTTTGCACGTGGAGTTCGGATTTTTCCCTCCAAAAAAACGGAACTCAGAACGAGGCAAAACGTCATCTTACATGGACGAACATCATCATTCCTGGTCTTTTGTCCAGGAATGATGATGTTCGTCCATGTAAGATGACGTTTTGCCTCGTTCTGAGTTCCGTTTTTTTGGAGGGAAAAATCCGAACTCCACGTGCAAACTCGAACCTATCCGAGCCTGCACATCCCTAATTATAATAGCATAGTATGTATGTAAATTTAACAACAGATGTTCAATCAAAAAATGAGGCATAAACCATAACGTATGCTGTACATTATAGTAAAAGAAAACATTAATATTAACATCCATTAAATAAATACATTTTAAATCTTACCAAATGAATGCCTTGTGCAGTATATTAATACAACTCCATAAAATGAATAGCTCCCCTCTCATCCAAATAAATATACAAAAAATTACAATTTCTTTTAGGGGTATATTTACTAAAGTGAGAGTTTTTAGAAGTGGAGATGTTGCCCATAGCAACCAATCATATTCTACTTAACATTTATCTAGCACCTTCTAGAAGATAATAGGTAGAATCTGATTGGTTGCTATGGGCAACATCTCCACTTCTAAAAACCCACAATTTAGTAAATATACCCCTTAAGCTATCCATACACGGTGCAATATGCACCTTGATCCGTTGGCCGACATATCGGGTGGTCCCCACACACGGAGCAATCCGCTGCCCGACCGTCCAATATGCCAGCACCCCCCTCCCCCACCCGCATAGCGCTGCATGGGATCGTACATCGCATCCCCAGATCAAGTGAACATGCAGTAAGATCCGGAGGTGCGATGTACGATCCCACGGGAGCATGCACTGGCCAATATCATGCCCACACATGGAACGATATAACAGCGATATCATACCAATCCATCTGATTGGCTGCAATATCGCACCGTGTATGGGCACCTTTATAGTCACTCACGCAGTGCTTCTCGTCACTCAGCAGACAAGAAACTGCAGCAACGCATGGATAGCATCATTGTTTCCCCCACTGTTACACTAGAGCCAAAACATCACTAAAGGACTGAATCGGAGGGGGACACAATGCCGATGTGAGCGGATTTGAGCGATTTTTTTTTAACTGTGCATGTGTCAGAGTTGCACTGCGAACACGCCAAGTTCAATTACCGACAGCAGTCGCAGTGAAGATTTGGACTCAGAGTGATTGACAGTCAGTGACTATAGGGTCGCTCAGAGGATCGATGTGCGACTGATGGACGACCGATGGTATGTCTTTGTACGCAAGCGGTGAATCAGACGCTGCATGGCAGATGCGATATATATCTGAAAGATATATCTTCCACATCTGCTTGTGTGTAATCACGACCGAATGACCGATATGCTGGTCACAGGAACCAGCGATAATGACATCACAGCTGGTTCTTCTGGCCAGACATATCGGGCGGCCGATTGCTAAGTGTGTATGCACATGGTCGTTTGTGCATAACCATGCCAAATCGTTTGGTCAGTGGGTCAGACGATCTAACGATTTGTCATTCAATTATGTACCCCACATCAGACATTGGATGACGAAATATGAATAGGATTGAGGAGTGTTAAGATTATTAGTTTTTTACTGACAGTGGGCCTGATTCAGACCCACTCGTGAGCGGCCGTCCGCTCGCAAGTGGGTCGATGTTCTGGACTGAGCATGCGCACGACGGAGGGAGCTCCGTCGTGCGCATGCGCCAGACACGACGAGCGAAGGAAAGTCCTTCGCTCGTTGTGTCTGATCAAAGGGGGCGTGCTGTCGATGTTGATTGATAGCACGCCCCCTTTGGTAGGCGTGCCGGGGGCGTGCCTCCCTGACGGGGGCATTCCCACGGGAACGCCTCCCGTCAGAAGCCGGCCCACTGACATCACTAGTGATGTCAGTGGGAGTGATTTTGGCTCTGATAGAGCCAAAATCACTCCGGAGCTTGCGGTTGAAAACATCAACCGCAGGCTCCGGCTCGCAGTTTCGATGGTCGCAATGGTCACGACCATCGCGGCCATCAAAATGCACGCTCGTATAGCCTGTGGGTGGTGACCCACAGCTATACGAGCGTCCAGGAGGACGCTCCATTTTCATGGAGGCCGGCCCTCATTCAGAGCGTGCGCTCTGCTCAGAGCGTACGGCTCTGAATGAGGGCCAGTGTGTTTGAATGACAGCCCTGTTGCTGGGTAAATTGATGTTAGTTTGGATGTGATCATCTGCTTCCAAGGGCCAGTAATTTAGTTTGGGGGAGTGGTTATAGTGGCCTATATAGGAGCCTGTGGTCCTTGGGATCAGTCTCTTTGAAGGAAATTTTGAAACAAGCTAAGTATCACTGCCCCTGTTGCAAAAGTCAATTTAGCTTAGTTTGCTTCTCCCCCTACTACACCATGCCACGCCCACGTCGCTCTGCTCCCCCACCCCGTCAGCTGGCTGATTATGCCAGCCCCCTCAGCTTGCCCCCTGCGCGTCTGCGCCCCCCACTTTCCCCACCTGTTCTTTCCCCACGTCCTCCTTCTCCTCGTACCTCACCTTTGGTTCCCCCTCCTCCCGGGCACGCTGGTGCGGCTGCACCAGCGCCTCTCGCGGGTCCCTCACCCCCGGCGGAGGTTTTGCCCTCGGCAGCCTCCCTGGGCCGGCACACCCCTCACGCGGCTCTGGCGGGAGCGTCCGATGGACGCTCCTCGCCGTCGCCCATCAGTCACGCGGCGGCTGGCGCTTACGCTGCACCAGCGGGAGCGCGAGTGCTCGCGTCTCCCGCTGGTTACTCTGCATTGGGCCCGCCGGCGGGAGCGTCCGATGGACGCTCCTTGCCGGCGCCCATCAGCCACGCGGCGGCTGCCGCTTACGCTGCACGGTTAGTGCCACGGGTCACGTGGGGGCATTAGGCTTCGGTCCCCGGGGAACGGGTGGTCCCGCCGGCCTGGTCTGCACGTCTGGCCCGGCGGCCATCTTAACCCCGGTGGCCATTTTTAGCAGCACCCCTGGGGCAGTCAGGCAGTCACATAGCCCCATGATTAGCCAGCCTCACCCTGCCCATTTTTGGCCAAGTCAAGCTGTCCCTTCCACCTATCAGAATCCATGGTTCCCCGCCATCAGTGCCCCACCTCCCATTTATAATGTGCCCCCCTTGTCAGCCGGCTCCTCCTGGGGTCAGGCTTCATGGAGCTCCGGGGCGGCTCCCCCTGTTTATCCCTCCACCTCAGTTGTGTCCTCTCCACCTTTTTATCCCAACTACTCTGGGGCCACTTTTGGATCTTACCCTTTCTCAGGGTTTCATCCGCAGCTTTATTTCCCTTATTTGCCAATTTCACAGCAGAGCGCATCGTCGGCCCCCATGCCGATGCTTCCTTCCGCATCGCCTGTCATGTACAGTCAAACCTGCACCAGTTTGCCCGCGACGCCCGACTTCGCGCTGGTGCCTCCGGCTCGTCTGTTAGCCGCGCCTGCACCCCTTCCTCCTACGCCCGGCATTCCCACCCACCCCTGCGCAGGCGGTAGTGTCTTCCGGTCCTGTTGTTCACCAGTCTACCCCGGTTGCAGATAATCGAAGGGCGACCGAGGCTCCTTCAAGCGAACCGTTCAATGTTGCAGCAGCTGATCCGGTGGGCGTGGAGAAGGGACCGACAGGCGAGTCTTCGGCCACGACGAATGAACAAGTCGAGGAAGCTGTTCCAGGTCCCTCTGGTGCTGGTGAGCATGATTCTTCTTGTTCATCTATGTCTGACTCTTCCTCTTCTTCTCATTCTTCTGGTTCCCCTGAGCGTCCGCGTAAAATAGCCAGAATGGTTGCTAGGCGTTTAGCCAAGAAGTCAGTGAGTACAGCTGCACAGGGCGTTAGTGCTGAGCTAGCTACAGTGGCGGCAGGAGCTGATTCAGTGCATTGTGCGAACACCGCCATTCTTCGCGGCCTGCGAAAAAGTGTGAGGGGGAGAATTCGCAAAGGTAAATTTGTCGACTTCTTTACGCTTACCGAGGATATGAAAAAGGCTTTTGGTCAGGCTAAGAAGGCGGGGGGTATGGGCGAGGAGGCTTTCTGTAGTTTCACCAGTTGGTTGAAGGCATGCTGTTATTTGCGGCGTGCTATTTGGAGACGCGAGCGGACGAACATGTAAACATAGTGAAATATATTTTTTTAGTTCTAGATATGTTTGTCCGTTCGTGGGCCTTGGCATGGCGTGAATACGACGTGCAATTTAGAAGAAAGCATGATGGCAGCAAGATTATTCCGTTCAGAGCAAAGGACGTAGAGGTGTGGTTAGAGGTGTCGCAGCAGCGTCGGCCCCCTTTGGACGGGATGCATCCTCGCAAGGGTTATGCTACTGGTAGGCCGGGGGCAACGGGAGTTATGAAGGGCAAATGTTTACTCTCGGTGTACACAGGGGTCGTCCTGTCATTTTCGTCACTCCTGTCATCTCTGTGGGGGGGAACATCCGGCCAAAGATTGCCGTAGAGGGTCTGCTAGTGCCACCCAAGATCGTGAAGGATCAAAATGAGCTGGTTAAGGCTCATTCGCCTATTTGTTTAGCTGCACTAGCTCGCTGGTTGGTTTTATATCCTCATAAGGAGGACGCTTCTTTTTTGTTAGAAGGTTTTTCGTTCGGTTTTTCTCTGCCAATAATGGGTCCTTTATGGGTCCGGTCTCCCCGTAACTTGCGCTCGGCCAGGGACTACCCAGAAGTTTTGCAGGCTAAAGTTAGGGCAGAGGTGCTGCTGGGGAGGATGGAGGGTCCTTTCCCTGTTCTTCCGTTGCAGGATCTTTGTATCTCTCCGGTAGGTGTGGTGCCCAAGAAGGCCCCTGGGAAGTTTCGTTTGATCCAACACCTATCATATCCTGATGGGTGTTCGGTGAACGACGCCATTCCGGATAGTTTTTGTAGAGTGAAATATCAAAGTTTTGACGAAGTATTAGGTTTAGTGCGCAGTTTTGGGCAGGGCGTGCTGACATTGAGTCAGCCTTCCGTTTATTGCCGTTGCACCCAGACGCTATGCAGTTTATGGGATTCAAACTAGAGTCAGGTTACTTTGTCGATAAATGTTTGCCTATGGGTTGTGCGGTTTCCTGTGCCTATTTTGAGAAATTCAGCTCTTTTTTACACTGGTATGTTCAGGCCGGCACAGGGCAAGCGGGCGTGGCGCACTATTTGGATGACTTTCTCTTCATAGGTCCAGGAGAGAGCGACGTCTGTGCAGACCTCCTCTTTTCCGCTCAAGCTCTGTTTCGCGTTTTACGGGTTCCCATTGCGCAAGATAAGACGGAGGGTCCCATTTCTTGCCTGTCGTACTTGGGAATTGAGATAGACACGGTTGCGGGTTGTTGTAGGTTACCGAGCGACAAAGTGGCTAGATTGTTAGAACAGATTGCGGGTTGTTTAGCAGTGGACACGGTAAGATTACGTGGAGTTCAGTCACTGCTGGGTTCCTTTAATTTTGCTTGTCGCATAATTCCCATGGGCAGGGTTTTCTGTAGGAAATTGGAGAGGGCCACTGCTGGGTCGAGACAGCCGCATCATCATATTCGTTTGTCGTCGGAGATTAAGGAAGATCTTCGGGTTTGGACCAAGTTTCTGGTTCATTTCAATGGCGAACGTATTTGGCCAGTGCCTCCGGTAGCAAATGGGTCATTGCAACTGTATATGGGAAAGACTTCTGGGCTGCACAACCTGACTCTATATATTAAGGGAGGTGCTACCTGAGGAGACTAATTGCAGACACAGAAACAGACAAATCTCAGGTGCACAACTCCAAATTATTAATGATATATATATATAAATGCAATAAAATTTTGCAATCAATAGAGGTTTTTAGCATAATCATGGCCAAGCTTATGGGCCTACCCACCAATATCCAGGTAACCTCTTTCGGGTAGGTCCCTAACATACCAAGGTTCAAATCCAGAGCGCAGGACCCCCCAAAAAATGCCCCAGCCAAGCTGCCCCAGGGCACCAGCATAGTAAGAAAAGTGCAGTGTAAAGAGATAGTTAAGAGCAGCTACAGCTGCATATAAGGAATGAAAATAAAAAAAAGGTGAAGTACATATATATTAAACACACAGTGAAGGGTTAAAATGTGTTATAATTAGGGATGTGCAGGCTCGGATAGGTTATACTCGAACCTATCCGAGCCTGCACATCCCTAGTTATAATGGAAAATGTGTTATAATGCAGTGCCCTGAGGCAAATCAGCCAATGCAATCTAGGGGGACCCACGCCCCAAAAATGAACCAAAATTGCACTACAGTATATAACTTTTAGGACTTACCTAGAATTGTGCCTAATACAGTGTGCATATACATTACCATACTACATGCTTTTAAACCAATAAGGTAGGGTGCTAGCCCAGAATGAGGGTGTCTCATTTCCCTCAGAAGTGCAGTAAAGCACATTAAATGGAGCATATGGGAAAGATTTCTGGGCTGCACAACCTGACTCTATATATTAAGGGAGGTGCTACCTGATGAGACTAATTGCAGACACAGAAACAGACAAATCTCAGGTGCACAACTCCAAATTATTAATGATATATATATAAATGCAATATAATTTTGCAATCAATAGAGGTTTTTAGCATAATCATGGCCAAGCTTATGGGCCTACTCACCAATATCCAGGTAACCTCTTTCGGGTAGGTCCCTAACATACCAAGGTTCAAATCCAGAGCGCAGGACCCCCCAAAAAATGCCCCAGCCAAGCTGCCCCAGGGCACCAGCATAGTAAGAAAAGTGCAGTGTAAAGAGATAGTTAAGAGCAGCTACAGCTCTCATTGCAACTGTATACTGATGCGGCTGGATCATCTGGTTTTGGGGCTTTTTTCAATGAGGGATGGTGCGCTACTGCTTGGCCTTTAGTTTGGCGCGACGAAGACTTAACTAGTAATTTGTTGCTCTTGGAACTGTTCCCAATCGTCGTTGCTGTGGAGCTCTGGTCAGCACGTCTGAGTAACCGGCATGTAATTTTTTGGTGCGACAATTTGGGAGTGGTGCACGCCATTAACAACCAGCGATCGTCCTCTCCGTTAGTTTTGCGTTTGCTTCGTCATTTAATTTTGCGCTGTTTAGAGGCCAACATACGTTTTAGAGCTCGTCATGTACCGGGTGTTGTTAACGAGATTGCAGACGCATTGTCTCGTTTTCAATTTGAACGTTTTTGGGCGCTTGCACCGTCTGCTTCTGCTGTTGGTTTGATATGCCCCCCGTTTGTGTGGTAGATCATCAGGCCAGCTTAGAGGCTTTGGCGATGCAATCGCTCGCTCCATCAAGTCTCCGCGAGTACTCGGCCGCATGGCGGGATTGGAGCAGTCACTGCGCACGCCAAGATTCGGAGGGTAAGTCTCCGAAGGAGTTGCTGTCATCCTTTGTTTGGGAGAGATATCAGCAGGGGAGGTCCAGGGCCTACGTGGGGTTGGCGCTTGCAGGAGTCTCTTTTTTTTGCGAACTTAAAGGTTTGCACGACCCAACCAGGTCTTTTCTTCTTGCTAAGGCTCTAAAAGGTTGGGCGAGGCAGGCTCCTGCTTGCGCCGATTCCCGTCGGCCGGTGGACACCCAGCTTTTGGCAGCATTGCTTAGGGTTATGGAGAAGGTAGCTTCTGATGCGTTTGAGGCTGCTCTTTTTCGTTTAGCTTTTTCTTCTGCGTTTTTTGGAGCTTTCAGGGTTAGCGAATTAGTGGCAGTTAATAGTTTATCTGAGTCCTCCGGGTTGTTGTACAAAGACATTGTTTTTAGAGATGCAGCGGTGCTTTGTAAACTTTGCCTCTCTAAAACGGATCAGACAGGTAGGGGTAAATGGGTCACGCTTGCGCAGCAGCAGGATTGCAATATTTGCCCGGTTCATTTAGCATCTCAGTACATGTTGGTGCGCCCAGTTGGGGGGATTCAGTGGTTGGTTCATGCGGATGCTAAGCCTCTCACAAAGTTTCAGTTCACTGTGTTATTTAAGCGAAGTTTAACAGAATTGGGTTTCGATCATACAGCTTCCGGCACCCATTCCTTTCGAATAGGGGCAGCCACTTGTGCAGCGCTTGCTGGGGCATCTCCTTCGGATATTCAAAAGGTGGGGCATTGGAAGTCAGGGAGTTATAAGAAGTATGTTCGCTGCGACAAGTTGTAGGTGCGCACCTTGCGATAACCCGAAAACGTTGTTTACCTGCCAATCGTTGATCGGTTAGCGTTCAACAATTGGGGGTGTGAGGGGATTTTTTAATTTTCCTCCCGTTAGCCATGATCTGGCCCAATTTGGTTCACGGGTAGGTTTTTGGTTTTTTTCTTCTTCACTCGGGTTCCTGTTTCCCCCTTTTTTGGCATCCCTGCTAGTTAGTTGCTCTGTGTTGTTCTTAAGTTGTGTCGTTTTTGATCCAGGTTGCGAGTGGTTTCTCATGTTAGGGTTTCTTCTTTTACAGTGTTGACAAAAGAAGACTGGCAGGTGTGGTTGGTTGGCCACTCCTACATTTTTTGGGCGGAAAAGCATGTCTCGGGTCGGACTAGTGGCTTGCCAATTGGTAGTCGGAAAGTGCGTTGGATTGGAGTGAGAGGTTTGCGTGTGGACGGTGTGTTGGCACTGATTGTTTCTGCGGTGGCAAAATGGGGAATGCCCGAATGGCTGGTGCTTCACGTTGGTGGCAATGATGTCGGTCAGCTTACAGGTGTGGGTTTAATTGTGAGTCTGCGTAAGATTGTGGATTCGATTCGTACAAAGTGGCCATCCGTTCAGATTGTGTGGTCGGAGATAACACCCCGCTTGACGTGGAGAGGAGTGAGAAAGTTTGGGGCTTTGGAAAGAACGCGGAGGAAGGTGAATGTGGCAGTGTCTAAGCATGTCGTGTCGATAGGTGGCTTGGTTGTGCGTCATGGCTTTTTCGAGGGTGATCTTGTACGTTTCTTTCGTCAAGATGGTGTGCATTTGAACGGCCTGGGTATGAATCTTTTTGTTCAGAATTTGTTTTCGTTTCTTGGTTAGTTCTTTTGTGTGGCGGGCCAGTCTCTATTAGGGCCTGGCTTTGGCGGGAGAACGCTGCAGCTCAGTGGCTTTATGGGATGCAAGATAACTGTGGGAGCACTTGCTCTCGATGTACAAGGCGGATTTGTCCCGCTCCGCACGGGGGGACCTGGGCGTTTTTGCACGAAACGCCTCGGATTGGCCCAGGAGGGAAGTGAGACCCTCACGGTTTAAGTGGGTCTGAAAGGGGGGACGGGTTAGTCGTTCCCTGAGTATTTTGGAGTAAGTTAAAAAGCTAGAACTGAGTCTGCAGCGTCTCTTTGCCACCCTGGTTAGGTTAATTGATTCAATTCTAAATAAAAGCTGTGACCTTTTTAGCCAAGCTATGGTGTCTGTGTCTTTATTTGTAGTTAAGGTTAAGTAAGCTAATCAAGGTTGATAAGTTTGGAAGTAATAAACGTATGTAATTCTTATGGATGACGAAATATGAATAGGATTGAGGAGTGTTAAGATTATTAGTTTTTTACTGACAGTGTGTTTGAATGGCAGCCTTGTTGCTGGGTAAATTGATGTTAGTTTGGATGTGATCATCTGCTTCCAAGGGCCAGTAATATAGTTTGGGGGAGTGGTTATAGTGGCCTATGTAGGAGCCTGTGGTCCTTGGGATCAGCCTCTTTGAAGGAAATTTTTAAACCCACCATCCCTCCCTGATATTTGGTTGTGTATTAAGGGGGTGAGCGGGTTCGGATTTCTGAAATCCGAACCCCCCCCGATCCGAGTCCGATCCGAGTCAGGCTCGACTTTTCCAGCCTGACTCGGATCTGAAATCGAGGCAAAACGTCATCATCCCGCCTTCCGAGTCTCGCGGGTTTTGGATCCTATATAAGGTACCCGCGTCGGCGCCATTTTCTCACTCGGCTGTGGACAGTGAAGAGGGAGGGTGGGAGTTAGGGCTGTGTAGTGTAGCGTAGTGTAGTGTAGTGCTGCTGTTGTCCACTACTTCAAAGTCCATAGGGGCTGGCTGTGTTGTGCTGTGCTGCTGTTGTTAATAGGGGCTGTGTCCACTACTTCAAAAGTCCATAGGGGCTGGCTGGACTGTGTTGTGCAGTCAGTTCTCCATAGGGGCTGTGTCCACTCCAAAGTCCTGTGCAGTGTCCCAGTCCTAAAGGGGTGCTGTAGTGTTGTCCAGGGGGTGCTCTGTCCATCAGAGGTGCTCCCCCCAAGTGCTAAAAAAATAATATATTTTCTGTGTTTGTGAATTTGGTGCGCAGTAGCCGCACGTGCATCAACAAAGTAGTGCCAAGCGTGCGCCTGTGTCATAAGTAAAGGGCCGGCTGGCTTGACCGTTAAAGGGTGCTGTAACCCCCAAAGTACACTCCAGTCCAAACTAAAAAAAAAATTATTTTCTGTGTTTGTGAATTGTGTGCGCAGTAGCTGCACGTGCATCAACAAAGTAGTGCCAAGCGTGCGCCTGTGTCATAAGTAAAGGGCCGGCTGGCTTGACCGTTAAGGGTGCTGTAACCCCGAAAGTACACTCCAGTCCAAACCAAAAAAAAAATAATTTTCTGTGTTTGTGAATTGTGTGCGCAGTAGCCGCACGTGCACCAACAAAGTAGTGCCAAGCGTGCGCCTGTGTCATAAGTAAAGGGCCGGCTGGCTTGACCGTTAAAGGGTGCTGTAACCCCCAAAGTACACTCCAGTCCAAACCAAAAAAAAAATATTTTCTGTGTTTGTGAATTGTGTGCGCAGTAGCCGCACGTGCATCAACAAAGTAGTGCCAAGCGTGCGCCTGTGTCATAAGTAAAGGGCCAGCTGGCTTGACCATTAAAGGGTGCTGTAACCCCCAAAGTACACTCCAGTCCAAACTAAAAAAAAAATTATTTTCTGTGTTTGTGAATTGGGTGCGCAGTAGCCGCACGTGCATCAATAAAGTAGTGCCAAGCGTGCGCCTGTGTCATAAGTAAAGGGCCGGCTGGCTTGACCGTTAAAGGGTGCTGTAACCCCCAAAGTACACTCCAGTCCAAACTAACAAAAAAAAATTATTGTCTGTGTTTGTGAATTGTGTGCACAGTAGCCGCACGTGCATCAACAAAGTAGTGCCAAGCGTGCGCCTGTGTCATAAGTAAAGGGCCGGCTGGCTTGACCATTAAATGGTGCTGTAACCCCCGAAAGTACACTCCAGTCCAAACTAAAAAAAATATATTTTCTGTGTTTGTGAATTGTGTGCGCAGTAGCCGCACGTGCATCAACAAAGTAGTGCCAAGCGTGCGCCTGTGTCATAAGTAAAGGGCCGGCTGGCTTGACCGTTAAAGGGTGCTGTAACCCCCAAAGTACACTCCAGTCCAAACTAAAAAAAAAATTATTTTCTGTGTTTGTGAATTGTGTGCGCAGTAGCCGCACGTGCATCAACAAAGTAGTGCCAAGCGTCCGCCTGTGTCATAAGTAAAGGGCCGGCTGGCTTGACCATTAAGGGTGCTGTAACCCCCGAAAGTACACTCCAGTCCAAACCAAAAAAAAAATTATTTTCTGTGTTTGTGAATTGTGTGCGCAGTAGCCGCACGTGCATCAACAAAGTAGTGCCAAGCGTGCGCCTGTGTCATAAGTAAAGGGCCGGCTGGCTTGACCGTTAAAGGGTGCTGTAACCCCCAAAGTACACTCCAAACCAAAAAAATATATATTTTCTGTGTTTGTGAATTGTGTGCGCAGTAGCCGCACGTGCATCAACAAAGTAGTGCCAAGCGTGCGCCTGTGTCATAAGTAAAGGGCCGGCTGGCTTGACCGTTAAAGGATGCTGTAACCCCCAAAGTACACTCCAGTCCAAACCAAAAAAATATATATTTTCTGTGTTTGTGACTTGTGTGCACTGTGGCTGCACGTGCATCAACAAAGGAGCAACGCGAAGCGTGCGCCTGTGTCCCATAAGTAAAGAGCCGGCTGGCTCATTTCTTAAAGGGTGGTGTAACCCACAAAGTGCACTACTCTCCAGCAAAAATAAAAAAATATTTTCTGTGTTTGTGTGCGCTTTAGCCGCACGTATATATCAATATAACATAAATGGAGGACCAAACTTTCTCCGATAAAAATAAAATAGGGAAAGATCAAGAACCACTTCCTCCTAGTGCTGTTGCTGCTGCTGGGAGTTGTTCATCATCCCAGAGAGGAAGTAGGAACATCACTACTTTTACTAAACAACTGACCCTCCAACAGTCCCTAGCGATGAGGATGAAGTACGATAGCAGTCATCCTGAAGCAAAATGTATAACTGAGGCCTTGACTGCTATGTTGGTGTTAGACGTGCGTCCAGTATCCGCCATTAGTGCAGTGGGATTTAGACAATTGATGGAGGTAGTGTGTCCCCGGTTCCAAATCCCGTCTAGATTCCACCTGCATCCTCAAAGCAGCAGCGACAAGCATGCGTCTGTCTGTTAAAGGGTGGTGACACCCTCAAAGTGTGCTACACAAACAATAAAAATATTGTTCTTTTTTTCTGTCTTTGTGAAATGTGTGGGCTGTAGCCGCACCTGCATCCTTAAAGCAGCAGCGACAAGCGTGCATCTGTCTGTTAAAGGGTGGTGACACCCTCAAAGTGTGCTACACAAACAATAAAAATATTGTTCTTTTTTTTTCTGTCTTTGTGAAATGTGTGGGCTGTAGCCGCACCTGCATCCTCAAAGCAGCAGCGACAAGCGTGCGTCTGTCTGTTAAAGGGTGGTGACACCCTCAAAGTGTGCTACACAAACAATAAAAATATTCTTCTTTTTTTTTCTGTCTTTGTGAAATGTGTGGGCTGTAGCCGCACCTGCATCCTCAAAGCAGCAGCGACAAGCGTGCGTCTGTCTGTTAAAGGGAGGTGACACCCTCAAAGTGTGCTACACAAACAATAAAAATATTCTTTTTTCTGTCTTTGTGAATTGTGTGGGCTGTAGCCGCACTTGCATCCTCAAAGCAGCAGCGACAAGTGTGCGTCTGTCTGTTAAAGGGTGGTGTAACCCTCAAAGTGCTCCAAAAAATAAAAAACTATTTTTTTTATGTGTTTGTGACTTGTGTGCGATGTAGCCGCACGTGCATCAACATAGTAGCAGCGCCAAGCGTGCGCCTGTGTCATAAGTCAAGGGCTGGTTTGGACATCTGGTCCGGACTGAAGGAAGTGCCAACAATTTCTGACAAGTCTACTGTCACTGCATATGATACTGTCCTCAAAGCAGCAGCGACAAGTGTGCATCTGTCTGTTAAAGGGTGGTGACACCCTCAAAGTGTGCTACACAAACAATAAAAATATTGTTCTTTTTTTTTCTGTCTTTGTGAAATGTGTGGGCTGTAGCCGCACCTGCATCCTCAAAGCAGCAGCGACAAGCATGCGTCTGTCTGTTAAAGGGTGGTGACACCTTCAAAGTGTGCTACACAAACAATAAAAATATTCTTCTTTTTTTTTCTGTCTTTGTGAAATGTGTGGGCTGTAGCCGCACCTGCATCCTCAAAGCAGCAGCGACAAGCGTGCGTCTGTCTGTTAAAGGGTGGTGTAACCCTCAAAGTGCTCCAAAAAATAAAAAACTATTTTTTTTATGTGTTTGTGACTTGTGTGCAATGTAGCCGCACGTGCATCAACATAGTAGCAGCGCCAAGCGTGCGCCTGTGTCATAAGTCAAGGGCTGGTTTGGACATCTGGTCCGGACTGAAGGACGTGCCAACAATTTCTGACAAGTCTACTGTCACTGCATATGATACTGTCCTCAAAGCAGCAGCGACAAGCGTGCGTCTGTCTGTTAAAGGGTGGTGACACCCTCAAAGTGTGCTACACAAACAATAAAAATATTGTTCTTTTTTTTCTGTCTTTGTGAATTGTGTGGGCTGTAGCCGCACTTGCATCCTCAAAGCAGCAGCGACAAGCGTGCGTCTGTCTGTTAAAGGGTGGTGACACCCTCAAAGTGCTCCAAAAAATAAAAAACTATTTTTTTAATGTGTTTGTGACTTGTGTGCGATGTAGCCACACGTGCATCAACATAGTAGCAGCGCCAAGCGTGCGCCTGTGTCATAAGTCAAGGGCTGGTTTGGACATCTGGTCCGGACTGAAGGACGTGCCAACAATTTCTGACAAGTCTACTGTCACTGCATATGATACTGTCCTCAAAGCAGCAGCGACAAGCGTGCATCTGTCTGTTAAAGGGTGGTGACACCCTCAAAGTGTGCTACACAAACAATAAAAATATTGTTCTTTTTTTTCTGTCTTTGTGAATTGTATGGGCTGTAGCCGCACTTGCATCCTCAAAGCAGCAGCGACAAGCGTGCGTCTGTCTGTTAAAGGGTGGTGTAACTCTCAAAGTGCTCCAAAAAATAAAAAACTATTTTTTTAATGTGTTTGTGACTTGTGTGCGATGTAGCCGCACTTGCATCCTCAAAGCAGCAGCGACAAGCGTGCGTTCGTCTGTTAAAGGGTGGTGACACCCTCAAAGTGTGCTACACAAACAATAAAAATATTCTTCTTCTTTTTTCTGTCTTTGTGAATTGTGTGGGCTGTAGCCGCACCTGCATCCTTAAAGCAGCGACAAGCGTGCGTCTGTCTGTTAAAGGGTGGTGACACCCTCAAAGTGTGCTACACAAACAATTAAAATATTGTTCTTTTTTTTTCGGTCTTTGTGAAATGTGTGGGCTGTAGCCGCACCTGCATCCTTAAAGCAGCAGCGACAAGCGTGCGTCTGTCTGTTAAAGGGTGGTGACACCCTCAAAGTGTGCTACACAAACAATAAAAATATTCTTCTTCTTTTTTCTGTCTTTGTGAATTGTGTGAGCTGTAGCCGCACTTGCATCCTCAAAGCAGCAGCGACAAGCGTGCGTCTGTCTGTTAAAGGGTTGTGTAACCCTCAAAGTGCGCTCCACAAACAATAAAAATATTCTTTTTTTTTTTCTGTCTTTGTGAATTGTGTGGGCTGTAGCCGCACTTGCATCCTCAAGGCAGCAGCGACAAGCGTGCGTCTGTCTGTTAAAGGATTACATCGGTGACAGCATCCAAGTAGGCATGTCAGACAGTCCGTACCTGTACTGGCAGGAAAAAGAAGCAATTTGGAGGTCCCTGTACAAACTGGCTCTATTTTACCTGAGTTGCCCCCCCTCTAGTGTGTACTCCGAAAGAGTGTTTAGTGCAGCCGGGAACCTTGTCAGCGAAAGGCGTAGGAGGTTGCTTCCACAAAATGTGGAGAAGATGATGTTCATAAAATGAATTATCAACTCTTCCAGGGAGACCAGCCTCCAGAACGTACAGAGGGACCTGTGGTTCCAGCGGGGACGAATTAATACTCTGTGAGGATGAGGATGTACACACTGAAGAGGGTGAGGAATCGGTGGATGAGGAGGATGAGGATGACATCTTGCCTCCGTAGAGCCAGTTTGTGCAGGGACAGATTAATTGCCAGCTTGTTTTGTGGGGGCCCAAACGAACCAATCATTTCAGCCACAGTTGTGTGGCAGACCCTGGCGCTGAAATGATTGGTTTGTTAAAGTGTGCATGTCCTGTTTATACAACATAAGGGTGGGTGGGAGGGCCCAAGGACAATTCCATCTTGCACCTCTTTTTTTTCTTTGCATTATGTACAGTTTGGGGCCTAGTTTTTCAAACTGCCATTCTGTCTGCCACTGCAGTTTCACGCCTAGATGGGTCACGTGTTTGTGCCGCCCACTCGTGTCGCTTAGCATAGTCATCCAGCTACCTCGGTGCAACCTTTTGGACATAAAAACACTATTGTGAGGTGTGAGGTGTTCAGAATAGACTGGAAATGAGTGGAAATTAAGGTTATTGAGGTTAATAATAGCCTAGGAGCAGAAAAACCTACAAATTCTGTGATTTTAGCTGTTTTTATGCTTTTTTTCAAAAAAATACAGATCCAAAACACAAAACCCAGAACCCAAAACACGGAAGGGTGGTTTTGGCAAAACCAATCCAGATCCAAAACACGAAGAAAGATCCAGATCCAAAACCAAAACACAAAACACGAAAAGTGGCCGGTGCACACCCCTAATATATATATATATATATATATATTCACATTTAATAATAAGAACACCTTTATAAAATAATAATATTGTTTATGGCATCAGCTAAATTCATGACACTAAAGTCACTCGTCACGGGTGAAACTTTACCCTCATACATGAAAAGGCACCTCACACAGGCAGCAAATCCTCCAAACAGTTTAATGTAAATATTGAACAAATACATATGTTTCTTTTTTATGTCTGTCTGCTTTTATGTCTTTTAAACCCTTTATTTAACTTAGACAATTTTATAAAGTGTTTAGATTTGACAGCAGACCACGCAGCTTGCCAGAGCTGACCTGCACTAACCTGGCCTTTATAGACAGCTAGTGCAGTTGTGCCACAAGTAATTGCAAGACTGTTTAAACAAGGATTTGGTGAAGCATATCCTACCAAGATGTGTACGAGTCATGTCAAGTGCTGGATGTTTTTTTTGGGGTTTACTTGTCAGTTAATAAAGTTTGACCCATCACTGGACATCTGGCATGTTTCCAAGAGTCAGACTGCACAGCGTCTGGCTATTTGACACTTACGGCTATCCATAGGCCATAACATTGACATAAGGATCAAAAATGCCTTATAACAGTGACCATAAAAGGACATTCTGGAAGACCATACTTGGCATTGACATTACAAAACGTCTCTGAGAGTTTGCTGCAGATACTTATACAACAAGGTGAGGTACAAAATTGAACATGTGCCATTACCAGCCACCGATGAAAACTTTTGTTTTTTAACGCGCACACACACATATATAGATATATATATATATATATATGTATGTATATATATATATGTATATAAAAATAATGATTATATTCAAATAAATCATTACATGATAATCTAATATAAATGTATTTAAATTCACATGGTTCCCTTGCATAGTTTAAAGGTCCATCTATTTTAGATTGTATCTTTAAGGCTGATCGTAACTGAAACCTCAAAAATACCTTTACAATAACATATAACGTATAGCACATATCTGCTGCAACCAATAGCAGCTACAGTAATTACACATTTCCTTTTATTAAGAAATTATTGATAGAGCTTGCATTATTGCTTTATCTTTTATTTACACAGTGCCCCTAATTTATGTAGCCCTGTACAGAGATGATGTTCTGTACTAAGCTCTGGAAAGTGATAAATTGGAGAGTGATAAACTACCAACCAGTCAGCTCTTAACTGTCATTTTTCAAACACAGCCTGTAACATGACAATTTATCACTTTCCAGAGCTTAGTACATCTCCCCTTATATGTCTCTAATTACTGTTCCTTCTCCAATGGAGCTTACAGTCTGAAGTCCCTAACGGGTTGGGTATGAGCAGGGCCGGCCCTAGCCAATTTGATGCCCTAGACAAGATTTTGGCTTGTGCCCCCTAGTACCGCCACTAGTTCTGCCTCTAACCCAGCACCCCTCTCCCAGCAGCAGCCAGCAACACCCATCACATTCACCGGCAGCAATCCTCATCCAGCACTCCTCACCCAGCACAGCGCCCCTCACCCAGCACAGCGCCACTCACCTAGCAGCACAGATCACAGCAGCAGCACCCATCACCCCTCACTCAGCCAGCACACAGCACCTCTTACAGCAGTCAGCTCAGCACCCCTCACTCATGTTAAGCTGACTTAGTAAAAAAAACTCACCCTTAAGAGCTGCCAGACTACCTCTGAAGCTATTTGCTGAAGCACAATATAAGAATGCAGCTGCCATGCGTACGCCCGCCACTGCTGTTGTTTCCCCGGCTCCTAGTCATTCCTGTGCATGGTGGCTGGCAAACACATTGCCCCCACAGGAAAAACACATTGCCCCAAACAGGAAAAACACATTGCCCCAAACAGGAAAAACACACTGCCCCAAACAGGAAAAACACATTGCCCCCACAGGAAAAACACACTGCTCCAAACAGGAAAAACACATTGCCCCAAACAGGAAAAACACACTGCCCCAAACAGGAAAAACACACTGCCCCCACAGGAAAAACACACTGCTCCAAACAGGAAAAACACATTGCCCCCACTGGAAAAACACACTGCTCCAAACAGGAAAAACACATTGCCCCAAACAGGAAAAACACATTGCCCCAAACAGGAAAAACACATTGCCCCAAACAGGAAAAACACATTGCCCCCACAGGAAAAACACATTGCCCCAAACAGGAAAAACACACTGCCCCAAACAGGAAAAACACATTGCCCCCACAGGAAAAACACATTGCCCCCACAGGAAAAACACACTGCTCCAAACAGGAAAAACACATTGCCCCCACAGGAAAAACACATTGCCCCCACAGGAAAAACACACTGCTCCAAACAGGAAAAACACATTGCCCCCACAGGAAAAACACACTGCTCCAAACAGGAAAAACACATTGCCCCCACAGGAAAAACACACTGCTCCAAACAGGAAAAACACATTGCCCCAAACAGGAAAAACACATTGCCCCAAACAGGAAAAACACATTGCCCCAAACAGGAAAAACACATTGCCCCCACAGGAAAAACACATTGTCCCAAACAGGAAAAAATATAAACACATTGCCCCAAACAGGGAAAAATTCAAACATATTGTCCGTCACCCATTATACACTGACAGAGGCCCCATTAAACAATGAAGCACAACCCCTTTAGCGCTCGCTGAAGGGGTTATGCCACCCTTTCTGGATTCAACAAACAACGGTAATCTAAGATTACCGCTGTTTGTCAAGCATCACTCTTGCCATCTTTTAGATGGAATGAGCGATGCGTTCCCCATTGCTGGTAATGGAGACCCGGCGGTGCCTTTCCGGATTCAGCGAAGCCTTCGAGCACTGCCGGGTCCCCCTGTCATGCACATGCACATGCGCATTACACCGGCCCAATAATTTGGAAAACATCTTTAGTGGCATAGATGTACACAAGCAGCTCAAGAAAACAGTCATGAAATTAGTATGACCTCTAGGTAAGTTAAAGTACAATATATTCTCCGGTGCAGCTGGGTAAGGGATGGGCAGAAGAGACACATGCCAAGGTCACCACCCACAGAATACAGGCTGTTGGGTTTTTTGTTTGTTTTATTTTCTTGTTGTATCAATAAATCTGTAGAGGAAAAAAATGTGTTTGTATTGTTTATGTATACTTTATTATTTAGCAGTGTTAATCTGGGTACACAGTACACACTACACGATATATCATTCTGATGCAGGTTGGACCGTAACAATATATTGTATGAATCGTGCAGTGTGCACTCCTGATTGCGCGTACACGACAGTCGTTCATCGCATCGTATCTTCTGCTGTGCTGCACGGCATATGGGATGATGCAGTGAATGACCCGGTACTGTTATATGCAGCATGTAACAACACTTCACTCCGTTGTGAACCGAATCATGCGGGTGTATGGCGCACGTGATGTGTTACACTTCACTCCGTTGTGAACCGAATCATGCATGTGTATGGCGCATGTGAAGTGTCTTTACATCGCATTGCACCGTCTCTGCGTCACACCATCGCGTGGTGTGTACTAAAGATGTGTAGTATGGTTTTCCTGAATTATTAACACACCGGAACTTAGGGGTTCCGAGTCGTACCGTGTCCCGGTTCGATTCTGCAGTCAGTTTGGAAATCGGCTTTAAAAACCGAACTCGGGTTGTGGATTGCATGTAAACAGGTCCAAAATAGCTGTTTTATCGATTTTTTTCGATTTTTTTATCGATTTTTCATTGATTTTTAAGAAATCCAAAACCAAATCCGATCCAAAACACTTGAGGGTGGTTTTGCATAAACTAAAACACAATAAATTAGAACCAAAACACAGGGGTCTGCCCACATTTCTAGTCTGTACCTAGCTTTAAACTTTTACAACATATCAGTGTCATATGTATGAGGAAGATTTGTTTCAGATGTGATAACAGAGATTTGCGGGATCTCTCAGTGTGAGAAAATAATCTCAGTCAACAGTGAAATCCAAATATGAGCTCACTACATAGAGAATCTTACACTCTGATTATTGAATGCATGACATGTCTGTTTTGTTAGGAAAATAAGAGTGGAACAAATACATGGTTGATACTCCCAGATTTGTTATACTGATACAGCTTTTTAATTTATTTTCATGAAAATTCTAAATGTCCATTCATTTATACATTATAATGTTACTGAGGGGTGGCCAAACCGTCGATTGCGATCTACCGGTAGACCCCGGACGAGCGACTGCTTGATCGCAGTGGAAAACCGCCGCTACCTACTCCATTTGCCGTGCACCAGCTAACATTTTGTTAATAGTGGGTGCCCGGCAGCTCCTTGCTTCCCTGCAGCGGCAGCCGGAGGCTGGAGCCAGGGGCGGATTGGCCGTTACCTTAAGCGGGAAGATCCCAGTGGGCAGATTGGTCTGTGGGGCCATTTGTCATCTGTGGCCCCGCCCCCAAATAATATCACCTGTCATTGCCTTCTTGAAAGACAGGCTGCTCATTGGCTGCCTGTCACAGTTAGTAGAGCTGCCCGCGGCCAGCCTCTATAATGAGAAGAGGCAGGAAGAAGTTGCGCCACACACTCCAGCACCTCGAAGGTAGAGAGGGTCCACAGCCGGCAGGTAAGTCCCAGGGCCGCCATCAGCTGCTGCTTTCCAGTCACATTAGTATAACTTCAGAGGGGACAGGGAGTGAGACAATTGGGGCTGGCTGAGAGACTCAGACAGGGCAAGTCAACTGAGTCAGGCCAGCGTTGTCATTGGCACCTGCTGCAGGGCATTTTTTTTTTAAAGACTGACAGTGACAGGTTGCCTGCAGAGCTGTACTGGCTGATAGGGTGACAGGAAGATCTGTCTCAGAAGGATGAGGAGCTATTCTGTACTAGTCTAGGGGGAAATGATGATCTGACTGTCTGAGAGAGGGGGCAGTGGTTATTCTGTACTAGGGGGTAATGATGATCTGTATGATGTAGAGGGTATTTCTCAGTGCTAAGGGGAGATGATGATCTATCTGAGGGAGGGGGCTATTATGTGCCAGTACAGGATGACGGCGCTTTGGAGACACAGGATGATGGCTTTGGAGAGACTAAGATTGATGGTGGAGGAGAGAAGCAGAGGGATGGCACTGGAGAGGCACAGTGGGATAGCGCTGGATAGACACATAGGGGGCGATGGTGCTGGAGACACACATAGAGGATGGTAGGACCACTGGTACTATTAGAAGAAAAGACTGGGGGACAGTAATCTTCAGTAAGACAACAATTCTAATGAAACCATATTACTGATGCAAATGGAACCAAATGAGCAAATATATTTTATTAATATAAAATTGTTTGATAAGGGAAACTCACATTTTGACCTGCCCCAAAACTTCTGTTACTATGTATTATCTGGTTGAGCCTCTGTTGCATGATGGTAACATTGGCTTTATTGCTACACAAACAGGCGGCTTCCAGACCATGTGATCTCCTGCATGAATAGTGATCACCGACTCAAGACACTGCCTGTCCAGTGTTGAAGTCAAATAATTGGTTATGATCGTTTGTAATTATTATCTGACAATCTAGTCGTTAATGGGCTGATAAAGTGTAAAATCGGACGCTACTCTGCGTCGGAAGCAAGCCGATGCGCACAAATGCGTATATATATATTTAAAAATGCAACTGGTAGCCAGTGTATTGGAGACAGGTTCTGTGTATGTCTGTGGCATATAATTGAAGAACACACACATACTGTGAGGTGCAGACGAGTGTTTTAAATGCAAAATTAGAAACCATTGTCATAAGTCTATCATTGAATGCCTAAAGGAACTAACCTTTACATTCCAAATGGGCAGAAGAGGCCTTTGATTAGCCATCAGACATTGTGACTCCATCAAGTATCTATCTGCTGGTCATCTCTGATCAGAACAACTTAATTGCTTTGTTGAACTTAGGCCCTGATTCAGAGCCGGACACTCTCATAGAGCGCTCACTCTCAATCAGGGCATTTTTTTTTTTGGAGCGGCCTTCTGGCTACTCGCATAGCTGTGGGTGACCACCCACGGCTATTGCGAGCGGCCAGGATGATGGTCGCTATGGTCAAGACCATCGCGACCATTGGGCTTGCGACGAGACCCTTGTGGTAGGGTCTCGTGGCCGCAAGCCCCAGAGAGCTTCTGGCTCTGATAGAGCCGGAAGCTCTCCCACTGACATCTCTGGTGATGTCAGTGGGGCCGCCCACAAACGGCAGGCGTTCTCATGGGAATGCCTCCATTTGTGAAGCCACCCCCACGCCACGCCCCCAAAATGGTGCGAGCTGTCGATCAAAATCGACAGCCGCCCCCTTTTGGTGCGAGACCCAGAGCGACAGAGCGCCCGTCGCTAGCCGGGTCTCATGCATGTGCACGTCGGAGCCGGCTCCGGCGTGCGCATGCGCAGTGGCCTAACATCGACCCGCTCACGAGCGCATAGCGCTTACGAGTGGGTCTGAATCAGGCCTTTAGTTCAGACAGATATAATATCAAAAATACCAGTTACTGGATAAAGATATATATATATATATATATATATATATATATATATATATATTAATCCATGACACATATTCAGACCCACATTAGCGAATAAAATACATACAGCACATATTTGCATGATACATGACACATACACGCAGCGCAACGTTTGCGTTGTGTTCAGACACACAACACACACTGATGAATTCCTGTAAATATCTCACTGTTACTTATGCAAGCACATATAGAAAAGGTTCCCTAGCATTAAGCTTAATAATTAAAAGGTTTTGTTAGACAATCATTATGGTATAAAGTGTGCATATATGATATATAAGGTATAGAACTTAGTAGACATGTCATGTTTGGTATCATACTGACACCCTGTTTAATTCCAGATATCTGAATCTATCGGCGAAGGAGTCGCATCTTGCGTTCGGTGGTTATGGATTATAGGGAATTATTGGTTAGAATATGCACTTTGTATGTAGTGTTATCTCGTCTGGAGGGATGGACCATATCCCTGTTGTCACCATATGAACTGTCCTATGACCTGCATCGTACCAGAATGACAAGAACAAGAACCAATGGAATTATGCCAGCTCGTTCCTATTGTGTTGTCCACTATAAATTCAAGCGCTCTCAGTCCTGTAGTCAGTCTTCTTCTTTCTTTCTTATGACGGAGGCTTCACGTTTGATTCCGGGAATCTGTATTCAGAGCGCTTGCATATGTATTGGCTGTACCTTTTGTATTAAATTGTCTTTGCGCTATTTGTCATCAAAGTGTGTAACTTACTTTTTGTCGCAATAAGAACTTTTTGTGCTTTGGAACCACAATGAAAGTCTGGAAAGCAATTATTTCTGTTTAGCGAAATTGAGATATTCATACCAGGGAGGATCAATTTCTTTAGAGGTTCCCCGTTGCAGAGAAATCATATACTGTGGGTAAGAAAATACTTATTCACATGCTTGCTGTGCTTATTCATTGGAGAGAGAGACATACTCTTCAGTTCCCTGAGTAGTGGGCAAACCCCCAGCACCACGAAAACAGGGGGAGAGGCTTGCGGGCATGGGATATCACATGAGACCACACCCCTTGCCATGAGGACATGCCCACTTTTTCAGATGCGCGCACATAGGGCCAGTTTCAGAATTATTTCCAGGGCCACTTTAAGTTCTCAATCTGCCCTTGGCTCCCACAGTGAGTGAAGGGAGAGACGTCATGATGTCTCTCTGATAGTGCTGAGTGGGAGGAGCAGTAGGACGGTGGCGGGTGCAGGAGCGGGGCTTCAGGTAAGTATAGTGTTTATTGTGTGTGTGTCTTTATGTGTAAGGGGCACTACTACTGGGGGCAATGCTTAAGGGGCATTAATACCGGGGCACTGCTTAAGGGGCTCTACAGTCACTGCATAAGGGGCACTATGGGCACTGCATAAGGGGCACTAATGCTGGGAGCACTGCTTAATGGGCACTACTACTGAGGGCACTAATTCTGGGGCATTGCCTAAGGGGCACTACTACAAGGGACACTGCATAAGGGGCACTACTACTGGGGACATTGCATAAGGGGCACTACTGGGGGCACTGTATAAGGGACACTACTGGGGACACTGCGTAAGGGGCACTACTACAGGGGGCACTACATAAGGGGCACTACTACTGGGGACACTGCATAAGGGGCACTACTACAGGGGGCACTACATAAGGGTCACTACTACTGGGGACATTGCATAAGAGGCACTACTACAGGGGGCACTGCTTAAGGGGCACTAATACTGTACTTGGGCACTGTATAAGGGGTACTACTAGGGGCACTACATAAGGGGCACTTCTACTGGGGGCATTGCATAAGGGGCACTACTACTGGGGGTATTGCATAAGGGGCACTACTACAGTGAGCATTGCATAATGGAAACTACTACTGTGGGCATTATGTGTATAAGGGGCACTACTGTTGGCATTGTGTATAAGGGGCACTACTGTGAGTCATAATGTGAAACAGGGACACTATTATTTGGTGTAATGTGAAACAGGGACACTATTATTTGGTGTAATGTGAAACAGGGGCACTATGTGCGGTGTAATGTGAATAAGATTGTGCTACTGTGTGGCATAATTTGCAAGTTCACGACCCCTTTTTGCATGCTACACCCCCTTTTTGGGCTCTGTAGCTTTATAAGTAGATCACAGAGTCCAACAGTCTGGCCACCCCTGTATTAGACTAAACAATTAAAATGTAGAGAGACAATGGGTCTGAAATGTGATCTACAAGAAGGACTGTCCAGTGCTGGAAGAGGGTAGGATACAAATATTTTACTTTAAATAAATGGGGTCTATGACACTATACTGCAGGGATATGCGGTTTAGTCAATGGATGGAGAGACACTGGCGAGTATCAGAGTAAGATTTACACACACATATAGGAACCTTCCCCCCTCACACAGATCCCCCCACACACAGATTCCCCGTAGCACAGACCCCCTCACTCATATCTCCCACTAGCACAGAAGATCCCCCTTAGCACAAACGATTTCCCCCCCACACACAGATCTCCCCCTAGCAGTGGACCCTACTCACCTTTTCTCCTTTGTGTGTTTCCACTGTCTGCATATTCCAATTTTCCAATTTCCTTCCCTCCTCGGTGCTGCTGCTGAGCTCGAATGCCAGTACTTCCTGGATTGGTCAACTGTGTTTTATTGACTGCTTCATGGCCCAGCCCCCAGCTCCAGGCAGTGTCTGAGCTATCAGAGGTGAGGCTGTGCTCTTACTGCCTCATCTCTCATCTCTCCCTGTATTTACAGTGAGTGCTGCAATTTTGGTGAGTTTTGCCTATATAAATTATAAGAATAATACAAAGATATTTATTAGTTATAAATATCTTCTTTGTATTATTCTAATCATTTTTATAGTTAAAACTCTGCAGTCTGACAGGGTGTATGAGATGGGAGGCTCTGCATCCCCTGCCTACCCTGACTGCATGTCCCTGCTATATTATGATTAGACCTACCCTTTTTCTCCCATATAGGGAGAGTCACTGCTTGAGGAAGTGGCCAGGTGTCTCGAAACGCGTCCAACATACTCCTAGAAGTGAGCTATTTAATTCCTTTTATTATTTTTGGAGGGGGACTTAGGCTGCAGGAGTGGTGGCTTAGGGTTAGGCTGTGGAAGGGGAGGGTTAGGGTTAAGCTGCGGGAGGGGTGGATTAGGGTACTTACCTTCAGGCTTTGGGATTCTGACTGTCGGGGTGCTCTGTTGGTATTATGACAGCCGACATCCCGATGGCCAGGATCCCGTACCCAACCCAGATCATACCCCCTCAAGCAGCGAAATTACATGCCAAATGATTTAGCCACCACAACTGGCCTTATTTCCTGTAGGCAATGAAATGTCACACCCAAGCGGAAATGAGGCTGGTGGAGAGTTACCTTACCAGACCTGGGTGTGCCAATTGGTACACTTTTATATTTAGAAATGTTGGAATGTAGGAATAGATCAAGAAAAAACATGTTAATAACTTCACAAGGAGCCTTCTTAGTGGCCCTCTAAGTGTCCTGATTATCTACAAACACTTCTGAAGGAGCCACGGCTATTATTTTTTCTGAAGGACATCATGGGTGGCACTGTGTTGCTAAATCGTAGCACTCTATTTACCGAATGTAATCAGTATGGCACAGTACTTGGTTTATAAATCCTCATTAATTCAACTCCCATTCATCCTGGTTACAAATAGCCTATTTGTAAGTCTCTGTTTAACATTGCAAAGAAGGACAAAGAGTTATAGATCTCCTCAGACCACACCCAGATGTAGTTTCAACGCCAGTTGGCAATAACTGCGCTGTAGTCAAAATTAAAGAGTTTGCTTTGGAAGAATGTTATCATAGTGTCATATCTGCAGCACCTGCTCCAACATGTGGCCCTTGTTTGTTCTTCATCAAGGTCATCCAGGAATTAAATACCCATCGCCTGGAGTTTGTCAATGTAAAATGCTCAATAGACGGTGCTTGTGGCATGTCTTTTTTTTTTTTTTTTTTTTTAAAGCTATTGGTAGGCAACCCGTGATTATCTAGCTGTTGTGGGCTACAAGTTCTACAATGTCTGGCATGGCATGCTGGGGCTTGTAGTCCACCAACAGCTTTAGAATCACAAGATGCCTACCTCTCCTTTACAGTTACATGGACCCACAGAGCATGTTTTATAACATCACCATCTATAACCTCTCCCGACACACAAGTCCTTTAGGTTGTAACTTAATATGGGTAACTCAAGACCAAGGGTTTTAGCTTACATATAATGCAGAGGATAAAGGAAAAACTCCATAAATAAGGAATGCTGGTACTGCTAAACTCCAAGGTCTCTGCGATCCGTGGTTGCTTGTGAAAGCAACACAGCTGCGCTGGGATGGAACCATTAATAACCCCTGACACAGCACACATTCTAATCTTATCCTATATCATTTTATTTTCTCTGTCTTTATGGGAAATCTAATTCATTCTCTTATAAATAGAGTTATAACCGTTTTCTCTTATTAATTAATTTTCTGTATGTTTATTGTTGGAAGGAATAATTTCAAAAATGCATTGATTTATGTAGTGTATTGTTACTTTTTCCTGTGTTTTTTTTTTAATTGTATTTGTCAAAGGAATGTTTCAATAGTAATAGTTTAGGATCTTGGTGTCACACTTCCTGAACATACAAAGGCCTCTTTTTTTAAAATAACAGTTCTTCAATTCCCCTTTGGCAAAGCAACAAGGTTAAGTGAATTCAAAACAAATGTTTTGCATAATAAGGGATGTTTATACACAGTTGTGCTGTGCCAGTGATTGGGCCCGAATATCAAAGTACTTGTTCTATGCACAGTAAAGGGCCCCATACATCAGAGATGGATTGCCGCGATCCCGCGATGCTGCAACCCGGCATCGCAGGATCGCAGAGATGCAACATGTTGAATTTTCCCGATTTGACGATCGTGATCAAAAAATTATTGTGAATGTCTAATCGGGGACATTTAACATGCAAAATTTCAGCGATCCTGCGACGGATTGCTGAACATCGATGGTGGGCGGCCGGTGTTCCACCCGGCAGATCGGCATTTCCTATCGCATTGCAACATCGCAACAATCCGTCGCAGATATATGGGCACCTTTAGCCACTTGTAATCACACATGGGCCATCATTAAATCAGACACTGAACTATCATAATTAGGTGCCCATTTAACAACCATGCATATCCCCTTTAGCACTTGCTAAAGGGGTTATGTCATCCTTTTAGTATTTAACTATCAGCTGTAAGCTTTGTCACTGCATCGGTCTCGACATATTTAGATGGCGAGAGCAATGCGGTCCCTATTGTCAGCAATGGGGACCCGGCAGCAGCCTTTGCTGGCACTGTCGGGTCCACGTCGGGTTGAACAGTCATCTGCATGACAGAGCAGCCCGTCGCTGGTAACGATAGGCTGCCAGCAGTTGAGCGGAGGATCTGCTGCTGAGGTGAGTACTGATGAATACTAGTGGCATATTCATTGGTATCACTGCTATACTAAACTAAATATGCTGCTGGCATTTATGTTCATTGTTAAATATGCATTTCTTACACAGTAAGGGACAGCTAAGGGAAGATAGAATGAAGGAATTACTAGATGCCCTAGTATTAGATCTGTCTTTATTTTGTCTAACTAATATGTCCTTTTTTATTTTACTGTATACTCTGTTCCCTATATTGTCTGATGCAGCAAGCCTGTTTTGGAGTACATTCACAACAGATGTCTAATTTTTACAAAGCACACAGAATAGCAAAGAAACATCAATAAATATAGACATTATAGGCCTGACAAACAAGCGGTATAATTATTATTATTATTATTTTTTTTTTTTGCATGCAGGTAAAATACTGCCTGCTTTTGCATGTAGCACACACGTATTGGCCATTTAGAATTGTACTAGAGCACACTCTCCTTCCAACTCTAAGGGGAATATTTACTAAAGTGTGGGTTTATAGAAGTGGAGGTGTTGCCCTTAGCAACCAATCTGATTCTATGTATTATTTATCTAGTACAGAGGTTCTCAAACTCAGTCCTCAGGACCCCACACAGTTCACATTTTCCCAGTCACCCAGCAGGTGCACAGGTGTATTCATTACTCACTGACACATTTTAAAAGATCCACAGGTGGAAATAATTATTTCACTTGCGTTTCTATGAGGAGACCTGGAAAACATGCACTGTTTGGGGTCCTGAGGACCGAGTTTGAGAACCTGTGATCTAGTACACAGGTTCTCAAACTCGGTCCTCAGGATCCCAAACGGTGCATGTTTTCCAGGTCTTCTCACAGAATTGCAAGTGAAATTATTAGCTCCACCTGTGGCTCTTTTAAAATGTGTCAGTGAGTAATGAATACACCTGTGCACCTGCTGGGTGACCTGGAAAACGTGATCTGTGTGGGGTCCTGAGGACTGAGCTTGAGAACCACTGATCTAGCACATTCTAGAGCACAGGTTCTCAAACTCAGTCGTCAGGACCCCAAACAGTGCATGTAATCCAAGTCTCCTCACAAGTGAAATAATCAGCTCCACATGTGGATCTTTTAACATGTATTAGTGAGTAATGAGTTCACCTGTGCACCTGCTGGGAGACTTGGAAAACGTGCACTGAGGACCGAGTTTGGGAACCACTGCTCTAGAGGATAATAGCTAGAATCTGATTGGTTGCTATGGGAAACACCTCCACTTCTAAAAACCTGCACTTTAGTAAATATACCCCTATATCTATCTGCACATCTGTAATCCCTCCAGCTACCCTGCATGGTCTGGTCAAAATGCAAAGTGCAATTTCTAGCTCTGTTTACTCCTAACTAAAAATGTGGGTCTACTTGAATATATCGGGGAAGTGATGGTGGATGGTGAGAATAATGACTATATCGGGGGAGTGATGGTGGATGGTGAGAATAATGACTATATCAGGAGAGTGATGGTGGATGGTGAGAATAATGACTAAATTGGGGGAGTGATGGTGGATGGTGAGAATAATGACTATATCGGGGGAGTGATGGTGGATGGTGAAAATAATGACTACATTGGGGGAGTGATGGTGGATGGTGAAAATAATGACTATATCGGGGGAGTGATGGTGCTCTAGTAGACTTGGAATGGTGCACACATCTAAAATAAAAACATCCAGCTCAGGAAGGATGGCCCTACTGCTGCATCTAATGGCTTACTGTGATCGCTGGTCCTGTATATGCTGGAATTATGACACACAATACACTTTGTATGACACATAATAAAACTGGTTGAGTACTAATTCTGCCCTCTTCATGGACTGGCCAAACTCACTCTAAAATCAGGCATTTGGAAACCCCCCCCCTCTAAAAATCCTGCGTTTGCCACTGGGCTGAGCTCAGGGGAGGCTGCAGTGGCTGCTGGGACACCAAGGGGCGGAGCCAGTGCTGGCAGAGGACATGGAGGTAAGCAGCTCCCCTGCTCATTTCGCACTGCAGTTCAGATTACGCTATCCTAAGATGCTGACTCCGAACACACTGGAGAAGCGGAAAGCAGAGCTTTCCATCCTTTAGTGAATCACACTCATCATACTAAAGTAGGGTGATGCGATTCAGCCACGGAGCAGGGGTGCGGCTGGAGCAGTAATGAACTTCTCCAGGGTAACCCGCTCTGTGAATAGTACCAAGCAGAGAACAGCCCTATTCTGCTCCATGAATAGACCCCATGGTCGCTTATCAAAGGATCTGCGACGGCCGCTGTGTGATTGTACGCACACCCTTGGTGCTGCAAAGCCGCCGCCTCAATACATTTCCAGACGGCTGCATGCATTAGCCTATTTTCGCACAGCATCCGTGAATGGGATCGCAGCTGAGATCCCATTCGCATCTTTGAAGCAGGCCCCATGTACTAATTGTGTAGCAATAAAGGAAATGGGCTTTCTGATTGTACTCTGTATCTTGGACGGCACTATAATCTTGTGAGAATCTGTAACAGGAGATGTCAGAATGTGCCTCTTTGCGTCTATATTTAGGTGGAGTGGTAGACATACCGTATTACTGAAAGAAAAAAAAATACTTCCAGGAGAGGATTTGATGTCCACGTGACACACGAGTAGTACTGATTGAATTTTCTAGATGTCTGTGTAAACTTTTTATAGAAACGTATGCAGCCCAGAGTTCTTACACACCTCACTAAATAAACAGGGGTTCATTGCTAGCAAACGTGTTATTTGAAAGCAAGTGGTTTGCTACTCGAGCTAAAGAAAACAGCATTGGCAGCTGTTAGATGGAAAAAAAAGACAGATATAAGTCTAGGATCTTCTTCCATTAACTTTAATGCAGACGCAAAGCCCATCTGGATTTTTCAGTTTATGTATTTATTTTTACATTGCATATATTGTTGACGTAATGTTAATGAGTGTATGCAATAGCTCTTTCACATTATCACACTTATACCCCTTTTACACCAGAGCCAAAACCTGGGTTTTTACTGGGTCTACCCGGGTTGCAGCTCAGTGTAAAAGGGTCACTGAAAAATAACCTGGGTCAAGTGACCGGGCAATCCAACCCAGGTAGCTACCAGGGTCGGATGGTGCAGTATAAACGGCGCAACCCGGGTTATCTGACCTGGGTCATGCCTGAAATGAGCTGATTGGTGGCTGTGGAGCAGTCACCTCCCACTTATTATGACCTCACAAGCTTAGCAGGGCAGACATGGGTTCAGTGAGAACGGGGCTGACCTGAGAATAACCCAGATCGATGGTGTTGTGTAAACGGTGTCTGACCTGTGTTGGAACCATGTCTGAAAACCCAGGTCGGACCGCGGTTTTTGGTGGAAAAGAGGTATAAGAGTGTTTATTGCATGTTAAAACAGTTATGTACTGTATGTTGTATTTGGGAACAACCTCTCTGTCTTTTATTGTAGTGGAGTAGGGGGAAATAGTGTTTTCTTTTATAATTAATATTAATATAAATGTCTTGTCAGTATCTTTTAGGGATACAGTAATAAAAAGTGTGAGTAATTTTATGTTGTGTAACAAGCTAGCGAATGCAGCAAGATATCACTCAGTATTCAAATGTATTCAGCGAAGAGCATAATAAACAGTTTTAACAACATTCTATACAGTAAATAATACTACAGTACTAATAATAATATTATAGCAACAGAAGAGAGGCCCTACATGGCCAAATTTTATTAGGCCTCAGCACATCACCTGCACTAACCCTGTTTTAAAGTATAGATGTGCGGGTTTGGTTTTACTCAGATTTACTTGGATCTCAAAAACTGCATTTTATTGGCTATCGGCTATCATGTGTTTCGGATAGCCAATAAAACAAATCCGAACTAATCCAAACTTGTGATAATTTTGGCGTAAAGAACCGAGTAAATCCAAGTAAAAACCGAACCCGCACATCTCTATTTTAAAGTGGATCTTCCACCTAACTAAAAATTAATTAAACACAGAAAATGTCTTACCCCTAATGTGTTTTGGTACAACCAGTGACCTTCACCTACTGATGAAGTTACTATGCTGTAACGAAATGCATCATATACTTCACTAAGTACTTTGCTCATTCAGATACCTAGGACTATTACTTTTTATTATGCACTGAAACACTCAGCGGACATAGGACCTGATTCAGTGATGTACACTAACCCGATGGTTAGCGTACATCTCCGATGGTTCAGGGTCTGCTTGTGCAGAATGAGTCCTGCGATCTCGCTCACAGACCCCCCCCCCCAAAGCTGCAGCATGATTGGCATCCTGCAGCATTTGGGGGGTGGAGCGGGTGCATGGCTGGCCACCGATCTAGGAAACGGGGATGTGTCGCCCTCATTCCCAGGGAGGGACGAGGCCAGGGTCTGCGTTGGTGGATGCAGATTTCCTGACCTAGCAGCTGCGGGCCAGAAACCTGACCAGGCTGCAGTAAGCTTCATCTTCCACAGCCTGGCCCAAGGTGCAACCATCACGACCGCGGCTGCGACCTCAGTCACAGTGCTGTGATCACAGATGCAGCACGGAGGTGTCTGTTTTCTACAGACACCTCCTGCTGCATTTGCATTATAGATGGGCGGAATTACACAGCCGCTTGTGTGCAGCTCTGCAATTCCGTCCATCTCTGAATCAGGTATTTAATTTTGCACCTTTCAAGGACATCACCAATTACACCACATGGATCCGAAAAGGCTACAGTACCAAGGTTTAAGCACACAGCACCCTTACTTAACAGTAGGTACCTGTACCTTGCCAACCGTATTCTTCCATCATGCTATTGAATCATTTGGGACATATTAAACAGCTGCATACCGGTATTGCATACATTTCTATAATTGACATAGAGCCTGTGTATGCTGAGTTGAATGATTTGTTGAAGAATAAAGATGAACTGTGGTTGCCAACACTATACAAATGGCTCTATGACTACTAAATTTACTAAGTATTTTAGGATTTTTTAAATCTATTATTTATGATTTCTTTAGACTTGGCTTCTTGGCGATCTTAGATTACCTTGAAGCCTGCCCCCTTCCACAAATCTCTACAATATAGTAGGAGTCTCTGATTACAGTGATATAGGATTTGGCTACAGTTGTCTCTCACGTTACATTAATGTTTCTTCCAAACTCAGCTGTTTATTATTTATGATATGTTAGAACCAGGGGCGTAATTAGGTATTTGAAGGCCCCATAGCAAAAGTTTGTAAGGGCCCCTATGTACAACCCAATGGTGAAAAATGTATATAATCTGTGTGGAGTTTGTATATTCTCACTGTGCTTGCGTGGGTTTCCTTTGGGTACTCTGGTTTCCTCCCACACCCCAAAAATATACTGGTAGGTTAATTGGCTCTCATAAAAAAAAAAAAAAAATAACCCTAGTGTATGTGTGTGTGCATGTGATATGGAATTTAGATTGTAAGCTCCAC
The DNA here is from genome assembly GCA_031769625.1 of Taudactylus pleione. NCBI lineage: Eukaryota > Metazoa > Chordata > Amphibia > Anura > Myobatrachidae > Taudactylus > Taudactylus pleione. Next base: position 12,909,606 of record JAUIMM010000112.1, read on the forward strand.
TGGGGTAGGGTGTGAATGACCAAGTATGATCTGTACAGCACTGTGGAATATGTGTGCGCTATATAAATAATTGGTAATAAATAAAATTAAATAAATATAACATGTAATTTTTTGACAAGAAAGATGGGCCCCCATCAGCTCTGGGCCCCATAGCAGCTGCACTCCTTGCCCCTATGGTAGTCACACCAATGGTTAAAACAGTGATTACCAACCCCGAAACACACTAACAGTCCTGGTTATAGTGATATCCATGCTTAAGCACAGATGGTTAAATCAAAATAAGTGAGGTACTATTTAGGTCACCTGTGCTCAAGTATGGCTACTGTACTGTTACTGTGCCCTGAGGACTGTGGTTGTGAATGAATCCCTGTGTTAGAAGATCATAAATCTCAAATTTACTGGCTAATCCTGGGGGGCGATGATTGGCTGTGTAAGAAGCTGATGGTTCTTCTCCTTCTTGTCAGCATTCGGCGCTTGGTGGAAGGGCATCACGAGGACATTGGAAACTCTATGTGACATTACAGTATATCACTCATTCAGTATTTTAGGTCCTGCCAAGAGAGTATGTCCATTTTCAGGATACATACTGTGTCAATGCCAATAAGGATGTTCTCAATTGGGACATGGTTCTTGTAACCAGTATAATGTATTGCATTAATCAGTGTTCAAAGATATTTTAACAACCACTTCGGAAAGAAAAGGTCACAGTTAAATTGTGGCGCACTCCGTAGGCAGCTGAAAAGGACTTATGAAAAAATGCATCTATCAATAGAGTGCAGTCCCACCCATCATAACCAGGTAAGGAAAGACTTTATACAGTTCAAGAGTCCTGATCTCCAGAAGTTGAATGACGAGAACACGGCTGATTCCACTTTGGAGCTTCATGAACATCAGCAGTCACTGGGGGAGATGTATCAAGAATTGGAGAGTGAAAGTCGAGAAGTTGCCCAAAGCTACCGATCAGCTTCTAATTGTTATTTATCTAGCACAGTCTTTGAAGTGAGAGAAGCTGATTGGTTGCTTTGGCAATTACTCCACTTTATCTCTCTCCAAGGCTTGATACATCTCCAATACTGTCTTTCCAAAACATTTCAATGCAACATACCAAGGGGTCTATTTACTAAGCAGTGTTAGGAGACAAAGTGAAATGAGATAAGGTGCCAGCCAATCAGCTCCTAACTGCCATGTCACAGGCTGTGTTTGAAAAATGACAGTTGGGAGCTGATTGGCTGGTACCTTATCTCCTTTCACTTTGTTTCCTAACACAGGGCCGAAACTAGGATATCTGTCACCCGGTGCAAGGCAGCAATTTTGCGCCCCCTCCCTTCCTGTACCCAGATTTTGTCCTTGCTCCATAAGGCAGTGCACTACTCAAACGTCCCTGATATAGTGACTTACATTATTCCACACACTGTAATGCCTATTACACATTATGCCACACACTGTAATGCCTATTACCAAAGTGCCACTTACATATTTGCCCGACACCATTTTATGCCCCACAATAAGGCTTCTAATTACTTTAAAATTACCTGCTCGTTGTCAGAGGTTTTATGCTCATTACCATTTCCATGCTCGTTGCCATGGGGTTTCATGCTTGTTGCCAGGGAGTTTATGCTCATTGCCAGGGGTTACATGCTCATTGCAAGGGGGTTTCATGCTCGTTGCTAGGGGGTTTCATGCTCATTGCCAGGGGATTTATGCTCATTACCAGGGGTTCCATGCTTGTTTCCAGGGGGTTTATGCTCATTGCCAGGGGTTACATACTCGTTGCCATGGGGTTTATGCTCATTGCCAGGGGTTACATGCTCGTTGCCAGGGAGTTTCATGCTCGTTGCCAGGGGTTTTTATGCTCCTTGCCATGGGTTTCATGCTCCTTGCAATGGGGTTTCATGCTCGTTGCCAGGGGGGGGTTATGCTCGCTGCCAGGGGATTTCACGGGAGAAGATGCAGCTTTCAGCATTTTCTCCCAGCAGCACCAGCGTTCCCGGCACTTCTGGGAACGCTGTGTGCATTGTGCTGGCCTAACAGACACTAGAGGTCCAGTAGGACATCTAGCATCTGTCTTCTTCATGGCGGCGGCCAGTTTTGGATGGCCGTTCTCAGCAGAGTCCATGCGGACAGCTAGTCCGCATGGAATCTGCTGAAAACGGCCATCCAAAAATAGCCGCCGCCAAGGTGGAGACAGACGCTAGAGGTCCAGTAATGCTATTATCTGTGCATGCTTCCTTAGGTTTCAAAATGCGTGGGGTCCCTCTCCGCCAAATCCATACCCAACTCTGTACCTTTTAGCCTGGGCTGGTATGGGACAACAAGGGGAAAAATTACGTGGATTCTCTCTATTTTCCTATAACTAGCACCAGGTTGAACCAGCTGGAGGGCACATTGCGTGGGGTGCCCCAGCCATAACTGCAACCAGCCCCAAACTGGTCAGCCCAGGACTGGAATTTCTCTGAAAGTCGGGATCACAAAATAAAATGGAGTACTCCCTCTCAGGCAACAACCAGCTCTGAGCTGAAAGGCCAGAGCTATTCCCCACATCCCTAGTGGCGGTGGATGCGGGCTTAATGGGAAATAATAACTAATATACTTCTTTACAAGCGAACTATACGTTTACCTGTAAAGAAGCAAGTCTGCCTCAGCATGTAGAGAAGAAAGCCTGCCCCAGCATGATGGTACTTGTGGATCAAAAGGTGCCAGCATGCCTGGACATTAAGGGCCCACTGGTATCTGTAGTCCGCATTTTGTAATTTTACCAAGACCATTGGGTGCCTACTTGAAATGAAGAGAAAGCCTCCCAAGGATTTGCTAAATATGAAATTGGTTGTTTAGGGATTTTTTTTTTATAAATTGCTAGAATATGCGGAGGCTCAGAGATCCAGGGCTGGTTATTGATTTGGGCTACCCCACAGAGGTTTTTTTTCTTAATTTTTAACCCTTTATTTCCATTTGATCTGTGCAGGCTTCGTTAGTTTGAAATGTAACTTAAGGGTTAAAAATGTGCTTCACATCTGCAGCAGATTGATGGCGGTTTTGTATAGGGGTTTGAAATCCGACAGCGGCGGATTTGAAACGGCAGTCAAAACCGATGCTTAGAAAATACTGTTTCATAGACTGCAATCCGGCGTGAGTAGCATGCTACTCAATATATACAACAGAATGATATTGAAAAGTCCATATAACCCCTCATTATTTCTGGAGTCTGCCCTGTCCCCAGGGGCATCATTAGAGAGGAGGGGGCCCATGTGCATCCCCCCTCAAGGGCCCCCTCTTCTTACCCCGGTGGCCCGCCGCTGACTGATGCCGCTGGCCTGCCACCGCAGAATCTGTAGACTCTGGGCACTAGAGTGTGCCCAGAGTATACTGCGCATGCGCAGATCCCCGGGGAAATAGTGCGGCTGCCATTTTCCCGGTGATTTCCTCACAGCGCATGCGTAAAACGCTGGAAAAATGGCAGCGGTGGCCATTTTACAGCGTTTTATGCAGCGCTGAGAGACCCGACGTGGGACCTCGGAGAGGTAAGTTTTAGAAAATATGGGTGCAGGGTGTGCATTGCACACCCTGCACCCATTATAAACACTTCCTTGCCTGTCCCACCTCTCCAGGTAGAATTGGGCGTAAGTGTCAGCTCCATGCAAATCAACACATGCATAAATGTATACAGCCTGTTTTCTAGGCATGTACAAAGTGTTACTATGCATTTTATGCTATGGAAAATGGTGTTGGTCACACTCTGCATCATACCAGTTGGGTGTAGCTCCATCTACTAAACAGCAGTCTCTGGGCCTGAGTAAGAGAAGAATACTATTGCCATCGCTGGTGTGATTTTGTACACAGAGGATGTGCGAAAATATGCTAATTTCGCAGACACAGGATTTGTATTGAGGAGGCCACAGGCGCCATCGCAAATCATAGCAACTGTGTTCTAATACGCAACCGCATACACAGATCTTTCGAGATCCTTCAAGTGGCCGACTTGTGGGAGTGTTGTGGGCGCGTAGGCACACTCGCAGCGTGCGAACAAATATGGGACGCCTGTGTCAGTTGGATCATTTGCATGGGGCAGGTGTTAGTGCTGATACTAATGATACTAATGATGATGTCTGCGGTAGCGGATAGAAAAACAGAGAGCAGGTCTAGCTATGCACATGAAGACGGATGGACAATCTGCATAAGCAAGGTAGAATGCAGGCTGCCGTGGCCGTACGGAAAATCAGATCAGGCCTATGAGAATCAGGCCCATTATGTGTATGTGTGAATTTTTTGTTTTTCTGTTTTGTATATGAGATTGAGAGTTGTACTTTATCTGTTGTATTAGAGATGGTTATTTGAAGCCTATTAGCCAATGTGTATTTTGGTAGCAAAACAAATGATCATAAGTGACGTATGCCAGATGTACACCTGGCACATACAGTATGCTTCAGCTACAAACCCGTACACAACTTGCAATAGTTGGCACTTTGAATATGTTCGCAATTGCAAATTATTAAACGTATTTCCAACATTTGGGACACAACTGCGGTCAAGCTCTGCACCAACTCCATGTTTTGGTAGTTCATGGATGTGACCTGGGCCCATCTAAAGAATGACAAGTGGAAAAGTGGCCCATAGCAACTTATCAACTTTGAGGTAGCATTTATCAAGTACTTTCTACAAAATGATAGATAGAAGTTGATTAGCTGCTAAGGGCAACTTTTCCACTAGACGCTCCAGGCACGTACTATGCCGTCTGTACAGCCACTCGGAGCACTCAGGGAGCATGGGCAACACAGGGCGCACTGCCACTTATCTATCTATCTATCCTAACAGTATGCAGTGTACACTACATGGATGAAGGCTTATGGAGGCCCCAGGGCATCTAAGTTGTAGGGGCTCCCCATCAAGCCACAGGAAGATTACCTCCACCCCCCACCCCAAGGCACACAGAGTCTTTCCCCCACCCCAAGGCACACAGAGCCTATCCCCCCTTCCCCCAAGCCACGTGGAGCCTACCCCCCACACACACACTTCCCCCACATGGAGCCTGACCACTCTATCCCCGCCCCTGATTAATCACCTCGCGATTTTCCGGCAGAGCTGCTCCCTGCTCCCCTCATCAGCATCACAGATGTAATGTGTCATGTGACGCCGATGAGGGTACTTGGGAGCCGCTCTGTGCTGTATATATACAGTAGAACCACGCAGCCGTGGCAGCAGAGCCCCCATCCGGGAACAGGTACCACTGGACACCTGTTCTTGGCAGGACAACACCGTCTCTGTGTGGAGGCCCATTTGTATGTGGAGGCCCCGGGTCGACCGCCCCTGTCGCTACCCCCTTAATCCGGCCCTGGTACACTATGTGGCTCCTACTGTAGCTAATAAAAGTTAATAATATATTGATATGAGATAAATAGTTCCCTGACAGAGGTCAATAGATCTGAGATAGATTTCATAGATAACCCCTAACTCCACCAAGCCTGGTCCTGAAAGTGTGAGAAGAATAGATGTTTCAGGATCCAAATCTCTTTTGAGCTTGCCTGAAGGGGGGGAATTTAACTCACCGCAATGACTAAGAAGTGCCTCTGGAACTATCGGAGGAGTACACTTCACTGCACCCATTCTCTTCAGCACTCTACTATAGGGATAGATCACACTAATATCTGTCTACATCACTGATTTTGAATGACCTTGAATTTACATACAACCTAACTTGTCATTTGGCTTATTAAACAAGCTGCTATTATACCAGTTCTGCTGACTGTAATTGCAATTGCAAAGGTATCTGGTATTCAGAATGTCAGCAGGTTCTGAATGTCGACAGTCAGAATGTTGACATGGCCACAAGGTTGACACGGATAATGCTGACATTCACAAATGTCGACATGGTTAAAATGTTACTAAACCAAACTGATATCCTCCGCACAAGATAAACAACCTAAATACACGTCCAAAGTTACAATTGTAAATTGGTCCAATGATCCAAAAAATTACTATCAAATTACTTAATTCAGATTGTCTGGGATGTGCCACCGCCAGACTTGATCCAAGGGGCATCGTCAATTCCAGGCGAAAAGTCCTGTATTTTTCGCATGCCGGACTTTGAGCCGACATCGCTAATTTTCCATTTAAAAAAGTATCGTGCTCGTCCCTGCTTATCCCCGTATTCAATTAGAAATCAGCAAAAACGGACCCCGCGAAACTGTAACATGCGAAAAGAACTGGCAGATTTGGGGAAATTAGCCTTACACCCCCAAAAGTTGCACTGATATTGGAGATCACTATAGAAGATACCCCCGAATAGGTCTGCTGAAGGTATTTGGGGTACTTAAATGATCTCAATAGCTGCTATTTAGCGTCTTAGCGTCTGGTGAAGAATAGCATTTAGCTGTGTTTTTTAGTAAAAATAAGTACACCTAGTAAATTTGGGGTACATGAAAATGGGTGCTAGCATATTTTAAAGTTGCTAAAGTGAAGTTTCACGAAACGTCAAAAATCCACCTGCCGCAAGCACCTGCAAACTAAAAAACACCTGGGGCATACTTGGAGCCCCCCCTGGAGTCTATTTCGCTAGTTTTTAAGTTTGTTCCCAAACTTTGGACTTTTTTGCCCCCAAAATGAAAGTACTTTTTTGGGGTGATCTAAAGAATTTTTTATACTTTTTTTTTTTTACGCAGTTTACCTTTGGGGGACTGACCCAAGGGTGCAGGTGGGTTCCCACAGCTTTGCATCCCAAAACCCCAATTCTGCACTTTTTTTCGACACCTATTCATAGGCAAAACTGTTTCTCAGGTTCCACTGAATTGAGTTTCCGCACAGGCGAAAAGTCTCCAGAATTGAATACGGAGGAAACTTATCGCATGGCGAAATGATGTCACTCGCGATGCTTTTTTGCAGAAAACGGCTTTTCGCACCTAATTGAATACAGCCCCAAGATGTAAACAAAAAAGAAGTATAATTGGCAGGTGCACCTGGGGCAGAATTTTGATAAAATATAACTTTTATTAGTACTAGTTAAAATACTTCAATTGTTCAAAGAGACATATATCTTAAACGAAATATAAATGCTTAACAAAACATAATGTACATACACTAACAAAACAACCATATAAGTGCACTAGATGTGTGAAAAAAATAATACAAATACACATATATTTTTATTGCAAAAAAAACAAAATAAATCTAAAATACACTAATTACTATGAACTACTGGTAATTGTGTTTCTTTTATGTATCTAGTAGTAATAATCTTGTATAGTGGCTGATACCCGTATTAGTGGTACTATCTCTATTATATAATGGTTAATACCCGTATTTGTAGTACCATCTTCGTTAAATATCTAAAATGGGTTGAAAGAAGGAAGGCCGTGAAATGCTCCTATCTAGCTTGTTATTATCAAGGATACTGGACCTCATTCAGAGTCGGTCGTTGCGGCCGCACGGTCGTACGCCACCGATGTTCGCTAAACTGCGCATGCGTAAAATTCGCAATGCGCGTGCGCAAACTAGATATTACGATCAGAAATTGCTCTCTCCTTCAACTTGGCCAGGTCGTTAGTTTGAGTGACAGGATGAGGCGTTTGTGGGTGGTAACAGGGGAAGGTGCTTGTGAACGGGGGAGTGGAGATCCGAACGCAGGCGTGCCTTACTATGCAAACGGCGTTTTATGGGAGTGCATAATTAACTAAATAGTGTCATGGCACATGTGACATGGGAGGTTTTTACACTGACTTGATCGTAGTGCTTAAGAGAGGGTATGGTCAACCTTAAGGTCTACGAACATCTCCGATGGTTCCCGATGGTCTCGATTAATCCTTATATGCCCGGAGATGACGTGTAATGGGAATGAGAAGGGGGCGTATTTTTAGTCTTACGGCCGCATCCTCCCCTCGCTCATCCAGCTAACGATCCCATCTTAACGACGCAACTTGCGAGCGCTTCATTTGCATATCCGGACCCTTTTACCTTACGACCGTGCGGCCGCAACGACCGACTCTGAATGAGGTCCACTATCCCTGCCATTCTAGTGACTCTGTCTGTGTATAATTTTGTTGCTGATTTTAGTATGTGGGTGGTTATTAATGTATCCAACTGTTGTTACTTGTTTGTCACATCATTAATAAGATTTGCCATACCTATAATGGCTTTTCAAATACTAAAGGAAGAAATTCAGTGCTGCAACTTTATTTATGGTGTCCATAAGTTCCTCCCGAATTCCACACAAATGCACTAATTGTGTAATAATATCAAGATAACCTGGAAGTAACTATTTGTTCATATATCATTATTCAGTCAAATATGTGTCTATCGTTCAGCAACACTTCAGTTCTCACATTAATTATTATCAGGATAATGAATAATCTTGATCTTTGGGGTATGTACCCCTGCGCAGCTAAAAACTTCTGGCACCTGCGACGGGAAGCTGCTCAGGGATAAGGTCACCACCCTCTTCTTACAGTGTCCGTCAAAAATAATCTTGCACCTTTTGGTGCTACCTGAGCGCTATCCTTATGTATTTTCTTTTGTATGTGACGTGTATTAGCTTGACGAGCATTAGTTATGTTGAATGCTATCGCACAAAAATATACAATATGCTACTATGTAATAAAATAGCACGGTCATTAGTTATGTTGAATACTATCGCACAAAAAAAACATACAATGTGATACAATGTAATAAAATAGCACAGTCATCAGTGTTATAAAATAACCAACGATATTTTATTTTAATATTGAAGGGAAGTTAATACATAAAATATAATGGTATCAAATACATGATATTATGTAAATGATATTTATTAGCCAGCTGTAGTTAGTTAAAACATGTATCTAAAACGAAAGAAAAACGTAGGGTGAGGGTGAGTGGTTGGAGATGTGTTAACACAGGACTTACGGACAAAATGTGTATAGTGTTGGGATAAGGTCGGGAAGGGATAATGGGGATGGAAAATGACAGTTCCGTATTCTCCAGGGTGTCTCTGTACTCTACTTGGGTACTGTTTATTTAAATCCTGTGCAGTATGTTTGTATCCCCATCGGGGTCCAGTGCCATTGGGAGTCTTTGTTACTGAGTTTGGTATTGCAATGCTGTGCAGAGTTTAAATGCACTCTGGCCCTGATTCAGAGCCGGACGCTCTGACAGAGCGCTCACTCTGAATCAGGGCCGTCCCTTCTCCTTTTTGGAGCGGCCTCCTGGCCGCTCGCATAGCTGTGGGTGACCACCCACAGCTATAGCGAGTGGCCAAAATGAGCGGCCAAAATGAAGGTCGCGATGGTCAAGACCATCGCAACCATCGGGCTTGCGACGAGACCCTTGCGGTAGGGTCTCGCTGCCGCAAGCCCTGGAGTGCTTTTGGCTCTATCAGAGCCAAAAGCACTCCCACTGACATCACTAGTGATGTCAGTGGGGCGGGACCCAGAAGGTACAACCTCGACAGCACACCCCCTTTGGTGCGAGACCCATAACGACGACTTGGCCGTCGTTATTCGGGTCTCGCGCATGCGCACGACGGAGCAACCTCTTGGGCACCATCGACCCACTAGCGAGCGCTCAGCCCTCGCGAGCGGGTCTGAATCAGGCCCTCTGTCTGTGTAATCAACCGGCTGTGTAAATGATCTGCAGGATTGGCCTTGAGATGGTGTCAGCAGTGTGTATAAGTCCCGTTCTTGGGTACTTACCGCGTCCTCGAGGGGCAGGCTACGATGTCGGTACCTGGATGTCTTGCTACCACTGCTGTGTGCTCCGTTCGGCAGCTGCTGGCACATGGTACACTTGGGTCGGTATGCAGTCGGGAAGCCGGCGGACCTAATCCCGACAGCCGGCTTCCCGACTGCTTTATCCCGGCGAGAGTTAAATGCCAGTCGTCTAAATGTAGATGCCCTGTCATTTTACCGATGCCGGGAGAACGGCGCCCCAACATCCCGATCGAAGGGACGCCGGGCACCTGTCGCGGATAGCCGCGGGGTGGGGGGAGGGTTAGGTTTAGAGGGGGACTTATGGTTAGGCACCCCCCCGGGGGACTTAGGTTTAGGCGGCATGGAAGGGGGGGTTAGGTTTAGGCACTTAGAGGGGGGATTAGGGTTAGGCACTGGGGGGAAGGTTAGGGTTAGGCACCCCTAAGGGATTGTCAGGGTTAGTGGAGGGAATTACGGACAATCGGGATTTTCACCCATGTCGGGCAGCCACTGTCGGGATTCCGACTTGCGTTCGGATGTAAATCATACAAATTTTTGGGTCACATGGTTAAAATGTTCATAAAGTCACCCTTTAACATATTGACACCAGAATGTCGGCAGTACATTTTTTTCAGGGTATGGTTAGGCTAAAATATGCAAATAACTGTGTGTTGACCTTCTGGTGTCAGCATATTAAATATTGACATGATGAACATGTGGACATTATAACTATGTCGACATTTGTGAACGTCGACATATTGATTGATGACCTTATGTCCGTGTCGACATTCTGGCCATTGGCATTCAGAACCTGCCAACATTCTGAATGTCTACTTTTCATACTTCACCCAATTACAATATTATGTGACACAGAGGTCTATGTACTAAGCCTTGGGGAGAAAAAAAGTGAATGGAGATAAAGTACCAACCAACCAGCTCCTAACTGTCATTTTTCAAACACTGGGCCTGATTCAGCAAGGAACGCAGTTACAAATGTGTATGCTATTGGTTGATTGTTGCGTACTGTGCATGCATATGCATTGCAGTGCGCGTGCGCAAACTCGCCATTGAGAAGGCACGGACACCATGGGCTCCACGCAGGGCACTGGCAGATTGATTGACAGGCAGAGGGTGTTTGGGGGTGGTGACGGGTAGGTGGTCATGGCGTGTCTGTGCATTTGAACGCTGTTGCATGGGTGTGTATAAATTAGCTTGAGCTTTCCACGTGACCTGGAAAGTTAGTGTGAGTAAAGTCTGACCTATCGCAATGCTGGGTGTGGATTCAATGTTCTTCGATGTGTCCGATGTTTGGCCTGGTTTGGGCAGTGTTATGAATGTGAGCGTAGGCAGAGGGCGTGTGTATGTTAGCCGTACGACGACATTGCGAATGCTGCATTTGCATATATTCGCCTAATATCTGCCTACAGAATTGCACACAAGTCAGCAACTGCGATCCAAGCTGAATCAGGCCCACAGCCTGTAAAGTGAGAGTTAGGAGCTGATTGGTTGGTACTTTATCTCTCTCCAAGGCTTAATGCATACCCTACAGTTACCACAGGATTTTTATGGACGCTACAGTTTGGCACTTGTTTCGATATATCATTAAAACAGACATAAAAAAACACAAATTGTACAAACTGCATCTTGTTGATCTGTGTTACATACTGACATCCATGACATCCAAGAGATTTCTAAGAACTGAGGGCCTGATTCAGACCCACTCGCGAGCGGCTGTCCGCTCGCAAGTGGGTCGATGTTATGCACTGAGCATGCGCACGACGGAGGGAGCTCCGTCGTGCGCATGCGCCAGACGCGACGAGCGAAGGAAAGTCCTTCGCTCGTTGTGTCCGATCAAAGGGGGCGTGCTGTCAATGTTGATTGACAGCACGCCCCCTTTGGTGGGCGTGCCGGGGGCGTGCCTCCCTGACGGGGGCGTTCCCACGGGAACGCCTCCCGTCAGAAGCCGGCTCACTGACATCACTAGTGATGTCAGTGGGAGTGATTTTGGCTCTGATAGAGCCAAAATCACTCCGGAGCTTGCGGTTGAAAACCTCAACCGCAGGCTCCGGCTCGCAATTTCGATGGTCGCGATGGTCTCGACCATCGCGGCCATCACAAAGCACGCTCGTATAGCCTGTGGGTGGTGACCCACAGCTATACGAGCGTCCAGGAGGACGCTCCATGAAAATGGAGCCCGGCCCTCATTCAGAGCGTGCGCTCTGCTCAGAGCGTACGGCTCTGAATGAGGGCCTGAATCCCCATTCCAGGTATTCTGAACGCACCAGTAATTGAAGCCATGCTGCCTCTTTATAGAAAAACAAGTTGCATTTTGAATGGAGAATCGTGTTTGACCTGCAGGTGGAAAAACAATGCCCCCTCCGTTTGATCTCCTAAAATTAACAGTTGCTCCAGTGTGAAATACGATCTCACCCACTGTTACATGCTTTTGAATCTGGAACGTGACCTATAGGATTACCCTAGGGAAAAAAGAAAACATGCAAACCATATATAAAATGATTCTCTTGTGTCCCCTCAAGCTGACATTCGTCAGTCGTATTCGTAGATAGATATAGAGGCTGATTCAGAGACGGAGGCTCCAGCGTCCTCGTCTGCGTCTTGTGTCGGTATTGGTTCTGAAACTTGATGCAAATACTGGAGCTCATTCAGACCCGGACGCTAAGCTGCGCTCTCACGCAGCCAAAAGGGGCCGGGTATGCAAATGCCGCGATCGCACTGTCTGGTGAATGGACACCCTCTATGTCTTAGAGAGCAACGGCAGAGCGAACACCTGCCGGTATAAAGCCGCCCACCTGTCTTTCTTAGCACACCTTATCTCCAGGAAGTGTGTGATTAATCGGTAACATCGAGAACCATCGTAGCTGCACGCAGTGCTTGAGGTAGACCCTACCCCACTGCAAGCATTGCGATCACTGCTGACTAAAATACAGCCAAGTGACGTGTACAATGATGTTTCTTTGCTAATTATGCACACCCATAAAACGCTGTTTAGACGCCCAGACACACCTGCGTTCGCACATCCACTCCCCCGTTCACAAGCACCTTCCCCTGTTACCACCCGCAAATGGCGCTATCTGTCACTCAAAGTAGCGTCTAGTCTGTGTCCTACGAGCGCTCAATTCCCGACCACAATGAGTGACTCACGCATGCGCATATTGCCGCATGCGCAAACGTGCGATTATCAGCCAGAGCGTGTGTTCGCAGCTTAGCGTCTGGATCTAAATCAGGCCAATACCGATTGGTGCTCCTTTCGACGCAGCCATCGGTCACATCATCGAAACGTGAAGCAGCCGCATGCTATGCACAGATTACCCATCACAGTGAGGCCTCCAGTGTGAGCGATTATGATTCTACGGACCTGATTCAGAGATGGACTCTAATGCATTCGCATATGCCATATGCCATATGCTAATGGTTCAAAAGATCATCCAAGCATAGAGACGCCCACTGATGCCTTCTTACCTGCGTACGTCATCGCTTACCAGCGTAAATATCGGTAACATCGGCGCACAGCGGCAGCTATCTTACCCTTGCGGAAGGTCTGACCAGCCGCAGACTCGGCAGCTCATCTGACACGCAGAGCTGCGTATGCACTTGCAGTGGCTAATTTATGCATGCCCATGTAACAGCGTTTAAACGGATAGGCACATGTGCGATTTACTGACCACTCCCCGTTATCACCCCCAAATGCTGACAACCTGTCAGTACCTTGGATTGAGAGCCTCTATGCGTTCGTAATCGCAATGCGAGCACTGCACATGCACAGTGCGGGTTATGCACATGCGAAAATTCAAACAATGGCTCGAACTGCGTGAAAATTAGTTTAGCGTTCAACTCTGAATCAAGTCCTAAGTTTGCAACCATGGACACCAAAGACGGGAGGGCCGGAGAGTGAACTCTTGGAGGGTCCCGGCGGGGACACGGGTCAGTTGTACATCGGGCAGGGAGAGAGAAGACGCTTTTGCTGTGTGCTGGGCTGTGGAGGATCCAGGGAGGCAGATACTGTAAAAAGTGTTAAGGGAGGGGGGGGTATCAAACTGATTGTCCCCCACCTTGGATTTGCCCCAGGCTGAGTTGCGTGCAGTGCGTGGTGCCACTTTAAGGCATCTCTCAAAGTATTTTTCTTAAATTAGTTTTGGCAAGCGAGCGTGACCATGCATCCCTCGATTTGGCCATGCCCCCAGTACCTGGGCCCGTCCCCGCTCTCATTGGCCATTTTCACAACCACTTTAGCGACACACTTGCAACATAACACAACCATAAGATGAAACATCTCAGCCCAGGTATGCCCAACACACAGAGGCATCACTTACCTCCATGGCACCCAGTACGGCAGGAGTAGCTGTATTGCGTGCCGTAGGCGCACCCGCCCAAAAGGGGGTATGGCTTAGTGAAAAGGGCATGGCCTAATCGCATGAAGCCACGCCCTTATATGTGCCGATCTTGGGGGGCGTTACCGCCTCCAATTCTCGGCACACAATGGGCTGCCCCAGCGCTCCTGCAGCTGCTGGAGCAGCCCACATCTCTCCCTGCCTCTCTCCATGTCACGGTGACACCATTCCACGGGGTGACACCAAAATAGCAGAGCAGCTCTTCTATTTTGGTGTCACCCCCTCGGATGATGTCACCCGTGCGGCCCGTACCCCCCACACCCCCCTAGTGACGCCAGTGCCAACACATTTTCAAGACATTTCTGAGATCATGCACAGCAACTGGGATTCTGTGCGCACGAACTCTGGGCGATGCGCAGTGCAACTTAGACGCAAGGGCAGAAGAAAAAAATGGCTCAGCCACGTCCAGCATTAACATTGCGTCCAACTCAGTATTAAGGCCATAGGGCCTGATTCAGAGCAGAACGCTCTGACCAGAGCGCTCGCTCTGAATCAGGGCCCTCATACCTGAAAATGGAGCGGCCTCATGGACGCTCGCATAGCTGTGGGTTACCACCCACAGCTATAGCGAGCGTCCATGATGATGGTCGCGATGGTCAAGACCATCGCGACCATCGGGCTTGCGACGAGACCCTGCGGTAGGGCCTCGCTGCCGCAAGCCCAGGAGTGATTTTGGCTCTATCAGAGCCAAAATCACTCCCACTGACATCATTACTGATGTCAGTGGGGCCGGACTCAGACGGAAGGCGTTCCCATGGGAACGCCTCCGTCTGGCAGCCACGCCCCCAGCACGCCCACCAAAGGGGGCGTGCTGTCAGTCACCATCGACAGCACGCCCCCTTTGGTGCGAGACCCATAACGACGGCCTTGCCGTCGTTATTCGGGTCTCACGCATGCGCACGATGGAGCTCCCTCCGTCATGCGCTTGCGCATTAGGGCACCATCGACCCGCTTGCGAGCGGGTCTGAATCAGGCCCATAGTGTATACATTTATTATAACAATAAAGGATTGAGTCAAAATAACAAAAGAAATCCTCTTTCCATAGTAGTGCTACAGATAGTTATGTATATCTTGTGTCTATAGAAATGTACATTGTATTAAGTATGGAAAAATTATGTTGGTGGAGCTGGTGCTATTACTATCTATCGATTGATAGTAATATTTGCCGATTTGAATATGACCTATTTAAGGATAAAAATAGGTGAAAGGATGTACTGCGGCCTTGTGCTCGGCATGGGTGATTTACAGCCTATTTCTGGGACCTGTGTATTAGAAAATAATATAGAAAATTAAAGTGTTCCATTGTAGCGAAACAAATGTAAAAGGGAAATTAATATTGTCAGCGCTACATGTCGCGTTAAATGTTCAGACAAAATATATCAAGCTGTGGCTTAGGGTTACATCTATACTAGTGGCAGAAACCTTAAAACACCCCATAAATGGTAAAGTGTCTCTTTTCTTGTAAAAATGCAGAGGAACTATATTATCAGCACGTTTGTATATGTTCTTAAGAAAACAAGGACAGATGCCAGCCAGGAGGATTACTGACGGAACATAATCTTTAATCTTTTTTTTGGGGGGGGGGGGGGGGGGGCTAGAGTCTTAGGCAATAAATCACTTCCCAACACTGCACTTCTGGACTACCCGTAATGATTCTATGTAACGTAACATATTGCCAAACATAACATTGTTTATTTTACTAATGTATACTTAAGTAGCCACCCAAATAGGAAGCATACGAAAAGTGAAAAAGAAAAATATACGCAGCAAAGCAAAACACCTCATATTACATTATGGGTTCTACAATGTTATTCAGAGGCATGTCATGATGGTATTTATATTTACATATAAAATAAGGTGATTTACAGTTTAATGCATGAAGTGTTAACAAGTTTGTTTGCCTTTGTTGTGCCATTTTCTTCAAGTGTAATGTTTAGAAAATAATTATTTAACAAATTATATGAAATTATATATTTTTTTAATTTGATGATCAGGTACTAAAGTGAAAATTGCAGTTTGAGCACTTGATTTCAAATCTGAAATGTCTGACAAAAAACTAGCACCTCGCGTTATGATCATAATCACATTGTACTGTAATTTGAGTGATACAGCCCACAAATCAATAAAACATACTCAGAAATGCCCACAGCATATTGGTAAATGATATTTTATTCTTATTATTACCAGTTATTTATATCGCGCATACATATTCCGCAGCGCTTTACAGAGAATATCTTACCATTCACATCAGTCCCTGCCCCAGTGGAGCTTACAATCTATATTCCCTACCACATGCTCACACACACACACACACTAGGGTTCATTTTGTTGGGAGCCAATTAACCTACCAGTATATTTTTGGAGTGTGGGAGGAAACCGGAGTACCCCGAGGAAACCCACGTAGTAGTTTAGTCATAGGGGTATGTTTATTAAAGAGTAGCCAGTGCTACCCCAACCTGCCCCGTAGCCCGCCTCCGCTGAGTATTCCTTCTGTGCGGATAAGGGGTGTAACTGCTGCCTGTGATTGGTGGAGCTTCTGGCCTACTGTTCTGTTCAGTTGTAGTGAAGAGTATTCAAATTGTGCTTAATAGATCTTTGGTACAGTTCTGCTCTGCTGGTGTCTGGTGAAGGTAAGCCAAGGCAAGGAGGTTGGAAGCCAGGGCTAGCTGTGATCTTGGGGTCTCTAGCAATCTATTATGATTCATGGGGTGTCATTGGCATATAAATAGGACATGAGACATGACTTGAGGGTGATCTGGGGCATAAAAAGGGGCATGACGGGACTCTGAGCTGACATAAAAGAGCATGATGGGTCTCTGGACTGGCATATAAAAGGGCATGGGAGGGCTCTGGGACATATAAAGGGACATGAGGGGTCTCAGGGATATTTGAGACATGGCAGGGCTCTGGAATATGTAGGAGCCTTGGGGGGGGGCTCTGCATATGTAGGGGCATGAGGGGACTTTGACGCCATATAAAGACCTATGCACAGCTGTAACTAGGGCGGTGCAGCCGGTTCTCTCACACAGAGAGCACATGCTCTGCGGGCAGTACTGGCCGTCTCCACCTGTGTATGCGCCGTTGCCACTGACTGCTCACTGGACTTCTGCCGGGCAGAGTCAGGATCCTCTACCTGGCTGCTGCTGGGCACAGCCGCACAACAACACTGCTCCTGGGAGGGTGGGCATAAGTGTATAAGGGGCTCTACCATGGCATAATGTGTATAAGGGGTTCTACTGTGTTGTAACATGTATAAGGGTCTCTACTGTGGAATAACATGTATAAGGGTCTCTACTGTATCGTATAACATGTATAAGGGACACTAGTGTGTGATGTATTATGTATAGGAGGTACTACTGTGTGGTGTAACGTGTATAAGGGCAGGGCCAAACTAAGATTTTTGTCACCCGGGGCAAGACAGTAATTTGGCGCCCTCTGGCCCATCATAAGATGGCCCTTTCTGACATAAATGTAATATCCATCCCTAAAAAATATTAGTTAAGGTTTCTTAAATAAAACCATCAAATGTCCAAATTATTTTATTAAAATTACAAATATTGACTGAATAAACAAATTATGGCCCGTACACACGGTCAGATAAACTGCACAATTTTAACGATAACGATCAAATCATTATCATTAAAATCGTACAGTTTCTGAGACCTGCAAATGACCAAACGATGGTCGATGCGCGCGCACGAATGGTCGATGATGACCATCGACCGTTGCCCGTGTATGCAGGCCAACCTGATCAATATCAACAAGGTTAGCCTGTTTACTATAGGGAGGCACAATCATTAATTGCGGGTTGTTATAGTTGTTAGGGGTTAATGCATATGTTGGATGGTCGATAACGATCATTATCTTTATCTGATAGTCTGACCGTGTGTACCCTCCATTACACATAATGCTACATATTCTAATGCCCTTTACACATAATGCCCCCCTGCAGCAATGCCCCTATAGTAATGCCCCCTGCAGTAGTGCCCCTATAGTAATGCCCCCTACAGCAGTGCCCCTATAGTAAAGCCCCCTGTAGTAGTGCCCCTATAGTAATGCCCCCCTGCAGCAGTGCCCTTATAGTAATGCCCCCTGTAGCAGTACCCCTATAGTAATGCCCCCTGCAGCAGTACCCCTATAGTAATGCCCCCTTCCGCAGTGCCCCTTTAGTAATGCCCCCTGTGGTAATGCCCCTGCAGCTGTGCCCCTATAGTAATGCCCCTTGAGGTAATGCCCCCATAGTAATACCCCCTTCAGCAGTGCCCCTATAGTAATGCCCCCTTCAGCAGTGCCCCTATAGTAATGCCCCCTGAGGTAATGCTCCCTGTTGTGCCACTTACACAGGAAAAACAAACAAACAATACTTACCTTAAACCCCGCTCCTGCGTCCACCGCCGTCCGGTCTGCCCAGCTGCTCCTCGGAACTATGGGATAGACGTCATGATGTCTATCCCATAGTGCCCGTGGGGGGAGCCGGAAGCTGGAGTTCAGGAGAGAAGGGGCACTAATGTGTGGCGTAACATGTATATGGGTGGCACTACTGTGTGGTGTAACATGTATAAGGGGCACTACTGTGTGGTGTAATGTGAATGTGAATAACTTACACTACTGTGTGGTGTAATGTAAGGGTACTATTCTGTGACCACGCCCCTTCCCCATGAAGCCACACCCCTATATTTTTGGCATGTGCCTTTCGAGCGCACTGTCTCCATTTTGAACAGGGGAGGGGCGCCAATTCTCTTTCTGGCATAGGGCACCAAAATGTCTAGTTACAGCTCTAGGCCTATTGCATATGTAGGGGAATGAGGGGGCTTTGATGTTATACTGTATAAAAGGGTATGAGGGGGCTCTGTTTGGCATACAGTAAATAAGGGGCATGAGGGGGCTCTGTCTGACATATGTTGGAGCATGAGGGGGCTCTGATGCCATATAAAGGAGCATGGCATATGTAAGGACATGAAAGAGCTTTGCTGTTATATAAAGGGCATGAGAGGGCTCTTTCTGGCATAAATAAGGGGCATGAGGGGACTCTGTCTGGCATATATAGGAGCATGAGGGGGCTCTGTCTGACATTATACAGGGGCATGAAGGCATCACAAGGGGGTTGCGGGCCGCACCCGGATGTCACCCGCCGAGGGGTGACACCAAAGTGCCGACACCTCCTCAGTGACAGAAGCCGGGTGCTGCACTGTAGCATTATGTGCAGCACTCGGCTCCTGACACAGTGAGGGAGCCGGCACTGCAAACACACCGGTCCCCAGCGGCAGGTTCAGGCTGCAAGGCCACACCCTCTACCCGCAAGGCCATGCCCCACCAGCAAGGCTATCCCGCTTTGTGCCGAAACTTGGCATTGTAGTGTGCACTACAAGCCCGCCTGCTTGCCTATACCCGTACTGGGTGTCACCAGAGGTATAGAAGTCACTGCATGAAGGTGCTCTGACTGTCATATATAGGAACATGAAGGGGCTCTGATGGCATATATAGAGGCATAAGGGATCTCTGAGGCATATAAAGGGGCACAAAGGGGTTCTGGCATATATAGGGGTATGAAGGGGTTCTGCCACATAATAGGGCGTGACTCTGGTATAAGTAGGAGCATCAGAGGGCTCTGATGCCATAAAAAGGAGCAAGAGGGGACTCTCACATATATAAGGGCATGACGGGGGCTCTGATGCCATATGCAACGCCATAAGGGGGCTCTGTCTAGGGTATATAGGGACATGAGTGTGCTCGGTCTGGCATATTTACAGTGGTCAGAAAATGGCCTGAAAGCTGACTATTAAAATGGTTGTACTCCTACTGCGGCTTGTTTTTTTCCCCTGCTCCAGAATACTGTACAATATAATGAGGATACAAGACTATATATATATATAGAGTGGTGCCCCTGTTCGACCGCACTGGTCAAACATGCCTCGAGCCGGCCCTATTTATAGAGCATGGAGAACCCAATCACAATTTTAAAATATTCCTGCATAAAACCTGTTGCGTTATTTCTAACACATTAAATAGCAAATAGTCTTTTATAATTAGTATAAAACTATAAACAGAAGTATGCAACCCTCACATCCAATCCTAATATGCTCTTTTTGGACAGATATGTCCACACCTGAAAGTCACGGTCACTGGCGATAAATATTGAGAAGGACCCTGAGATTTCCATCCTATTTGAAACTACTTACTTTACAGTAAAAACCAGCACAGACCTCTAATTACTAAATGTGTACCTGTCCAAGATCTTATTTGGCACAGGCTGATACACCCAATAAGTGGTACTGGGGTAGTTGGAAAACAAGTGGCAGAGGCTGTAAACAGAACATCTGTCATGTGTTTGAGCAAGTTATAGAGCGAGCTTGTGTACAGATATGGTGTAACAGCACAGCGTTCATTTCTCATGAGAAAGGCTCCGGTTTAGGTAGAAGTGCAGCCTTCTCTGTCACATTGAGCTTTCAGTTCAGTTGTTACAGGCAAAAGACATCAAAGATGAAAAACAAGAACCAATAGGTAAGATTCAGGGTTCGAAAGGGGGTACAGACAGTACACAATTAGGGAAATCAATGGGACATGCGCGAGGGCATTCAAAGGAAGCACAGCTTATACACTGGGCATGTGTATTGTATGTGCACTTTGTGTGTGTGGTGGATGGAGTTATGATGGGGGGCCCAGGCTCAGATTTTGCGCTAGTGTCTGGGAGATGCACCACTGCCTGTTCTCCTGGAGATCAGCTCCTGATGTATCTAGTTTAATAGCATAAGTAGGAATACACACCTACAACAGTTTTACTGTATTGGAAATGGCAAATGAAGCATAGGTGGTATTTTATGAACTACTGAAACCAGGGACGTTTCTAGAGAGGAGGGGGCCTGTGTGCAGTCTCCGACACGGGCCCCCTCCTCTCCTCCCGGTGGCCGGCAGCGCACTGAGCTGTGTGCGGCCAGCACAGGAGTTATAGACTCTGGGCACTAGAGTCTACAGTGTATCAACAGGTCACTGGGAAAATGGGCGTGGCAGCCATCTTCCCTTTACTGCGCATGCGCAAACGACGGGAAAATGGCCGCCGCGGAAATTTTCCAGTCGTTTTACAGCGTCGGACCCCCGCACCGATGTGGGACTCCGGAGAGGTAAGTAATATTATGGGTGCAGGGTGTGCGGAGCGGGGCCCCCTGGGCCCAGGGGCCCATGTTCCCCGCACACCCTGCACCCATTATAGATACGCCCCTGACTGAAACTGCATGTTATACGACTGAATTATAGGAGTACATGTGTGAATTATAGGAGTTCTACACATTAGGGATGCTAATTTATTCATTCACTTTTGTGTATCAACAATAATAATAATAATAATAATAATAATAATAATAATAATAATAATAATAAAAATCCACCAAGTTTTACTTACCAGGCTCAAAAACAGAGATCATTGTGATGGGAAAGGGAACATGGATTTGAGCCCGGAAGAGGGACCATTGGCAGGCATACCTTTGAATGTACTGGCGCTGATTCTTACTAGTCGCGGGCAAGGCCGCATTTAGCAAATTTCTGCAGACTGCACAGGCAAACATACACATTTTTGGGTTTCTCACGGCGAGTCTGGGTTGGATGTATCTCGGCTGTTTCTCTCCATTACTGAATGTAAACTGGGCTTCAGCTAGGTGTACGTACGCAGGGCTGGAGTAGGGCTCTATGCCGCCCTGCGCCGGCCATGCCCCTGAACCCATAACATCATGACGTTACACCTAAGGGATGGGGCCACTGGCACTAGGAAGTAGAGCACTGCTTGGAGCATCCTTAGGACACTCTGGGCAGCTCTACAGGCTGCAGGGTGGATGTTCCAGGCTGCTCTGTTGTAGTGCTACTGGCTGGAGGGTGCCCTTCCAGGCACCCTGCATGCCACGTGCAGGTACCGTGGGGCAGTGATGGTGCCGTTCCCAGGACCCTGCACCCTGGACGTCTGCACCGCTCACCCCGCCCTAGTGACGGCCCTGTACACACATAAGATAACCATCTAGTGGGCATGTAACAAACGATATACCTTAATTTTGTGCATGCTGAAGGAATGCCTATTTCAGTTGTATCTCTTGCACCAAGTATAGAATAGGTAGACGTGCCTATAATAGTTATGACGGGATGTAATCGGCATCCTGGCACACACAATGCCAGCGGTCAGAATTCCGGCGCCGGGATCCCGCCTCCAGAATCCCAACGGCTGCGATCCCAATGGTGAGTATTAAAGTTAGGTTTAGGGCTAGGGGTTAGGCATTAGAGGGAAGTTTAGGGTTAGTCTGCGGGTGGAGAGGGTTAGGGCTAGGGAAAGGGTCAGAATACTTACCTGCATATGATGGGATTTCCACTGTCGGGAATACGCCGCCGGGATTCTGACTGTCAGCATTATCAGCATTAGGATTGCGCACCCAACCCATTATGATGGGTCAGGGTGCTCTAGAAGGGTCTGGGGCAGTGCAGTGACAGTGGGACTCAGAATACTGGCAGATACTCCCATTAGACATACATTTGTGGCCAGCACACAGAATTTTGGCTGAGTTCTATGTGTAGATACTCAGTTACTGTATATTCTGTTGTTAATATTTTACCAAAAATACTGAAATATAGATAATATATACAGTCTCATTTATTTTCTATCTTTCAATGTATAGTTTGTCTGTTCCTAACTGCATTAACTATTCTTTAATTTGTATTCTCCAGCAGGTAAAGAAGCCGTCCGATATTTTACAGGAAACAAGTTTCTGTGCTGCTAAATCTTTTACCTGTTGGACCTTTAAACAACCATAAATTCTATGCAGCAGCTCTGTGTGGGCAAAGTCTATCTCAATGACCACCCTCCATACATTTATCTTACCATTTACTTGACAGCTCTCCCTTTTAAAAACTGAGATGCATATCGCTAGCAAAAACTTCACCTAAATTGTCCGAGTATAAATCACCTTTACTTTCCCCCCTGTGACAAACCTCTGTAAATGATTGTATGTAAACAGTGGCTCCTGGTTGCCATATTAGGATGAATTCACTTGCTTATTTTCCCTGGTAAATTACTGCTGTCCAGTCCCCTTGATAGGTCTGTATAATGTTGGGCAAATTCAGAAAAACCAGCAACAGAACAATGTCAGAATGTTAAAATCTGTTTTTTATCTGTCTCTTCCATATTCATTGCTCAAAAAAATAGAGAAGGATCAAAGGAGGCAGCATAGTGCAAATAGTGTAGCAACTAGAGTACAGCTATTATAATTATAATGTAATGAGTCTATGGGCTCTCTAGCATTTGAAGTGGATCTACATAGTTGTTACGAACAGTTTTAAATGATTTCCAGGGAACCTTTGCTGTTAGACCGATGCCAGTTAACAGATTGATGACGGGATACTGTCACCTGGTCCTCTGTGAAATACAGTTCACTTAATGATGTGTTCACTGAATTTTTATTATTAAGAGATCTATTTATCAAGCCATAAATTGTGCAGAAACAGCTGTGCCCGCATGGTTTAGGTGTTGGAAGAGGAGTACACTACTGCGCAGACTCCAATCTTCCTGTTCTCTAGGGAGGCTTCATGCCCTGCTCTAAGATCACCGCTGTGCTCACTACTGAGCAGGTGCATGGGCCATCTTGTTTTTACTGTGAAGAGTGTCATGGTGGGATACAGAAGTCTTCTACTTAGCTCCTAACTGAGAGACCCGGTTAATGCCTGCATATAAAGCTGTTCCAGCATCCTGCACCGCTACCTGTTTGCAGCATATACTTACTGGCTGGTGAGCTGTATAGAACCCCACTCTGCTCCATTACCAGTGTACATGTAACAGTGAGTATGGCTGTACTTGCTATCTCTCAATAAACCAACACCACTGGAAAAAGGAACTGGGCTGTTAAGAAACATATTTTGAGTCATCTGCTGGTGTGTGCCTATATAACTCTGCAATATCAATACCTGCACATACATCATTTCCAACATTAGGCACATCTAAGGAGCAGAGCCTAGCACAGGAGATATCTGATATGTTATCTCCTCTGGGCAGCACGATTGGTGTAGAGGTTAGCATTACTGCTTCACAGCACAAAGGTCATAAGTTCAATTCCCAATCATGGCTGATCAGTGTGGAGTTTATATGTCCTCCTTGTGTCTGCATGGATTTCCCCCAGGTGCTCTGGTTTTCTGACATGCCTATATATATGAGGGGCAAGTACATTTTTAAATAATATCATGGCATAAAGTCTGAGAGACTGAGCAAAATTAATTGCTTTGTAGTTTATGGATCATTCAGTGCACAAGCTGGTCTGTCTTTGTTCTGTTGCGAAGACCGTGCCCCTGTAATGGGGTCACCCAGGAGCCCCCACCTGCCCTCTTTGCAGATGCAGCGAAGGGGTGGACTTGGCGGCACTAACCTACATGGAGAGCAGAAGTCCTGAGGCAGCAGTGTGTGCTCCTCGTGTGAAGACTATTGGAAGCCTGGGCTATGGAAATTGGCCCGCCTTAGGTGAAGGCTACAGGAAGCCCAGAGGTGGTGGGAGGTGTCCCATATCTGGCGAAGGCAAAGCAGTGGTAAATCCATTGTTAATCCTCTTGTTAATCCTCTTAGACCATGGATATTGGCCAATAGGCCCAGGGAAGGCATTGTCAGGCTTTAGGCCTGTGCCAGTTTAGTTGCCACTCTCTGGAGGCATAAGGAGGCACTAATCACGGTAAGATTGTTCTGCTACTGTGTTTGGCGGCACTAGGCCAAGCCATAAAGGGCACTAGGCCATGTAGGATTGCTTTATTACTGTGTTAGGCAACACTAGGCTAAGGCATAAAGGGCACTAGGTCTTATAGGATTGCTTTATTACTGTGTTAGGCAACACTAGGCTAATGCATAAAGGGCACTAGGTCTTGTAGGATTGCTTTATTACCGTGTTAGGCAACACTAGGCCGAGCCATAAAGGGCACTAGGCACGGTAGGATTGCTGTATTACTGTGTTAGGCAACACTAGGCCAAGCCATAAAGGGCACTAGGCCCGGTAGGTTTGCTTTATTACTGTGTTAGGCAACACAAGGCCTAGCCATAAAGGGCACTAGGCCCTGTAGGATTGCTTTGTTACTGTGTAGACAGCACTAGGCCAAGCCATCAAGGACATTAGGCTCTGTTGGAATTGTAGCTTTATCCTCAGGGTAGGTGGGCAATAGGCCTCGGGCTGCACAGAGCATTAGGCCCATAATAGGAAAGGACTGTGACTATTACATTGTGTGGTAACTGTATAAGCGCATTACATTGTCTGGGTTTATGCATTGTTGGGAAGTACAGGAATAGCATTATAGGGAGTGCACTACACTCTGCCTGTGATTGGTGTGTCCATCTTGTCAGCTAGAGCTAGGGCCTGATGTGTAATGGTATAGTCAGGTTGTTGCGGGTGGTACATGCTAGGGAAAATAGGTCAGCCTAGGACTATTCATCCATCAAGGAGTCAGAAGTAGATCTGGTGACCTCAATTTTTGTTGTGTGCGTTGCCCCCACCCCCTCCCCTTCAGGCATTTTTGTTTGGGTTGCACTCCGGTACACTAAGGTGTAACCAGTCTGAGGACAAAAGTGCCAATGATGACATTTCACTGAGCCCATGGAGGTCATTCCAAGTAGCGCGTTTCTCATCTTTTTTCAACATTTTCTTGACAATAAAAGATGCTACTTCGAGGCAATAGCCCTGGCCAAGAAAGAGCACCTAATAAAATGCTGTCCTGGTGAAGCATCTCAGTATAGTGATGGCAATAGGCTTTATATACTGCATATGCCCTTCTCTGGTCAGGCCTTTCTTATAAGCAGAACCCACAAGCAGCATCTGAAAGTGGAGTTTATGAACAGAGACAAGCTAAGCTTGTTGGAGCTTTTTAAATAGCTCGATATCTCCACTCCCATAGAGAACTATAAGGATGGTGCTTATTTAGTGAATGCAGCAGTACTTTAGCTTAGTCTGTGATATCTCTGGTGTTAAAGACATAATAGTTACCTGCGTTACATAAACTTGTCTTAATTCTGTGAAAATTGCCCATTTTCACAGGATTCCTTTATCATAAACACCAGGAAAGCCCTAAATGGGGGGCTTCTACAATCCTGTAATTCAGGCTGTTGAGGGGTGTGGCCAAATCTGGGAGGTGTGGCCATGCCCCCTTGCAGAAAAGGACAATTGTCCCCCTCAGCAGCTGGCCCAGGCCCCTGGCCTATCCCACTGAGACCCTCTCCATGCCCCTGTCTGTAAAATTTAAATATACTGGGAATTGTGGTGTCATCACTTCAGTGTTCATTAGGAGAACATGTGTATTACAAGTAGAGATGTGCGCCGACCCCCGTGTTTTGGTTTTGGATCTGGATCTTCCCTGGTTTTGGATCTGGATTGGTTTTGCCAAAACCTCACGTCCGTGTTTTGCTTTTGTGTTTTGGTTTTGGTTTTGGATCTGGATTTTTTCTTAAAAAATAAAAAAAACAGCTAAAATTACATAAAATGGGCCTTTTTTATTCCTACAGTATTAATAACCTCAATAACATTTATTTCCACTCGTTTCCAGTCAACTTTTACCACCTCACAGCTCACAATATTGATTTTTTTTATCTAGTGATAGGGCCAAAAGATTGCATCCAGCTTGCTGGCTCAAAACTGATTGATATAATTATTAATAGAGTTGAGGACTGTGCAAAGATGATGGTTGGGATACCCTTGAGGATTGAATAACTGATAGTTGATAGTTGGTGCAGCTTTTGGCTGTAGAATTGATAATAAATTAATTAAAAAACAATTCATTGTGTGCAGCCCCTGGCTGTAAAATTTATAATAAAATAATTAAAAAACAATTCATTGGGTGCAGCACCTGGCTGTAAAATTGATAATAAATTAATTAAAAAGCAAATCATTGGGTGCAGCCCTTGGCTGAATAATTAATAAAAAGCAATTAATTGGTACAGCTCCTGGCTGTAAAATTGATAATAAATGAATTTAAAAATAAATCATTGGTTCCTAAACCAACCATAACATTAATTTAAAATGTCAGGCAGCAATGCCCCAACCAGCACATAATGGAAAGGAAAAAGGTGCAAGATGGAATAGTCCTTGGGCCCTCCCACCCACCCTTATGTTGTATACGAAACAGGACAGTTTAACAAACCAATCATTTCAGCAACAAGGACTGCTAATTGTGGCTGAAATGATTGGTTTGTTTGGACACCCATAAAACAAGCTGCGAATGTGATATGGACATGGAAATGAAAATGATCCCATACACAAATTGGCTTTACATTACTAGTTGTCGTCATCCTCGTCCTCGCCATCCCCATCCCCATCAGTGTGTACATCCTCTTCTTCACACAATATTAATTCGTCCCCACTGGAATCCACCATAGGTGCCTCTGTAATTTTTTCATGTAATTGTTGGTAGAGGTCTTCCTTGTGGAATTTGTAATTCATTTTAATGAACATCGTCTTTTCCACATTTTGAGGAAGTAACCTCCTACGCTGATCACTGACAAGGTTGTCATCTGTACTGAAACTCTTTCGGAGTACACACTTTAGGGTGGGCAACTTAAGTGATGCAAAGCCAGTTTGTGTATGGGCCTCCAAATTGCCTCTTTTTCCTGCCAGTACTGAAATGGACTGTCTGACATGCCTATTAGGATGTTATATCTGAAATAGTCCTACACCATTCTGTGAATGGAGACCGTATCACACATAGTCATGGTAGAAGACATGTCACTAGTAGGCAGTTCTCTCAGGACCGACCAGATGTCATTTTTTGGTTAACGATTAGCATGACCAGCAGGCATTCTGTAAGGAAAATTGAGTCTTTTCCTGGCAGCTGCAAAAACTGAAGGAGATGATGGCATTTCACGTGCGGCTGCAGCTGACAATTTTTTTACCAACATCTCTTTGCACAGTTTTAGATTTTTGTCTGTTGGAAAAAACTCACAAGGTAGGACTTAAACCAGAATGGTAGCCAAATATATTTTTCAGATTTCAATAGATTGACGACTCTTGGATCCTGGTGAAGTGAATCAAGGGCTTGATCCACCAGTCCGACATACTTTGCACAATCGCTCCATTTCACCTCCTCCTTCAGTTTCTCCAGCTATTTTTGCAAGTCTGATGAGGGGAATGACCTGACTCAAGCTGGCAGTGTCTGAACTAACTTCACGTGTGGCAAGTTCAAAGGGTTTAAGAACCTTGCACAACATGGAAATTATTCTCTACTGCGCTTGAGTAAGGTGCATTCCCCCTCCACGGCCTATGTCATAGTCCATTGTATAGGCCTGGATGGCCTTTTGCTGTTCCTCCATCTGCTGAAACATATAGAGGGTAGAATTCCACCGAGTTACTACCTCTTGCTTCAGCTGATGGAAGGGCAAATTTAACAGTACCTGCGGTCCTGCAATCTTCGACAAGTGGTCATCAAATGTCTAAAATGTCCGGATATTTTGCAGGCCACCGAGAGCATCTCCTGCACGACCGTGTCAATTTTTAAAAAATGTTGCACCACCAAATCTATTGTGTGAGCAAAACATGGGACGTGTTAGAATTCGCCCACAAGTAATGCTCTCACAATATTGGTGGCATTGTCCGAAATCACAAATCCTGAGGAGAGTCCAAGTGGGGTTAGCCATTTAGCAATGATTTCCCTGAGTTTTTCTAAGAGGTTCTCAGTGGTATTCCTCTTAGTGAAACCAGTTATACAAAGAGTAGCCCGCCTCTGTATTAGCTGTCTCTTGGAAGATGTTGCTGCTGCTGTTGCAGGCAATACACAAACCCAGTGGGCTGTCACAGTCATGTAATCCTTAGTTTGCCCTGTCCCACTTGTCCACATATCAGTGGTCAAGTGGACAGTGGGTACAACGGCATTTCTGAGGACATTAATAAGGTTTTTTTAATGTCCTTGCACAGACTTGGAATTGCTGTTCTAGCGAAGTGGAATCTAGAAGGGATCTGGTAGCTAGGACACAGGACCTTAATTAACTGTTGAAACCCACTGCAGTAATGGCGGATACTGGACACACATCTAATACCAGCATAGCTGTTATGGCGTCAGTAATCTGCTGTGTAAATGGATGGTTGCTGTCATACTTGTTTGCCCTTGCAAACGATTGTTTAACAGTTAATTGTTTTTTGGAGGATAGTAGTCTTACTCCTGGTCCCCTTCTGGGATGAAGATCCACTCAGAGCAACAGTAGCAGCAACAGGCGTAGTCATCAAGGATCCTTGTGAGGAATCACGGATAGGAGAGGAGTCAATCATGCTTTGAATACCAACATTGGATGCAGCAGGACAACTCCTGATGACAAATGAGGATGTTGATGATGCAGGTGTTGGTGTTGGAGATCAAAGGCGCAGAGAGGGAGAAGGTAGGTGACACTGGACTTATTACATTTTGAGTAACTTGGCGATGTACACTTTGATAATTGATGAATGCGCTCCAAGTGACGTAACAAGGAGGAGGTTCCTAGGTGGTTTAGGTCCCTCCCTCTACTCACTCTTGCATGGCAACGGTCACATATGGCTTGACAACTGTTGTCCGGATCAGGGTCTAAATAACTCCACACGTGAGAAGAAGATTTTTTTGTCTTTTGTCCCAGCATGACAACAATGGGCTTTGGCTTTTTCAATCCATGGGCAACAGCTGTTGTCTTACTTACACAAAGGACATCCTCGGAATCAACATCCTCATCACCAACATCTTCATCATCAACATCCTCATCATCCTTAGCGCCTTCAACTACCAAAATATCCTCCTCCTCCATGTGCAGTGCCACAGAAGCATCCTCAATGACTACATCTGCAAGATGTTGCCGGCCTTTCCCCACATTTACAGAGGGCACACAAATATTGGAACTTGGTGGATCGTCCAATACACTAGTATTTAGGTCTGGCTCACAAATGGCAACCATTGACACCCTTGCACTTTCCTCAGGGATTAGTGATTTCGCTTTCTCAGGGCACACAGTTATTTTTTCCGAAGGGCTATCAGAATCAGCAGTCTTCCTAAAGAAAGGCCAAGGCCTTATCCTTTCCTTGCCACTTTGTGTAGTGAAGGGTATATTGCCAATTTTTTGTTTATCTAAAGGCAAATTTCCTTTCAATTTTTTTTTCTTAACTTCAGTACAAGTAGCTTTACCATATCGATGGCATGACTTAAGCCCTGGGGCATGGGCCTTCATAGAGGATGAGGAAGTTGACGGCCTTGCACTGCTGGTGGCAGCTACAACATGTGGTTCTTGGCCTTGCTCTCCTGTCATTTGACAGCCCTCCATATTTTCTGCTGTCTTGAAGCAGTGGCACGTGCACCAATAGTGTAGCCAAGGTGCGGTTACAACATTCACACACATGCAGTCGTGCACACATACAAAAATATTAGACAAAGAAAAAGACAATTGATTTTTATTTTTTTTTCAGCTACAGAATTTGGGCCCAGAGCACAGATTGATCACGACTGGAGTCGGGCAGCACTAGGTTGCAACTTGCATTGCTGGCTGGATCTTGTGCGTTTAAGCCTAACATGCACACACACACAGACAGTAAAATATCAAAAAAAAGACATTTGATGTTACATTTTTTTATGCTCAAGAACTTGGGCCCAGAGCAGTGATTGATCACAACTGGAGTGGGGCAGCACTAGGTTGCAACTTGCGTTGCTGGCTGGATACATGCACACACATAGACAGGAAAATATAAAAAAATCACAATTGATTTTAATTATTTTTATGCTCAAGTATTGGGCCCAGAGCACCGATTGATCACAACTGGAGTTGGGCAGCACTAGGTTGCAAATTGCGTTGCTGGCTGGATGTTGTGCGGCTAAGTCTAACATACACAGACAATTATTAGAAAATAAGACAATTGATTTTTATTTTTTTTCAGCTACAGAACTTGGGTCCAGAGCAGCGATTGATCACGACTGGAGTCGGGCAGCACTAGGTTGCGTTGCCGACTTGCTAGATCTTGTGTGGCTAAGCCTAACACACACAGACAATTATTAGAAAAAAAGACAATTGATCTTTATTTTTTTTCAGCTCCAGAACTTGGGTCCAGAGCAGCGATTGATCATGACTGGAGTGGGACAGCACTGGGTTGCGTTGCCGACTTGCTAGATCTTGTGCGGCTAAGCCTAAAATGCACAGACACACAGACAATTATTAGAAAAAAAGACAATTGATTTTTATATTTTTCAGCTCCAGAACTTGGGCCCAGAACAGTGATTGATCACGAATGGAGTTGGGCAGCACTAGGTTGCACTTGTGTTGCTGGCTGGGTCTTGTGCGGACAAGCCTAACACGCACACACACACACACACAGAAAAATATTACACTAAAAGACACTTTTTTTTTTTTTACAATATATATGTTTTTTGGGGGGGAATCCAGAACTTGGGCCGAGATGGACGCAGCACCAGCCCAGATGGACACAGCAGACAGCACAGCACCAGCCCAGAATGGATGAGCACTGCAGCACAACAGGACACAGCAGACAGCAGAGCACCAGCCCAGAATGGGTCAGCACTCAGCAGCACCAGCCCAGAATGGATCAGCAGTGCACTAGCCCAGGACACAGGACACAGCACCACTCTCCCAGCCCTACACTACCCAACCTCCCTGTTCAGTCTCCACAGCCGGATTGAAATGGCATCCGCCGCATGGTCCCTATATACTACATTGATCATAGAGATGTAAGCTCGCGAACCGCGAGACTTCCAACTCTTTGGCTTTGCCTCGGTTTCGAGATCCGGGTCAGGCGGGAAACTCCGAGCCTGCTTGGATCCGACTCGGATCTGCAAAATTCGGGTGGGCTCAGGGCCTGATTCAGACCCTCTCGCTAGCGGGTTAATGTTTGGCCACTGCGCATGCGCATGCACGAGACCCGGCTAGCGATGGGCGATCTGTCGCTCTGGGTCTCTCACCAAAAGGGGGCGGCTGTCGATTTTGATCGACAGCTCGCACCGTTTTGGAGGCGGGCAGGGGGGGGTGGCTGGCCTCCAAAATCACCTCAGATTATTGTATAAATATAATAATTAATATGGACCTTCCCTGTGACATCTAATATCCATACATTTACAGCAGGGATTTATTTACATCATACTGTAAATATTATAGCATAAATAATCACTTCCATTCAGTTCCACAGCTGCTATAGCCTCTGCCTTGTTTTCTATAATGAAAGTCATAACAAGATATCTACATACTTGTAAAGATTACCTGTCATATCGATGGAATAAAGCAAGTATCCTATACAGGTATTTAGTGAAAAATACTGCTGGTACCTTCATTCTGGAGACAACTGCATGAATAAAGGAGCAACAAAAATATGTTTGTTTACATATATACCTTGATCAGTCTGTGAGGTCATGATGTACTAAAAACTGTACATGTGGTCCCTGCACATATACGCAGGTACAATGTATGTGGATCAATCAGCTATAAAATGCAGAATATATATATTTCTTTATTTATTTATTTATTTATTTTTTGGGGGGGGGGTGTTGGGATCCTTACATTTAAATAAAGCACTTCATCCGACCAAAATGCAGTATCTAGTATTTGGTGGAGCTCACCACATTATTATTAAAGCCACTGATTTATGTAACTGTCAGGGTTGTAACTAGGGTGGTGCGAAGTGTCATGGCACAGGGCAACGCATGGCAGGGGGCACTATTCGGGCCAGTCAATTTTTTATTTATAATCTATCTCACTTGTAGCTTTCACTTCTGTAATCCTCGGCATCTCCTGGCCACCTAGCTCGTCACTGGCCTGCTCCCCCTCCATCTGGCCACCTCTCCAAGCATCTTCAGTCACATCCACTTTTATTTAACACACACAGCTACCTGCCCCACAATTTCTGATAGCAGCCCTGAACACAGTCACTGATTTCTGACCCAGGTGTTACAAGCACACCTCGAGTACCCTTGCCAGTGAGTTTAGCTGCCAGTGCAGGATACATACACGGATCTCCCCGCAGCTGATATTTCCTGCATATACACTACAAGTAGAAATCTTTCTATACCTTCAGTCAGTAATCTACACTGCCGGCTCCAGGCTTGTGCATGGCTGATCTTATGGACAAATCGTTCAGCAAGTGCAGCTTCACCAGCGCTCTCCTACCTCTAGAGCTGGTGAGATATACTGCATAATTATTGTGTATCAACAATGCAGCCATTGGATTTACACTGTATTTGGCAGTGACACCTGAATAACAGAGGTACAACGGGATCGGTACCCCTTCATCATCGTACAGGACAAATCAGATTTGTCATGCCCCTTACCCATGAGCCACGCTTCTTTTTCGTGCATGCGACTTATGTACCTATTTGAAAAATAAGGGGGGCGCTAATGCTCTTTCTGGCCCAGAGCACCAAAAAGTCTAGTTACGTGGCGGCTCTAACTGTAATGTGCCATTTGAACATCATGTTGGATCTGTCAAGCCATTAGTGGTCCTACACTGCTTTCCTGTAGTCTAGACACAGTGACGATTTCCATGCCCTCCACTGTGTATTTCTCATTCAACGCGAATGATACTTGTGCACAAGGGGCGGCATCTACAATATCTCTGCCTGATTCAATCTGAAGCTCTATTTTTTTCAGAATTCAGAACAGGAGAACACCAAGTCAGTCTTAGAGGCTTCACAGATCTTGAAGAATATACAAGGTAGTAGAACACCAGACAGGCCTATTTAGTAACATGGCAAGAGGGCTGGTTTTCTAGCACTGGTTATCGCAGTAATAACAATAAAAGCACCTACAGTATGGCCCTAGCCCAAATTTTTTGGTAAGCGAGTATATTTTTTGGCGCCCCCAGGCATATTGTTGCGCACGCCTGAAAAAACTAAGGGGCCATGGTCTCATGGAAAAAGCCATACCCCATTTTTGTCAGACTGGATGCATGCTCTCTCCAGTGAATAGATGCGGCGCGCATGCGCACGACAATTTATTCACTGCTTGCTCAAAGCAGCTACAGCCTTTTGTTTTTTTTACAGAGGATAGATATGGCCAGTGGCGGGATGGGTGCCATGTGCCCCCCGGGCCGCAGCGTCATACGGGCCACGGGCCGCGGGCAGTCTGTGTCACTGTGACACAGACTGCACCGCGTGTGTAGCGCTGACCGGACGGAGTTCGGTCAGCGCTACACAGCACAAACACACAGCCACCGGAGCCGGCAGCTGTGTGTTTGCTGTAATCAGCAGCCGCTGAGAGTCTGTCAGACTCTCATCGGCTGCTGCTGCTCCCACTGCGGGAGCCATCTTCCGGCTCCCGCAGTGGGTAATGGGAGAGACATCATGAGTAATGACGTCTCTCCCATGCAAAGCGCCGGAGGAGCTGTTAGCGGCGGGACCAGGAGCGGGAGTTTCAGGTAAGTGATTTTTTCTAATTTTTATTAAGTCTCTCTCTACTGGGGGGGGGGACTACTGGGGGCACTACCAGGGGGGATTACTATGGGGGCACTACCAGGGGGGATTACTACTGGGGGCGCTACCAGGGGGGTGGATTACTACTGGGGGCACTACAAGGGGGGGACTACTACTTATGGGGGCACTACAAGGGGGGGACTACTACTGGGGGAACTACAAGGGGGGACTATTACTACTGGGGGCACTACAAGGGGGGGCTACTACTGGGGGCATTACAAAGGGGGGACTACTACTACTGGGGGCACTACAAAGGGGGGACTACTACTACTGGGGGCACTACAAAGGGGGGGGACTACTACTACTGGGGGCACTACAAAGGGGGGACTACTACTACTGGGGGCACTACAAAGGGGGGGACTACTACTACTGGGGGCACTACAAGGGGGGGACTACTACTGGGGGCACTACAAGGGGGTACTACTACTACTGGGGGCACTACAAGGGGGGGACTACTACTAGGGGCACTACAAGGAGAGGGGACTACTACTAGGGGCACTGCATAGGGGGGAGGGGACTACTACTAGGGGCACTACATAGGGGGAGGGGACTACCACTGGGGGCACTGCATCGAGGGACCACTGCTGGGGGCTCTACATAAAGGGCAATACTGGGGGTACTGCATAGGGAGGAGACTACAACTGGGGCCACTATTTAAGGGGCATTGCATAAGGGTTACCACTATTGGGGGCACTGCATGGGGGGTGGACTGCTACTGGGGGCACTAAATAAGGGGCACTGCATAGGGGGTACCACTATTGGGGGCACTATATAAGGGGCTTACTACTGTGGACACAAGGGGCACTGCACAGGGGGGATCACTACTGGGGGCACTATATAAGGGGCTTACTACTGGGGGCACAAGGGGCACTGCATAGGGGGGATCACTACTGGGGGCACTACTGGAGGCCTGCATAAGGGTGTTCTCTCCTGTGGCACACGGGGGCACTGCATATGGGCACTACGACAGGGGGCTGCCCCTAATCTTTATTT
Source organism: Taudactylus pleione (assembly GCA_031769625.1). Lineage (NCBI taxonomy): Eukaryota > Metazoa > Chordata > Amphibia > Anura > Myobatrachidae > Taudactylus > Taudactylus pleione. Next base: position 12,945,062 of record JAUIMM010000112.1, read on the forward strand.
TTACCTTACATTAATCCCATATGGACCCGCCTCCTCCCTGAAACATTTGAGGGGGGGGCGCGGTAGCACGCACATTCTTCGGGCACCCTGGCTACATGCTACTCCTCTGCCAGGGCCGCCTGCATGCATTTGCCCCCCAGGCTAAAAGTTGCCAGCCAGCCCCTGGATATGGCTACTATGCAGGTGTATGGAAGTCACCCATTGTCACACACACCAGTCAGACGTTGTCTTGCATACCCACAGCAGTCACCTATTGTCTCACATGCGCACACACACACAGCAGTCAGACATTGTCACACACACATCAGTCATCCATTCTCTCTCACACACACACAGCAGTCCCCCATTCTCTCTCACACACACACACAACAGTCACCCATTCTCTCTCTCACACACACAACAGTCACCCATTCTCTCTCACACACACACACACAACAGTCACCCATTCTCTCTCACACACACACACACAACAGTCACCCATTCTCTCTCTCACACACACAACAGTCACCCATTCTCTCTCTTACACACACAACAGTCACCCATTCTCTCTCTCTCTCTCTCTCTCTCTCTCTCTATCACACACACTACAGTCACCCATTCTGTTGACCCTTTGTCTCTGAGCAAAGCTGACACTGTGCTTAACTTCCTCGGTGGGTCCCCTCCTCAGTGTGCCCGACGTAATTATAGAGCTGACCTGGCTGCACAGCTCCTTCTCAGACGGCGCCCATCTCTTTGACCCTGGCGGCCTGGACGGGCAGTGCTGCCACCTCTGCCCGCAGTAGGAATATGCCTGCCGATCCTTCTCAAATGTGGGCTGCAGCTCCCACAAGTCCCATCGCATAGTTCAGCTCCAGCCCTGTTTGCACCTGCGACGTGATGTCGCTCCTTACAAGCAAGGGGCTGCCCATTACAAGCGCGGTGCAGCTGTGTCACAGTGACACAGTCTACCTGCCCAGCGGCCCGCTGCCTTGTGTTACATAATAAATTAGCATGGTCGCAGCCAAGGCGCCCACACTACTCAGCTGCGTACCATGCTAAATTATAAAACCGGCCCTGCCTCTGCCCCTACATACACAAAGTGTGGCAGCATACCCCCTTACACATACACACTGCGACATATACACTCCTTTCACACACACAATGAGTGACAGCATGCACACCCTCTACATACAAAGTGTGACAGCACCTCTAGTCCTACATACACAAAGCGTGACAACTCTTCCCCATACATACACATAAAGTGAGACAGCAGCCCCTCCCCCTAAACACAAAGTGCAACAGTACCCCCACCCCCTCTACACAGAATGTGACATCAGCCCCCCTTCTGCACAAAGTGTAACAGTACCCCCACCCCCTCTACACAATGTGTAACAACACTCCCTCCTCCCTTCCCTTACATACACAAATAGTGTCAGCACTCCCTAAAATAAACACACAAAATGAGACAGCTCACCCCACTACACATACAAAAAGTGTGACAGCATACCCCTACAAACACAAACTGGCAAAGTGTGCCAAATGTGCCCTCCTCCTGTGACGGAGGCATACCCCCACTCCCCGCTGTCTAAGGAACCATACCAGCCAGCTCCCATTCACTAAACCTCATTACCTCAGGGGGACTCAGCAGCAACCCCTTCCCCCAGGGAGGTGTATGATCCCCAGCTTCAGCTGGAAGTCCTCCACAGGCTCAGCACCTACAGGGACCATCAGTCAGCTATGCACGCATCATCTCTCCCACATTCAGGCCCGCCAAGAGCCGTGGTGGGCCCGGGAAAAGGGGGCATGGCCTAATCATGGGAGACGAGGCCATGCCTCCTTCGAGGGAAAAAAAACAAAACAAAAAGTTTTACAGTGCCATGAAGTAGAAAGATGGGCGCGCCTCCTAACCAAACGCTGGCTATGGCTCCCGTCCCAGACTCCACCACCGCGCTCCCTCCCTAGTCCTTTTAGAGCAATATGCCCGCAAATTTGCGTTGTGACGTCATGACGTCACGTCACCCCATACCTGCATCGGACAGCCGCCCGGCACCCATTACAACCGCGGTGCAACTGTGTCACAGTGACACAGTCTGCCCGCAATTTTGCCTCCAGTCTCTGCTGCTGGCTATTGTTAAGTAATAAATCAGGATGCTTGCGGTCGCAGCCGCGGCGCCCTTCACTATGTGGCGCCCTACTCGGCCACGTACCATGCGTGATGTTAGAACTGGCCCTGAGTATCGCAATGTTTTATTAAGAAAATATTGCCATGGCACGATACTGGCCAGCATTGGTAAGATCTTACTTACTGCCTAACCCAGCCAGTCACCTAGGATATGTGCATGCATGACCCAATTAGCTGTATCATGCATACTGTATGCAGTTGAACCAAAAGCCCTGTTTTGGGACTTCAGTTTCACTAATCCCACCTTTCACACTGCCATCAAGTAACCCGGGTTACTGCACATGAGCGGGCTGCAACCCGGTTTGTGGTGTGGTGTGAACGGGAAATCCGGGGTGAGGCGAGCCGGGTCCCATTCACTGCATAGGAAGAGCTGGCGCTTGGAGATGATCTCATCTCCAAGCGCCGGCTCAGCAGCAATGCCAGGTCGGGCCGCCAGTCTGAAAGGGGTCTCGGGTGGGTCGCACCCGGGATCGACGCACACAAATCCTGTGTGCAAACTGCCATTAGCAATTTGAATGGGGTATTAGTGACAACAAAAAAATTAAAATGTAAAAATAGATAGATAAAAGAGAATAAAAAATATTGTTAACAGAATGCCGAATTCAAAAGGTTTTATTTTATATGCCATGCACAACCAAAACCCAATAATGTAAAGTTTTAAATACATCTTTACTAATCTAGGTTGCCCTACTATGTGTGTGTGTGTGTGTGTGTGTGTGTGTGTGTGTGTGTGTGTGTGTGTGTGTGTGTGTGTGTGTGTGTGTGTGTGTGTGTGTGTGTGTGTGTGTATATATATATATATATATATATTACAGTGTAAATATAAATATATATATATATATTTATATATATATACGGGATACAGTCAATGGACCTCATTCAGAGGCAGTTGTTAGTTGCAAGCGGTCGCACTGAATCAGGACAGCCACTTGCATCCTGAACGACCGCCTCCTTGTCGATCGCTAAGCTGTGGGTTAACACCCACAGCTCTAGCGACCAACATGGGTGATGGTCGCGATGGTCAAGACCATCGCGAACATCGGGGCTTACGACCAGACGCTAAGGTTGGGTCTGGGCACTCATAAGCCCCAGGGAGCTTCCCACTGACATCAGCAATGATGTCAGTGGGGCCGCCTCAAACGGCAAGTGTTCCGGCGGAAACGCCTCAATTTGGGCAGGCACGCCCCCTGCCCACCTCCCAAACGGGGCAAGCTGTCACTCACCATCGACAGCTTGCCCCATCTGCTGCGAGAACCCTAGCGACGGAGCGTCCATCGCTAGCCAGTCTTGCGCATATGCACGACGGAGCCGGCTCCATCGTGCGCATGCCCAGTGGAGCAACATTGAGTTGGTTGCGAGCGCTCAGCGCTTGCGACCGACTCTGAATGACCCCCAATATCCCAGCAAAGGGGATAGGGGATGATGGCGGCATCCCCAGCACCTGTCAGAATCCCGGCACGGGTATCCCGACCGCTGTCATCCCGAAGGTAAGTAGTGGGGTTAGGGGCAGGGTTAGGGTTGGGGGTTAGGGCTAGGAACTAGGGGGGGAAGGTTAGGTTTAGGGTGCGGGGAAGTTTGGTTTAGGCACTAGGGGGAAGGTTAAGTTTAGGGTGCGGGGAGGTTAGGTTTAGGCACTAGGGCAGTGATTCCCAACCTCGGTCCTCAAGGCACACTAACAGTCCTGGTTTTAGTGATCTCCATGATTGTGCACAGATGGTTAAATCAAAATAACTGAGGTACTAATTAAGTCACTTGTGCTCAAGTATGGCTATCCCTAAAACCTGGACTGTTAGTGTGCCTTGAGGACCGTGGTTGGGAACCCTTGCACTAGGGGGTAAGGTTAGGTTTAGGCACCGGTGAGGGAAAGTTAGGGGTAGGAGAAGGGTTAGAATACCTACCGACAGGTGTCGGTATCCTAACCCCGTCAGGATGCCGGCATTGGGATTTTGCCGCTGGGAACCTGAGTGCCAGCATCCCGTACCCAACCCTAGTATATATATATATATATATATATATATATATACACAAGAAATGAACCCTCATCTTGCGCCAAAAATTTATGATGTTGCACCTTTATATTGCAGATGAGTGGTTCGGATTCCTTGGAATCCAAACCCACTCGAACATCGGGGTCCAAGTCAATCCGAGCGGTGGATTGGGTCTTCCCATCTGACTCAGATTTCACTTCGAGGCAAAACGTCATCCTTGCGGCGTCGGATTCTCACAGGATTTGGATTCTATATAAGGCGCAGCGGACAGGACTTGGCGACATTTCCTTGTCAGACACGCTGCTGTATGCTGTGCTTAACTCTGCTGTATAGGCTGTGCTATGTCCAGACTCACACGTGGATGTTCTTCTAAGTCAATGTGTATAGGGGGGTGCACGCTACTGTATGCTGTGCTGTACTCTGCGGCATAGGCTGTGTTCAGACTCAAGTCAAGTGGCTGTGCTGCTTAGTCAATGTGTACAGGGTGTGCATGCTGCTGTATGCTGTGCTGTATTTTGCTGTATAGGCTGTGTCCAGCCTCATAAGTCAAGTCACAAGTGGCTGTGCTCCGTAATCAATGTGTATAGGGAGTGCACGCTGCTGTATGCTGTGCTGTACTCTGCTGTATTGGCTGTGCTGTGTCCATCAGTAAGACAGTCATGTGCATATATAAGACCTGTGACTTCACTCCATGTTGTTTGAATAGACCTGCATCTGCAACATTAAAAAATGTAATTAAATAATAGTTTGTACTGTTTGGTGCGCTTTGTTCATGTGCATATATAAGTCCTGTGGCTCCAGTCCACGCAGGAATAGAGCTGCACCATCCAAAAATAAATTAGATATTTGTATTGTTTGTATTATTTGTACTGTTTGGTACGCTCTGTTCACGTGCATATATATAAGCCCTGTGGCTCAAGTACACGCAGGAATAGAGCTGTGACATAATAAAAATAAATTGTATTGTTTGTACTGTTTGGTGCACTTTGTTCACATGCATATATAAGCCGTGCAGTGACCTGCAAATTGAAAAATGGATAACGTTTCATTTAGAGAAATGCAACTAAATACTGTCACTGTAGCTGCTGCCACCAGTAATGATGATGATGCTATTTCTTCAACGTCATCTACTAAAGCCGATGCTCAAGGGCATAGAGGATCTAAGTCAGGACATGGTGAAAACACATAAATGTGTGAGCTTATAATGGATCATTTGTGTTTTCAGGTGAAATATCCTTTTATTTTGTCCAAAATAATAGGATAGGGGGTAAAAAGCATCAGCAAAAAACAGGGATAATCAGAGAAAAATTCCCATTTGTCACTGATTACCACTAATTGGATACACCCCAAGTGTGTAAACAAGTGCAATGTGTGATCCTGACCTTTCTGATACTGTTGTACTCACAGAGAAGCCGCCCTCCACCATTTCTGCTCAATCTGCAAATGTGGGGATGAGCATCAGAAGTATAGCTGATGACATAGAATTTGAGAATGTCACTGAGGAAGTGCAAGAGGATGAGGGGGTTATTTGTATGGCTCACGCTGGCACTAGTGAGGATGTTGAGGATGAGGATGTTGTTTGTGTTAGTCAGGCACCAGTGGAAGCAGCTTTTAGACATGATAAGAGGAAGGCTATTGTCATGCCTGGGCATAGGACCAACAAATGCACCTCTTATGTGTGGAATTATTTTTACCCAAATCCTGACAATTGTCAAACCATCTGTAGAATTTGTAAAACCATGATAAGTAGAGGTAGGGATGTTAACCATCTAGGAATCTCTTCCCTGTTACGTAATTTGCAGCAAACTCATGAAAAAATTTTGACAACATCAGAAACTGGTGGTAAAAAATAACAACAAGCAGTCCAGCATTAGCTAGCTCCCTTCTCTCAACTAGATCCCAGCACCTGCAATCTCTACCGCCAACACCTTCATCCTCAATATCCACAGTAATGATCGGAGGTATTACTGCATCCAATTTGTTAAGACTAGGTGATGCCACGGTGAGACTCTGGAGATCCTCAGCCAGAGGGTTAGAAGTCAGAGAACTAGGGTGTGGAGAGCAGCCACCGAGGAGACTGGGAATAATGGTGCATACACACGGCACGACTAAAATGCACAATATGAACAATAACAATATCGGTCATATCGTTATCGTTCATGTAGTGCATTTTTCAGTGCCTCCAACCCACTAAAGACCTGCAATGCGCGGGCACGTATGAACGATAATGATATCGTCCATCAACCATGCATGCAGGACAAATTGGTCGATATCTACGAGGTTGCTATAGGGACCCGCGATCATTGATCGCGAGTCATTAACCATCGTTGGTGGGTTCATGTTGTGCTGGATGATCGATATTGATCATCCAGCACACCCGGGAGATCATTCAACTATATCATTATTGTTGACGTTCATCCCATGTTTATGCACCATGTCTTCTAAAACAGTACCGGATGTTGACTATACCTGACTGAAGGTGCGGAGTCTAACTTACTGGGAGGTCTTCGCCAGTGACCCCTCCAATTGGGATGTGGGTTTCAGCGGCACCCAGCAAGCAGGTTCGTGGCCCTTTGGTCAGATATCCATTACTAGCAGAAGACAAAAGAACAATAGGGAAGGAAGTCACAGGAGTGATAATTAGAATATCACCGAGGGTTTGTGTACTATGAGGTTCTGATAATATGTACAAAGAAGATATCTGGTGCGCTGTCGATAATTCCCAATCCCAACTGTGTCTGTAGCATATCACAAGTGGTTTCTGCACCTCACAAAACAATAGAAGGAAAATGAAAATATGTAGAGCGCTAAATACTGACACAGTTGATGAGTCCAATGTTGCTCTTTTAATATGATTATAAACACATATAAATACACATGAGTTAATCTACTATATAAAAGCGAAAATTTGTCCTTCTATCCTTCTGTCTTTCTATACAAATCCACAGTTTACAAGCCAAGATCGTGAAATCGAAATTAACTACTGTTAATTTTTAAGTAATTAAAAAACACAATTTTTGCATAGCATTTGCCCTCTACAGGTCAGGTCCGGAATTAGAAAAGGATTTCGCTTATCTACTATTTTTTATTTTCTATCGTCTCTACTATATAAAAGCGAAAATTTGTCCTTCTGTCTTTCTATACAAATCCACAGTTTACAAGCGAAGATCGTGAAATTTTACATACGAGCATATTAAAACACGGTGGAGGCAACTAAAAAAATGTGCAATCGAAATTATTATTGTTAATTTTTAATTAATTGAAAAACACAATTTTTGCTGGACGCTCATTGTGGAGCCTCACGGCATATGGGTAGGGCCTCGGAGCAAGCGTTTTGTGTTGTCATGTTTTGTCATGATCTTAATGTTTATTATCGAAGAGAGCTGTAGCAGGCTTTGCCAGCATTCTCAGCTCTCTGACTATACCAAATTATGCAACAACATTGACTTCTTTCTTCGAATTGTGTCAAAATGATGACTTTGCAAGGACCCTGCTGTACTGTGAGATGCCAAAATATTACACATGGAATGCTTCTCAAAAAGTTTTTATGCGCAGAAAACAAGGAGTCGCTGTAGATGGTCATCCTGGTATCAGAGCAACAGAAGCTCTTGGCCGTGTTTACACTGTACATCCGACAAATTTTGAATGCTTCTATCTCCGAAGTTTGCTTTACACCATTACAGGTCCTACTTCCTTCGAAGACCTTAGGACTGTTAATGGGGAAGTTTGTCACACTTTTCGTGAGGCCTGCCTAAGGAGAGGTTGGTTGGAGGATGTGTAAACAAACATTCTTAAAATCCCGGGCAATGCCGGGTACTCCAGCTAGTACAATATAAATATCAATCAATGGGTAAAATCTAAGCCTAAATGTAAAAAACAGATCAATGTGGACTGATGATCCTCAGGCAACTTCCTGTTACCTGGAGTCCTGTTTTATATCCCCAGGTAGCTGTCCATTGGAGGAGGAAGTCAGCTGAGAACTGACAAGGCTACCATTGGATGAGAGACAGTCATGTGATTCAAACAACATGGCTGCGCCCATGACCGCCACTGCAGCAACTCCGATATGGAGGATTACATGGAAATCACCTGGGTCCTGGGGAGAATACTCGGCATGTTACCCTCAGCCGCACCTGACGTCTCACCGCACTCACTAGTGAGGGGAAGCCATCGCTGCGGTAAGTAACAGCCGATCCCAGACTGAATCCTGACAGGTGGCTTCTTCCCTATTCCTTATATTGCAAAAAATTAAGACCAGTCACAGCGGTTTGGCAAAACCAAAACCAAAGCCGGCCAATGAACCAAAACCTATGTTCCCTGTGCTTTCTTTTTGTAGCCTCCTCCCTTATGCAAAATGGTATTCAGCAGGTGTTATTAGTAATATAACTAGAAATCATTGTTGTTTGCAAATTATGGTTGCCTCAACGAATATATATTTGAAAACCTTCAGCCGCGAAACTGTTATCTAATGTGTGTATTTTGCATTACATGCATTTTATCATACGTGCAACTCAAAGTACAGTGTCAATATGTGGCTGCTTGAAGACAGGTTCTAGATAGCAGAGACAACTTGTGGACCCCAGTGCTGGACTGGGGTCATGGCCACACCTGCTCAGCAAAGTATGGACTTTAAAGACTGGCTGGCTTAGACCCCCAGACAAGGCTGCAGTAATTAGTACCTTCCCCCCCTGGTGGCACTCTTGGATAGTAGGTCTATCGCCTCAGAGCAAACAAGCCCTGTGCACATATCTTGAGGACACCTGGTCCTCAAAATTTACAACAATACAGATTGGTTCAGCCAACAAAGTAAGTGACTTTCTCAAAATCAGAGCTAAGAAGGAGACTGGGGGCTGCTGACTGGGGGCTGCTGAAAAGGAGCTAGGGCTTCAATGGTCTTCTTGGGCACCAGGGCATGTGCAGACAGCTTTGGGCTTTGACCACGCACACAACTAGTAGCCACAGAATGTAACCTAGGGGGTTTGGACTGCATGAACCAATAGGCAATTGGAAGCTCTGCTACTTGCCCACACATTCACATGCCATTATTTTGCTGCAGATAAGTCTAGAGCCATTGGGCCTGATTCAGAAGTTCACACTATTGCAGCCGTGACTGCGTCTTTTGCCACAGCACAACTGCATCTTTATGCTATTGCCACAGCTGATGGGATTCATATAGAGATGCCCACCGGCTGCAGTGCTAATCCGCTGCTGTACGCATTAAGACGCACCATCAGCTGCACATCAGTTGCACCCTCGAACATTGCACTAGTCCTATGGTATTGCATATTATGTGTCTGACCTGGGTCGCATAAATAGCCTCTCTCTGCATCCAAATTAATTTTGCGGCTCCCAGCGCTAACCATCGGAACTTATACACAGTGTGACTCAGCCCTGCCACAAAAGGATCAGCTGACATTATGTCAGCGATTCTCTCGTTAACACAGGTGAGAGTGTTGATGAGGACAAGGCTGGAGATCACCTGTCATGCTGATTGAGTTAGAAAAACAGACTAGAAGCTTTAAAATGAGGGTGGAGCTTAAAATCATTGTTCTTCCTCTGTTAACCATGGTTACCTGCAAGGAAACACGTGCAGTCATCATTGCTTTGCACAACAAAGGGCTTCACAGGCAAGGATATTGCTGCTAGTAAGATTGCACCTACACCAACCATTTATCGGATCATCAAGAACTTCAAGGAGAGAGGTTCAGTAGTTGTGAAGAAGGCTTCAGGGCACCCAAGAATTTCCAGCAAGCGCCAGGACCATCTCGTAAAGTTGATTCAGCTGTGGGA